>CM070714.1:19859247-20459247 GCA_036346275.1 Otatea glauca | reverse complement strand
CTTTTTTCATGGAAAATCGGCCGATTTCGATGGAAAATCGGCTGATTTCCGAGGAAAATCGACAGGCAAGTTGAACTTTTTTGGTAGACGATTTTTGAGCGATTTTCGTCGATTTTCACCGATTTTCGACCGGTTTACGTCACATAAATTTTTTTGAATTGCACCGGTTTATCGGGCGATTTTAGAAGCCGTTCCGCGTCGATACGACCGAAAATCGCGATTTTGCGAACCTGCTTGTCACGATAAAATTTAGATCAACCTCACTTGATATGCTTATTTGAGGTTTAAGATTCAATCTACTGAATTTTATCTATACTTTATAATAAGGAAATTCCTTATTTACTATTGAAAGTTGACATGATCTTTAATATGCCATCAGGAATTTACCTCTCCCTCCGATGCAATTCGATCTCAAATTCATCTCTTATTTGCCATTGTCGTCAACTCCGTTACAACGAGCTAAAGTTAACTGTTAAGGAACCTCGCTATCGGATAGTCCGGGGTTCCCGAACAGATCTGAATTGGAGAACAGAAAGAGAGAGAGACGTGTTTAGGGAGAGCAATAGCGGAAATTCTTTATTGCTAATGATTGCTTGTACATAGGGGGGACCCCCCTCCTCCTTTTATAGCGCTCACCTAGGGTTTCGGCTAAGGGGCCAACGTGGGCTTTCTATGGGCCACGAGGGTTTCCCAACACCCTCCTTGGGCCCTTTGCCGCGAGATGCATATGCCTCATTAAAACTCCAGAAAAACCCAGTGGGAAAAATACTTGGAGAAAGAGTACATATCATACGCTTACTATGTTGCACGAATTGCCTCGTTAAAACCTTATGCAAGAAAACTTCATGAAAAACTTGCTAAGGAAAAAGAGTACAATTCTCCCAACTTCAATTGCTAATCTTCGAGATTCATGTTGGGTATTCATAATTCATCTTCGAGATTTATGTGGGAGGATGTGAAATATCTCCCCCTGAAATTTGCACTTCTCTAAGTCTCATCATCCCAATTCCTTTCACGCACCTTTCAAAGGTAGATGCTGGGAGTGATTTAGAGAACAAATCTACAAGATTTTCACATGACTTAGTATGCAATATCTTGATCTCGTTCATCTTATGCAATTCGTGAGCATAGAAGAACTTGGGGTTGATATGCTTCGTGAGATTGCTCTTCACATAACCCATCTGTGCTTGGGCAACACAAGCTGCATTATCTTCATAAATTATCGTGGGAGTTTGCTCAATGTTCAAACCACATGACTTCTGGATATGGTGAACCATTCTTCTGAGCCATGCACATTCACGAGATGCTTCATACAAAGCGATGATTTCCGAGTGGTTTGTCGACGTCGAGACAAGAGTCTGCTTAAACGACTTCCAAGAAATTGCTATTCCTCCACATAGGAAAACATAGCGGTTTGGGACTTGCCGATAGATGGGGTCGATAAATACCAAAGATCGGCATAGCCAACCAAATTCAATTCATTGTTTCTTCAAAAATGCATCGAGGTCTTTGCTTCCTTGGAGGTAGCGGAAGATATCCTTGATCCTTTCCAATGCCTTTTGGTGGGTTCTCAGCACTGCATCGAGCTAACAAATTCACAAATAATGCAATGTCCGCCTGGTGCTATTCGCAAGGTACATGAGCGCTCCAACTGCACTCGATATGGGAATTCGCTCCCGTGACTTCCTCCCTCTTCTCTAGGTCTCAGTATGGGTCTAGGTCGCTTGGAGTGACCTTCCACCATTGGAGTCTTCGCAGGATATGCTTTTTCAAATCCAAACCTTTCCAACACTTTCTGCGTGTAGGTTGATTGATGTACCAAGATTCCTCCTTGGACATGGTCAAGTCGCAAGCCTAAACAAAACTTGGTTTTACCTAAATCCTTCATTTCAAACTCAGACTTCAAGTATGAGCATGCTTCTTCAATTTCTTCATCCGTCCCAATGATGTTCAAGTCATCTACATAGACGGAGATTATACGTAATCCATTCGGGATCGGTGTATAAACACACATGGACAATCTTCGCTGTTTGTGTAGCCTTTCTTGCAGAGAAAGTCACTCAAGCGATTGTACCACATTCTTCCTGACTGCTTCATCCCATACAGTGATTTCTCCAATTTCACATTGTACAGGTTTCTATTTGCTCCATCTTGGTTCGGGATAGGAATTCCTTCCGGTACTTTCATGTATATCTCCGAATCCAAGTTTTCATACAAGTATGCTGTGACAACATCCATTAGCTTCATTCTCAACTTCAAGTTGACTGCCATTGAGATCAAATATCTAAAGGTAATTCCTCCCATGACCGGAGAATAGGTTTCTTCATAATCAACTCCAGGACGTTGAGTGAAACCTTGAGCTACAAGCCTTGCTTTGTACCTTACAACGTCGTTGTTTTCATTCCTCTTCCAACAAAGACCCATTTGTGACCTACGGGTTTATATGGGGAGGTGTGCGATACGGCCCAAACACCTCTCTCTTGTTCGAGAGACTAACTCTGCAGTGATTGCCTTTTCCATTCTTCCCAATCTAGCCTTTTCTTGCACTCGCGAGAGATGCGTGCTCGGGATCATGATCAATGATCGAGGCAATCTTCTTTGCAAAGTATGCATCAACGTTGGTTGTTGCTCTATTCGGGGTTCTCTGTTATTACAAAGTTTATGGCCATTTCTTCATGGGGTGCTTCATGCACTTCTACTTGCTCTTCACCGCTTTTCCTATCGCAGAGCAAGTTCTTTAGCTTTCATCGCCTATGTGTGCGCACACATTATTTCCGTGGCTTCTGCAGTGGAAGATTCAAGTCCGGAATTGCCTTTCTGTTGGCTTCTTTCCAGCTGCAGTCTCAACCGCTCCCTTCTTTCCTTGGGGCATTTTCGTGATTGGTTGTGGTAAGTCCTCTCGCCAGCTTTTCTCAGACGCCTCCGGTACTTTGGGTTTGAGGAGCCGATTTCGCTCTTTTTCTTTGAGGCCTCTGAACAGGTTGAGGGATACCTTCTATTTTCTTTGGTATTTCCACCTCTCGGTGCATTCCTTGCGGGTACATGCGACTTAACCACGCCTTCGATCACAAAAATGATCGGCAGTTCATTTGCTAAATTCGCAAATCAATTATCTTCGGACTTCTTGATTTGCTTCATTAGTTCGGGGTCATGTGCGGGATCCCAAAGTGGAATGCCATATGATTTCCCGGTATTTTTCATCCAAAGGTTGATTTCCTCCCCCTAATGACGGGAAACGATCCTCGTCAAAGATGCAATCAGCGAATCGGGTTGTATGCAAGTCTCCAGTCATGGGTTCCAAATACCTGATTATGGATGCACTCTCATAACCAACGATATCCCGACTTGCGAGAGGGCCCATTGCGATCACCGAGGGGTGGTTTAGGTACATATACCATACACCCAAATTTTCTAAGATGGGAGATCTTCGGGATGGTCCGTGCACAAGTCGCATAGGAGAATGGATGTTGTAGGCCGACGGTCCAAATTGATAAGAGCTGCTGCGTCTTTGGATCGCGTGTCCCCAACAGTGTTGGGCAAGTTACAACTCTGCAAAAGCGGTCTGGCAATGAACTTAATCATCTTTATTAGTGCTTCTGCTAGTCCATTCTGCGTATGGACGTGTGGTACGGAGTGCTCAACTGCTATCCCTGTTGCCGTGCAATAATCATCAAATGCCTTTGAAGTAAATTCTCCAGCATTGTCCATTCTAATGGACTTCACGCGATGATCAGGGAAAGCATTCTTAATTCTTATGATCTGCGAGATCAGCTTTGCAAAAGCATGATTTCTTGTTGACAATAAGCATACATGCGACCATTTCGAGGAAGCATCAATGAGCACCATAAAGTATCGAAATGGCCCTGACAGGGGCTGAACCGGACCGCAAATATCCCCTGGATGTGTTCCAGGAATGCAGGGATTTCACTTTGCATTTTCATGACAGAGGGTCTAGTTATTAATTTCCCGGTGGCACATGCAGGGCACACAAAATTTTCATGATTCGGAAAATTTTTAACATTAATGCCATGACCCTGTGAGTTGTTCACTATATTCCTCATCATTCTAAGACCAAGATGACCTAATCTACCATGCCATAAAGAAAATAACTCAGAACTTCTAAAAACAGTCTTCAAGGAAGTATACACTTCGGGTGCATGAATATTCTACAACCCAGATTCATATGAGGGACATTTTTCTAATACCATTTTTCCACATACCGCGTGCTTCACAATGCACAAGCATTCTTTGCCATTTTCTTCATAGGTTTCTACGTGAAAACCATTGGCGCGGATGTCTTTAAAGCTTAAGAGAGTGCGCGTTGATTCAGGGTACAAAAGGGCTTCTTCAATTACCAGAGTTGTACCCATAGGCAATATAATAGTGGCTCTTCCTGAGCCGATTACATATGAGTCGCTTCCTGCGATCGTAGTAATCTTTCCAGAGTTCTTCGTGATCGACTGGAAATACTTAGACTCTCTTAAGATGGTATTTGTTGTGCCACTATCAACAATGCATATCTCTTCCATTTGGGTGCTACACGATTTCTTTCTCACCTTTTCAATTCTGATCTCTGGTAGAGCTTCGTGCTGATAACGTGTTAAGTAACCTCGCTATCGAATAGTCCGGGGTTCCCGAACAGATCTGAATTGGAGAACAGAAAGAGAGAGAGACGTGTTTAGGGAGAGCAATAGCGGAAATTCTTTATTGCTAATGATTGCTTGTACATAGGGGGGACCCCCTCCTCATTTTATAGCGCTCACCTAGGGTTTCGGTAAGGGGCCAACGTGGGCTTTCCATGGGCCACGAGGGTTTCCCAACATTAACATCCAAAAACTTGTCAGGTTTTTGTCAAAATAACCCTTTTGCCCCTCTTGTTCTTCTTTCCTCCGGCCATGGCCACTGGCCCTACATCGGGTCAACCAAACCCACAAAATTAGTTGCAGCATCGCAATTCCTCAACGAATCAATACTAATCCATCGAATTTCATCAAATCACTACCATAGCTAATGAATAGCTTAAAGAACACAAATCTCACAGCAAAACCAAGAGAATACGACCATGTTGGACCACGACGCCACTAACAATAGAGCAAGGAGCCAATGTGACAGCGCTAAAACTAGAACATTCAACTGTACACCCACATTTGAGAAAATCGAGACCCTAGCTCACCCACTTTGGCTTGCTGTTCTTGCCACTGACGTTGGCGAAGATTATGTGCCCAGTCACTGCGTCGCCCTCCTCCTCCTTTATCTGTAGCTCCAAACCACATATCTGGACAGCCCCGATTTACCTTCTGGCTGCCAACGAGGGCCTCAACAGCGGCGATGAGTAGTTCAGCATCATGGCTCTAGTGTCAACGACGTCTCCATGAATTGGAGTGTATACGTGCAGGAGGAAGCAGGAGGAGGGAAGGAAGAATGGCGAAATTGTCCTTCGTGTGCCATTTAACATCTAATTCACGGGGAAGAGGCGGGAGTGACAGATGAGGATAAGATTTGATATCGAATGGTACTAAAGACAGAGGCAAATTTCCTATGACATATCAAGGATTGTGCCAACTTCCAATAACAGATAAAAATTTTGCTCATTATACGTTTAGTCTCACAAATTAAACCAGTCCAAATATCATACTAGTTTACCAACTACTATATACTCCATCAACACCTTTATCAACGGTATCTAGATGACACACGCAGCCATCTAATAATTACAATTTTATAATATTTTTGTAAAGCATGGAGGTCATTTAGAGAGAGAAACTAGAGTGCGTGTTACGGCAGCAGTGCTGCTTTCTCCGTATAAATTTATAAGACATATTTTTTAAATAGTTTTATTCATAAATATATGACGAGTTTTAATGCAAAATTAGTATTATATTCTCTCTATAACCCTAATAAATATCTATCTTTACTTTATATTCTCTACATAAATATGTTAAAATTACTGCTCAGTGATTATAATTAGAAGTAATCTAGTTATTTTTAATATCTTTTTAATCGACATATGAAAAAGTCTTATATGAAGCGTCGTATAATCAACGGATGCAAAGGTTGGCAGAGATACCGGATGGGACATGTGATGGATCTTGCAGGCATCAATTGAGCAGCAAGTAGGCCAGCGGCAGCCGCCAAGCAAGCAAATCTCAATCGGCACGATAGACCTTACCGCCAGAGCCAACAGAGACGACGTGCGTGGGCCACCGGTCACCCGCCATGTGACGCGCGGAGGGGAGGTCCGTGGCGTCGCGTCAGGAGGCCGGCACCACACTCGACGACAGCGAGCTGCTGCTAAGCTGATCACCCACCCTCTCCCTCTGACAGTGGGCCGAGCGTTCTCTTTGCGTTTGACGTTTGAACCTTTTACGATTCTTGTGTGAACCGGATGATTTGGCCTAAACACCTGTGTTCCTTCCGCAAGGACCATCGGAACTTCTCGGCCACCCGTATGTAATTCTTTCTTAAAAAATTTGATTCTCTGCTAAACATAATTATTAAAACAGCATCATCATTAGAATGAACTATTTTTTAATTGCGTTTAAAGAGTTCAGATTTGCAAAACAAAAAAGTTTACCATAAAGCTAAAAAAAATGACATTTCCTTAAGGATTTTTTTGAAAGAAGCAACAGAAGACTCCTACTGAGAACTAATATATTAAAAAGGTAAAGTAAGATACAAACCTTGATAAAAACTTGAGAAAAGGAAAAAGAGAAGGAAAGAGAGATGGAAAGAAGGCAAAATTACATAGAGTTAATCTAGACAGAAAATAGAGTTGAGAGAGGTTGTTTCATCCTGACCAGATGCAACCTGGCTTCCTCTATGAAGTTGGACTTCCAAGATTGTGATGACGCATTGAGTTGATTGAAAATGAGATTATTTTGTTGTTTCCAGATCTCCCAGGAAGCCATAATAAAAAATTTCATGAAGAAAGGTTAGAAGTAGTTCCTTTTAGCCTGCTGAATCATGTTAATGATGTCCAAGGATGTGTTCCAATTTATGTTGAGAGGGTTCCAGCATTGTGAAATAAAAGCGTAGGTGAAAAACAGATGATTGGAAGTTTCTGATGTTAGTTGAGCACAGAGCACGCAGTTGTCATCTTGTCCCATGTAGTACCTTCTTCGAATTAGCATTTGTTTAGTATTTAGGCAGTCTTGAATCAGCAGACAGGCAAAAACTCTGAGCTTGGGCACATATCTTGACTTCCAAATCCATCGAAACGGTGGCGGTACTGAGACAATCTGAAATAAGTGCCTGTAGTATTTTTGTGCCTTGTAGGATGAATTACCCCAGATATAAGTCCACTGATCGTGCAACATGTCTGAGCAATGAACCTGTTGAAGGAAGACAGTGAGGTGTTGCAGCTCCTGAAACACTTGTGCAGATAGTGGAAGATTGAAATGATTCATCCAGTCATCATGCTGAATGAAAGCACATTCTGAATTGTTTGGCTCTTTGGCATATGAGTAGAGGGTTGGGTATTGAACACTGGGGAGAATGTTATTCCATAAATCTTTCCAAAAACTTACCATTTTTCCAGAACCGATCACAGTTGAAGCCACCCCTCTATAATGATTACACAGTTTCATGATATCCTTCCACCAGAAGGAACCGATGTTAAGTTGTGAATGAGGGAGTCTGTTGTGATAGTAAGAAGACCAAATTAGTTGCACCCAAGGTGTGTCCTTTTTGTTGTAGAAACTATGCAAATGTTTGAGTAGCAGAGCCATGTTTTGAATTCTTATATTAAGGACACTAAGGCCTCCTTTATCTTTTGGTGCGCATACTTTGCTCCAAGCTAGTAGGGATGGACTTCTGTTTTGTAGATCCTCTGACTCCTCTAGAGGCAGTGTCTTTAGACCATGTCAATTCGGTTGATGACCGTTGCCAGTAGCCTGAGGGTGCACATAAGATAAGTTGGAAGCATGGACATAACTGAGTTGAGAATTGTAAGTCTTCCTCCATAGGACAGAAAGGTCATATTGCCTAGTAGCCAATTCTCAATTCTGTGGATTAGTGGAGCAAAATCTTTGACCTTTAGTCGTGAGGTTCCCATGGGTATACCTAGGTAAGTGAAAGGCAATTGCCCCTCGGAACATCCAAACGTACGAGCTAGAATGCTAAACCTGTTGGCATCCACATTGATCGGGTACATAGATGATTTGTGAAAATTGACTTTGAGACTAGTTGAATTTGTGTAAGTTTTAAGCAGACCTTTAAGGCAGAAGAGTTGTCGGTGCATGTCAGCATTATAAGGAGAGTATCATCAGCAGGGTTCACAAAACCGCGAAAAACCGCTCGAAAATCGCGGTTTTCGAGCATACCGCTGTGGCTCGAGATCCAAAACCGCTCAATAAACTACTCTAATTAAAAAAATTCAAAAAATTTATGTGTTAAAAACCGCTCGAAAATCGTTGAAAAACCGTGGTTTTCAGCTTGTAGGAACATTTCAATTGGTCGGCTGGTTTTTCATTGAAAACCGAATGGGTTTCGATTTTTTTTTATTTTTTTTCAAAATTTTTGAGTTCTTATCCCTTCGGTTTTTGACGGTTTTTTAGCGGTTTTCACGGTTTCGGTTTTGTGGTTTTTCATGGTTTCAGTTTTGTGAACCCTGATCATCAGCATATTGAATAATTAGAAAGTCAGAACTAAAAGTATTGAGAATGGGGAACTGTATGATCCCTAGCTGCGCCGCTCTGTTCACAATGCACTGAAGAAGATCTGTCGCTAGAAAAAATAAGAGAGGCTACAAAGGATCCCCCTACCTAATTCCCCTCTTATAGTTGAAATGGTTACTTGGCGTGCCATTGAGAAGAATGGACGCTTGCGATGATGATAGGATTATGTGCATGCAAGCAATCCATTAGCGGGGAATGCCTTTTTGTGACATCATGTGAAATATGACAGTGCTCAATAGCGTCAAATGCCTTTTCAAAATCAAGTTTAATGATGACACACTGTCTTGAACTGTGGTGACATTGGTGAATATATTCGAACGCCCACGTGAGACAATCTTGAATAGTTCTTGTTTTGATAAATCCATATTGGTTTCGACGAACCAACCGCAGGATTAATTTTTGGAACCTGTTGGCAAGGATCTTTGTAATGAGTTTGATGCTCAAATTGATTAGAGAGATTGGTCTATATTCGGACACATGCTGAGGGGAAGTTTTCTTAGGAATAAGAACTATGAAAGATTCATTGATTGATTGAATGTTTATATTCTCTGAGTGGAATTGATCACAAAGAGCATAGAAGTCTTCTACAATGATGTGCCAGCATTTTTTGAAGAACATGCCACTGAAGCCATCCGGTCCCGACGCTTTATCCAGAGGGAGCGCCTGCACTACAGAATTAATCTCCTCCCTCATAAAAGGTGTGACTAATTCATCCCGAACACTGGAAGGACGAATTGGGAGAGATCGAAATGCATCACCAGCTCATCTGAAACTCACATTCTGTTTTTGAAGGTGGACCACAGAAGAGCCGCCTTGGTCTGATGATCGAAGCAATCTGTGCCATCTTCAATTTGTAGGTGAGCAATTTTGTTTATTCTGTTTCTATCTGTTGCCATTGAGTGGAAGAACTTGGTGTTCTCATCCCCTAATTTTATCCATCTAACTGTACTTCTCTTTTTCCAGTAAAGCTGTTTGTAATGAAGTAGTCTGTTGAGGTGTTTTTTGATTATCATTCTGAAGTTCTGTTCTGAGCGAATGAGGCTCCTTTTCTCCTCAATACCCTCGAGGAGCAAGATAATTGCCTTGCAGGTTTTGATGAGATTTGAGAGTTGAGAAAGATGCTTACCCCAGTCCTTTAGATATCTTCTAAGGTTCTTGAATTTTTGAAGAGATTCTTTTAGTAATGTTAGGTTCATTTACTTGTAGGTTCCAGGCTAGCCGTACTGTGTCTAAAAACCCCAAGTGCTCTGGCCAAAAATTTTCAAATTTGAATAAATTAGACTTAGGAATACCCGAGTCAATCGAAATGAGACAAGGTGAGTGATCAGAGACATTTTTAGCTAGGGTCATCATAGAGGTGTTTGGGAAAACGGAAGTCCAATCCGGAGAACTAAAAAACCAATCCAATTGATGCAACAGCGGGTCTTGTTGCATGTTACTCCACGTGAACTTGCGACTTTTTAGGGGAGGTCAATGAGGCCTAGGGCATTGATGATACTATTGAAAATCATGTGATCGTAGATGTTTCCACCCGGTTTGTTTCTATTATGAGCTGAACGAATGAAGTTGAAATCTCCCATGAAAATCTAGTTTACTTTAGGAAGGAGCTCGAGTTGAGAAAACCAATTGATAAAGTCTTGTCTAGCCGGACCAACACAGGGGCCATAAATATTAGAGAGAGGCCAAGATTGGTTATCATAAGTAGAAGTAAAGGAGACGGTAATATCAAAAGAACTTTGGTAGGTTACCATTCCAGTAAAAGAGACCTTTGACCAGGTAGTTAAAATCCCCCCAGAGGCTCCTACGCAAGGAGAAAAGGCGAATTTAACAAACCGACGAGGCAAAAAAAAGCTTGAGGAAAGAGTGTTGGATGATGTCCTTTTTTGTTTCTTGGATGCAGATGATAAAACAGTTAGTCTTATTGACCTTGTCTCTGATAACTCTCAACTTATCATTAGAGTTAATACCTCTGACGTTCCAGCAAAAAATGTTGAAATTTCTAGTAAGGTTTGTCACGGCGGGAACTTGTTGATATGGAAAGACATGTGGACTGCAAGGTTCAGATGTTTGTCGGTGATTCCCAAGAGACAAAACGTTGAGACGAAAGACATAGGAACAAAACATACTGATAAAAGATAGCCAAGTAATAGCAAAAGAGTAGCATTCAACCACCATACAGATAAATTGTTTGGGCAAAAGACATGTCTCTCTCTAGTTATGAGAATGAACCGTTGACTTCGAATTTTTGTCCACTTCATCGTTTTTTTGAGAGAACAGCTGAGTACCCCGTGCATTGCTACCACTACGCTTCTTCCCCGATGACGGTAATGCTGGATCTGGAGTCCCTCTTTCTGCCGATGGCTAGATCCGATGCATTACAGCCACGCTGTCATCAGATCCATCCTTCCTGAACCATGCTACCATTGGATCCGCTCATCCCGGCCGTCCTATGTGGTTCTTCCCCGGCTCATCCTCCTCCTTGGAGACGGCGATGGCAGCAAGACTGGTGGCCCTTCCGTCTCATTGTTCCCAATGACGGTGGCAACGTGGCCTGACAATCAAGCAGCGCTCCTCCTTTCACAATGACATGGTGGCGGTGGCGGCAAGGTTGATAATGACACGACATCGTGCACCCGTTCCATCCGAGCGAGCCCATGCACGCGGGAGACAACGTGCTAGATGTTGGCGCCGAGGGCTAAAGGATGAGAATTATGGCTTCCATCGGGTACAAGGTGACAATGGCGGTAGCCTTGATGTGGCCATGCGAGCGATGGCATCCATAGGAAGAAGAGGATGCAAGTGACAAGCTGCTTGCTAGGGATGTTGGTTGAATTTATTGAGATGAGATGAGTTTATTATGGTGTTTTTTATTAGTAGAGATAAGATTAATCTTATTGACATAATGATAAAGTGGTAGTTAATTTGTTTGTTATTGGACAATTTTATTGTTTTTTTTAGAAATTTTTTAAGGGTGGAAGAGTAATTTAAAAAGGGGTAGTGGAGGTTAGGTAGACGAAGAATACAACATTCACCACTGTATCCTTTTATAACAGTTAAGATCAACGGCTAGCATCACCCCGAAACTAAATTAAAACACGGCCACAAGTAGGACCGTGGCATTCCTGTTCCCCCGAGGGACACTGCCGTGCCGTGGTAGACACGACTGAGTAAGAGCAGCTGAGCAGGGATAAGATAACATAATGATATATATACGTCCAACTTGGTAGCTTAATCAATGGCGATGGGGACGCCGTCGCCCTGGCCCTGCTGCCGCATGACAAGAAAGAAACGCAGGGAGGACGCGCGTACAGGAAGGAGGAAACCGCATGCGCCCACGCCCAAGCACGCGTGGCGCGACCGCGTAGCCTCCGCGCGGCTCGATCGCTTGCACGGATGCTCCTGGCCGCGTACGTACGTGTGCCAATGGCCGCGCACCGCGTCGCGCTACCTAGGCCGTGGATATACGGACGAATACACGGATTGGGCATGCAGCTCCAGCTCGGGCCCGGGCTGGGTGTTCGGTGCCGAGCACATCGGCGTGCTGTTGGTCAGCTCAGGGTTGGCTGCGCCGCACGGTTTTGGTTTATCGGTTTGATACCCAAGATCACCGAGATGGTCGCTAAAATCTCGATAAATTTTCTACCGAGGTATTTAAATAAAATTTTAATTTTAATTCAGTTACCGGACGAGACCTCGGTGAAATTTCAACAATCTTGATCAAAATTTCTGAATTAACTAAATATTTGGATACTTGGCGGTTACGAGCCACCGAACTCCTGGCTGAATCTAAAAAAGAAGAAGCAAGCAATCTTATGATAACACTTATGAAACACGCCGTTTAGACAACAATTAGGGACCGTTTGTTTTTTGCTTTTGATTCTGGATTCTGACTCTAAAAGCAGAATAAAAAACAAATAGCTCGATTTTAGAATTCGATTATCAAAATCCAGCCCACAGATATATACTAGAATTCACAATCCACTTCATATGTGTTTTTGATTGCAGCTTTTGGAGAATCAGCTTCTCTACAACCACAATCCAGAATCAACTTTTAGAGAATCTAAAGCTAAAACAAACAGGTCCTTAGTACACAGCTGTTTGCGTCCAACAAAATTAATCATATAAAACTATATAATGGTGAGGAAGTACGGGCAGTCGCCCACCGGCCAGACACACGGCGATTTTTCTATGGTTTCTACAGTAGCTTATATATAGCCTCATATACTTTTAAATCAAAAAAAAATTTGACTTAAATTTTAAATCAAAAATTTTCAAACCAAAAGTTTTTTGAATCAATAATTTTCGAACAGAAAGCTTTTGAATCGAAAGTTTTCTGAGTTGAAATGTTTTGATTTCAAATTTTCAAGTTGAAACTTTTCGATTTGAAACATTCCGAGTTGAAACTTTTTCGATTTGAAACTTTTTGAGTTGAAACTTCCTGGTTTGAATCCTCTAATGGTTCTTTGATCCTCTAATGGTCATCAAAGAGTAAATAAAATATGAGAACTTTACAGAAGAGGAGGAAGCATACCTTAAAAAGCAAGTATTGTTGATCAGGAATGCAAAGCGCTTCTATTCATCACTCTTCCCATTCGTCAGTTGCTCCTTTACTGATTCTTTTAATCCCATGCAAGATTGCAAGGAATCACAAAGTCGATATCGAGGTACCCTAGAGCCAAGCGCCGTTTTGACGACCTTGTCAAAGCACTTTTAGAAGAGCTTGAGAGGACAATAGGTGACAGTCAATCTCCTGCCAATGTGTCTCAAATTCAAAATATAAGAAGCGGCATTGTTCGAATGCTTAGCCAGAGATCACTATAGGAAACAACAAGCATCCGAGATGATGATCAAGAGGCACAACTGACAAATGATGCTCACACTGCATAATATTTTCAAAAAGTAGTTAAACAAGCTCTGTATTGTCTTTCTCGAACTATTTTCGCTAACTTGTACAAAGAGTTGACACTAATGTATGATCTAACCCCAACTACTCTTATATGAATTGCATGCTGCAAATACTAATACAATTTAGAAATTAAGTTTCCTCCTTTTATATCATTGTTGCCCCAAGTAAGATGTCCAATTTTTGGTATATTATGTTTGATTTGTTGTCCTCGCATGTTTAGAGTTTTGGGTACCAAGCCAGGAATTTGAGTTTATCTTGGCATATATTTAGAAAAACACTGCTAAGCAATTTTTGTTTCCAATTTTCCTTGAATTTTTCTAATTTCTGTTGAGTGTCTCTATTTTTGATGTAAACGGTCGAAAATCGATAAAACTGGTCGATTTTCGATTTATTTCGCCGCTGTTTGACCACCGAGTTCAAAAAGTTCGTCTTTGCAATTCGTTCGGTTTCTAAAATTGATACCACTGGGGGCATAATTTCCAAGCTCAGTTCGATAATGTAAACTCTGCCCAAGAAAGAAGCGTGTGCTGGCATCAAGGATAATACGTGAGTGTGATGTCCACTGCCAAGTGCCACCGGATCCCATCATCCGTGGCACCCGTCCGAAGCTTCTTTATTTTCCAGTCTAAACACTTTTTTTCCAATATAGTCCTCTTCTAAATAAATTTATAAAAATAACCTCATTCTCGATCGCGAAAAATACGGCAGTTGACATGTGTCAGCGGCAAGGTTTTCTGCCTAGCTCCCCTTCCACCCGCAGGATTGTGACACTCAAATCATTTTAATTAATTAATCACTTTAATTATGTAATTTCCTAATTAAGTCACTTAATTAATTAAGGCGCTCAGTTAATCAAGCACATACTTACTAGGCATACTCAGTATGTCCTTGTTGTCGGGATCCTACTGTGCGGCAGGTGACCTGCTAAGCCTCGAGTTACCATTACTATGATGGACTATGCTGCCATGGTACATAAGCGTAACAGGTGACACGTGTCATCTGCCGTCGATTTTATAGTCGAAGATGGAACTAGTATTGCGAATTCGTCCGAACGGAACTAGATTTGCAAAAAATCTATATATGGGAGTTAACAGAGAAAGTGAAAAACCCCTCGAGAGCGGAGTAAGGTTCTGTACAGTGAAAGTTCAAAATTCCACTAAGTTGGTTTTGGTGTTAATGACAAATCTAGTATTGAGACTAACTCTTTTGATAATCATAATATTGATTAATCTCAATTGTTAATTAATGACAAATCTTTTATGAGACTAACTCTTTTATTGAACTTAACTCTTATTAGTCTCTTTTGGATGAAAAAGATGGAAATATTAAAGGTATGCATTCGAGTTTATATTATCATATTTTGTTGCATTCTTTGATGACAAATATGTTATGATTGATAAATCTAAATGTAAGACTAACATGTTTATTGAGTATATTTTTGAATAGTCTCGTGAAAAAGAAAAATGAAAATCCAAAATATATGTATCCAATGCAACTTTATTATTTCTAGATATATTTCTTAGATTCAAGATAAAGGGTGAACTCCATCATTGTTTTAACCTCAAGATGTGCATTAATATTTCAACTCCATATATACATGAATGCACATATTTAGGGGGAGTTGATGCTTAATCTTGAAGTTTCAAAGTATTGATCTAATCCATCTTTCTATATCAAGGATCATTACTCTGAAACAATCCCTTGAGTATATTTAACTTGTGTAGTTGTAGTATACTCATGGCAATATAGGATAAACTCAAAAGCAATCAAAAATTGAATATGTGCATATTGATTCAAGTTCAATTATTTGTATGCACACATCTAACGGAGTTTATTCTGTAATTAATGGTCTTAAGAGTATTGATCCCTTTCCACCACTCCATATAAATTGGATCAATACTTTTAGATTCCATCGAATTGAGTATATGAGACTTGTGTAGTTAATATATACTCATAACAATTTAAATACAATTTAAATTGTGTTCGGTTGCCATTCAATCAACAAAGAACTAGTCATGTGTTGATAGTTCACTTTGTTGATCATAGGGCAATCGAAAGTTCTTGAGTATATGAAGCATTAGTTGCATTAATATACTCAAGACACAATTAATCTTTCAATCATTTGTCTTTGTGTTGTGGTCAATCATCAAAGGAAAAGATCAAAGGGTCTCGAGAGTATCCATTACGTGTTAATGGAGTGCAATGATGATTGAGACAACCATGTGTTTTGGACTAACACTTTCAATGAGTTTGAAATAGGTTAAGTCCAAGATTGAGATGGATAAATGGGACAAGGACGTCATCATGTGTTGATGAGCAGCAAGAGAGGATCCCGAAGCTAAGACAAGGGAACTTCATCATGTGTTGATGAACAAGACGAAGATCCTGACTTGGAGAGAAGATGGAAATCATAAAAACTCCAAGTGGATGTGCTAGAGACAAAGGTATAACTAGCTAGGGTTAAGGATGTGTTTCTAGTCTTTTACTGGTCTCGGTGTTTGGATTGGAGATCAGGTTGCTAGTTAGGTGTCGTACTATTAAGAGGGGTTAAGTATTTTAGCTTGAGCTTCATTATGTGTTGATGAACTCAATCCGGTTCACTCTAGCTCACTCTCTATTTGGTTCTTGCATGAGCTAAGTATTTGCATGTGTTGCAAATAAGAGAGCTCATGCTCGCTTCTTATTGAATCTTAATCGATTTGTTTTTGCATGGAGCTATGGATTTGCATGTATTGCAAAAGGGAGATAGCTTATGTAATTTAGTTTATGTGATTTTTATATGGAGCTAAGTTTTGCATGTGTTGCAAAAGGTGAGAGCTCATGCATCGGTGTTTTAGCTTGTGATTTGATCATGTGTTGATCATCACAAGGCTAAGTAAAATTTATGATTTTTCTATTTGAAAATGTGTTTTGCAAATAATATAGAGATTATGGTTTTGATCCTAGAGCATGTGTTGTCATTTGCAAATATGTTTTGCAAAGTGTCGGGATCATGTGTTGATCCTTACATGGCTAGAGGATTGATCTCATGGGTTCTCAGTTTATTTACAAATGTGTTTTGCAAATTATTTTGATCATGAGTTGATCACCAAATGGCATAAGATTTGATCTTATTGACTCTTACTAGCTTGTAGTCATGCTCTTGATCAAGTCCATATGAGGGATTTCGAGAAAATCAGATTTTGCACTTCAGTGACTACATTAGAGTCTTTATTTTTGTGATATTTAAAAATATCTATAGTTGCTTAAATCTTAAAAATGGTTGGAGATTATAGCCCTCCTGATAAGCTTCGCATAGAATCAAAAATCACCTAAATCGGAGTTCGGAGTAAAAAGTTATGAGTGTTTTAGTGGCTGGAACAGAGGTAGCACCGCCTACCGGCCCTAGATAAGCGGTAGCACCGCCCGGGGCGGTACTACTGGCCCAGAGGCGGTGTAAAAACTCCAGAGAAGTGTTTTTTCAATGAAATAGCCGGTGCTACCGGTCCTAGATGGGCGGTAGCACCGAGGTACTGTAGCAACGGCTAGTTTATGGTGTTTTTAATGCACGAAAGTGATCGTTGGCCTAGAGACCGGTGCTACCGGCCCTAGTAGGGCGGTAGCACCGGTTTTGCTATATTTTTACCCCATTCTACCCTCCAACGGCTAGTTTTCTTGAGGGGCTATAAAAGAGGCCGAACTAGGAGGGTTTTGTTGCTGCTCTAGCACCCATTTGAGTATTCTTGTGAGAGCAAAACCCCAAGAGCTTATAGAACCATATTTGAGTGATTTGAGATGAATTTGATTTAGAGTTTATTATGTAGAATCTATTTGGTGTTGATTTGTTTTCTCTTGAACTAGTGTGAGCCTCTCCTCTACATTGTGCATGTGTTGCACTTTGTGAGCAAGGATAGAAGCCTCTAGTTGTATGTGTTGCATCTAGAGAAGGATTGAGCATCCTTGTGCATGTGTTGCACTTGGTGAGGTTCAAGTTAGAGGGCTTGACTTGTTACTCTTGGTGTTTGCCGACACCTAGACGGCGTGTGGAGGCGTCATGCACGGTGGCCTTCTCAAGGAGATTGTGAGAAGGGCCGGCAAAGTTGTGAAGGTCGGAGCTCCTATCCGGAGGGGGAAAGAACTACCACTAGTGGAATCGAGGCAGGTGCTCAATTCGTGGAGCCGGTCCAAAGTGGTTTGGGCTTGCCTCAACGTGGATTAGGGGAGACCGGCAAGTCTTCGAACACCACGGTAAAAAGTATTGTGTCTCCTTGCAATTTCTTATTTATATTTTTGCAATTTACATTCCTATAATTAAATTGCTTGCTAGTCTTTAGGATTGTAATTTATTGTTAGAGACATAATTAGCTAATGCACTTAGTGAGCCTAGTTGATTTAGGCTTCAATTTATCAAAATCTTAGTTTATCGCTTCCGCATTGATTATTGTTTAGGTTTTGACATACAGATCAATATAGCGTGTATTTAATGAGAAGAATTTTTAAAGCCGACTATTCACCCCCCTCTAGTCGACATCCTCGATCTTACGTACAGTCCATACGGGGACTGCAACTTAAGCCTTCATCGGTCTTCAGCGCCGTCCGATCAAGGCAACAAATAGGCCGGATCACCCAACAGTGTCTTGCTACAATAGAAAATTGATACACTGTCTTGCTATAATATATAAAAAAAATTATATGTTACTTTTTTTACAAAATAGGTCTACTTAACTGTTTAAGGCCCTATTTGGATTCATTAGTGCTAATAGTTAACTGGCTAATAGCTAATAGCTAGCTAATTATTAGCTGGCTAATTATTAGCAGGAGCTATTTGGATCCACCTGCTAATAAAGTCCATAAAATCGGTCAATTAAGGAGAAATTGCCATAATACCCTTTTAGTAGGATAGTGGACAAGTGGACAGGGACGTTCGAGTGGATAGGGTTGGAGGGAGAGTAAAAGTGTGAATTAGTTATCTATTAGTAGCTTTTAGTAGGATACAACCTGCTAATAAACTAATTGTTAGTAGAGTGGATTGTTAATAATAGACCTGTTTGAATCCATAGCTAAGCAGCTAACTATTAGTACTAATGATCCAAACCGTAAGTTACGTTACCACTAAAACTGCGTTGGATTGGATGTTGTTCCCGCGAAAGCGTCCTCCTCCCGAGAGCAGCCGAGGCAAGGCACCGATTCTCCCGACTCCCGAGAGCGTCCAACGCGAACCGAGCGCTTTTCTTCACTCGATGTCAGCAGGCACGGCCCGGCCAGGAAGAAAACTTGTGGCTGGAGGGAACGCCACGGGAGGCTCCCGAGCGCGCACACGCGTCCGCCCTTGCTTGGCACCTGTCCCTCTCCTCATCCCTATATAACAACAACGCCGTCGCCGCCATTGCCATCTTGGGCTAACAGCACCCTTCCCCTCGCTTTCCTGAGCCCGCTCCCGTTCCCACAACTTGCGACCGAGCTGCAGCGTGTGTGTGTGTATATATTTGCGAGGGAGAAGTGTGTGACCATCGATGATGAGCAGCGGTAGCATGGAATGGGGGAGTAGTAGTGCCAGCGCCGGCGCCGGCGGGGTGGCGCCGTTCGTGGCGAAGACGTACCGGATGGTGGAGGACCCGGCGACGGACGGCGTGATCGCGTGGGGGAGGGACAGCAACAGCTTCGTCGTCGCCGACCCCTTCGTCTTCTCGCAGACGCTGCTGCCCGCGCACTTCAAGCACTCCAACTTCTCCAGCTTCGTCCGACAGCTCAACACATACGTACGTACCTCTTAAATTGAGCTTGGTTCTCTTCGATCTCTAGCGACAGTAACTTTTACAAAGTACTAAATTTCACGGCTGAAGCATCGAATTTGCTCAAGGAGTGTGTGAAGATTATCAATTCCCCATCTCTTTTGTTAGCGATTAATCCCCGGTCTTTACGTGTACCTATTTATCATAGTTCCTGCACGCGACGCGACGGAGGTTTTCAGCACAACGTGTTGGATTCTTGGGCGAGCCACTTGATCTGTCGCCGTGCTCTGCTTACGAAACCGATCCATCAAAACAGATGCACAGTTCAGATTAGTCACACTTACCTGTCCCGTCAAATCTATACACGCCTATCAAAAATTTTCTGAAGCGGCCTGTGTGGGTAAAATTTGCGAAAGTAAAATTCTACAAAAGTTTACTAGCGATGTTTAGTTACAGCTTAATTGAGTAAGTAATTTAAACGCGTTCGTGTAATTAATCTGTGCTTTTGTGATTGAATTCTTCCAGGGTTTCCGCAAGGTTGATCCGGACAGATGGGAGTTCGCCCACGTATCGTTCCTCCGGGGGCAGACGCACCTCCTGCGCCAGATCGTCCGGCGGAGCAGCAGCGGCAAGCGCAAGGACGACGGCGCCGGCAGCGGAACTGGCGACGCGGACGCCGACGAGGACAGCACGATGGTGGCCATGGAGGTGGTCCGGCTGAGGCAGGAGCAGAAGGCCATCGAGGACCGCGTCGCGGCGATGTGGCGCCGAGTGCAGGAGACCGAGCGCCGGCCCAAGCAGATGCTCGCCTTCCTCGTCAAGGTCGTCGGCGACCCGCAGGTGCTGCGCCGCCTCGTCGGCGGTGGCAACTGCAGGGACAGCGGGTTCGACGGCGAGCCGGAGCGCGCGGGTGAGGTCAAGAGGGCGCGGCTGCTTCTTGACGGCGAGCACCAGCTCGGCATGAAGATGGCCGACGGCAGCAGTGTGGCGCCGGGGAGGCGCGACGGGTTGTTCTATGACGTCAACGAGGACGCGTTCGTGCCGGAGGCCGGCGTCGACTTCACCGGGTTCTACACCGGCGGCGACGTGCAGGTGGGCGGCGAGGGCGGGAACCCACCAACGTACGCGTTCCCCCTGGACAGCGGCGGCTACTAACAGCGTGCGTGCTAACTGTTGGGTTGGTTGATTGGTGCTTTCGCCGATCGATTCGTGTACGTATTTTATGGTTGATTGGTGCGTTCGCCGATCGATTCGTGTACGTATTTTGTGGCGAATTGCCCTCGCGAACTACTTGGAAGTGGCAACGGTAAAGGAAGGGGAAGCTAGGCTAGTACTAGACGAGCGCTACTGGTCTTCCCGTTGGGTTTCGTGTTCGGTGTGCGCCTGACTTGTGGGGCATCCGGGTGTACAGGCGTGCGTGCGAGCTGAATAAGAAGTCGTAAAATGCAAACCTTCCTGCGTAGGCGGCAGATTAAGCTGCTGCTCCTGTGAATGCACTGGCTGCACCACCAGTGCTTTGATCTCACTCGAGTAGTCGAGTGTGTAGATGTAGCACCGGATGAACGAATAGCCGTGCACCAGTTCAGCGCTAATGCAGAAGGGAAGTGTGTTTCCGATCGTGGCACGGGGATAGATCCTCGGCGGCGGCAGCAACATTTGCCGTGGTAAGAGTGAGATTGCGAATCGATCGCTTGATTTTCCCACGATGGCCTTTCCACGGCCCTCCAGTACTCCACAGCCCACGGCCACGCGCCTCCACCGTAAGGGAGGGCCCAGAAGCTGCCTTCCGCCCCGCGCGTCGCCTAGCTAGCGGAGGGGTCGGGACATCACACGCTTTTGTCAGGGATGTACGGCGTTTATATTGTACGAGTATGTAATTTTTACTGTAGCACGCGATGCCACCTATATGTATAAACTTTATTTCATAGAATTTTTTATGACACAGGAGATAGAGAGAGAAGGGGAGGAGAGGACTTAATTTTTCGTGAATAGATGACTATATAGATAATATAAAATATAAATGTATAAATTATTATTGATAATAAATGTTTTTTATGTTATAATTAATTTACTGATACAGGAGATAGAGAGAGAAGGGGAAGAGAGGAGATAATTTTTCGTGAATAGATGACTATATAGATAATATAAAATATAAATATATAAATTATTATGGATAATAAATGTTCTTTTATGTTATAATTAAAAGATTATGATATTTTGTACATACAAGTTTAAAATATTATCTATTATAAAGTTGTTTTTAGTTTTGATTTTAGATGACAAAAATATATAGACAACAACTGTCTCTACTATTGTATATGCTCTAATACATCTTCATATCATCATAGATAGTACTAGAAACAAACTATATAATAGGTTAGCTATATAATTATCTGTAATACATTGTTTATACAATAGTATATATAAAACTATCTATATAAAACTGTCTATAAGACCATCTATTAAATAATAGGCAATTTTTATTTATACTCTTTTTTTCTCATGTCACATAAAAAATCGACAAAATCACTCAAAATTTGTGATTTTCAACCATATCGAGTTAGCTCGATAAACTAGTCCAATTCAAAAAAATTGAGAATTTTTATGCGATGTAAACCGATCGAAAATCAGTGAAAATCGCTCAAAAATCATTTTCCGAATTGTTTCGCTTAGTTTGCCAATTTTTCGAAGAAAACCAGTTGAAAATCAGTGAAATTCTTAAAAAATTTTACCGCTGAGGTTCAAAGAGTCTGACTTCGAAATGGTTCGGTTTTAACCGATTTTCGAGCTTGAAATGGTACCATAATCCCTCACGTCAGCTCCAGAGTCAATCCACATAATCTCGTTTCGAGCATAGAATCAAGAGAGGTGCAACTATACTTTTCTTTTTGATAGTTACATAAATATTAAAGTATGAATGAAAGATACATGACAATTACTTGCTCCTTCATTTGTTTTAAAATTTATGTAACTTGTATTGAGAAAACAAAACACTGAAGCACTGCTCTAGAATCAAATGCTCGACAGGGATTACGTGGCAAAGCCACCCAACATCATTTAACAAAACACACACTCATCAGGCTGCCTATCGCTACTCCTCTCCTCTTTCCCTCACCAAACAGTCATCGTAGCTTCCTCGTCGACTGATGGCTCAAGTCGAGATCGCTCCTTTTTTTGCCTTCTGAAACTAAGGGCAGAGCATGCCAATTCATTAAGAGATATAGCCAAAGCTTAAAATTTTATTACAAGTCAAGTTTACGGAAACTAAAGTAAGAACACTTAAGAGGCAACTTTATTAAGAGGGGCAGCAAAAGCTTAAATTTTAATTACAAGTTAAATTTACGGAAACTTGAGTAAAGCATCCAAAAGGCAGTTGCAACCACAAGCAAACGTGCGGCCTTAGTCACTTGCCAGCGCCCTTCTCCGATTACCTACGTCCTGCTAAATAAGATTAAACACGGTTTAGACTGTCCAAAAGATCGCTCCATTTGTTGACGGAAGGACAATTTAAAATTAATTCCACCAATAGGTAGAAAGGCTCTCAGGCTGATGACTTGGCAAGGGGAACAAAAGGCACATAATTCTACGCACATGAAGGACCACGCTGAGGTGGTGCACTGGAACGAACCTACGTCCAGGTTTTAAATTTTGTTTTCAGATCACATCTTGAGATGGTCAAAATATGAAATTTCAGTGAGATTTTAAAATTTTGGCCAAAATTCAGTTGAAATTCAAAAACCAAATTTCAAATCTGGAATGTTTTAGGAACTCTAAATCAAAATTTCGGTCGAAATCACAGAAATTTCAGTGAAATTGACCGAAATTTTTGTGATTTTCAACCCCTATGATATGGTCTCGGGATAGAAAAAATTGGAAAAATATGAAAAAAAATCATGCAAGCATTTATCTACATTTTCTATATGTTTAAATGAAAATACTAAATATTTACACATAAAATTCCCAGATTAGGGTTCATGGCCCACCCGAACCATGCATCGGCGAGAGCACTCGGACTCTCCTAGCCTTCAAATTAAATTTCTTTGTAGGGAAAAGAAGAAAAAGATTGCTTTAAGGCCCTGTTTTGTATGGTTGTAGTTTTTTTCAAAGTAGGTTTCAGTTAGGTTGTATGGATGAAGATGTTTGGTGTTTAATAGTCTGATTTTTAATTGTAAGGGTGCGGGTCAGGAATAAGGATGAGAGAGGTGGGTTTGAGATTTTATACTTGGTAGGAGGGATTAATTTTATTCAACCTAGTGGCAATTCAGACTAGCTTTCGGTTTTCAGTTCTAAACATGGGCTAAGATTGACATGTGCCATGTGTCCTTTTTAGGAAGAGTCTCCTGTAGTTTATAGCACAGGGTGCAATAAGGCTTATTTTTTAATCCTTTTTCAGTATACAAATTCGTATAGAGATGCTAGCTGAGAATCTCTTATCTAGAATTTGTCCAGTATCAAAAGACTCCGGGTAAGTTTGTTTTATGCAAGGGTTTTATCCAGTCATCGTGCATACATGGTTGTAAAATCAATTGGCTACAGCCAGCAATACCTAATTGGATTATGTTATTCATCCGAATCGAGGCATGCGAGATGGAGACATGGAGTACTAAAAGTCCTTTTGAAGAAGGGTTTTGATAAACATCATCCGGATGTTTTCTTAGCAAAAAAACATCCAAACTTTGAAGAAACTAATCCATTCGTTTTCCATGTAGACATCTTAAGGACTTGCAATAATAAACTATATCAAAAGCACGGTTGTAAAAAAATGACTGACTCGGCCGATTAATCGGTGATGATGACTAAACCGTCATGAATAGCTTAATCGAAGTGCAATTAACGTTAGTGGCAAACGCAGGGGGGTGCGGGAGGGGGCTAGCGCACTGACTCTGCCCCGTCGTGCCCTCAAACCCCTAGACTGGCTCCATTTTTTGCTAATATCCATTGGTCGAGCATCGACTGGTGGTCAGCGGAGGACGCAGAGCACAATGAGATCCCTCGAGCCGAGGTTTAAGAAGAGACCTGGTTAATGGTCAAGCACACCTGATGCGTCCACGGTTTGGGTTTGGTTGCATCAAACTAGTTTAGATTTTGGTCCCAACTCAATCTCTACCCTTCAATCCCCAATTCCCCGTTCTCTATTCTCAAATCCCTAATCACTATTCTCAGGCAACACGCTGGCAGGAGGCAGACCAGGTCAACTCCTGTGTGGATGCGGTGATGGAGGAAGAGAGGCGGTGTCGGAGAGACGATGATGGTCGACGAAGGAGGTGGGACAGCGGCGCACCGCGACAAAGAGTGGGCGAGGCAGCGTGGGTCCCCTTGTGCAGCTAAGGAGGAGGGGAAGGGCAGGTGGCGCACGGCGATGGAGGGTCACACTGTCTCGGTCCCTCAGGCAGCGAGTAGCCAACAACGGAGGTGGGATCCGGGCGACTGGCATGTGACGACGGAGCCAAAAACCTTAGTTGTATTTTACATTCTTACTTTGATTCTTATCTATTTACATATGAATTTAGGTTGCTTTAAGTATTTTGAATGCATACATTTTGGTAGGTTTTCTTATGTTAGCTTCCTCCCATGAGCATCCCTTTTATTTTCATCCTGCATACGCCACTGATTAACGTAGTCGAAGGATTAATTGATTATATAATCCGATTAACTGGCCGTTCTCTGATTTAATCACGAAGAAAGCTTATTTTTATTCATCAAGTATGATAAATTAGTTTATGATATTGTGTCATAGTATTCATAATATGTATCTTTTGTATAAAGTATAAACAATGAAATGTAAAACATATTTTGTAGTGTGATAATTTACAAAAACTTTGGGTAACTAAAATATTTTTAACTAGTTCTAAATATAAATAAATAAAGTAATAAGAACGTATAGTCGTCCATTGAATTCGGATTAATAAGCTGTATTACGATTAATACGTAGCCGTACATCGGAGAATCCTCATTCGGATAAGAAATCCAAAACAAAAAAAATTTAAACCCAAACATGTCCTCCAAACTCCAACCAGAATCCAAATTTAAGCAAACCACCTGTGCCACGTGGACGCTCAAGATCAACGCTGCAGATAAGCATACAATTCTGACACGAGTTTGAGCTTCCTACGAAACACGACTCTGCTTCCTTCCAGCCCCAGGTCCTCGTCAACACTCAACAACCGCATCGAACTGCGCGAAACCGCTTCCTCGCGTCCCTCTCCTTCTCTGCTCTGCTCGTGTCGTCTCCCCCCTCCTCACCGATCGATTCGATGGATAGCGCCGACCCCGCGCTCGGCCGCCTCGCCGTGCTCTCCACCCACCTCCTCGGCGCCGGGGCCGGGGAGGCGGACGTGGCGGCGGGGCTGGAGAGGGCGCCGGTGTCGTCCGCGCAGGCCGCGCCCCCGGGGAGCCGCGCAGGCGCGCTCGCCGTCGTGGACGCGAGGACAGGGAGGCGGTACGAGGTCAAGGTCTCCGAGGAGGGCACCGTGCGCGCCACCGACTTCAAGAAGGTAACTAGTAGTCTAGTGCTAACTAATTACCGGTGCCAGCGGTGGTCTGTGGCGTGATCTGTGCTGTCCGTGCGGAGCTTGGGGTTCTGGAGTGCGGTTACGGTGATGGATTGTGCTGGATTTGTTGTGGAGTTGGGATTGGATTAGGATTTGATCGTACTCGGTGTAGCCTGGCGCAAGTACAAGGGCTTAATTTTGGTACGAACTTCTCGTCCCAGTTTAGTAATTTGGGTGTGGAGCTCTTGAGCCTGTAATTAGATGGTCAAGAAATGGGCGAAGTATTTCTCTTTTCTAGAAATTGTGGTTGAAGATCACAGCGACATCGAATTTTAATTTAACCGAGTTCATGGAATTGAATGCAATGGAGCCAGCAGTCTATATATGCTAATTGTATATGAAGTTGATAACCAGTAGAAGCTTATAACTAGTTCTAAAGGATTCATTTGATCATTTCCAATCTCACAATAGTTGCAAATGACAGCTTGGTTTTAGGAAAACTTTTCTGATTGACTGACAGGTATTGCTTGCGAGGGAGCTCTGGAACCACTACTGATTTCTTTTGTTATTTCTGCGAATATCTTGGCATTACTTTGTCCATAAATTTGTGTGATTTGGCAGCATCAAATTTCAATGAAAGATGCTAAAAACTCGAGTATTTTACTTGACATGCTCCATTTGCAATGTGAAACCAAACTGAAGATAAAGAAATTGATTCTTTTTGTGGTTTTTTGTAGATTATCACTGGAA
Organism: Otatea glauca; assembly: GCA_036346275.1. NCBI lineage: Eukaryota > Viridiplantae > Streptophyta > Magnoliopsida > Poales > Poaceae > Otatea > Otatea glauca. The sequence goes on along the minus strand of CM070714.1, from coordinate 20,432,714 downwards.
AGGATGACAAGGGTCTTAAGACTTATGATCCTGGTTATCTCAACACCGCCCCAGTGCGCTCGTCCATCTGCTACATCGATGGGGATGAGGGAATTCTTCGCTACAGGGGTTATCCAATTGAGGAGTTGGCTGAAAGCAGTTCATTTGTTGAGTTGGCCTACCTCTTAAGTAAGTACTATCGACCGTGCATTCCTGTTTAATAGCAGGGTATCTTTGCCATCTTTAATTGTTGGTTGATGACTTACGTTCACAGTGTACGGGAATTTGCCTTCTCAGAGTCAGCTGGCAGGCTGGGAGTTTGCAATTTCTCAGCACTCTGCTGTTCCTCAAGGACTTTTGGTATGCTTTGTTACCTTTTCTTTTTATAGCCTTGATGATTGCAATGTATTTGGACAGGTTTTGGGCTTGACTTGGATTACAAAGTAATATATTGGTGCTTTTTAATGTTGACAGGATATCATACAAGCAATGCCTCATGATGCTCACCCCATGGGAGTCCTTGCCAGCGCAATGAGCACACTTTCTGTTTTCCATCCAGATGCAAACCCTGCTCTTAGAGTAAGTACTTTCTAAATGCACCAATTGGGGGCAGATGGTTCTTCACATAGTTCTACTTAATGCGATAGAACCCACTGAGATTTCGAGTTTATAATTAGTTGTCATAATTTGTTTTGTAGTTCGTCATATACACTTAATTGTTTATTACCATCTCTTACGTAACAGTTTACAGTTGCTCGATGACATATTCTATTCATGTAGGGTCAAGATCTTTACAAGTCGAAGCAGGTTAGGGATAAGCAAATTGTACGAGTTCTTGGGAAGGTATGACTAAAAATCTGATTTTTAGTTAGTGTTAATTTTTTTTAGGGTAGTCATACAAGAGATTGATATTTTCTGTTTGTCGTGCAAAAAATAAATGGTGATCTTGCACAGAACCTCATGATGCAAATTACTATGACTGTTCATTCTGATTTTTTGTTACGCATGTGGCTTAACTTTCTATATCTGACTATCTGTTTAGGCACCAACAATAGCAGCTGCAGCCTACTTGAGATTAGCAGGAAGGCCTCCTATCCTTCCATCAAGTAATCTTTCTTATTCGGAGAACTTCTTGTATATGCTGGACTCTTTGTAAGTCACATCGCTTCGAAATTATTTGTATTTTGTTTTTCCCATATACATTTATCTTCGTTATATTTGAAATTGCTAAACGATTCAAGTTTGTGACTTTAATATTGATACATATTCCCCCTTTTTAATGTGTTGCAGGGGTAACAAAGCATATAAGCCAAACCCCCGGCTTGCTCGGGTTCTAGATATCCTTTTTATTCTTCATGCTGAACATGAAATGAACTGCTCAACAGCTGCTGTTAGGCACCTTGCTTCAAGGTAAATCATATCTTTCATTCTCCTCACAAACAGGAGTAGGAAACTGTTGCCTAATTAGCTATGCTATTTCTATAGTGGTGTTGATGTCTTCACTGCTCTTTCTGGTGGTGTTGGAGCTCTATATGGTCCACTACATGGTGGCGCAAATGAGGTAAACTACATTGAGCGCTGTCCCCCTCTTGGTTTATGCATTCAAGCTTTATAGTTTCTCTACATATTCTATTCCATAGTCATCATCATTGGAGACTAATCATAAAGCTAAGAAACAACTTATTCTACTCAGTATATAATTTGTTTTATCTAATGGCATCATCCAAATATAGCTTCCCTCTTTTAAGAGCTTTCCCTCCTATTCTTGTAAATTTTATGTTTTTTCAGAATGGGCTAAATGTTATTTTATGTATGCCAGGCTGTCCTTAAAATGTTAAATGAGATTGGAAGTGTGGAGAACATTCCAGATTTCATCGAGGGAGTGAAGAACAGGTGATATATACCTCCTGCCTGATTAATATTTCTGGTGTTAATGGTAGTCTATTCAGTGGAACGAATTTTACTTTAATATCTTCTTGATATGCTTTTGGACTTGTTTTACGATAGTTATCTGTTCATTTTCCAGGAAGAGGAAGATGTCTGGTTTTGGGCACCGTGTGTATAAGAACTATGATCCTCGTGCTAAAGTCATTCGGAAGTTAGCAGAGGAGGTCTTCTCAATTGTAGGACGGGATCCTCTTATCGAGGTTAGCTATTCCCATTCTGTTAGCCATAGAAAAGAAGTATTTTTCTGAACTTTATGTAACCATCATTTTTCACTAGTGAGCTATTTGGTTAATGCCCTCGTGTTGCAATTGGAACAACCAGGAAACGGAGTTGCTAGACACTAACTTAGTCCTATGAAATATTAAATCTTTAAAAGAATGCAGTAAAAAAACTTTCTTTTTCCAAAGGGTGAAAATTGACTTTCTGGAACTCAGATAGATGGAATGCAATTTATGTTAGTTTCACTTGGGATCTGAAACTGTTGAAAGAAACAAAAACACTAGACTTAAGTTTTTTTATTGTTCACTGTTTTCCATTCATCTTTCTATGAACAAGGTAAAGCAACCTATTTTATGCTACTTGGGTCTTTGAAGAATTTAAACAGATCAAACATATGCATAAAACATCAATCACTGCTGTCCGTGTTATTGCAGAAGATCATTACTATTAATCCTGCAAAGAAGCACGAGTTCAACAAGCTAAGTTGGCAAAACATTCATCACCTGCATAGATATGTTGCACTGGCACAAGTGCTACCGTTGATAACTGTTGAACATTTTGGCATCACTACTTTTCCTATGTCCTGCTAGAATATTGCTAGCTTTGACCATTTGATCCATCGCACTACAGCTATCCAAGAAGAATGATTGTGGTCGTATTCGATCCTTTCCATGATGCCAATATACAATGTGCTCGAAATTGATTGATTAGTCTAGAAAGGTTCATTGGCCAAATTCTACAAATGGATCAACACTTTTCAGGGTTTGATAGTCTACCATATTACTAATTACTAATTAACTAATTTTTGTCTGCAAACACCTAAGAATTCTACTATCAAGAAAAAGGACATAAGGATTAAGATCTGTTCTTGAAGTGGGGATTCTATACAGCATGGCTATCCATGTGCAACTGCAATAATGATTTGGCAAATCCACGCACCCTTATGATGCTTTCTGATGCCATACCAGGTCGCTGTTGCTTTGGAGAAGGCAGCACTGTCAGATGAGTATTTTATCAAGAGGAAGCTGTATCCAAATGTGGATTTTTACTCCGGCCTAATATATAGGTACATCATTTGGGAGGCTATTTTCTCTTCCTTTTCCCCACCTTTTGTTATTGTGGTACTTAATTGTGATTGCATTGGTTTTCAGGGCAATAGGATTTCCTACAGAATTTTTCCCTGTTCTGTTTGCAATTCCTCGCATGGCTGGTTGGTTAGCACATTGGAAAGAATCACTCGATGACACCGACACTAAAATTATGAGGCCCCAACAGGTTAGCAGCAAGCAACAGATTTATCTACTACTGTTTTTTTTACCTGGTTGTGAACTAAAGGACAACCATTATAACTTCTTTTGGAGTATTTGATAAATCGATTTTTCTTATCAAATATCAATCAATGCTTGAGGCATCTTAGAGCTATTGTTATTCGATGCAGTGATGGGAAATAGATTGTTGTTATTATTGTTATATGCTCTTTTTCTTTTGAATATTGTTTAGTTGGGATAGCTCTTCCCTGAGCTGTTGACAGATGCTCATGTGTGGGCTCTTGAAATGAATTCGTTAATACAGAAGTTAGCCAACAAATTCCACCTGTACTTTCACTTGAAAGAGTCCCTAGACTGCTTTTTTTTGTCATTCTCAAGGTGGGTAGAACAAATAATGCCTTCAGCATTATCTGAGTCATGCATTTTGTAAAATGAAATGATCTAAGATACAGTAGTAGTGACTTGGGTGGCCAGATTTTCTCATACTTCTGTAACAATTGTTTTCCAATGGTGGTTTGTTATTTCTTCAGGTATATACTGGTGTTTGGCTGAGGCATTACACCCCTGTCAGAGAACGAGTGCCGTCAAACCAGAGTGAACAACTTGGTCAGATTGCTATCTCAAACGCAACGAGGCGTCGCCATGCAGGTTCTGCCCTGTAGGAGAGTTGCATGATACAGCATCCAGCATACAAAATAAACCAAGCTGCCATCCTTACTCTCACAAGGCCACGGCTGCTTGAATTTGGGAGCTGCTATCCTTCCGTTGTCACGTATATTGGTAGTAATGCCATCAGTACACTTCCCCGTTGTCATGTAAAGCTGGAGCCGAAGGCATGTGTTGTTATCTTACACACACCGTACACACTGTTTATGTATCTTGAACTTCCTAAGCATGGAAAATGAAGAGATGTATCAAATTATTTGGCTCTTGCTTTACATGAACAGCTCTTGCATTGGCATTCTGCCGATCTGGCTTCTACTCTTCAATAATGAGAATTCAGAGGCATGACCATATTTGTCAGCTGTTTGTTTCTGTGTCAGTGGGTGGTGACATTCGGCCACAAAATTAGGACCTTGGACCACATACTCGCATACTGATTGGCCAGACAACTCTGCCTGGGCTCATTTCTTCATTCATCTGATTGGAAGTAGCCTTGCACAGAAGCATTGCAGCATCGTCATCATTTCCACTCACTAGTCCTTATCTCTGCACTGTGGGTTTATGGCATGCCACGAGCTACACTGCCTTGATATTTTAGATTTTGGAACTGTTCATACATTGTTTTATCTATCGCTCGATGGATCCAGTCGTCGATGGGGATGGCCATGGGACGTATACCCCGGTGGGAGCGGTCTATCGTCTCTGTCCCCGGCCTCCAATCTGGAATCGGAGGCTGCTTTGCCCCGTTCTCTGACCCTATCTGGGTATCAGGTCCCATAGGAAGCCATACCTAATAATAATATGGTACACAAAAATAATAAAACAGAATAATTGATGGTTCATAATCAAGGATGCGATCATGAACTAATTAATTTGTAAATAATGACATGAAAAATTATTTACAATGAGTCAATAATATATTATATATACTATGGAGTATGATCCTATCTATCATAGACATGTCGGGGCTCATGCAGGTAATAGGGACGGAGAATGGTGGAACGTCCTCATACCTGCTTCTTCTAACAAGGATAATTTTTCTCTGTTAACAAAAAAATCCTCTATCCCTTCCTCGTAATAGGGGAGTTCTCTGACGATGAACCGGAAATGGGTCCATTGCCATCCCTTATTGTGGAAGGCATTTTGATCAATTTATTACTTGTCTTCTTATGAGTCTTATCAACAGGGTAGGCCCCTGCACTGGCCTACCACTGTGTCTCCTTCCCTTCCTTTCTTGCTAGCTGTTCATCTGAATGTTTTAGCTGCAGCAATCATGTGCTGGTGGGCCAGTTTCATCATTCTTTTGGTTTATTGCTTGACGCAGGATACTTGCAGTTACGGCCTGTAAGTTTCCATCTTCATGAAAGAGAATGAAAGAGAAATTTCGTGCAGTAGAATTGTAGAAGACAATAGGTAGGAAGATCTCGGTAGCTGTCCTAGGTTAATTGTCGGTAAATTTCTTTTTGTGCGTGTGCTCGGAGATGTTAGCACATTAGTAATATTAGTAAGTTGGGGAAACTTTCAAATACAGTTAACTTTGTATCCTGTAATATCAGTTTCGGGCAATATTTTTTCGTATTTTTCGAAATAACGTCAATAGCCGGCACGTGAGGCGCCGGCAGAGCATAGCCGGCACATGAGGCGCCGGCTATGCCATAGCCGGCATCCCTATGCCGGCTATGGCATAGCCGGCGCCTCATGTGCCGGCTATGGCTCAGACTGCCGGTCGCCTCGCTCGTGGAGATGATTTGTATGCTGCCGATGATTGACGCCATTTCGAAAAATAAGACATGTCGTGCGACGCGACCGGCCGGACCTAGGCCATAGCCGGTACATGAGGCGCCGACTATACCATAATTAGTTGATTGGTTGATCAGCTCGCTTCATGTAGCAGGAATTCCAGGTCTTTTTACTTAAGGTTGACCTCAACCACGGCATCCAAGTGCTTTTACTATCACCGTACACTAAATTTTTCATTAGCTCGTTTCATGAAAGAAAGCATGCTCATGCTGTTCATGCCGAGCCTACTTACTTGACAAAAATTGCACACACACACACCGATCGATACTCTGTAGTACGGAGTACTCTGTACGCCTGCAAGTCTCTTATATAAAGTATCACCATAGTCTACTAAACTAAGCTAATGCCCTATCACCTAATCTCCTATTTCTGCATGTCTTTTAGACGACTAAATAACTTTTACTATCAACTGAGCACTTCGACATGGACCGGGCATTACGGATTTACTTAGGCGCACCAAGCTATATATTACTCCCTCCGTCTAAAAATATAAGATATATTTTAACTTTATACAAGGATTAATGTTGCGTTGAAATTGAAAAATGTAGAGAAAAAACTGACTTAGATGCCCCCCACTTAATTGTCTTGGAAGATGAGAATGCCCCCCACTTAATTGTCTTGGAAGATGAGAGATAATATTTTGTGTGGGTGGTAATGAATAAATACATATGGTTAAGAGAGAATAAATAGGGGTATAGAAGAAAAGACCTCGTTAAATCTACATACAAGTCTTATATTTATAGACAAGATCATTCAAAAAATAAGCTTTATAAACTTAGACGGTGGGAGTATTCAAAACTAGAAAAGTCTCATCATCTAGATGAATGTAATATCAATGAATGCATCTACCAGGCCTGGTATAACAATACTGTTTCGAGGTCAATTTCGACGATCCGATGGTATCGAAAACCGCGAAAAACAGCTCGAAATTCGCTGAAAACCAAATGGTTTGCGAAGTCAAAACGAATTTGAAATAGTCAAACCGACGTGCGATTTTCGCGATAAATGAACGAAACCCGAGCTGTTATTTGTGAAAACCACCAAAAACCGAAGACGGTTGTAAAAATGGAAGGAAAATGTAAAAAAAAAATCAGGAAAAATTGCAAAAAAATGTAAAATTTGTGAAAAAAATCCATTAAAGTCCAAAATAGGAAAAATGTAAGAAATATATATTAAAAAAAACATGTAAAAACACGAAAAAATTCTGGTAGATCTCTCCTAAATATGAAAAAAATTGCAACATGACCTTTGCTATATTTTAGACAATTACAAGTTGTAAATTAGACATTTAGCAATAATATGTTAACAAATAATCTTTCATTTCAGTACTACTCACATATCAATCCAACGAGTGCAAAAATAGGCATTCACAGAATCACATACCAATACCATTTACATATCAATACATTCACATATCAACACCATTTATATTTTAATACCTTTCATTTGAAATTGTGAAGTAGGCATAGCTTCATCGTTCTTCCATTGTCACACATATGCCATGTTCGACCTACATGAATGGAATGTTAGTAAAAAATTGAGTTACAATGAAATAATATAGACAAATGAAATAAAATTTCGGCATGACCTTTGCTATATTTTAGACAATCTAAAGTTGTAAAGTAGGCATTCAGCAATAATATGTGATCAAATAACTTTTCATTTCAATATCATTAACATATCAATCCAATAAGTACAAAAAATAGTCATTCACAATCAATGCCATTCACATTTCGATACTTTTCATTTGAAGTTGTAAAGTAGGCATATTTTCATCGTTCTTCCCACACAAATGCCATGTTGGACCTGTATAAACGCTATCTTAGTAAAAAATCAAGTTGCAAAAAAATAAAACATGCGAATAAAATATTACCTTTGGGGTTACGGGTAGTATTGTTGCGTGTACACTTGGTTGGCCATATTGTATTCCTCACTAGACATCAAGGCTAATCTTCGTGTAGCTAGCAACTCCACCTTGTAATCGTGTCAGCTTTGCCTCATCTATGTACTTGTCGTTTGCTATTGTTGGTATAACATGGCATAAAATTTAGGATCGTGTCACTCGTAGACCCATTGGGTGAGAGGTTGTGCATGAGCATCGGGGATGATGTAGTCATAGCTTGAGAGCATCTAGGCTCTCTATTTGTGTAAATTATGCTTATTATATAGGTTTTGGTGTTGATGACTAACTAAAAAGGATACAGTTAGATTTGATGATCAAGGCTAAGGTGTTTTTCTAGTTTTGGCTTGGGAGTTGATTCAAGTCATATAGTTAAAATCACCGTACTATTAAGAAAGATTATACATAAGAAATGATCCTGTTTCATATGCAAAATCACTAAGATTACTTCGAGCATAGGACCTTTCATATTTCTCACTCAAAAATCCAGAGTTTTATCTTGATAGCCAAAACAATTCTCTCTGGACCAAACTTCTTTTTACTCAGGCGCTTAAAGATCCTAAGTTCAAAATTCTAACCGATCGTACAACATGTATGCCGGACCGATATTTTCTGTCCGGCGCTGAGAATTATCTTCACCAAGCGTACTCCATGTACGCCGGACCGACTTTTTCAATCCGACGTTAAGAATTCTTCTTTGATTCTTTTCAACCAAGTATAACTGTCTTCGTCGGACGAATCTGAATTCTTTCTTTAATTTAGTCCGGCATAAGTTATATCTCCTCTACATAAAATTCTAAGTCTGTGTTAAAATTTATCTTAAACCAGAAATACAAAGTCTGATGCAGACCAGAATGCTATGTGTACGCCGAACCAACTTTTTCGGTCCGACGCGAACATGTTTCACTCATATAAAACCAGCCATTTTCCTATGTACGTCGGACCAGTTTTTTCGGTCCGGCGCAAACTCTATTTGCTGGTACTCAAAAGAAACAAAAACATGTGTACTCCAGACCAACTTTTTCGGTCCGACGCGAACATGCTTCACTCAGATAAAATCAGCCATTTTTCTATGTACGCCGGACCAGCTTTTTCGGTCCGGCGCAAACTCTATTTGCTGGTACTCAAAAGAAACAAAAACATGTGTACTCCAAACAAACTTTTTCAGTCCGGCGCAAGCATTCTCTTGCTGATATCAAAATCAAGCAATGCATGTGTACGACGGACCAATATTTTCGGTCCAATGTAAATGGATCATTCTGAGCACAACAATGCTTTCCAATCCTATGTACTCCGGACCAAAGTTTTCGGTCCGACGTATGTGTATACTTTGACTTATGACTCATATACCTTAAAATTCTTGCAAAAGGGTAGCAGTTGACCTACCCCATCTAACCTACCAAACCCTAATGGGCAAATGGCAGGTGTAACGGTTATCTCTGTTCAGGGTCTATATATAGCATGCCTGGTTTCTCAAACATATCGTGAGATAGAGCTTTGCACATTCACATCTTTTGAAATCCTGAATATCTTTGAAATCATTCAGATCATATACAACTCTTGATCTTAAGAATTCCTGAGCCTCATTTTCATCAAGAGTTTGAGCTTCAACTTAGAAATCACAAACATTCATTCTGAGCATTTAGAGTGCTTGCTCCAAGCTAAGTCTAGTTTGCATCTAGCTACTGAACCAAGAGACAGGGCTTGTAGATAGTCTATTACTCTTGGAACTAGCTGTTCCTAGACGGTCGGAGAAGTTGTTGGTGCGACCTATCTAACATTGATTGTGGAAGGCCACCATTGTTGTGAAAGGTTGAGACTCACCTCATTGGAGTAGTGAAAGAGTCAAGATAGTGGAAAACCAAAAGCTATTGAGATTGGCTGTTTGGTGGAGCAATACTTCTGAGGAAGTGCTCTAACGGGGACGCAAGAGTGATCTCTAAACCTCGGTGGAAAATCATTGTGTTCTCCTGTGTTTATTTTTATTGCTCATTATTTTCTTATAGTTTCTCATTCGAAATTCCCTTTTCTTACAAAGTTTTCTTGAACAAGTGTTGTTCTGAACTTTTATACTAATTGCTTCCGTTTCTGCTTTTTATTGAGAAAAGTTTTTCGTAGTAATTAAAAAGTTTTAAAGTTGCCTATTCACCCCTCTCTAGGCCAACTTGGTCCTTACATAGCTGCCATATAAGCCACTACTCTCTTTCTTCTCGACCACACTATAAGAGCTATAGCTATCCTGTGGTGCGTCCTTTTACTTTCCTTCAGTAGTCATCCTCTGTGATTGGAGAGTGTCGTGGTCTGTCCTGTGTTGCATGAGTGAACTGCGACTCCCCTGTAAATTCAACGACATGCTGCTCTTCTGATTGATGCGTGGGAGGTATGGAGGCATAACCACCGAACTCACCTACATCGGTGTCCGTCTTGGAGCTGCTATTATTGGACTCTTGGTATGGCGGGCTCCGACGGTCCTCGCTCTCAGTGGAGTCATCACTCCCTACATAATGCGGCTCATCTGTGGGATGCTTTCCCTTTCCTATAGAGGATGCATCCCTTCTCGGTACTGATTGGTGCTTTCTCTTCCTTGTATGAGTGTCTTCGACTGTCCTATTAGCCCATTCGAGGATGCTTGTAGCCCCAATGTCATTTCTTAACACAACAGAGTGAATCGGGTCTATCACAAGCTGTGATAGAAAAAGGGTGTCACTCACTGTATCCTCCTCATCAAGTAATGGGTCACCATTGGACTTTTCTTTTTCCATCCACTGTCGGATCAGATTTGCATTGTCGCATAGTGTAAGCTACATAAGACGCTGGAATAGATTGTCTTCATCTAAGCGCTTTTGATTTTCTGCGGTTTGAATTTGAAGCTGAAGATTGTAATTGATGTACACCAGCTTATGTAGCTTCTTGTATAACAGGTGGTTGCGGATTTTTGTGTGGATGAACGCAAATTTACTTCAATTGCGCTCACATCCGCTAGAAGATGCGCATTTCGACACGAGACGTAGGAAAAACCGCTGAAAGATAGGTGTTTTTGAACCGAACACATCCCACTAATGTGCTTTAAATTAACGAATAGAATAGTAAGTACCGACGAGAGTACCATTACATTTAAGGCAGTGTAAGGAAAATATCAAGGGATGTTTTACCATCTTGTGCCATCCTCGCAGTTAGAGCACTTGAGAACGATGCATCATTCCTTCTAAAAATGTCGGCGTCATGAAGAGTTTGCACGGCGCTATTAATATCATCAGTAAACGCTTTAAAGGCATCCTGAAAATTTGGCAAGAAGTTATTGTTCGTGCCATAAGCGTAGGCAGTCTAGGGGTTTAAGGTGGCAGCTACATGAAGTGAAACAAAGCATGTAAGCGTAGGCAGCACCGCTTCCTTTCTTCTATTTGAGACAGTGCTTGTATCGAAATCCAGCACCCAACTTCGCGCCGTGCTCCCACGTCACGTTGACATGGTATGCCATCTGCTAATAGAAAATAATAAAAGTAAGCATACATACAAATATCGCTACTTGAATAAATAGTACCATTTGCTGGTGCCGTCCATTGCTACTAAATATTCTTCAACATATATTGCTACTAAATATAATTGAACAACATATACTTCAACAAATATTGCTACTAAATATAATTGAATAAATATTGCTACTACATATACTTCAACAACTATTGCTACTAAATATAATTGAACAAATATTAAGCATTAATCTAAAATCAATCACCAAAACCAATAGAGCTTGAACTTACAATAACCACCGGACTCACCGCCATCGGTGTCTGTCTTGGAGCTACTATCATTGGACTTTTGGTATGGCGGGATCCGATGGTCCTCTCTCTCAATGGAGTCATCACTCCCTACATAATGCGGCTCATCTGTGGGATGTTTCCCCTTTCCTTTAGAGGATGCTCTCCTTTTTCCTGCATCCCTTCTCAGCACTGCTTGGTGCTTTCTCTTCTCGGTATGAGTGTCCCTAACTATCCTATTTGCCCATTCGAGAATACTTGTAGCCCCAATGTCATTTCTTAACACAGTAGGGTGAATCGGGTCTATCACAAACTGTGATGAAAGAAGAGTGTCACTCATTGTATCCTTCTCATCAATTAATGGGTCACCATTGGATCTTCCTTTTTTCATCCACTGTCGGATTGGATTTGCATCATTGCATAGTGTAAGCTCCATAAGACGCTGGAATGGATCGTCTTCATCTGAGTGCTTTTGATTTTCTACGGCTTGAATTCGAAGCCGAAGATTGTAGTTGACGTAAACCAGCTTATGTAGCTTCTTGTATGACAGGTGGTTGCGGATTTTAGTGTGGATGAATGCAAATACACTTCCATTGCGCTCACATCTGCTAGAAGATGCGCATTTCGACTTGAAACGTAGGGCAAACCGCTGAAAGATGAGTGTTTCCGAACCGAACACATCCCATCAATGTGTTTCAAATTAACAAATAGAATAGTAAGTACCGACGAGAGTACCATTACATTTAAGATGGTGTAAGAAAAATACCAGAGGATGTTTTGCTATCTTGTGCCATCCTCACAGCTAGAGCACTTGAGAACGATGCAGCCTTCCTTCTGAAAATGTCACCGTCAGAAGAGCTTGTGCAGCGCTTTCAATATCATCAGCAAGCACTTCAAAGGCATCCTGGAGATTTGTCAAGAAGTTGTTGTTCGTGCTGTAAGCGTAGGCAATTCGAGGGTTTAAGGCAGCAGCTACATGAAGTAAAACGAAGCATGTAAGCGTAGGCAGTACCGTCTCATTTCTTCTCTTTGAGATAGCGCTTGCATCAAAATCCAGCACCCAACTTCTCGCCATGCTCCCACGCCACGTCGATATGGTCTGCCATCTGCTAATAGAAAAAATAAAAGTAAGCATACATACAAATATCGCTACTTGAACAAATAGTACCATTTGCTGGTGTGGTCCATTGTACTAAATATTCTTCAACAAATATTGCTACTACATATACTTCAACAAAATATTTCTACTAAATATAATTGAACAAATATTGCTAATACATATACTTCGACAAATATTGGTACTTAATATAATTGAACAAATATTGCTACTACATATACTTCAACAATATTGCTACTAAACATTGCTACTTGACATAATTGAACAAATATTGCTACTTGACATACCTCAACAAATATTGCTACTTGACATACTTGAACAAATATTACTACTAAATATAATTAAAAAATTGTTGTTACTAAAATATGTTGAAGTAAATATTACTACTTGACATACTAGAACAAATACTAGTACTAAAAATTTGTGAACAAATAAACAGTGAGCATTTCATTATGAAATAAATATTGGTACTAAAAATGCACATACATGCATCAACAGCACATAGCTGCAACTACCGAGCGGTTTTCGTACAAAACTGAGCGAAAATCATTGAAAACCGAGAGAAAATCGATCTGAATTCGCGAATTTCATTCTAGCTCTTGAAATTCGCTGACAGCTTTGAAAACCGCTCAAATCGAACGGTTTTCACGCCTTACCAAGCAAAAATCGCGGGTTGGTCGGCGGTTGAACGGCACGCGGCAGTCGGATCTGAGCAGCGGCGACGCTGTCAGGATCAGGGTGGAATGGGGAAAGTTCGGTTGTGATTAATGTGTCTGTGCGACGCTTGTTGGGGGGGGGGGTCGGCAGGTTATGGCCCTGGGTAGGCCGCGGTGGGCCAGGCGGCCTGTGGACTGAGAGCCTGCAGGTCACCTTTTTTTGCTTTTTCTATTTTCTAAATTTGGAATAGCTCAAAAACGTCTCCAAACTTTATTTTTTTAAAAAACAATATTCACACCAGAGTTCATAAAGCAATTAATACCAATTTTAGGGAATTTTTGGATTTTTTTCTTCAAATTTTCCGAAATTTTTGAATTTGAATTCCACTGGTAAACCTATCGGTTCCTCTTCTCGTGTTAGCACGGTACGAACGAAAACCGTGGTTTTTGAGCGGTTTACTGCGAGTTTTTTAAACCTGGCCAGGGTTCCAAATTTCAGTGAAATTTCGTATTTCGGATCACCCCGAAATCTAAAGTACCGGCCGAAAGTTTTTTTAAAAAAACTGAAATTGCTACAGTACCCCGAAATTTTGATTTTTCCTGCGAAATTTCGTGTTTTTTTGACCGGTTTTGAATCTTTTAAGGCCGGATTTGGTCCAATAACCCTTAGGAAAGTCATCTCCTATGAAAATTTGTTGAAAAAACGAATTTTTTAAACATTTTAAAATTTTGGTAGAAACACTGTCAGATTTTTATAAAATTGTACATGCTTGATAATAAGCTGAAAATTTTATGGTACTATACTTAGTAGTTTAGGATCATAAATAAAAAATTTAAAAATAATTTAACTTCATTTGTTATCTTTAAAAAATCAAAAACTGAATGAACATAATTGGGACAGTTATATTGTCAGAATTTTATAAATTTTTTTGAGTGTGATTATGATCTAAATTTTTTGTGAGAGATTAATAATTGACTCAGTACCATTATATAATTTTTTTAAAAAAATTATACTTTGTTTGTTTGGTCAATCAAATCTATGTAAGCATTGAACTTCGTTTGTTATATTATATTTCAAAAATAAAAAAGAAAAGAACATAAATGGTACTGTACCTTGTAATAATTTTATAAATTCACTGGAATGTGATCATGAATCACAATTTTTATGGGATATTAAGAACTTCCTTATCACCATTCTGTAAAATTTTCAAAAAATTTTATGGTTCACATAAGTTTTCATTTTGTTCAAGTTTGCTGGTAAGCCTTTTAACAGGGCAGTAGTACTGTTCGAATTTTTAAAAATTAATACAGTTTGATCATCACCTGAAAATTTTATTAGAGCATTATAGATACATCATAACCATGCAAAAAAAAAATTCAATAGTTTCTAACTTGATTTGTACCATTTTCCATTCGGATCAAACTTGTCGGTCAGTGTTCTATCAGGACTGTATCACTCTCCGAATTTTTAAAAATTCCTCAAATGTGATAATCAGCTGAAATTTTTGTGAGAACATTAGTTATGGATCATAACCATGAAAAAAAAAATTCAACAGTTTATAACTTGATTTGTACTATTTTCCATTCGGATCAAACTTGTCGGTCAGTGTTTTATCAGGACAGTACCACTCTCCGAATTTTTAAAATTTCTCAGATGTTATAATCAGCTGAAATTTTTGCGAGAACATCAGCAATGTATCAGGAACCTCCAAAAAACATTTCAAAAGTTTTCGTTAACGTTTAGACCACTTTTCAGCCGGTGCAAAAAACCCGAAATTTCGGGTTTTTTCGCCGAATTTCGGTTTTTTTTTCCGGAATGGACCAGATTTGAATTTTCGAATTCAAATTTCGTCCGAAATATTTTTGAAATTTCGCCGAAATTTCGCGATCCAACCAGGGACGAAATTTATTCCGAAACCGAATTTTCAAACCTTACCCTGGCATCTTCTACTCGCTACCTGCCAGCAGCCAACCATTTCACCGTCTCGTACCAGCTAGCGATGGCTGCTTCCTCAGTGGCGTTCCATGACTTGCTGCTGCTGCTGCTGCAAGTCTACTACTGCAACATGCCGTCGACCAGACCAATACAGACAATCAGGCCAGAGAGCAATTGATCAAATTGTGCCGTTGCCGAACCATGCACCCAGAGTGGACTGTTCTTCACTCCTCTTAATTAACTAATTATGTCCGTCTCAATCATTTTCCGTTGGTCTTTGCTGACTAGATACATCATTATAAGCTATTAACGGTGGATTGGTACATGTTAATGTGACCTTTTTCACATGTTGAACAGCAACAGAATGTGACTGACAACGACTGTATGCATCTCTCTTCTAACTGAGGCATGGTTTCCCATGGTTCAGTATTGTATTGTATTGTATTCTCTACTTCTCCTAGTAGCGAGTTACCGGAAAAGATGAAGCTTTGCTACTAGGAATGATTAACTTTTGCTCATTGGTTAGCTTATCACTTAAAACCAAGGTTTTAAATCATGATTTTGGCGGCTCTATGATAAGGTCCCAAAAAGCTATAGCAACTATAGTGAAAATTATCATTTATTGTGTTTTCAATATTAATTTTTTTTAAAAATTAAATATGTATATAATTTAAGTCACCTCCAAACAAATCATAAAACAATGATACTTTAGAAGGTATTAATATTTGTATAATAAGAATATGAGTCAAGTTCAAAATCAACAAACACGCTAATACATATCAAAGACCATAACTAATAACTATATCATAATGATATTAACAAGAAGTACATAATCACTGAGAAATATGAATGCTGAATTATTGAAAAAGGGTGAGATGAGATCTTCTACAGGTTTTCTCGTAGTTTAGTCTTATAAGAGATGCATTTGAGCCTTCTAGTAATGCTGGATTTCAAAATAGGTTCAATGTTTGAGCCCATGGGTACCTATATAAGATAGTAGATCTATCGTTAGCTAAAAACTACAGTATATAGTGGAGCTATTGCTATCTATAGCGTTTGTAGTTAATATAGCGAAACATTAGCCCGTAGCTTTGTGTTTTTGTTAAAAAAAAGCTATATGCCAACTATAGAACACCGCTCCAAATAAAGTGGAGTTCAGTCTAATTTCACCACGAGGGAAGAAAGAGCCTTCCACTTTGGCTAGCTAGCAATAGCATCAACAGCTAATTGATCTTTAGGAAAGGTCAGGATTCTCTTTTGCAACTAGCAAGGTTGGTGAACCAAGAAAAAACTAATATCGCTACTAGTTTCTTTGCATGCTAAAGGACAGTTAAATGTGGACTGTGTGGACTGAAATGTCAAACGTCAAACTAGGCACTGTTACTTCTTTCGACGTAGGAAAAAGGGAGCATAAGAAAAATCCATTTTAGCTAAGCCAGTAGCATCACATGCTACCTAGTATTGATGCCACCACGGCTGATCGTTCCAGTTTTCTGCTCCAGCACATGCGCTGCCTGCATGGCCAGAAGCTGATTCCAATCTGGCACAAGTTCAGACAAATGGATTGCAGCATCAAGTATTGTTCGGAATTCTAGTTTTCTATGTACCAACTCACACAATTCAACTGAATCTATATGCGCTTTAACCGTTGAGCCTCTGGAAATCAAGAAAGGTTGGAATTCCTACTATATTTTTATTCATTATATTAGTTAGTGTTCAGCTCATCGGACCACTTGTAATACTTTTGCTGAATTAGTTAGACATTCTATTAAAGAAAGGGGGTTTATAACCTCTCCCTGCTCCTGTATCCCTTCCTTGTCTCGTGGGGAGAAGGGATATAGATTTGCTACTATTGTAGTAGTAAATAAGTAAAATTGGTTATAGGATACTGAATTTTTGTGGTATTTAATTCAAGATATCAGTTTTTTAATGTCTTTGCTAAAACATACTAAAACTTTGTGGCTCTTTGCTAGTGGACCGGGGAGGGAGAGGAGGACCGGTGGTGTAGTCGGAGGAGATTGCCCATGGGTGACTGACTGTATAGGAGGTCGCACAAGCAGAGAAGGCAACGACTTGGAGAAATAATGGTGCAGAGAAGAGCATAGAGAAGGAAAGAGGAAGAATAACATGAGGGAATGGATGTCATTTTGAGTTATTTCTCTGTTCAAAACAACCAAAAAATATTATTAAAATGGGTCCGATGTCCATCAGCAAAGAATCCCAAAAAGTTTAATGTGTCTTAGTATAGACACAAAGAAGCCAAGTGTTTTGAAGCCAATGCCACAAAAGTTCAATGTCCTAAAACCAATTTTGTGTAGTAAATAGCACCTGTCGCAGTAAAAACCACAAACAATTATCAATCTCTATCTTCAAATTATCACACCATTGGCAATTCAGATCAACATCCTAATCTAGTGTCAATTGCATACACCCATGATATAATTTCACAAAGACGGTCGATTCGAAGGTAGCATTTTATATCCAGCAGAGTATATCCATGTGCATTTAGCATCGTAAGATCTAAAACAAGCGAGCCAAGCAGAACGAGCAATATCCTAATCGCTAATCCTACCGTACGAAAACATGCTATGCAAAAGGTGATTGATTTATTCTATCATGTACCATAAGATTAGAGAAGTTCAATTAATGAAAGTCTAAAGTGATAGGATCTCCTGGAATTTTCTTTCATATGTACCAGCGGCTGCGGCAGGCTCCGATAACCTTCAGCCATATGGAATTAAACCGCACGCATCCACAGCGAGCGACGTTTACGCGCACACTCGGTACTCCTTGGCTGCGCGTGCGTCGGACCGAAAGAATCCCAGGTCAAATCCCGACGGCGCGGCTGCACGCAGCTCCGACCCAAACAAAACCAGCCAGGAAGACCCACGTCTCCACAGCAAGCTCTCTCTTCCGGCTCCAACAGCTGTGAGAAGGAAGGGAAATGGGCGGCGGCGGCGGCGGCTTCTTGCTCCGTTTCATCCTCCTGCTTCTGCTGCTGGATATCGGCTACAGAAATGGCGGCCGGTGCGCGGCGCAGACGCTGCCGGAGCATGAAGGTGAGGACCAACGGGAGTAGTAGCAGTACATGCATACTTTGAGATATGCCTTGCCTTGCCTTCGGACTGTTCATATATAGTTCTTCTCTGGTTTCCGGATTTTGTTACTCTCTCTCTCTCTCGTTCTTGGGTGTTTTCTTGCGAAGCATGCGCACATGTGGTGTTGCTTGGCTAAACTTATCTTCGGCGGCCTCCTTCCCTTGTGGCTGATCGTCAAAGAGTTTGCAGAAAAAAAAAACTTCAGCATTTTTTTTTCTTTTTTTGCTTCAAGTTTCTTTCTCTCTTTTTTTTTCCATGCAACATTTTCAGATGACTAAGGTAACATTACGATTCGGTACCCAGCGCAACATTTCTGCAAAGAGCGTCTGGTAGTTTGAAAATTTTTAAGTCCTCTGACTTTTTAGCTTGAATTGTTTGTTGAGGCAGCGAATCGATAAAAAATTTAACAATATTATTTTTCGCTATGCAATCGTCCATAATTCTGTATAATGAATTGCTTACATAAAGAATAGAGAAACAATTAATATCCCTATTTCTCCGGTGTGGTAATTTGTAGTGCAGTTTTTTTCTTAATCCAAACAGCTCGAAACAATTCTGAAGAACTTTAAAACTTCCTATACTGTGCTTGCTTGTTCGTATCATGCCAGACGGCCGGCCATTTGTTTTGCATCAATGATGCGGTGCCGTCACACATCTTTGTTTTGCTTTTGGGTGGATGTACTCGACTTCATATTATGCTTGCAGCGGGGCATAAATATGTACCAAGAACTCATATGGATATATATGGCTTAATTTGTGATACAAAATCCTTTGCAAATCTTTGTGCACACACTTCCTGGACAAATTTCCTTTTTGTGCGTGTGATCCTAGGATGACTAGTTGGTGCAGCGTGGAGGGGATTCCTAGTTCCATGCGACTGCGATTTGTCAGCCTGCCGGATACAAGGTTCAGATGCGAATTGTCAGGCGAGATGTTTTGACTTTTGCCCTGCACTCTTCGTCTTCCGAGATCCCAACTTGCGCCGAAGCTGCGGGTAGGTGGCGGCCTACTTGCTCTGGTCCAATGGGTGGTGCATGCCAAGTGTTTGACGAAATTCACCTAGTGCACGTACAGGTGCTTGCCGGCCGCCTGCCTCGGCGTGCCAAACTTGGCTCGACGTGGTGGCACAACACATTGGTTTAATGTGCAATGTCTGCCTTGGTGACGGCGGTGCGAATGCGAACCGGTCTCCTGTGGCTTGTATTGGGATGGCCAGGACAATGGTTTTGTTGCAAAGCTTCCAAGGGACAGAAATGGTGGACACGCGAGAATTGGCAGTATGGCATGCTCGGAGATGATGGCTGAGGGTCGTTGAGCCGCTCAGATGCTAGAAGAGCTCAATGACTCATGGACTGAAGTTGATGGGTGAGTCGAGTCGTGGTGAAAAACCATGGCATGCTGGCTACAATGGTCTCAGCAAAGACTGGCATCTATTTATTACAGGAATGAGAAGATCCTCAGTTGCTGGTAAGCAAGGTTACGAATTTCGTTTTCGGACCACATCTCGGGGGCGGCTCAAATCCGAAATTTCGGCCAAAATTCAAAAACCAAATTTCAAATCCGGAATTTTTGAGGCCGGCAAAACCGAAATTTCGGCCCTTTTCAGCCTCCTATGAAATGGTCTCCCGAGGCTAGAAAAAATTGGAAAAAAATATGAAAAAAATCATGCAAGATTTATCTACATTTCCTATCTATTTGAGTGCAAAATACTAAGTATTTTCAAATCAAATACCCTAAATTTTGGGGTGGTAATTGTTAAGGAGGTTGTGAGTGGTGGAGATGTCGGTACTATCCCACAAAAAGTGTAGTTAACATATTTTCATAATTTTAGTTAGGGTTAGGATTTATGGTTAGGTTCAAGTTAGGGTTACATAATTTGTATATGTATGTTTTTTTGCAAAATTTTCACATGTATTCCTTAGAAAAGGCATTACAATTCTCCATAAAAAATTTGGTACTAAATCCGGTACTACAAACATGAAATCGGTCGAATTTGTGATTATCTCAGTCAAAAAACCCCGAAATCTCACTGAAATAGACCGAAATCTCGCCGAAATACAAAAGAAAGTAATTCCACTTTAACATTTAACCAAATAACACATCAGCAGGGACAAGATAATATGAGCACATTGCATAAATTACAAGGTTACAAGCACGTGTACAAAAGAGTAACAATTACAAGGCATGCATGCATGAAGCAGAGATTACTCTGCAAGAAGACCCATACCTAGTGCTAGACCAGAGAAGCTTGCACAAAGGCAGTGATTACTGCATCATGGAGTCCTGAGCACATAATGGTAGTAGCCATCATCTCATCAATGAAATTTTACAATTTCATATATCTATCTGATGCTTAGCTTACACATGTATTTCATATACATAATTTGTATATGTATTTTTTTGGCAACATTTTCACATGTATTCCTCACAAAAGGTATTACAATTTGGCACAAAAAATTTGGTGCTAAATCTGGTCTTAAAAACATGAAAACCGGTCAAATTTGTTATCATCTCGGTCCAAAACCGAAATCTTGGCGAAATTGACCGAAATCTCACCTAAAAAATAATAATCCTGAAATCATTTTAGCAATTTGAATTTTTTTATCTCACCGAGATTTTGAATCTCGGCCCCGGCTGAAAGTCAAAATTTCGGTGAAATTTGTAACCTTGCTGGTAAGTGATAAGGATCAGGTGCTGGAAGCAACAGTTACGACGAGCTCGATAACTATATGCAATGCCATGGCCAAGATGAGCGTCTCACGTGCTGATAAGTGATAAATATCAGGTGCTGGGAGGTTGGTGGCTTCAAAAAAGGCATGCACGGATGCTTGAGGATTGAGTGGTAACCTTTTTACACTGTGGAAGAAAATGGAACTTGAAAAGCCGCCTCCCTTTTTATTTTTCTGGATGATTTGGTCCTTGGTAGGGTTTATAGTTCACAAGACAATGCATTGGTCTTTACTCTGTGATGTTCTGATTGGATATTTCAACAATTGGGGAAAAAATGCTCATGTGTGAATTATTGATGTTTGCCTTGTTACCCTGGCACCATTTATTTCTGTTTGCTGCTTCTACGGAAGCAAAAGGAAAAGCATATAACAATATGCCAACACTCCTAATTTCATACATACGAACACGGTGTTGTGCTAAAATTTGATTTGTCTGTCTTTTCAGTTGAAGCACTCAAAGTTATAGCAAGCAAGCTTAACAAGACAGATTGGGATTTCAGTGTGGACCCATGCGGTTCATCTGGAACTTGGATCAATTCCAAGGGACTTCTTATCAGCAATTTGACATGTGATTGTTCATTTAAGAACCACACGGAGTGTCATATTATCAGCTTGTAAGACATGCTCATTATTCTATTATTTTATTCGCTCTGAAATTGTTCTCACCCGGAATTCTTCAATTGTTCCCTTGTCTTTCATTGTGCACTCTAATGTTATTGCTTGATGCCTTTGTTTATACACATTACAGGCAACTTATGCGTCAGAATCTTAGTGGAGTCCTACCTGAAGAAGTTGCCAACCTTACTTATCTGCGATATCTGTAGGTGCTTCCATCAGGCTAAACTAAGTTTCAGGATGTTCACTGTACATCAAGAATAAATGGTTTGTATTCCTTGCAGTGATTTGTCACGCAACTTCATTGAAGGACCAATTCCAGCATCATGGGCTAGCCTACCTGTTTTTAATCTGTATGTCTTGCACGGTCCTCATCACATTGTCAGAAGTATGCATATAAGCTGTGTCCTTTATTCAACATTCTAGTGAAACTACAGGTCTCTCCAGGGAAATCGCATATCTGGAACACTACCTAAGGAGCTTGGACGCATGCCCATGTTGAAATCTATGTGAGTTGTGTGTCTGCACTGCTATTACAAGCACCTGCAACTTGCTGGGATAAAACTGAAAGATGATAAGAGCTAACTCTGGTCTCCTATTAACCAACTGTCTGCAGACAGCTAGAAGGCAATCAGCTTGAGGGTCCTATTCCACCAGAGCTGGGTAACATCATCAGTTTGGAGAGATTGTAAGCCCTTGTTTTTGCTTGGTCAAAGTTCTTGTATGGAAACTTATTATTATTATCCATTGGTAGATCCTCATTACTGAGGAAGTTTGTTGTACTGAAGACCAAAATTTTTTAAAAGCAAAATCTGCAAAGACTTTGAGACTTGGCATAGCAATTTTATGAGGTAACCATATGTAAGTAGTATCAATGCATCGTTCATGTGTATGGGCTCCCATTATAGTTTATTTACTGTCAGTTAGCACAACCAAATTCAAATCCTCTTTTGTTTTCTCTTGCTGGTAAATTTTGTCGATTCCAAATGTCACGAGTGCAGCTTGAAATAAATTTCTTATTTTTCTTACATTGAGCAGTATCTAAAGTTTCTTGAATTATTACTCATTTTTCTCTTACAGTTTCATTTCTGCAAATAACATCAGAGGAGAGTTGCCCTCAACCTTTTCCAGGCTGACAAATATGACAGATTTGTATGTCCCATCATATTTGACTAGTAAACTCTCTTGTTTCAGTAGCAAGTTCTAATGTTTGTTTTAACCAATTTTAGCCGAATTGATGGGAACAATATCTCAGGAAGGATACCAAGTTTTATAAAGAACTGGCAACGGGTCAATAGAATGTTAGTTTCACTCTGATATAAAACATTTCATGAGTTGCAAGCAGGGTTTGAAAAACCGACGAAAACCGCTCGAAAACCGTTGTTTTCGACCGTACCGCTACGGTTCGAGATTTAAAACCGGTCGGTAAACCAATCTAGATAAAAAAATTATGCGACGTAAACCGGTCGAAAATCAGTGAAAACCGCTCGATTTTCGAAAAAATCGAGCGAAAATCGCTCAAAAACCGCTTTAAGGAACTTTCAATTGGTTGGTCGGTTTTTGTTGAAAACCGAGCGATTTTCGTTTTTTTTCAAATTTTTTGATTCCTTAACCCTGCGGTTTCTGATGATTTTCAACTCGATATTTCCGATTTTTGAATTTCGAATTTCGAGCGGTTTTTTCAAAAAAACGGTTTTGGGAACCCTGGTTGCAAGTAAAGTGAATATTTGTTTTCATCATTCACTGTCATTTTCTTGCTAATGTCATCTGTTCATTACCAGAGATATGCAAGGTACATTGATGAGTGGGCCTATTCCTCCAGAAATTTCTTCATTGAAGAACTTAACTGAACTGTATGAACATTTCACGTGCTTTATTATTTGTATTACTACTGATATTTATCAGTGTATCTTGTATTGGGAGTTTTGTACTCTAAGAGGAAGTTAACTATTGAACAAATGTGATACATTATCAGGAGAGTGACTGATTTGAGTGGACCAAGCATGAAATTTCCTCCCTTACAAAATGCGTTGCACCTTACGGAAGTGTGAGTTTTATATTTCTTTGTTTTTTACCAGCTTACCCAGTTTTCCTTTCCACCAGAATACCAAAGTCCCTTTATGGTACAGGGTCCTTAGAAATTGCTCCATATATGGTGAAATGCCTTCTTACCTTGGACTAATGCAGTATCTGAAAGTCTTGTAAGTAATCTGCTTCACCTCTTGCCATTTTAGTGTAAGTTTATTTTCCATTTATATTTGCCATTTGCATTTGGCAATCAACAAGATGAGTAAAATAAGAAAACCTATGGAGTGCGTGTATTATTTTTGGGGATGGCACGACATAATTCTCCATAGTTAGAACATGGGTTGAGCAAAGCTTGGGTGTGTGTGATGCTTGCGATGCATGTTATTAAACCCGTTGGTTTTGTTTGTGTGTGTACCCTGATCATCGGCAGTGCTGAATTTTCTTTATATGTTCACTCATTCTCTATTATAGGGAACCCTGTTTCTTTTACTGTTCATTGAAGCTTACATACATGGTCCCATGAATCTCTGGCGATATTATTCATGACTACAATCTGTATTAATTTCAGGGATATTAGCTTCAACAAGTTGACTGGTCGAATTCCAGCAAGTTTTGGGGGAATGGTGGCTCTACAATATTTGTGAGAAATTCATTATGTGATATTAATATTTTATGTTCCAAGTTCCAATTAATTGTTTGATCTTTTTTTTTTGTAAAACATATACCATGATTCTCTCCTGCATTAATTTTTGACTTTACTTTTTCAACGGAACGTCATTTAATTTTTATAAATAGGTACTTGACTGACAACATGCTGATGGGAGATTTGCCTCCTTGGATGTTGAAAAACAAGGCAAGCAATAAAGTAAACATGTGCGTAATCTACAATGTAATACTTTTTTTTATACAATTTATACGTTCATATATTTTCTACAGGCCACTTCATAACTTCTTATAGAATGACTAGCACTCAAATTTCTGTTTTGTCTTCTTTCATGAGAGTTGCCTAATGCTTTGCAGGGATGTTTCATATAATGACTTCACAGGCAATCCACCGACTGAGTGTCAGCAAGCAAATGTGTATGTTGCACATTTTAGAGATATTCACATACAATTAACTTTGATTTTCATGGTGCTCACATGCCTTGAATGTTGTAATTGCAGAAATATGGTCTCAAGCTTTTCATCTTCAAATGACAATTCGTAAGTTCCTACAATGAAATGTCCAGATGACATATTTTGTTACCAAATGTCCATGAATGAAAAGAAAGTCTTAAAAGGGTTTATGATTCTTTGTTTTTTGCAAGATTGCAACCATGTTTAAGAAAGAATCTTCCCTGCATGGGCAAACCACAATGTAAGCTTACTTACACACTGGAGATGGACCAGTAGTGCATATAATCACATGAGTTAAATTATTTAATGGTATCTGAAAATTTCCTTAAAATATCTTCAGATTCCTCTCTGTTCATCAACTGTGGTGGCAGAAGTGTTGTGATAGATGGGAATGTCTATGAGGATGACTCATCTCAAATTGGAACATCAACCTTTGTTTTATCTGATGATAGAAAATGGGCTTATAGTAGTACAGGTGATTTTGTGGGTAATGAAAATGCTGACTACATTGCTAGAAACACATCAAAACTCACCCTGGCTCATCCTGAGTTATACACCGAAGCTCGCCTATCACCTCTCTCACTGAAATATTATGGCCTTTGCATGGAGAATGGCAAATATCTAGTAAAGCTTCATTTTGCTGAGACTGTGTTTACAGATGATCATACTTATTCCAGCAATGGCAAGCGTGTTTTTGACGTCTTGATCCAGGTACAGTTTCCATCTTGACTCCTATTGTGCCACCTTTTCTAGTTTATCACACTCGCCTTAGCTCAATTCATTTTTTAAGGAAATTATTATAAGACCAGATTGGAGAACCATTCTATGATCTGGATCAGGTGGATTACTTTGTTTCCTAAAGAAACCATTTTACTGAACTTTTGTGATTACCTTTCAGGGTGCTAAAGTTTTGAAGGATTTTAACATTCAAGATGAGGCTGGTGGTGTTCATCGTGCACTCACAAAGAATTTTACAACGAACATCACAGAGAATACTTTGGAAATTCACTTCTACTGGGGAGGCAAAGGTACTACAGCTATACCTGACCGGGGTGTTTATGGTCCATTGATCTCAGCCATATCTGTGACACAAAGTAAGTACTTTGCACTCCACCGACTAAACCTTTTCTCCTGGCAAGTTTTTTACATTTGTTTTTCTTACCTCTGTTTGTGAAATGGATACTGTACAATCGTATCTTCTCATTTGCTCGGAAGTTAGCTAACTGAATATTAGTACAGTGCACAGGAACCGCCATGGAATCTCTACTGAAGTGATGATTGTCATAATAGCAGCATCATGTTTAGTTCCCATACTTCTGCTAATACCATGCTGTATCATGGTCTTCCGAAAAAAGAATCTAAAAGGAAACAGTGAGTTGATCTTATTCTAATTTTTCATCGTCCTTTCTACATACATGTTATAGGTCTTTTCTCTTTGTCATTGGTTTAGCATGCTTCTCATCAATTTAGGATTCATGTAGTAGCCTGTGAAGTTACTATTAAAACAAATAACTTGAGCAACTTTGGAGATACTACCTTTTCTGCAGTGTATTATACAGTAGGGATAAAAACGGGTCGGATATTTCACGCCCGATTCGGAACCGGATCCGGTTGGGACCGAATTCGGGACCGGATTTTACTATCCGATCGGATTCGGAGCATCCAATATCCAGTAAATACGTGACGGGATCCGGATATTCGGATTTTTCCTATTCGGATATCGGATCGGATATTCGGATTTTTCTTATTCGGATGTCAGCAAAGCCCAGCCTATTTTCATCATATTTTTTTCCATATCAGCCCATTTATATTAACAATTAGTTGGTTCTATTAATTCTCAAGTAGCGTATTCTTTCTACGACGTCTATTGAGTTTGATTGATGTATAATTTATTACTATATTCATGTACTCGTATGGTTTTAATTGAATATATACTACTTTATATATGCGTGCATTATCTGTATATCTTTATCCGTTTCCGACCCGAATCCGTCATATATCCGTCCTGTATCCGTATCCCGAATAACCCGAATCCGTATCTGTATCCGACTAGTCCGTATCCAGTTCCGAATCTGGGAAAAATATATGGGTTAGGATATGGGAAAAACAATATTCGCCCGTATCCAACCCGTTTTCACCCCTATTATACACTCGAAACTTGAAAGCTATAATTATATCTAGAAAACCAAAATAATGTTGCCTAGTATTCATGATAAACATAAAATACTTTTTTAAATCCTTGCTCGCTAATATTGAAGATTACTGTAACACACTGGCCCAAAATTCGCTCAAAGTCCAACCAGCGTGAGGTGGGCCCGTGCATGTATAGCACCTCACTTACACTTTCATCCTTACTTCGTGTAAAAGGGTTAATTCGGAGGTGCTAGCCGGAGTATTACATTCACCCCCTTAAGGGCTAGCGCCCTCGGTAGCACACGGTATACATGAAAAATGCTCAGAACCACCTATTGGTACACATTTGTGCATCCAACGTTGGTCTATATGCCATGCCGTATGTCCACTCCAAGCACACACGTGCTCGTACAGCAAAAGGTGATGCTCTAGTACCATCTGTAACACCCTAATCCAAAATTCGGTCAAAGCCTAACCCAACGTGGGGTGAGCCCATGCATGCATAGAACCCCGTTTACACTTTCGTCCTCACTTCGTATAAAAGGGTTAACCTGGAGACGCTATGTTTGAATCCAACAGGCATTGTATGCTACTACAACTCACTTTAATCAAGCAACATGGAACTAATCCCACTAGCACGCTACATAGGCCATATGAGCCTTCACTCTAACGGACCGGGGTATTACATTTACATTTTCTAATCTTGCAATATAAAATATTGCTAAAGTTTCTTGTGCTGAATTATTGCTTGTTGGTATGCTTTCCACTCCTATATTATAATATTCATAAGATAGTTCGATGTTCCTCCGTAAGTTGGGTATTTGCAGTTTGATAGTAAAACCCTCTCTTTTCTTGTGGAACAAGACAAATATTTGTTAATGTTTGGCTTATAACATCCAAATGTGCAGAAAATGCAAGTTGAACCTTCTAGATGATTTTATTAATTTTGTCGTATTCTTGTGAATTAGGAAAGATTTCTCATTTACTCAATGAAATTGACTCCATGTTCAGTGTTAGTTTAAGGGTCATTTGGCTTGCATTAAAGTTAGGCTTGTCTGGCTTATCAACCTAAGTCATGGCCAAGTACTCATTTATTTACAGGATACGTTTTGGAGATTATAAGGTAGCTTATATGGAATAGGTCTAATGAGCCAGCTTATCAAATAAATCTAGAGGCACTTCCGCATTTCTATCATATAGTGTTAATATTTGCTTGTGCATCACAGGTAGTCTATTCTTTTACCATGGAAGGAAAGCCGATACTTTGGAGCTTCAAACACGGGCACAATACTTCTATAGCTTAAAAGAGATTGAATTTGCAACAAAATATTTTGATTCTGCAAATAAAATCGGTGAGGGTGGATTTGGACCTGTTTATAAGGTAAAAAAACAGGAAATTTAAGATTCGCTCCCTTCTGGCGGCACAAAAAAATAATGAATCTCTTTAAAAGATTGCTTTGCCTTCCTACATTGTTTGAGTTAGTGAATACCAGTATACCACAATTTTTTTTGGAAGGATAGGACCTGGAAAATAATAATCCTTTTCTATGTGATATGATATTGTCGGTAGTTTTGGTGACATTAGAAAACTGAAATAAGTTGTTCATTTTTCACGACATTTAAAACAGTTTTCAAGAATTACAATTCACTACAACATACTCAAGAGGATCCAAGATAACAATTAACAAATCTGGGAAATAATCATTATGGTGAATCAACAAACAATTATTTTAATTTAGTAACTATTTATTTACTCTCTATTTGTGAACATTATGTGTGGCTGCTTTTAAAGTTGTAACACACTTTTTGACCAATCCCTGTCTCCAGGGTACTCTAGCAGATGGTACTACAGTTGCTGTTAAGAAACTCTCTTCCAAGTCAAGCCAAGGAAATCGAGAGTTTTTAAATGAGATAGGAATAATATCTGCTCTAAGGCATCCAAACCTTGTGAGGCTCTTTGGTTGTTGTATTGATGGAGATCAGCTACTGCTGATATATGAATTCCTGGAAAATAACAGTCTTGGCCGTGCACTATTTGGTAAACCTTCATCACTTCTGATACTATTTTTCAAATTGTACTCTCTACTCCAAAAAGAATTTGTCCCGTAGTTAATTAGTGAAACACTCATCATAGTTGGCAAGTATAATCTTTTCTAATAAAAGAACGTTCTTTAGGTCGTGCAGAACGTCAATTGAAATTAGACTGGCCAACAAGGTATAACATCTGCCTTGGAACAGCGAAAGGCCTGGTCTATCTCCATGAGGAATCAACATTGAAAATCATCCACAGAGATATTAAACCATCAAATATTCTTCTTGATAAAAGACTGCAACCCAAAATATCTGATTTTGGTTTGGCTAAACTGAATGATGACTCTGGACGTGTGAGCACTCGGATTGCTGGAACTGTGTAAGCTGTTTCTATGTTTGCTGGTGCATCTTTTTTATTTTCTATCGCAGTTAAATGGCTAATTGGCTATACCCATTTTCTCAAATGGTCTTGTTGCTTTCAGCAACTACAAAGTTTTTTTTGTAATCAACTTTTGTGTGTTTAAATCTTCATTCTCCAACATCTGATGCTACTTTATTTTGTGTCAGTGGATATATGGCTCCTGAGTATGCCACAAGAGGTTGCTTGACACGTAAAGCGGATGTCTACAGTTTTGGAGTGGTGACATTAGAGATTGTTAGTGGAATGAGCAATACGAATAGCATGTTAAATGACGAATATCTCCATCTTCTTGATTTGGTATGGTATTTTGATTTTTTTTTAATTACTGTTTTTGTCTTTATGCCTTTATGGACACAGATTTCATGAATATGACCATAAAGTTGAATATAATCTTATGGGAACAAATTTGTAGTTTAGCGATGTTGGTGTCTTTTATAAAGCCATTGTGCTTAAATTTGCAGAGCTCTTTCTGGCATTTAGGCTGATAGTATGTTAAATAATCAATGAATTGGATTGATTTTAGCTCCAAGTATGTCTAATCATAGCAAAAAAACCGAAGCATTTTTACTTAATAGTAGATCATTTGCATGACATATTGTTTCAACTACTATAATATCAGGTTCTTAAACCTCTTAATCAACCAGATAAGATTGGGTTGTGGGCAGCCTGTCTAATTCTAGTGCTTGCCGTTGAATGGAGGCCAACAGTCAACTAGGTGTTTCTATAGACAATGTACTCTTAATTAGGCTTATCCCTTAAACAAGACAATATTCTCCATGCCAGAAAAACAATTAACTGGTGGTCATTCGTAGTGTTTCAGATCTATAAAGGCCCATCAACTGAGAGGATTTGTACTACAATGTTAATATCACTAAGTTAACGGCTGATAACCTGTTTACACATTTTAAGCAGCAATTATTTCTCTGAATTTATTTTCACCGTAGGCTGAAAGATTGAAGCAGCAAGGGAAACTTCTAGAAATTATCGACCAGCGTCTTGGTTCTGACTATTCTCAAGAAGAAGCACTGAGGATGCTGAACGTAGCTCTTCTCTGCACAAACACATTACCGACTCAGCGGCCGAGGATGTCCTCAGTGGTGAACATGCTTTGTGGTCAAGCCCCGATTGTGGTTGTAGCTGACGATGATCTAAGCGACGACCTACGGCTCAATGTCTCCCAATCCTGCCAATCCGTGAATAATAGCCGAACAGATTGGTCCTGCGTGTCAGCAAGTGATCCTTCAATCTTGCTGCACAACAGTAAGGACAGCGGTTACCTCCCATCTTCGAGCTCCAATTCTCTGAAGCTGTGAGCTGCGTTGCCAAGACTAGCTAGATTGACAATGTTAGCAATTGTTGGGCCCAATACAGCAACTGTACATAGGCTAGTGTTTCGTTGGATGTTTCTTGTTACAAAATATTGATGTTGCTTGCCTGTTGTCATTCAGGTTTCTCATCCATAGCCCGTGACGAATTATCTCAGTGATGCATCTAACTGGCCAAGATGTTAAGTTGGCTCTTTGATCTGTCGTTTCGAAGTGTCTCATTCTTCCCAGAGGACCGAAGGATCTGTTATTGACTTCTGTCAAAACAGGCTGTGAACTTGATGGTACTGATATGAACATGCCAAATGTATTGAGCATATATACTGATGCGAATCATGTGGTCTTGCCGTCAGGCATCTACCTACACAGGAACTTATGTGCAAGGTTCAAAATCCCAGCAAAATTTTGGCCGAGATTTCAGATTTCGGCTAGGGACGAGATTCCAAATCCCAGCCAAAATTTTTTTTTGAAAAGAGTTCACACTACAACAGTAATTTTAGAAATTTTGGCTCAGTAATTTTGACCGGATTTTGACTTTTTTTTGACCGAATTTGGGTCAATACCCACTTAAGAATATCATCTTCCGTGAAAATATTTGAAAAAACTGAATTGTTGAGATATTTTATAGAAATAATAGAAACACTGTCGGATTTTCATAAAAATGTACAAGCTTGATCATACTCTAAAAAAATTATGGCACCATCTTTAGCAGTCTAGAATCATACATAATTTTTTAAAAAATTGAACACCATTTGTTACCTTTAAAAAATCAAAAACAGAAAGAACATAAATGAGATAGTAACCTTCACTACTACAAAAATGCATATATTAGACGTCTCATCATAGACGGTTTTAAAAAATCGTCTGTGATGATAAACATCACTGACGATTCTATAGTGCAATCTTCAGTGAAGTCATCATGGACGATACTCTTCATAAATTGTCAGTGATATAGAACTAAAACCGTCTGTGATATGTAAATCACTAACGGTTTATAAATAGAATTGTCTGTGATATCTCTCAGCGATATATAATACAGAGACCCGAGCTACTTAGTGCTTTTTAGGATTTCGGGATCTATCTTTGAGGTGGCTACAGCTATGAGGCGATATGGTGAAAGAAGACAATTGATTTTGAAGGGTGATTATAGATCTATTTGATTTTAGTGATATAAAGTTAGTAATGAGTTCTAATTGTATTATATTCAAGATCTAGCTTGGTAAGAAGAATTTAAAGATTATTTAGATCTAGCTTGTAGATCCATGTGTTCTTTTTTATTCAAGGTTAGTAATGGGTTCTAATTACATTATATTCAAGATCTAACTTAGTAAGGAGAGAATTTGAAGATTGTTTAGATCTAGCTTGTAGATCCATGTGTTCTTGGTAATTTAAGGTTAGTAATGGGTTCTAATTAATTGCATTATATTTAAGATATAGCTTGGTAAGGAGAGAATTTGAAGATTATTTAGATCTAGCTTGTAGATCCATGTGTTCTTGTTGATCTAAGGTTTAGTAATAAGTAATTGCATTATATTCAAGATCTAGCTTGGTAAGGAGAGAATTTGAAGATTGTTTTTCATGTGTTCTTGGTGATCTAAGGTTAATAATTGGTTCTAACTGCATTATTATATTTAAGATTTAGATAGCTAGCTAGTTTGGTGAAGAGAGAATTTGAAGATTGTGTTTAGGTCTAGCTTGTAGATCCATTTGTTTTTTGTGTTCTAAGGTAATAATTGGTTATACAATTGCATTATATTCAAGAAGTAGCTAGCAGTGCATAATTTAAGAATGTGTGCATACACACACCTAGTGTAATTCAATATATAACACTAAATGCTATATGCGTAGCGTAGATGGGCCAAAACAGGATGTATGTTGAGAACCGCGCAAGTGCTGAGTACATTAATGACGTCTCCACTTTTAGAAGAGCTGCAAATGAGGATATGTTTAATAAAGGGATGCAGTGTATGTCTTGTCCGTGCATTGACCGCGAGATTCTGAAGATGTTTCGAAACTCAGTGCAGATAAAAGCACACTTGATTATGAGGGGTTTCAAAAGGGATATACATGTTAGACCAGTCATGGTGAAGAGCAGGATATACAGAAAGCAGGTAATATTAACATCGTCTATGAAGTCAATGATATTCCGGATGATCATATCAATTGTGCTTCCGATGAGAATAGGTTGTAGGATGACAATCTAAATCAGATGATACGCGACATCTCCTTGGACGCCCGTCCTCCATCATCGAAAGTACCCCAACTGCCCGAGTCGTATGTTGCACTGTAGCAGGCCGCCAAATCGGCTCCCATGCCCCTGCATCAAAGGACTTTTAGTGGGATGGTGCTCACTCATCTCCCATGAAGACTCCCTATAGCAGAAAAGCAAGGCAAGGGCAATTCGAAGCAGATCACAAAAGCATTGGACTATCCGATTGCCCCGTTGGCCCGGTTATACCAGCTATGAGAGCCTTTAGTAACGAGAGATCGCCTGAAGAACATTTATATGGCTTGCGTTAGATTGCATAATTAGTACATGGAACAACCTAAAAAGCCAGTGCAAGACTGTATAACGAGTATCTCGGTCAGCTTCAAGCCTAAGCATCTGTTCAATGAGTCATCGAGGGGCTTCTTCGCAGTCGACTTTAAGGACCTGTTTGACGTCTTCAACCTCGACGCCACGTTCTTGAGATGCTAGATATTGTAAGTGTTTGCAATCACAGTCTATATTCGTGTAATACTGATAAATATCATATATATATAACTCCTTGCTTTCGTATATATAGATACATGATCTGTGAAGCAAGAGAGAACAAACAATCGGTGGATTTCCTGGACCCACACATAGTCTCCAAGCGAACAATGGACAAAGATTTACAATTTATCGATAAATACATCGAACAGGCATTGGTGGCTCAAAAAGATAAAGAGTTCATACTTTTACCCCACAACCCAGGGTAAGTACTGCACTACTTGCTATACTTTGATTTGTATTGTGCACGAAACTCTATTTTGTTAATTGACCATAGCGACATACCTATGTAGGTTTCACTGGGTTCTAATTGTAATTCATCCAGCCACGAACCAGTTTATTTACCTTGATTCCTTACAGAGTGGCAGCCATAACTTGAATCCTATCGCGAAATTACTCAACAAGTAATCACGTTTCCTCCGTAGATAACATGGTCATGTAGGTTGTTCAAGGTGTACATTGCTCCTAGAATGGCTGAGGCTAACCTTTTGCAATCACGTAGGATGTTCAGAGTGTATAAATTTTATGAAGGGTCTTCTGGCAAGGACAGGCCGAAGCTGAAGCACGATTTTAAGTTTTCGGTATCCGCTATACACAATAATCCTATATAAACTCTGTAATAATGAATCTGGAACTAACTAATTCTATATTTGCAGTGCTACCAGCAAGGAAAGGGAAATAATCGATGTGGATTTTACGTTTGCCACAACATGCAACTCCTCATCAATAATAAAAAGACCAGTCAGGTAATAACTGCATTGGAAAAGACCGATCTGATGCGAATTCGAGGACAGCTTTGTTCCTTCTTGCTCAATCATGTCTTAAATCCAGAAGACGAGTTCCACTCTGCCTAACTTCAGGAGTTATATTTTTTCTGAATTACCATTTGGGTTAATTCGTCAAACTTGTGCTATAGATTTGTGAATTGTAGTTGTGCATTCAATTAATTGGTTAAAAATATTGAGTTCCATTAGTTAATATATCTGAGTTGACTTCTGAAATGGATGTGCCGTGCAATAATCTATACGTAATTTGCTTGCGTTGTGATGTAATCTGAGTTAATTGCTAAAATAGATGTAATGTTTGTCATGAGAAATTAATGTAATGATTGTCAACTGAAATGGATGTAATGCGTATAATCTGAGTTGAGTTAATCTATAATTTGCTTTTTTCAGAGGATATGGCTAGCATTTCCTGAGGCTAGCCAATAAACAGAAAAAGATTCATCTATAGGAAAACTTATTATAGATGATTTTTAATTAGAATCTGTCTGTGGTCGTCTGTGATATCATAACATCACAGACGGTTTCTAATTAAAAATAGTCTATGATGTTACTATATCACAGACGATCCTAATTAAAAACCATCTACGATATCTTGTATCACAAACGGTTTCGAAACCATCTGTGATATGCCATAACATTACTAACACATGGTTACAGACGGTTCGAAAAATCGTCTGCGATGAACTTTTCTGTAGTGGTGCTTATTAGAATTTTATAAATTTGCTCAAGTGTGATCATGATTCAAAATTTTTATGGGAGTTTAAGAATTGCCTCATAACCCTTCTATAAATGTTTCAAAATTTCTAAGGCCCTGTTTGGATGAGTGGTAATTTTTTGAGAGGTTTTACAATTTAGTTCAAATTTGAACTAGATTCTAAAATATTCCAATAAAAGACTCTTAATCCAAACACTTGCTAAACCTTTTTTGTTGCTCAATCAAATCTATGGAAGCAATATATGTACTCACATAGGTTTTTATCAGGATAGTAACACTGTCATAATTTTTAAAAATTTCTCAGGATTGATCATCATCTCAAAATTTTATGAGAACATTATTGTTTCTTCAGGACCATCCAAAAAAAATTCAAAAATTTCTAACATGGTTTGAACTATTTTTCATTCGGTTGAAATTTGCCGGTCAGTCTTTGATCAGGATAGTAGCACTCTCTACATTTTTGAAAATTACTCAGGCTTGATCATCATCTAAAAGTTTTATGGGAACATTATTGATGTGTTAGGATCATCCAAAAAAATTTCAAAATTTTCTAACATGGTTTAAACCATTTTTCATTCAGTTCAAATTTGTGAGTCAGCCTTTTATCGGGACAGTAGCACTATCATAATTTTTATAAATTCTTCAGGCTTTATCATCATCTAAATTTTTATGGAATCATTAGTGATGTGTCAGAACCATCCACAAATTTTTTTAAAATTTTCTAATATTGTTTCGACTATTTTTCACTCGGTTAAATTTTACCGAGATTTCGGTAATTTCAGCCGATTTCGAAAATTTCATTTAAAAAATTCTGGATTTCAAATTTTCTTTTTAAATTTTGATCGGATTTCATCCGAGATTTCGCCGAAATTTTGTCTACCTCCAATATGTGAACCGCAAACGAATTTTCAAACCCTGCTTAAGTGGCCTGTTCACCCTTCGTATCCAGTGAACGCAATGTACAAATGATCGATGCAAATGTGGTTATCTAGTAAAATTATTGTATTTCGTTTCACTAGAGGAACAGATGTATAGCAATTCAGTGCAAACTATTTTCCCCAACTTATGAAAAAAAAAGAGATCGATCTTGTTTTGTTCCCTTCATCTGTTCGTGTTAACTTTTGCATTATCACATGGCAAGTGTTCATGTCTCATGTCGCCCGTACAACTGTGAAGAATAAAATTCTACTATTGCACGGTAATGATACTGTTCCATTACTTCTTTCAACCGTTAGCTCGGAAAACATTGCTTGGGATTAACTGGGACAGTTCTTTTCATCGTCACCCAGAAGCTGTATAGGATAGGCATTAACAATATATTAAGGCCCTGTTTGGTAGAACTCTAGATTCTGACTCCACCTCAGATCTGAATCTTGTAGGCTAAAATAAATAGAATTAAATTTTTATTTTTAGTCTAAAATTAAATAAAATGAACTACTTAAACACTCTTAATATACCCACAGATCCAGCTTCACGGATCTGTGGAGTCACAAATACCCAGCTCCACCAGATCCATAAATCTGGTGGAGCTAGAGCCGTACCAAACACACCCTAAGAACAGTGCTTCAATGCTTTTTCTTCCAATACAAATTGCACAAATCTTAAAACAAAGAAAGATCTACCATTCATTTACGCTTTAATATTTATACAACTGTCAAAAAGAAAAGCATTAAAGCACCTCTTATATATTAATTAACTATAATAATTATTAATCAACAGTTATACATGGAGTCTGAAATGAAAATTATCCCCACCTTCCCTGCAGTTTCTCCAGCTTCCTCGTCGTCGTCGTATGCGTCTTCTGAGATCGAGGTCAACCACCTTGTCCCACACCGGTTTGCCGTCTTCCATAGGGACAACTAGAAATATGTAGGAGGCGTGCTACGCCGCGGGCGCCGCTCTGCACACGAGAAAACCGATTTTTTTTCGAAAAAAAGGCTTAAACGTAATGGTAAAAAAAAAGGAAAAATGTATGTTTTTTCGGAAAAAAGGATCCGAACGTTTTTTTTCCCGCGAAAAAGAACCTAAATGTAATTTTATTTTTGTGGAAAAGGACCCGAGCGTTAGCCTTAAAACGCATAAAGGACTTATGCGTAATATATATTCTTTTTCGGGAAAAAGGATCTAATCGTAATTTTTTTTCCGAAAAAGGATCCGAATGTAATTTTTTTTTGAAAAATGACCTATGCGTAAATATTTTTCGGCTCGGCTCGCGGCTCTAGACGCCACGTGAGGGCACTCCCTATCGAGGAATTCTTCCAAGATTAGTACGAGGTATTATAAGGTGAGGCACTCCAGGATTAAGAGGCATCCTGTTAGCTTTGTAATGCTGAATCGATAGTTTTCATCATTTAAGCGTATCTTAATCAGTTGATTTCTTCGTGCGATGCAAGTCAATTTGGGTGTCACAGAATACAAAAAACACAACTAACAGAAGAGTAAAAAAAAATGGCGCAAATTTAACCCTTGTATACCTTGGCGAGGGCTTCCCTCCTCTCCTCCGGCGTGCGGTCGGCGAGGGAG
Organism: Otatea glauca; assembly: GCA_036346275.1. Taxonomy (NCBI): domain Eukaryota; kingdom Viridiplantae; phylum Streptophyta; class Magnoliopsida; order Poales; family Poaceae; genus Otatea; species Otatea glauca. Next base: position 20,395,200 of record CM070714.1, on the reverse strand, counting down.
CTCGATCCATAGTTTGAAGGCGCTGGGAAACGAGCCGTCCTCTGTAAGGCTTCGGATGGAACAGGCCGGACGCTAAACTTCCCGGCCGGAGCCGGGGACGTAGCCGTCGGGCGGGTCGCGCTCTGTCATCCTTGCACGGCGGCGGCGGGTTGCGAGTCTCGTGACGTGTTTGCGGGCTCGTGCATGGGTGGCCGGGGAAGCTTTGTCTTATTTATTTATTTATTTATTTATTTTAACCTTAGTTTCAATTTTTTTTCAAGTTTAACCTACGTTGCAAAGAAATCATCCCTTATCAAGCATTTCGTAACTTTTTTTTACAAATCTAGCCTTTTGTACATGTATTTGCAAATTTAGCCTCACCGTCAAAGACGTTGTAGACGACATGTCCCCTGCCACGCCCAGAAGCGCGGAAGGTGGCTAACACTGCGACGAGGTGAGCGAGCGTGGGAGGAGCTGCGCCAATGCGCATGGCTCCTTGCTGCCACGCTTAGGTAGTGCGAAAGGCATGTTACCATGGTGGACCATATTGTTCTCGTAGTTAGCACATGTCCCCTACCGCTCCTTCCGCGGTGAGGGAGAGAGCCCAATTTGCAATGCATGCGGAGGAGCTAGTCTTGGAAAAAATGTACATAAGACTAGATAACTTATGATTTTCATTGCAACGAAATTACAAATCTAGTCTCTTTCTGACCACGGATGCAAAGATAGTTACTTACCGCGCTTTTTTACCTAGCAGGTGGACCTATTGTGCTCCTATACAATAATAGATAGATATACTATAGAAATGACATGTGTCACCTAGGGCTAATTCGGCCTAGTCTTCGTAGTGAGGTGCTTGCTAGGTGCACAAGCAGGCGCGCAAGAGGACGCTGTCCGGGCCGGGCCGGGCCGTGCCCTTCCGACAAGGTCCATATCACCGATCCAGACATCAGAACTCAGAAGCACTGCGAACTGGTGAGAAATGGCATTTTCCACAGAGAGAGAGAGAAAAAAAAAGATGCATTCATTTGAATTCTGATCTGCAGTCGTTTATACCATGAACTATATAATTTGCAATTGTATTATTACGAATTTTTCAAAAAAAAATTCGTCGATGCGGTTTAATTATTCCTATATTTTGCGCTTTGTTGTTTGTAATGTTTCACTTGTTTTCTGAAGGTACGTGCACCGATCAACATTTAAGTAAGCCCATTTAATTGTAGGAGACCCGTGGAGGCAAACATAGCCTATATCGTTTTCTGACAGTGATGTTGTGTCAGTGTAGGTAGGTTAAAGCCTCAGGTATGTTAAGGTTGCAGTGCCACTAGTTCTTAGACCATCCACAGTGTTGTATTTAAGCCGGTTGAGAAGACATTGAATCGATTTAATACATTGGACCAAACGATTCCTACCCAAAAAATAAAAATAAATGGAACTGGACTCTAAACCAGAGTCGATTCAAACATTAACACACCTTTTGTGGCCCCCACTTGTCAGTGCACTCGTTGTTGCTTTAGATACTTAACTGATACTACCTCTATTCACAAATAATTGTCACTACTACAGAAAAACTTATCACAGACAGTTCAGAACCGTCATCACAGACGGTTTCCCCAACCGTTTGTAACCATATGTTAGTGATATTACGGCATATCACAGATGATTTAGAAACCATCTGTGATAGAAGATATCACAGACGGTTCCAAACTAATATCACAGACGATTTTAGTTTGAAACCGTTTGTTACATCATTACATCACATACCGATTTTAATAAAAATCGTCTGTGATTTTATGATATCACAGACGGTTTTAGTTTGAAATTGTCTGTTACAGCATTACGTCACAGACCGTTTTTAATTAAAAACCGTCTATGATAAGACTTCCAACAGATAGGGATGAAAACGGATCGGATAGTTTCCGACCGATCCGGATATTTTCGGATACGGATTCTGTCGGATCGGATATTTGTCGGATAGTATCGGATCGGATACAAATATGGATTTTTTTTGTCAGATACGGATACAGATTCGGTAACTCACTATCCGTCGGATACGGATACGAATTCGGATAATCCAGATATTGATGGATCGGATATCCGAATATACATATGGGCTGGGCCAAAACTACTCTTCTGGCCCAAAAATGTTTCTTAATTTCAGAATTGTTTTCTAATTTAATTAATCCATAAAGTAAGTTTCAATTATTAAAATTAGCAAACCAACTTCAAAAATTACGAAATTTTTTTGAGAAAGTTTCAGAAATAATCTAACATTTTCAAAATTATTTTCAAGATTTTATCAGATTTTAAATTTTCTCAAAAATTCAAATATTCCTATTCTTAATAGGAAAATATTTAAATAAGTAGCTAAAAATCATAAAAACTCATAAATACATAATTTATTATTTTTAACATAATTCAACAAAGAATATAAATCTTGAATCATTACATATAAGTGTTATATACTTTTTCTAGAGACGTGATATTTAAGTATTATCAAACTTTTAGTGTGTTATGTGTTTGCCTCCATTTGTATCTTTGAGTAAAGATTACCTTCATTTTTGTGTTTTGATCTACGTGTATAATGAACTAATTGTATGTGTGTGATAAACTAAGTCTTATATAATTTTATTTGCGACATGGTATCTACTTATTATCTAAGTGAATGAAAATGCTTATATTTGATCAATTTTCAATAACATTTTCATCAAATCAACTAGTTATGTGTTTTCGTTGACTTTTTATATACAATCTAAGGGGTTATCATGTTCTGATAAAATATTCGAAACCGTATCCGATTCGATTCGTATTCGATCCGTATCTGTATTCGATATTATCTGTATTCGTATTCGTATCCGGACTATCCGTATCCGTATCCGCATCCGAGAAAAAAATATGAAAACAAATATGGTAGAGCTATTATCCGTCCGTATCCGATCCGTTTTCACCCCTACCAACAGACAACCATTTTTCTATTTATTGGCTAGCCTCAGGAAATGCTAGCCACGCCCTCTGGAAAAAAGCAGATTACAGAATAACTAAACTCACATTACAAACATTACAACCATTTCAGATGACAGGCATTACATCCAATTCATCAATCAACTCAGATTACATCACTGCGCGAAGCATATTACGTATAGATTAATATTGCACGGCACATCTCTTTCAGAAATGAACTCAGGTATATTAACCAAATGTAACTCAATACCATTAACCAATTAATAGAATACACAACTACAATTTACAAATCCACAGCACAAGTTTGACAATTAACCCAAATGGTAATTCAGAAAAAATACAACTCCTCAAGTTATAAGGCAGCGTGGAACTCGTATTTTTCATTTAAGACTTGACTGAGCAAGATGGCACAAAGCTATCCTCGAATTCGCTCCAGATCGGCTTCTTCCAACGCAGTTGTTACCTGATTGGGTGTTTTCTTAGTGACAAGGAGTTCCATGTTGTGGCAAACGTAAAATCCACAACGGTTATTTCCCTTTTCCTGCTGGTGGCACTGCAAATATAGATTTGGTTAGTTCTAGAATCATTATTACATAGTTTATATAGGATTATTGTGTATAGCGGATACCGAAAACTTAAAATCGTGATTCAGCTTCGCCCTGTCCTTGTCAGAAGGCCCTCCATAAGCTTTGTACACTTTTAACGCCCTACGTGATTGCAAAAGGTTAGCCTCAGCTATTCCAGGAGAAACATACACGTTGAACAACCTACATGACCATGTTATCTTTGGAGAAAACGTGATTAATTACCTGGTGATTAATTTTGCGATAGGTTCTAAGTCGTGGCTGCCACTCTGTAAGGAATCAAGGTAAATAACCCGATTCGTCGATGGATGAATTACAATGAGAACCCAGTGAAACCTACACAGGTATGTCGGCATGGTCAATTAACAGAACAGACTTGCGAGCATAGTGCAAATCAAAGTAGCACTTACCCTGGGTTGTGGGGTAAAAGTATGAACTCTTTATCTTTTTGAGCCGCCAAAGCCTCTCCGACGTATTTATCGATAAATACTAAATCTTTGTCCATTGTTTGCTTGGAGATTATGTGTGGGTCCAGGAAACACACCGGTTGTTTGTTCTGTCTCGCTTCATGGATCATGTATCTAAAGATACGAAAGCATTAAGTCATATATATATATATATATATATATATATATATATATGACTTTTATCGGTATTACACGAATGTAGACTGTGAATGCACACACTTACAATGTCCAGCATCTCAAGAGCGCGGCGTCGAGGGCGTCGAGGTTGAAGACGTCAAAAAGGTCCTTGAAGTCGGCTATGAAGAATCCCCCGATGACTCGTTGAATAGATGCTCAGGCTTGAAACTGACCAAGATACTCGTTATACGGTCTTGCTCTGGCTTTTTAGCTTGTTCCATGCACCAATTCTGCAATCTAACGCAAGCCATAGAAAGGTTCTTCATGCTCTCCTGTTACAAAAGGCTCTCCTAGCTGGTATACTCGGGCCAGCGGGGCAATCGGATAGTCCAATTTCTTCGTGATCTGCTTCGCTTTGCCCTTGACTTGCTTTCTGCTATAGGGAGTATTCACGGGAGACGAGTGGGCACCATCGATATCCCACTGAAAGTCCTTTGATGCAGGGGGCACAAGAGCCGATTTGGTGCCCTGCTGAGGTGCAATAGATGACTCAAGCAGTTGGAGAAGCTCCGGTGATGGAGGACGGGCGTCCAGGGAGATGTCACTATTAGGTCACTGGATAAAAGTGTGAATGGCGTCTCCCAGTGTCATGATCTCGTCGTTTGGGAGCATCGGTAGCGGGACGGTCTTGAAATTATCATTTACACCGTCCATACTAACCTTCATGAATCCCGGTGCCACAAGGGTGCCGTGCACCAGCGCCCCTTCAATAAACGGATACGTGACCCCCGAAGCAGACGGAATAAGAATGGCACCGTGGACAAGTCTCACTTGGAGAGTGCACCGCGTGGCCACCTACATAACGGTACACAATTAGCTACTGTGTCCAACAGCTATTTGTATGGAGCATTCAAGATATATATATAAGTACCTTGATGTCACAGAGAGGAAATTTGCCATGTTCATCTGTGGGAGTGGCGGACACATAGCTGCTCTTTTTGGTAGTGGGATTGATTTGCCCACACACATCTGGGACTTGCACAGGCTGATTATTGAGCCTTTTCTCGAGGTTTCTTATCTTATTGTTGAATTTTTCTCTTAGTCTTTCCTCAATCTTTTGTACCCGTCGTTCCTTTTCACTCTGCTTTGGTTCTCTTCCTACTCCGGTATTTGTTTGAGTCATCTGGGAATCCCGACTTCCAGAGAACAAAAACCTCCATGCCTCGCGTGCGACCAGGGTGTTCCTTGTTTCCCAAGGTCGTGGAGAGTATATCTTTCTCCCTGTCTGGCAAAAAAGTGCCCTCGGAAGATTGTGTACTCAACGCTACCTGCAAGATCCCGAAAAGTTATTTCACTTACGAAATTACGGACTAATTACGTAAAAAATTGGAAGTCCGATATCTTACCAGGCGTTGGTAGACTTTCACGTTCGCGGGGTTTGTAAAAGAGACTGTGCCGGAAGACGTGGCACTTGACCTTGCTCTCAGCCAGTCTCTGACGCGCTGGTCAACAATAGATGCAAATGGCACACAGGCCTCCTCGTCCTCCCTCTCCCATTGGTCCCTCTTCCCCGCGTACCCAGCGGTTCCAAGTCTGTAGGGGTGGGTGCTCCTTGCTTGCAGGGCCTTGTGGGCTTCACTTTGACGTACGAATTCGTCCATCGTCTTCGCCTCAATAAAATTTTGCCATACGTCCTCAGCAATGAACCCGTACTTAGAGAAGAGAGTCATGTCCTTATTGACATATTCCTTGACAAGCGTGCTCTTGAAATTTTTCCACGCCTTTCCGCCACTAGCAGTGCATACCGTCGCACTGAGCTCACAAATTCTTCTAGGACATCAAACGAAAACATAATTTCTGTCACCAAGTCGTTGCAACTCTCATCAGTCAGCAACTTCCAGGATGGACAGGTGATGGGGACCCGTTCCCGTGCGACTATCCCGCACAATGTCTTAAATGCATTCACCGTCTTTCTTGGTTCGGTGGGCCCCCATCCTTTCGATCAACTGCTGTGATGTTATATTGTTCTGTGGGCCTTTTATTTGCTCCTCTTGGACCTCGAGGAGGTTTTCTTTTCAATGACTCATCACATCCTTGAGACAACGAATGAGGGGACACCATCTTGCAATCTAGGCTGGTTGTCGTGGCTCAATAGGAAAGAAAAGTAATCAAACATGGAAGGCTACCAATTGATGACTGCTTTTATTTAATGGGTACAAATGTAGTATATATATTAGACCCTTAAGTATATTCAAGAGTGGAGAAAACTGGTACAACTGTCATTTGTACATCTTAGAGCTTATTCGTGTGTCAAGCTTTAGAGTTGAGACTCAAAACTCAAATTATGTTCAAATTGTGTGATGCAAGGTTAAGAGAAGGTAAGTTAATAGAAGCAAATTTAAGAGAAGGTAAGTTAAGAGAATAAATATTGCTTACAAGTGATAACATACAAAACAATTTATGATATTTTAGTTATAAGTTTTCAGAAGAACAAAAAAGCATTGAGAATTCATTCATTCATGCGAGCGTATCATCCATTCATTCATTCATGAAATGAAATGAAATGAAATGAAATGAAATGAAATGAAAAGCACATATATCATAAGCATAAAGACAACTTAAAAACTGTGGACAGATATATTTGTGTAATCATCAATATCGATCAACACATTATAGCTGCCATCGTGGAGCATAATTGATATGTGGATTTGTAGTGTATAGTATATTTGTTGTGCGGGTATTTTTTTGGTCGTAGGAAAGACCGTACTGCTATATAATACAATTTTGATGGTACCCGGGGCAAAAGGTGGGGTGGTATGGATTTTTCCAATGCAATATACGAAATCAAACAAGTGAAATAGAAGCAAACATTTTATCATTGCACATGACAGCTAGAGAAATGAAATGCCCATTTCATCATTCACACTCCTACACTTCAATTTTATTTCTCAACATAAACATATATTAACACAACATGCATGATAACAACTTTACTAAGTTCATATTAGATTGAGGTTTATGATTAGGTGTTCCTGGGTACATAGAAAACCTACCTAATATGGTAAGATGCAAACTGAACTTAAGGAATACAAATAACAAATCACTCGCTAAATGCAAAAAAATCCAAGCTGAATTTAATTGCAAAAGTATGAACAAAAAGAGTTATAAGCTTGAACATAAAGACATGACCCTTTAGAAATGCCTCACAAGAAAGGACATTCCAAAATCTGCAGGTTTTCAACTTCCCATTAGAGCAGGACAAATCGCAAGTTGAGCAAAAAGCGACTAATGATGCAGAATAAGTCACCGTGCTACTGGAGTATTCTTATGAACAAATATATCATATGTAGAACCAATTTGTTGACTGAATACATGAAATACAATCTCCCAAACTAAACAAGTTATTCTGACTACCATCACTAACAACAACATGCTATTTGGCAGCGAAAGACACACAATACAGTTAAAAATCGATATCTTCTTACTAGAATTCCTTTACTAACCTAAAATCGATACGGTGAGGGGGCGACGTCGGCAAGGGGGCGGCGTCGAGGTGGTGTCGACGAGGGGGCGACATCGAGGTTAGGGGAGGCGCCGGAATGGGAGACGAAGCGGGTGGGCTCGGGAGACAAAGCTATAGCTAGGGTTTTGAGCGTGTGAGTGGAGAATGAATGATCTGCAAGAGTAGCTTTTTTATAGGGCTCCCATATCACAGACGGTTCAAGTTTAGAACCATCTGTTATAATAACATCACAGACATAGTATTTGATCGCAGACGGTTATGTATTAGAACCGTCTGTGATAGAAAATATATCAGACGGTTCTATTATAGAACCATTTGTGATGAAGCTTGACATAGACCTTCATTGCTGAGGTAAATCTAGAGTTTGGCCTTCTTGGCATACAATCGATAGTGGATAATGTATATGAAATTGTAAAAGAAGCAATATCAGTAAAGGAAAGGAAACTATATTAAATAAATCAGATGCATATGTACACAAAGTTGTTTTGAATTTCGAGCATCTCATTACAAACAACTCTATTATCTTCTAGAGTACACTTAAAATCATAACTTCACTTGCTTATACTTTTGTATAAAAATTAGCCCTTCATGATGATCGACACGTGTGTAGCTAGCTTCGTCGGGTTGTTCTTCCTGGACTGTGATGCTCTTTTCGATAGGAGGCAACTCATCAAATTGATTGTATTCTTCCTCATCTACTACATTCTCTACTCCGACAATCCTCCTTTTTCCCTGAAGAACTACATGTCTCTTCTTGTTGGACGGGTCGATTACATAGAATACTTGAACAGCTTGGTTAGCGAGTATGAATGGTTCATCTTGGTACCCGACGCGTGCGAGGTCGACAGTAGTGATACCACACTTGTCAACCTTCACGTGCTGGAGGTGGACCCAACGACACCGAAATAAGGGGATCTTGAATAGTATATAGTCGAGCTCTCAAATCTCCTCTATGAACCCATAGTAGGAGCTCCTCGTTGACCCAACGGTGTTGAACGTATCTATGCGGACACCGCTGTTCTGGTTTGTGCTCTTCATATCCTGATCTCTCGTGTAAAATGTGTACCCATTTAAGTCGTATCATTTCCATGTTACAACTGTAAATGTTGGCCCTTTTGCCAACCATGTGAGTGTATCACCTAACGAGGTCCCAGTGATGGGTCGCTCCATCAGCCATCTGTTAAACTGAAGATTATGCTGTTTCATGATCCAAGACTCTTGCCGTGTCAGATTCTCTTGCCGTAGCCAGTGCTTATGCTCGTCGATATACGGGGACACTACAACCATGTGTTGCAAAATCGTGAAATGAGCTCGAGCATACGAAGCCGAATCAGGCGTGATTGCTTTCCTTCCGATGGTCTCGATGCCCTGGAGTCTCCCCTCATGGCGAGATCGAGGCACACCTATTGGTTCGACCTGAGCCATGTAATCAACGCAGAACTCTACGACTTCTTCGGTTGCATAACCTTCGACAATGCTACCCTCCGGCCAAGATCGATTTCGTACGTAGAACTTGAGAATTCCCATATACCTCTCCAATGGGTACATGCTACGTAGGAACATGGGCCCACATATGTTTATCTCTATCACAAGGTGAACAACGAGATGGACCATGATATCGAAAAACGACGGAGGGAAATACATCTCAAGATTACATAGAGTCATCACCACCTTAGCCTGCAGTGCATCTAGTGCTTCGGGATCGATGACCTTCTGAGCAATTGTGTTAAAGAAATAACACATCCTCGTGATTGTCTCCCGGGCCTTGACTGGCAAAATACTTCTAATTGTCACATGGAGCATTTGTGTCATCAGCACATGACAATCATGAGATTTCATGCCAACTAATTTAAAATCTTGCATCGAAACAAGTCTCTTCATGTTAGAGGAGTAACCGGACGAAACTTTCACACCATCCAAGGACTGGCAAAGTCTAGTTCTCTCGGCCTTAGACAAAGTGTAACAAGCAAGTTCACAGTATGTTCGGTCTGTATCTGTCTCTTTCGGTGCTAACTCAGGTCTTATGCCCATATCGACCAAATCAAGCCGTGCATTCATACTGTCCTTTGTTTTGCCTTTAAATTCAATAAGAGACCAATCAAGCTATCACAGACATTCTTCTCTATGTGCATCACGTCGATGCAGTGCCAAACTTCTAGGTGCTCCCAATAAGGTAGGTCCCAAAATCTCTACTACTTCTAATTAGGAGTTGGTGGCAGTGGTCCGTTCTCCTCTAGAGTATCTGATTCGTTAGATCTGACATTAACGACTGAGATAGAAGAGGACTTAATCATATCTTAGATGGAAAGATTTTATCATATCTTATTTGAATAGAAATATTATTTAGCATATCTCTATTCACATGTTCTTACTATGGAAGGATGTTATTTATATATCTTATAAATGGAAGGATTTTCTCATCATATCATGCATGGATAGAAGGATGTACTCACTATATTGCATAATACGGGAATTCTATCTCATCATATCTGGAAATGCATAGATTAAAAGGAAAGAATCACGCAACCAAATCATGTGCCAATCACGAAGATGTCAGGGAGACCTAGCTTCTATCCGCCTGCGTACGCTGCCTTCTGCTTTCATCTACTCCTTCCTGCAAGAGGAAGGCAATAACTTTCTTCTCCTTCAATAGTAAGGATTGATATCTCTCTACTAATTCTAATTAAGAGTTGGTTGCGATTGTCCGTTCTCCTTCAGAGTACTTGATTCGTTAGATCTAACATGAACGGTTGAGATGGAAGAGGATTTAACCCGATAGTCAAATCTCTTTGGAGGAACAAACTTTTCCTACTATTGAAACATAACTAAAGTTAGTGTTCTTTGCAAATAAATTTTTTGTCGCAAATTGAGTATTCGTTGCAACGCACGGGCACATGACTAGTATTGATCTCATCTTCCACGTGCTCTTCTCACGGGACCTTGATTTACGCCCCTTTTCAAATGCAACATCCAAGTTCTTAACCATATCATGAACATCTATCCCACTTAAAGGCTTTGGAGCTGAACCGTCTTGGTTCGTTCCATCGAATTGTTTTTTCATCTTGCGGTATGGGTGATTCCTCCGAAGGAACCTATGGTGATGCATGTAAATGGTTTTGCGCGAGTGATTCAGCCACACACTCTCGGTATTGTCTAAGCAGTGAGTGTAGGCTTTGGTTCCTTTTGTACTCTAGCCTGATAGGTTACCAAGGGCAAGATAATCATTTATGGTGCAGAACAAAAGGCAGTACAAAGTGAAGTTCTCTCGTTTGTACGCATCCCATACCTGTACCTCGAGAACCCATAGTGTTTTCAGATCTTCCACCAATGGTGCTAGGTGCACATCAATATCGTTCCCAGGTTGTTTCGGTCCTTGGATAAGTACAGACAACAAAATGTACTTCCGCTTCATAGACAACCAAGAAGGAAGGTTGTAGATACAAAGATTCACGGGCCAAGTGCTATGCCGGCTGCTCATGTTACCGAAATGATTCATTCCATCTGTACTCAATCCAAACCTTATATTCCTCGGATCCTCATCGAATTCTTGAAACCTCCTATCGATGTTTCTCCTTTGGATGGAATCGTGGGTGCCTTAGCATTCCATCGTTTTTACGCTCCTCCGAGTGCCAACGCATAGCTTTTGCCTCATTTGGGTTCGCAAACAAACGCTTCAAGCGAGGAATTACAGCGGATACCATGCCACCTTAGCGAAGGTCCTTTCATCACTGGATGCCCTCGCGTCATCATCTGAATGACTCTTACGCTTATCGGGATCGTTGCACACAGGACATATGTGCAAGTTTGCGTACTCTTGGCGATACAGGATACAGTCGTTCGGACATGCATGTATTCTTTCTACTTCCATTCCCAAGGGACAAATAACCTTCTTAACTTTGTAGGTGGTTGTTGGCAACTCGTTTCCCTCGGGAAGTATGTCCGCCAATAGACGTAACAGCGCTGTAAAACTCTTGTCGGATCGACCGTTGCTAGCTTTCAATTTTAGCAATTCAAGCACGGATGATAACCTTGTGTATTTCGACTTGCAGCCTTGGGAACAAAGGTTTCTCCGAGTCCTCCATCAAGCCCCGGAATTTACCATATTCTCTATCATCACGGTTCCCTTTTACATCGCGCGACATCTGATTCAGATTATCTTCCTGCAACCTATCCTCATCGGAACCACAATCGATATGATCATCCGACATATCATTGACTTCGTCGACTATGTTAATACTACCTGCTTCCTGTATGTCCTGCTCTTCATCGTGACTGGTCCAACATGTATACCCTCTTTTGAAACCTCTCATAATCAAGTGTGCTCCGATCTGCGTAAAGTTTCGAAACATCTTCACATTCTCACAGTCAATGCACGGACAAGACATAAACTGCACCCCCTTATTAAACATATCCTCTTCTGCAGCTCTTCTAAAAGCGGAGACGCCATTAATGTACTCGGCACTCTCGGTCCATCTACGCCAAGTATATAGCATTTAGTGTTAAATATTAAAGTACACTAGGTGTCCATATGCACACATTGCTAAATTATAACCAATTACTACCTTCGAACAAAACAAACAAATGGATCTACAAGCTAGATATCTAAACACAATCTTTAAATTAATTCTCTCTTCACCAAACTAGCTACCTAAATCTTATATATAATAATGCAGTTAGATTTAACTAATTACTAACCTTTGATCACAAAGAACTTGCACATGCATGGACCTACAAGCTAGATCTAAACAATTTTTAAAGGTTTCAAAGGTTTGACTGCACGCATCTCAAACCGATAAATTTTTGTGACCAGGAAGGAGTACTAACCATACGCGAATTCCTGGCACACCGGTTAGAGTAGACACCGGTTGACTATTGCAATGTTAACATTTCTTCGTATGCTTTGAAATATTTCTTTTCCTACTCAAGTTTATCTAAAAAAATGTTAAACGTTACACGACGCACTACTCATAAAAACTCTGTAGTTTGGACGGTTCTTTCACACCGAAAAGGCTGATTTAGCTAGAAACACGCCAAAAAAAAAAACAAAGCCCGCAAGAACTAAAGCATATATATAGAGGGAGTGGCCGAAATGTGATCAAAGTCATCACCAGATTAAACGCAAACACATGACAAAGCTAACAAGCACATTCACCTACTAAAAGCTAGAATGCACGGAATTAAGCTACAGTCCCATGCTTGTCTCCGTCATCACCCTTAGACCAAACTGGCATATCATGCGATGCAGCTACACGGTCCAAAATATAAGTTTCCACATATATATATACTTTCGTAGGTGATAGCTACGTTAAATTACTAGAGGTGTCCCACTCGATACATCACGGATAGTCGCGGTAGGTTTCATTCCCGTCCACTGGATCGATGCACCTGGTGTCTCAGCTTGAGCTGCAGTCATGTCGAGTTCATCCTGTTCATGCTCTTGAGGAAAGAGCCGCTCTTGGTGATCTCGCGTAGAGGCTTGTTGGTGAACCGGATGAGGTTGTAGGCCCATGCTCCGGCAACAGCTCCGGCGACCGGCCCCACAATGTACACCCAGATCGATCTGTATTGACTTCCGATCAGCGCCGGGCCAACGCTTCTCGCCGGGTTCATGGATGCTCCCGAGATAGGTCTGAAAGAGATGCACACATCGTAAACTCTTTAATCATCGCCCATGTCTCGTCTCATGCAAGATTGTAAGGTACAGGATGACAGCAAAATAATTTTAGTTTGTATGTGCAATGTGATCCAGAAATGTAGGTGAAAACATTGCATGCAAGCAAGACCCTCCTTTTCTAACCTTGTGTTACTTTTCCACATGGGTCAGAACAGAAGCATGCCGCATCGTTGGCTGCGCGCCTGTTCACAAGGCTGTTATTTTGCACGGTCGGTCCTAGTATTATTATGTTCACATTAATGCTTGTGCACAGGTCTACACCAACCACAGCAACGCACACCCAAAACCATGGCCATTAGGCATGCCATGACTCCTCACATGACAGTATTTTATGGCTCCAAAAAACGCTGCTAGCGAAAAGGACAGCCACAGCAAAGAATCTTGGTTTCTTTTGACTGGAATATGTTAATCAGGTAACTCTAGATGTGCTTGCTGCTGCTGCTGCTACTCGTGTGTCATATTTGAGCATACGGGGAGGGGAGTTTAGCACCTATTTGGAACGCGTGAATTTCGTTGAAATACATGAAAATCACTCATTCTTGTAAAATTTTGTATGAAATTATGCGTTGGAATGCACTGCTAAAGATGGAGATTGGAGCTAATGTCGTAATTGTAATTACCCTGCGATTAGCACATTAAGCAGGATGGTTGCACCCACGGCCAGCCCTGCCAACTCTCCGATCTGCATGCACAATAACAGTGATTAGATTAAGATTTGGGAGCTCTGTTAATCCATATTAGTTAATTATAGGGAGTTTGTTAGTCTGCTGGTGAAATAAAATGGCATATGCATGGCTAGGCAGCTGGGTGTGCTTACGGCCCTGTTGTCGGTGGCGACGCCGGAGATGACGAACATGAGGTAGAAGGTGATGATGAACTCGAGGACGAGCGACTGGACGTCGGAGCCGGCGGGGAGCGTGCCGGGGAAATGCTCGTGGCGGCCGCCGAACATGAGGCGCAGCGTGCCGCTGGCGAGCGTGGCGCCCAGCATCTGCGCCAGCACGTACGCCGGCACCTGCCTCCACGGGAAGCGGCGGCAGGTGGCGAAGGCGAAGGTGACGGCCGGGTTGAAGTGCGCGCCGGAGATGTGGCCGACGGCGTACACCATCACCATCACGGCCAGGCCCCACACGATCGCCACCCCCGGGAACGTGATCTGCCCGTTCTTGCTCTGGTTGATCGTCACCGCGCCGCACCCCGCGAAGATCAGGAAGTACGTCCCGAAGATCTCCGCAATGATCTGCTCATACATCCATTCGTGCGCAATTCATTCGTTTTGATCCTTTCATCACTCAAAATTAGCCAGAATTTGTTACTGTTGTCTTGATGCAAACAAGCCATTAATTAGGTGGGTATGGGTATAGTAGCAAACAGTTTGGTGTGACGCAGATTCTTCTATGAATGTGCCATTTTTGCCCACCATCCACCCCCCAGTCCTAGCTAGTGCGTCATCCCTCCCTCAATTAGAAGCTCAAATTTGTTGACATGCTATGCGATCTAGATCACCTCACAACTAAAGATCATACATGCAAAGCTAACTACATCAAGGTCAGAGAAAGATCGTTTCAGGGGAAAATGGCAAGGAGAAAATATATAAGATGTCAAAGAAGCTCTCACCTTCTGGACGAAGGGAACAGAGATGGCCAAGCCACAGCCCTGGTCGTACTCCTCCTTCCTCCCTTCCTCCATGGCTCTCTGCTCATGAGCTCCATTCGTCTGGGAGTTCTCACCTCCTGCTGCCATCTCCCTCAGCACTCAGACGGGCACAGGAGTTAACAAGTGCAGAGGCAAGTAATCAGTAGAGAGATCAGGGAGGGGAGAGAGGGAGAGATAAACAGAGGTACAGGGGTCTGGCTTGGCCAATGACCCGGGCGCCTATTTATTGGCCGCACCCAGCGGCAGCGCCCACTCCTCGTCGCTATCACTTTCCATGCCGTTTGGATTGACCGAGCCCACCTCTGTAAATCTTTTTTTCGAGAGGTACCCACCGGAGAGGGAAATCACAAGGGCGATACTAGCAATTCGAACGTTCGATCTGGTTTTTTTTTTTCTCGGACGTGTCGGCGCAACATTTTTTCTAACGTGTGCAACATTTTTTTTCAACTTCTGCAATATTTTTTTTTCGCGCGCACATTTTACTGTTATCGACGGACAATGTTGCACGCGTAGTAAAAAATGTTACAGCGATCGAGTCGATATTTCTACTGTTGTCGAAAGAAAATGTTGCATACGTAGAAAAAAAAAATGTTTCAAACATGGAGAAAAAATATTGCAGCGTCCGAAAAAATCAGACGTCCAATCTCAAGTCATTCCGAAATCACAAATAACAAATTGGGCATTCAAATCTCCCACTACCCGCCGGAGAGGGAAAGACACATAAATGTACCAGACTGAGTTGATAGTCCATGCTCCATAGAGATTGTGTGTGCATAACTACCAAGATTTGGGGAAACCATAAATTATTTCTAACCAGATTCCTTACTTATGTGTAGAGGCTGACGTGTGGCCCCCTATTAACAAACCTTGGCTCAAGACAAACTTATCGGTTGCTGTTCATGCCAAAAAGTTTTTTTAGAAAAAACATGCAGTTGCTTAGCAACTGGGGCTAAGAATTGGATTTTGCTCTCTTCAACAAGAGTAACTAAACTATC
Organism: Otatea glauca; assembly: GCA_036346275.1. Taxonomy (NCBI): domain Eukaryota; kingdom Viridiplantae; phylum Streptophyta; class Magnoliopsida; order Poales; family Poaceae; genus Otatea; species Otatea glauca. Next base: position 20,379,244 of record CM070714.1, on the reverse strand, counting down.
TTACACCTATCCAACGTCCAACCAACTCTAGCATGAATTCAACCGGTAACTTCTTACGCCAAAATGTACATCAATAGTCTTAACCACGAATGTAACACATAGGAGTAACTCTCAATCAGTATATGTCGTTGATGTCCAACTCCCTTGCATGACTGAGTAAGCTCGAGTGGTAGATTGAAGGACACACTCGCCTCACCGTCCTAATCGTCTGATAAAAAAAATCAACGCTTGGGAAATCGTCTAATATTTTCCTGCAAGACGGTTTCGCCCCCACAACTCTTTTCGTCGCTTCAATTTGGGCTATCCAATTCTCCAAATCGGACGGTTGAGACGGCTAGAAAAAGTCATGATCGTACGGTTGAAACCAGAGCCAAGAACACAAACAAGCCTGATCAGAGGGAGGGAGGTACGGCCATGGTTCAACAGATCGTTGTCGCCAAGCTAAGATCACAACGAACCATCGATCGGCACACCAGTTTTTCAACGCCGCTAGCAAATGCGAGTGGAGTAGTATCACTTTATGGCGATCCAACAAACTGGTGTGGCCTGCTTTAATTGGTTTAAATTGGGTCATTGTTGTTCATAATTTTGTACTGTGCAAGAATACTGATATATATATTCCAATTAGAAGTGGTCAAATTGTTTAGATATTTAATTTGAGGATAATTTTTTTCTCTTCAAGTGTTGTCTCCATTTTTCCATTATCTACTACACGAGATAATGGCTTATAAGGTCATGTACAGTGATATAGACGGCAACTGTCTGTAATATATCTCCATATCATCTATAGATAGCACTAAAAATAACTCAATGGATCGTCTATATAGTTGTTTGTAATGCTCTCTCATCCAATTAACAGACTGTCTATACAATGTTAGTGGTACACAAAATAGAAAGCTGTTTATAAGACCGTCTGTTAAATAGTAAACAACAGCTTTCTCTCTTTTCCTTCTCTCTCCTCCACATCTATACCCCTTTATAATGCACCTAAGCAATTTTTCCTATGTCCACCCTAAATAATGCACCTCATTAGAGATGGCCCAATGTTCGTGCACCCAGCAAAACGTCCCAAGAAACTTGCATTCATCAAAATGAACGTCTCAGATCTTTCCTCAGTTTTACTCACCCACATCCGATGGCCATTATTTAGTGTGTCTAATCATCCGTGTGGTCCATACCAGACCTCCCCCACCTATATATTTGGAAGGAGAGCGAATCAAACAAGGAAATAAATAAGGAGGATCCGCATGCAAGGAAACCAGACTTAAATTTTTTACTGGCCAAAATTGTACGTACTACATATTTGGAAGGAGGATGAATCAAACAATGAAATAAACAGGGAGGATCCGCATGCAAGGAAACAAGAATTGAATTTTTTATTGTCCTGGCATTGTGATTGTATTTTTTCGAATATGACCCTTCTCGAGACTTTTTACGGATCTAGCCCCATAGAGCCTAATTTGGTATACGGAGAGCGCTGAATTTTTTTTTATTTTTATCTAAGGAACTAACGGTCTATGAGTCTTTGCTTAATTTTTTCAATTTTTCTCGCGGAACCGGTGGTGGCGAGCACTTTTAATTTTATCTTTTTTCCTTACGGATCCGGTGATCGATTTAGCGCGATTTTATTTTTCCATATTTTTCCAAATCATCCACCTGGCCCACAATGACCTTCCTCACCTCCAAAGCATCAACAAGGAAAATGAAACAAACGTCCGGAATCAAGAAAAGGAAACAAACGTCTGGAAAAATAAAGGACCATACATTACGTCTTGGGAAAAGGAAACCAGAGATGGGGCGTGGCACGGAGAACGCAGTCCGCAATGGCTCCACGGTGCGCCATCGGTGGCTTTGCCGACGCGGTGAGTTCTTTGGTCGGCGACCTCATGCACGCCGTACCTCGGCAAATTTATAATTTAATTTTTTAAAATAATTTTATTAAGTACAAAATAATCGAAAGTTTTTTGAGAATTTTTCTAGAATTTTTAACCTAATGTGCTATCTTTTCAAAAATCCTTCTATATTTAAAAAATGAAGGCAACTCACCTGTAGCTTTTTCTAGTCTGCAGCCACTGAGAAGCTTCTTCTCTTCCTCCCTCCATTAAAGCAAGAAAGAAGCTCCAAAACTCCATCAATCCCGCACCAAATCTCCTCTTTCCATCTATGGTGTTAATTCTCTAAATTTCGTGCTCTATTGCCAAAATTTCCTGCCAATCTGATTTGATCCTAAATTATGGTTTCCATAAATATGCTTGTTTCGGGGCTATAAAAGCCGGCGAGCTCTCCTCCACCCCATCACATTGCGTAAATGCCCAAGTGCTCCCTCTTGTAAAGATCGCCGGATTTTGGAGGTAACCAAGGCATCACCGTCATCTTTCCGTGAAATTCACATAACCGTGACTCCTCCCAGAGCATCGGTCTTGGCGATCTCGCCGCACTGATGCCGACCCACTCACGACCGCCGGCCACCCCGGCCTTCCTCCCTTACGCCGTGGCCAAGCCGGAGAGCACGTTGTGCTATCTGTGGAAGCTACAAAAAAAATCTAAAATCAGAAAATTCTTTTTTCTTTCTCTTTCTTGATTTAAAATCTTTTGGGAGCCCGTTTTCGCCCATTCGACCTCCATTTAGTTCCGTTTTTCTTTCTAAATTCATTTAAAATTCTAAATTTCTCTTTTATTATTAAGTGTTGTATTCATACTTATCTTCTTATTTAATTGATAAGCGGGTATACTGCCGTCGTAGCGTTAGCACAGGCACTATACTAGTCACCTAAAATCCTGCGTGGCATAGTCTTACAGAGAGCTGACATGTACCATTGTACATGCCCTAATCTGCTCTGTAAAATCAGGGCATTCTGGACTCCTGGTGTCATGTTAGTGTTTCTTCATCTTTTCATGTTGAAATAAAACCACATCTTGTTTGGTCAATAGTCAATGTTCACCCTTTTTTTTTTAAGAGAGAAAAGACATTAGAAAGGGTAAAATAGCAGAAATATTAATCGATGGGGTGGTGAATGGTGATAATGTCATCCCTCTCCACCTCAGAAATATTAATGGACGTCACCTCGTCATGAATGCCGGATGGGTACAGCACAGTACTAAGATCCGTAGCAATCATGCATGCGTGTACCTACATCACCGTTACGTGCCATTACATGCAACAGGAGAGTTCCTTCCTTCCTTCGTCGCGTTTGGGGGTGTAGAGCTTGTAGAGGACAATCACCTTAAATATGTGATGGGAATTATTCAATCTGAATCGTCCAAACGAACTAAAAGTTTGATCCACGTTTGGGGCGTAGAAAATTTTGCTAGGTTCCCCGTGAAAATTAAACAGTTCCCTATTAAACTTTCGTGAATGTCTCGTGTAATTCCAGACAGGGCCTACGCAATGGAACAGCCTACCCTGTCATCGCGCAATGCCAATAGTAGTTATCTGTTTTGATGGCTCCGATCGATACGGGTGAGATGTGAGTGACTCTTTCTCGTCTGCCTCAAACATGTAGGAAAAGACCCTGATAAGCAACAGTACTTCTCGTCAAGACGGAACTTGCACGGGAATGAACCAATAGTGGGGTCAACACAGGATCCGGAGGTATGGACAGGACATACCGCTTGTAACCCTAGCCCCTCCAATGTATGGTTCGGACAGCATCACACAAATCACGATAGAATTGAATCATCCAATTGGTCACGAGGTGCATCTCACCAAGGTTTCAAATTTCGGTTTCGGAATAAATTTCGCCCCGGGCCGGATAACAAAATTTCGGCGAAATTTCGGAATTATTTCGGACAAAATTTGAATTTGAAAATTCAAATCCGGTCCAATCCGGAAAAAAAAACGAAATTCGGCGAAAAAACCCGAAATTTTGGGTTTTTTACACTGGCTGAAAAGTAGTCTAAACGTTATCAAAATTTTTGAAATTTGTTTTGGAGGTTCTTGACACAATGCTGATGTTCTCACGAAAATTTCAGCTGATGATCACATCTGAGGAATTTTTAAAAATTCGGAGAGTGGTACTGTCCTGATAAAACACTGACCGACAAGTTTGATCGGAATGTAAAATGGTACAAATCAAGTTATAAAATGTTGAAATTTTTTATGCATGGTTATGATCCATAACTAATGTTCTCATAAAAATTTCAGCTGATTATCACATGTGAGGAATTTTTAAAAATTCATAGAGTGACGCTGTCCTGATAGAACACTGACCCACAAGTTTGATCCGAATGGAAAATGATACAAATGAAGTTAGAAACTGTTGAAATTTTTTGTGCATGGTTATTATGTATCTATAATGCTCTCATAAAATTTCAGATGATGATAAAACTGTATGAATTTTTAAAAATTCGAACAGTACTACTGCCATGTTAAAAGGCTTACCGGCAAACTTGACAAAAATGAAAAATTATGTAAATCATAAATTTTTTTGAAAATTTTAAAGAATGGTGATAAGGAAGTTCTTAATATCCCATAAAAATTGTGATTCATGATCACACTCCAGTGAATTTATAAAATTCTTACAAGGCACAGTACCATTTATGTTCTTTTCTTTTTGATTTTTGAAATATAATATAACAAACGAAGTTCAATGCTTACATAGATTTGATTGACCAAAAAAATTTTTGAAATTTTTTGAAAAATTTATATAATGTTACTGAGTCAATTATTAATCTCTAAAAAAAATTAGATCATAATCACACTCAAAAAAAATTATAAAATTCTGAAAATATAACTGTCCCAATTATGTTCATTTTGTTTTTGATTTTTTAAAGATAACAAATGAAGTTAAATTATTTTGAAAATTTTTATGTATGATTATAATCTACTAAGGATAGTAATATAAAATTTTCAAATTATTATCATGCTTGTACAATTTTATAAAAATCTGACAGTGTTTCTGCCAAAATTTTAAAATGTTTAAAAAATTAGGTTTTTCAACAAGTTTTCATAGGAGATGACTTTACTAAGGGTTATTGGACCAAATCCGGCCCTAAAACTTTCAAAACCGGCCAAAAACACGAAATTTTGGATTTTACTGTAGCAATTTCAATTTTTTTTAGATTTTTTTCCGGCCGGTACTTGAGATTTCGGGGTGGTCCAAAATCTGAAATTTCGGCGAATTTCGCCGAAATTTTGAACCTTGCATCTCACATGAGGATCGTCCCGTGTAGAGTTTGTTATACTCTGATACACCTTTTTATACGCAGTAAACTTCGGATTGAATTAGAGTTTTGTGAGACATGGTACGAGTATGCATGGTCTGAAAGAATTTTCATATTGATCTTGGACTTATAAGAGTTCCGAATCGAATTCTCTTTAGAAAGAAGATCTTTTGTCTCATGGTAGAAGAATGAAAAAAATAAATTTCGTAGAGAGAACCAAAATAACAATGTTGAAGTAACCACGACGAGAGAAAAAAGATCTAGCGAAGCCAACCGTAATTTTTTAAGCACAACCTCAAAAGAGTACAAGAGGTTGTTACTCTCTCACAACCCTCTTGAACCTTTTAGGACCCCTTGATGCTTACTCTGTACAAGAATCTAGTGCTAAAGAATAACTAGCCTTTAACCATCTCGTGCATCTCCTGCTTTGGATAAATTGGTTTGTAGCTTTCTTGGTTACTTGGGTTTTTCATGACCACCATATGGGTTTATAAAGCCCCTTTAGTCCTCCAAAACAAGTAGAAATCCTATTTCAAAAGAAAGTACGAATCATAATCCTATAAGAATTCATCTAGCACACCTTTCCAAATTCTAAAAGACTATATATGAGTTATCATAATTAACAATCTCTGCCTTGACTTTTATCCATTGAAGTCATTGTATTCCTCTAAGAACTCACTTCAAATCGACTCCATAATTTTTTATTTTTCTCCCACCTTTGGGTACACAGGAGCTCATGCATATCATCGTAGTATGTGTTTTGGTGTTGAGATTTGGCCGTCCGAACCCTCTACTTGAGAGACCTTTCTGTGTGTAGTTCGGTTAATCACACCTTTTGTTCCTATACCCCTTCGTGCCATAGGTTTGTCCTGCCTGTAAGCTCCACCTGCTCGTCGGTACCACGTGGTTGGTCCTGCCACATCTTTCTTCTACCAACAATTTGTATCTTCGTCTTTGTGTTTGCTAGATTTTGCAACTATCTTTGCAGTTTTGTACAAAATTGTATTTGAGCTCTTATTACTTACCGTTGATGACACGGTTTTCTTCTCCTGATTAGGATATTTTTAAACCTCCCATTGATTTCCTTTTCTTTAGGTTTTCTCATCAATCGATATCCTTCTTTGCTATAGATATTTTTCATGATTACTTGCTTTTTGCAATTGACTCGCATGACTCTATCTCGAAGTGATATCTCACCACCTTCGAGTTTAAGTGACTTCACAAATATTACATTCTTCTTTAAATTGGAAACATACCGAACTCTCATCAATGTGCGGCGTGCTCCATCATACACCTCCAATGTAACTGTTCCCACCTTATTAATTGCACACTCCTTGCAATCAGCCAAGTGAACAGTTCCATGCATCGAGTGTAGAGATCTTTCGTCAAATATCTATCTCGCCGAATATATATGTAAGCAGCAAACTGAATCTAATATCCATCTATGAGAAGTATCTGATTGACTGATAACAAGTACGGTCTGAATCATCTTTTGCTACCGTTATTGAGTATGCACCCTCATTTGCTTGAAACTCGGACAGCTCTTTATCATATGATATTCCTTGTCACATAGGTAGCATACACGTCTGACATTTCTTTTGCCCTTCTTCTTCCTGTGACTTTTGCTTTTGCTTGCAATATCTATTGTAGCCAATACTGGATCATCCAAGGATAAATATTTCGATGGCTTTTTCAAAGATTTCACCTTCAACAAATATGCGACTGTATCGTTCAAGTCGAGAGTGATTTTCCCAATGATACTATTCATTATGAATTGCTCCCATAATGGAGGCATAGATAATACCAGTATGATGACTTTATTGTTCTTCTCAATTTTTCATCCACACTAATCAGCTGTGTGATAAGCTTGTTGAAGATATTGAGATGGTCAACGAACCATATACCTTCCTATATGTGCATCCTGTACGGTTGTCGTTTCAGCACCCACCTGTTTATCAGCAATTTTGTCTTATAAAATTCTTTTAAGTTCTTCCATAATTTCTTCGGTGAATTGTCTTTGATCACCGAGTTCTTTACCTCATCAGAGACATAGATGGATTGTACCGACAGCCATCCATTCCATGAACTTCTAGTTTTCTCCTGGCGTCTTTTCTGGCTTGTCCCTTTGAAGAGCAATGATTAACTTTTGCTGGACAAGAACATCCTTCACCATACATTGACACATGCTAAAATTTCCTGCGCCATTAACTTTCTCTACTTGATTCCACGTTGTCAACATCAATCTTGATTTTGTACCACCTGACGCTTTACCGATATTCTCAGAATCTGATTAATCCGGCCTTGGCTTTGATATTAGTTGTTACACTCTGATACCTCTTCTTATGCATAGTAACCCTCAGAATGGACCAGAATTTTATGAGATATGGCATTAGTGTGCACGATCTCAAGAACGAAGAAGATGAATCTCGTAGAGTAAATCAAAATAAAAACGTTGAAGTAGCAACGACGAAAGAGAAAAGATTTGGCGAAGTCGAGCTTAATTCTTTAAGTATAACCTTAAAACACTACTACAGAAAGACTTATATTAGACGCATCATCACAGACGGTTCCTCAAAACCGTCTGTGATAATTAACATCACTGACGGTTTTATATTGAAACTGTCAGTGACATCATCACAGACGGTACTCTACAAAAACCATCAGTGATATACATTAATTTCACATACGGTTTTAGTTTAAAATCGTCTGTGAAGATATCACAGATGGTTTTATAAAAAAATCATTTGTAATATCAAGTATTGTCCCAGACGGTTTTATAATAAAATCGGCTGTCATATATCACAAACGGTTTTATTATACCGTCTGGGATACTATGTTTATCATTGACGGTTTTTTATAAAACCGTCTGTGATATCTCTCAGCGATATATAATACAGAGGCCCGAGCCACTTGGTGCATTTTAGGGTTTTGGGATCTATTTTCATTTGATTGTGGCTGTGAGGCTGTGAGGCGATTTCGTAAAAAAAGACCGTTGATTTTGAAGGGTGATTGAGGATCCATTTGATTTTGGTGATCTAAGGTTAGTAATTGTGTCTAATTGCAGTATATTCAAGATCTAGCTTGGTAAGGATAGAATTTGATGATTTTTTAGATTTAGCTTGTAGATTCATGTGTTTTTTCTATATAAGGGTAGTAATGGGTTTTAATTGCATTATATTCATGATCTAGCTTGGTAAGAAGATAATTTGAAAAGAGATTAATTGTATATAGATGTAGCCTGTAGATCCATGTACTGTTCTTTTCTATATTTATGCAGGTTAATTAGTATATAATTTCTTAGATTCTAATTAATTGCTTTATATTCAAGATATTACTTAGAAGAGAAATTTAAATATTGTTTAGATCTAGCTATCTTGTAGATCCATGTGTGGTCTTGTTGATCTAAGGTTAATTTAGTAATGGGCAATTACATTATATTCAAGATCTAGCTTGGTAAGGAGAGAATTTGAAGATTATTTAGATCTAGCTTGTAGGTCCATGCATGTGCAAGTTCTTTGTGATCAAAGGTTAGTAATTGGTTAAATCTAACTGCATTATTATATATATATATATATATATATATATATATGATTTAGGTAGCTAGTTTGGTGAAGAGAGAATTAATTTAAAGATTGTGTTTAGATATCTAGCTTGTAGATCCATTTGTTTGTTTTGTTCGAAGGTAGTAATTGGTTATAATTTAGCAATGTGTGCATAAGGACACCTAGTGTGCTTTAATATTTAATATTAAATGCTATATGCTTAACGTGGATGGACCGAAGCTGGATGTACACTAAGAACCGTGTGAGTGCTGAGTACATTAATAGCGTCTCCGCTTTTAGAAGAGCTGCAGAAGAGGATGTATTTAATAAGGGGGTGCAGTTTATGTCTTGTCCGTGCATTGACTGTGAGAATCTGAAGATGTTTTGAAACTTTACGCAGATCGAAGCACACTTGATTATGAGGGGGTTTTAAAAGGGGGTATACATGTTGGACCAGTCACAGTGAAGAGCAGATGATACAGGAAGCAGGTAGTATTAACATGATCGACGAAGTTAATGGTATGTCGGATGATCATATGCATAGTAACCCTCAGATTGGACCAGAATTTTATGAGATATGGCACGAGCGTGCACGATCTCAAGAACGAAGAAGATGAATCTCATAGAGTAAATCAAAATAACAACGTTAAAGTAGCAACGATGAAAGAGAAAAGATTTGGCGAAGTCGAGTTCAATTCTTTAAGTATAACCTTAAAAGAGTACAATGGATTGTTGCTCTCTGACAAAACACTCGGATCTTTTAGAGCCCTTCGATTCTTGTCCTATATAAGAATCTAGTACTAATGAATAATTTAGTCTATAATCCTCTCGTGCGACTTTTGCTTTGGATGAGGTGGTTTGTAGCTTTTTGATTGCTTGGGTTCTACAAAATCATCTTATGGGTTTATATAGCTCCTTTAGTTCTCCTCTAAAGCAAGTAAAGATTCTATTAAAAAAACAAAAATTATAATTCTATTGGAATTTATCCGACACACATTTCCAAATTCAAAATTACCGGTCACCACCGTTTTGAGCAAGGCAGGTGACGGATCCGAATCCTTGTCCAAAACCCAAACAAACATTCGCATGACGGCACTGCATTTGCAACGTAACAACGTTTGCCTTTGCGCTCGCATCGATCGAATCGCGTCGCACCAACCGCATCAAATGCACGAAAGGTGTGCAAGACCTGACTGGCGGGGCCCGTTCTTCAATGGCCTGCTCGTGCCAGGAGGACGCAGTACTACTGACAGCAGCGAGAGAGAGAGAGAGAGAGAGAGAGAATGAGGCGCCATTCATTGCGTTGGGTGGACGGGACGGGCAATTGGCCAATTTGGCCATGGCTGCTTGCTAATGCTACCTGCTAGGCTGGTTGGTTTCGGCGCTGGCTGTTCATTGATGCCGCGGCAAGCTCTCCGTGCTGCTGCCCGGCCGTACGAACAGCACGGCGGCGATTGATTAGCCGGAAACACTGGTGGCGATTCGATCAGCACTCTAGTGTCAATTGGATTTGGTTGGGGAAATGCAGATGCTCGCTTTCCCGTCTGCTTCGGTGTGGCTTGGAGGCCGGAGTACGCTACTCACGAGTGCTCGCCAATCAGCAGACATGCAATGCATGGGGGGAGAGGAGTGATACGATCGATCCGGCAACCATTAAACCCTCCTAAACCTGCCGCTCTCATTGTTGGCTGGAATGGATCATTCCTCTCGTGTCCTGGCAGGTCACGGTTGGTTCAATTTTTCTCCCTCGTCCATCCGGTCTCTCCGTACGATCGAGTGCATAACTGCATGCATACTTGGCATCGTTAATGGACCGTTGGTAGTGCGTCGAGATCTGCGGAGGAATTTTTTGGCCATCGAAGTTTTGGCTGATAACTGAGGAAAGAGATCCAACGCATACGTTAAAACTACAACTTTAACGGTTATGTATGTTTGGACCGTAAGATCAAAAACGATAGTCAAAAAGTTATGTATGTATTGTAGTCGAGCACTCTTTTAAGATCTAACAACCCATGATTACTTCCATCCAACAGTATTTACTAAGGTTCTTTTAGAACTGTGTAAGAACTCTATCCGACTGCTGACGGCGCAAAATGCATGTAGACGTAGGGAATAAAACCCGTGTCAGCATGTCACTCCGATCGAGTTCACAATCTCGCGCGTTTGTTTGCACGGCACGCACGGTTCCGCGTACGGCTGGGTCTCTTTTAAGTATACCAACTGATCGATCGAGTACAAAGTACAAATTAATCTATCGACCGGCCTAGCCACATGCATATATGCATGCATGACGCATCAGATCGAATCGAACTTGTTTTTCTTGCTTACGTGCCGATGAGATCATGCACACGTATACACGGTACACCGCACCGTGCACGACCTCATTAGAGTATTAATTCCAGAGCAGAAGCTAGTGTGTGAGTGCAGGGGCGGAGTTGGACCTCAGACCAACCAGTGAATCACTGCAGCCCGACAAAAACAGGGCCCAAGGCAAGGTCTGGCCCAAGTACGCTCTCCATGGCCCCAGCAGGTAGGGTTGAAAACGAAAATGGAATTTTCGATCGTTCTACAGAAAAACGGAAATAGAAAATATTGGTACGGAGATAGAAATAAATTTTTTTTGCTGGAAACGGAAATGGGAGAGCCAGTTCCGACATAAACGAAAACAGAAATTCCGTATAAATGAAACCGGAAATTCCGTTTTCTAATTTAAATAACACTAGAAATATATATTGCTTTATAGAAAATATCAAATAGAATTTAAAAATTCTCAAAAATATTTTATAACATTTTGAACTTAGGAAAATTATTTTCAGCAATATTTTTGGTTTTTTTCTCAAATAAATTATTTATTTAAATCTAAAAATAGCAAAAATATTAATTAAATGATTAAAATTCATAAAATCCGAATTAAATGCTCAATAAAAGAATTTGCAATTTTTTAGGGTGTTACAACTGGGAACATACCTGAATGAAAATTTTCACTTTCGTTTCTGTATCTGCTTCGTTTCGTTCCGCATCCGTTTCCATCACTATCCATTTCTGTATCCGTTTCCGGCGTTTTCGATTTCATTTCCGTTACCGGTAAAAATGTGGAAATAGAAACGGAACAGCCATTTACCAACTATTTTCATTCCATTTTCATCCCTAGCAGCAGCATTAGATGCCCTAGCAGTAGAGCCGCTTGCCTGTCCTCACGCACGCCCCAGCTCGCTCGTGTTGTCGTCCTCATGCCCAGCCCCAACTGGTCGTCATGCCACCCCCGCCGTTGTCGCCACGCCCCGCGCCTGGAGCCTAGGTAGCCACCCGGTTCTCCTGGAATTGGAAATAGCCCCTACGCCTGAAAACGCCCCTATGCAGCTTGTAACATCCCGAAAAATAAAGTAATATAAAAATAAATATTTTAAATTTGAAAATGTTTATTTATGAGTTTTATTGGCTTCATTGGTTCTTATTTGAATTTCTTTGGATTTTTGTGTTGTATGAAAATCCAACAAATAGAATTAGTAAAAGGGAAATGGTAAAATGGTAAGAAGAAAAAAAGGTAAAAGTAAAATATTGAAAAGTTTATATATTTAAAATCATTTTAGCTGGTACATGAATTTTTAATGCATAGCATAGTGAATAAAAAGTTGAAAAGACATCCCTTCGACCTCCAAATAGTGCAAGGACAGATTTATTATAAAATTTTCGAAAATCATCTACACCTGGAAAATTTACCATGATTCCCAAAATACAGTATTTACCTCTGGTAAAAGTTGTAGAAATTTATCATGTCATCTAAGCCGTTTAAAAATTCAAAAACTGAGGCATTGGAAATCTGTAAATCAGCATGTCAGAATTTATATAAAATAAATATATAATATTTTAACTTTAAATTTTTATGGGAGAATAAATATGTTAATTATAACTCTTATAAATTTTTTAAAAATAATTAATACCATTTGGACCATTAATTAAATCAAAATCCGAAATCAAAATTCTGAGCAGTGCACAGTATCAGAATTTTAATTAATTAACCATGCGGTATTTTAATACCAACATTTTACTGGAAGCTAAGAACTCCCAGTGGATCATGTTCAAAAAGTTTCGCAATTTTTCAACCCAGTTGATGGCCATTTCGACTCCCAGTCCTGGAGCCATGCTGTGTCCTGTTCTTTGGAGACACCTTGCTCAGTCCAGAAGCTTCATCTTTAAGGCAACCAAATCAGCCACAAGCCAGAAACTCTCACGCCAAAGCCAACCACTGAGTCTTTCCCACACCAAGGCTCAAAAGCCAACCAAAGCTTCCATCCAAGCCAGCAACTTCAAGTCACAGGCAAAGCTTAGCCATTCATCCCTCCCATTCTTCACTCAAGCTTCATTGCGGTGAACGCAACACCAGAGAGCAGGAGCTGGGAGGTCAGGCAGCCCAAGCCCAGAAGGTGAAGCCACCTCTCTCCACCATTGCCGCCGCAAGCAAGAAAAGGGGCGAAGCCAAATTCGAGCAAATCGGTGAACCATCCTTAAATTGCTCATATTTGTAGCACCTAAGGATGTCCGTGAGGCCTAATCAAACATCATTTTCAGTTCTTCACTCGCGGAGCACCGTCGCCGTGGAACCTTTCTTCCCCAAGGCCGGCGCTCGGTGGAGGCCCAACTCGTCGCTTCTCCGGATGAATCGACCCCCAAAACGGTATGCCCTAGCCTCACTAATGCTCACCTTGTTGCCCATTCGAGCGGAGACTTACCCCTTCTTCTTCTCCGGCGAGTTCTTGCCGTTGCCGCCGCCCCTCACGGTGGCGAGCACCTTCCCGACCTCCCCTGGCCGAATCGACACCGTCTCCGTGTGCGCACCGTCGAGCTGAAGCTCATGGAGTAGCCGATTCCGCCTCTCCGGCCTTCCTTCGCCGCCGGCGAGCTTCGCCACCGTCGCCCCTGCTTCGGCTCACTGCGCGGCGGGCCCAGCATGTCAGCCAGAGCAAGATTTTCCAGTCAACCGGTAGAATGCGCTTTCTCAGCTCTGAAAACGCATTTTCAATTTTTAATTCATTTTTCCAAATCGAATTAAATTCAATCTTGAATATCTTTTGCATAATTAATCCGAATGAAATGAAAAAATTTTCTAAAATCATCTAAAATCTTGTAGTTCCATAATATGCAAAAACATTTTGAAAAACAGTATCGGGTGAATTTGAAATTCAAATTTAAATAAAAGGCTTAAAGATATGCTACATATTAAAATGTTGCAAACAAACTTAGAATTTAATGAAAATAATTTTATTAGAAACCTTATGCTACCAGGAGCTCAAATATATAAAAATATTTATATTTTACCTTTGTTTGAATCATTTTATACCGAAGGTTATTTTCAATGCAATAAACACTCAAAAATGGATAAACTGTATGAAAGAAGCCTGACATAAGTAAAATTGATTCCTAAATTCTAATATGATAGTAAGGCTTCCAAATATGTCAAGATATCCAAATAATGATTTTGATTTGAATTGTATCTTGAATAGAATGTGATTCTAGAGTAGAAGATGCATGAATATATGTATGCATATAATAGCTAGCAATAGTACACCTATGCATAGGTGTATATATTTCAGAATGGATTATGAAATTGAGTTATTATTATTAAAATATTTGTGAGTGAAAAACACTTGAATGTTACATAGGCACAAATTTAATCTAAATAAAGATTATAAGCCTTCTCCATGTAAAAGAATATATAAATATATATGTATGTAAATAATGGAGAGCTTGGTCATGATAAAGAAACTAGATTTTAAATGTCTAATATAATCAAACGAATTGATTCAACAAGAATCATTATAATAAAGTTATAAATAACACTTAACCAAATAATTGAATTTCCAATACTTGTATAGTTTGAATACTTATAACTTTCACAAATAAACATCAAATTTGACAAAACTAAGTCCTAGGATCTTGAGAAGTAATATCCTTACTAGTTATGCAAAAGTACTTCATATTTATACAGGTTTGAACGAAGTCCATATTAGGCCCTAGTGATCGTTTATATGGAAAACATCTTGGATAAAAGCCAAGTATCACGAAACTAACTTTAAAACGCTCTTATAGTCGTCCTAGGTTTATACCTGAAAAATGGAGAGATTATCGTATAAGGTGTAATCGCAAACTTAAATCGGAAATCGAACTTTTATTGTGTAAAGTTAGAAACGCTTAAGCATTTTCAGTAGCTTATAAAGTATCTCGTCCAAATGAAAAGAATTATGAAAATAGTGTAGAAATACTATATAAAGTGCATACTACTGTATTTTAAAGAAAGTATTTTGTTATACTATGTTTTACATATAAAATGAACTAGTAACATAGCCCTACGTGTTATGTTTTCTAAGTAATAGAATCACTTAAGCACTTTCAACACCTCGTAGAATATCTCGTCTAAATGCAAATATTATAAAGATCAGTTTAGGAATGATATTTGGGATATGGACTATCATATTCTGGAAAAATATTTTGTTAATAGTTTGGTATTCATCTGAATCTAGCTAGTACAATAACCTTAAGTGATAATTGTTCACTACACTTCTAATCCAATTCCTTATAACATAAACCTTATTATCATATAAGCTTTTTCGGCAATGAATATAATATCTTGTTTAAACACTAAAATGTATGAAATCAGCTTAGGATTGCTATCCAAAGTATGGATTACCCTGTTATGAAGGAATAGTCTTGTTCCGTCATGTTTTGCATATAAATCCTATTAGCCAAATACCCTAAAGTATTATGGTTCATGAACTTCATGATATGAGTAAGTGAACCTTGTAATAATGAAGAAGTTGTTTATTCCTCAATGTTAAAAGCTAATAACGATATGGATATTTAATCAACTAAAAACGATGTGAAATCATATAATCCGAACCATAATCTATTCCTATTTTCTTCAGTGAATCTTTATTTGATTTTCTGTCTGTTTTCTTTTTGCCCTTATTAAAGTCGGATATTTGCTATATTTCCGGTTGATCGACGTGTAGAATTCGACGTCCCTTCCTCCGTCAATTGCGACCTCGTCTTCACTGTAAGCAATGATTAAGCCAGGCAAGCGCCCCTTTGACCATCTTGATCCCAGTATTTAATTTACATGTTGTTTATCAAATTGTTTCATGCATACGCTTATTTTCTGTAAATTCGCTATTTTGTGGTACTGGTAGATATACCTGTTGTCTCATGAAACTCCTTGATAATTATGCACATGTGAACCTTGATAACCATAGAATAAGGCTTGACAATACTTAATGCCAAATTGGGTATATGCGATCATGTTATCCTTGCTTAGCCATGCTTTAGCTTTTTGTGGGTCAGATGATCATGATTAAAATTGTTTCCTGAAATGTTTTATATGGAACCTAAATGGTCCTTTTTGGGAAAATGGTTGCTGGTAGTTTGCTAAAAACCCCAAAATAAACTATGGTTTGATGCGGGCGATTATTGGCAATAGCCGGATGTGCAGACGGGTTTGCACGTAGTGTAGGGTGGAGTATCGCCCGTGTCGGATTAAGGACCGAGCAATGGGACGGTAGATCCAAGAATTCCGTGCAACCACGAGGGCTTGTATGGGCGGGTCTTAGCCTATTAAGTTGTTTAGATGTGGCTTTGCATCTATGGAAGGCGGGAGATTGCACAGGCATTCCTTTCCAGGTCTGCTTGTAGGGGTTTCTAAATACCAATGCAACGGTGTACGCCTTGCCCTGGACAGAGACGTGGTGTTGTGTGTGATAAATGTGGATCCACGGCTTGGGTGAGTGTCTCTGTCTTCAGGGCGAGGGTTAACGTCCCGGGCTGGTGTAAAGCCACGTCTAGATAATGTAACGGCTCTGTATGATCTCCTTGCCGACACACCAAATGAAGTGTGTTAATTGATCTGGCAAGAAAGGTTGATCATTCCTTGTGGGTAAAGTGTACACCTCTGCAGAGTGTAAGATCTAATCGATTAGTCGCATCCACGGTCAAGGACACTTGGTGACGTTATTCCATGTTAGAGTTTTTGGTATCTTTCTAAAATAGGTTTGATCTGAACTTGTTTTAGCAACTGTTGTTTTATGTCGAAGGGCTGACATTGATGGACCTTATGGTTTGGTTTATTCGAACTCACGTCATGGAGGACTGTGAGTATTACTTACTGTTGTATATATTTCTTATCAATCAACTTGCTTTTATAAATTCCGTTTGCAAATGATAACTTGTTTTACAATTCAATTTCGCTTTATGCAAATTAAGCGTATTAGCCTTTCCTTTGAAATGGCTGCATATATTATAGGTTTTGCTCAAGTCTTGCTTGAGTCGTAAAGTACTCACCCTTGTAATTATTATTTTAGGTGGAAGTTAGCGAGGCTTGAGTCTCTTTCATCGCAGGTTGCGGGATCTTCTTCATCGTGTTCTATCTAGAGTTTATGTCTTGTCAGTTGCCTGCGGGTCGGATGGGCAAACTACAAGATATTGCTTCTTTTGCTGCTTTATTCTCTGAGTTGTAGCTGTTCTCTTATGTAATAGTTTCCGCTTTAGTCTATGTGAGGTATGGTTGTGATTGCAATTGTTGTAAACATGTGAGTGCTAACTACTGATCCAGGGAATAGCACAGTAATCACATGGAGGTTTCTGTTCATCAGAACAGGGTCTCACACAGCTCTACCCCCATCAACGTTCCACGTCCAGCAAGGAGGTCCATCGACGCCGCCGCAAGCCCGCAAGGAGGGTTGCTTGGGTGGTTGGGTCTACGCAGCAAATGGGTCGGGCTGTGGCTCCGGCTGCTGTGGAGAATCGCCGCTGGCTGAGGCCTCCTGCCGGAGAGCAAGGTGATGGGTTTTTTTTCTTTGTGGAATATGGAATCTCGATCATATGTTGATGTGTGAGACCATATAGTGGTCTATCCATATTTGTGATGAGTTATTGACTGTATTTGAGTCTATAGTGCTCATATTTGAATTTGATATGAGCTTGCTTTGTCTTGAGTAATTTGGTTTGAGTGGTCATGACTTTGTCCTGAGTAATCATGACCTTTGTCCAGAGTGGTCATAGTCTTCCCATAATGGTCGTGATCTTTGTGACCTCTAGAGTGATCGTTCCTAGAGAGGTCGTGCCCTAGAGAGGTCGTGCTCTAGAGTGGTTGTGGGCTTTGTGACCTCTAGGGTCTCTAGGGTGGTCGTTTTCTAGTGTGGTCATGGCATTTGTGACAACTAGAGTGATCATGGCCTTTGTGACCTCTAGGGTGATCTCTTTCTAGAATGGTCGTTGCCTTTGTAACCTCTAGAGTGGTCATGACCTTCAGAACCACTAGGGCGGTCATTCCTAAAGTAGTCATGACCCTTATAGGAGTGATTGTGACCTCTATAGGAGTGGTCTTGACCTCCATGGGAGTGATTGTGACCTCTATAGGAGTGATCCTGAGTGGTCCTAACCTCTATAGGAGTGGTCATGACCTCCATAGGAGTGACCTAGACCACTAAGGACCATGGTGAGAGTAATTTAAACCTCCAAGGAACTCTATAAGAGTGATCGTGATCACTGTGAGAGTGGTATAAACCTCTAAGGACTATTGTAAGAGTGATCGTGATCACTGTGGGAGTGGTCTAGACCTCTAAAGACTACTTGAGAAGTGGTCGTAACCTCTGTTGGAGTGGTCTAGACTTCTAAGGACCACTTGAAAGTGGTTATGACCTATCTTGGAGTGGTCTAGACCACTGTGGGAGTGGTCTAGACCTCTAAGGACCACTTAGAAAGTGGTCGTGACCCTTGATGGAGTGGCTTTGAGTGGTTACAGTCAAGAGTGGCTTTGAGTGATCATAGATCAGAGTGGTCAAGGACTAAAGTGATCACAACCGAGAGTAGTCTTTGTCTTTGAGGGGTCACAGCCTAGGGAAGTCATGACTTGAAGAGTGGTCGTGGACCAAGGTGGTCATGGTCTAATTGATCCCAGGTGGGATCTTATGATATTTGACTGATCACTGTTACTTGTCTGGTTTCTTGTGAATGTTATCTGGAACAATGCTATATGATAGTTTGCTTGTCTATGTTGGTTGCAAGACTCCGGGGCTAGGTCATGGTGAGGCGAAGGCGAGACCGGGACTAGGCTAGGAAAGCTGAGGTTCAGAACGGTCAAGGGACGCTGGAAGATGACTGAGGCCAGGAAGTGGTTGCAAGCTGAGAAGACAAGGAGCGGGAGCATGAAGCATTGGTGATGGACATGGCGGGCAATGACAAGGTGGACCAGGACTAGACCTAGAGAGGAGTTGAGGTCCAAAACGGTCAAGAAATCTGAAGCCGTCACGGTGAAGCAGATAAGGATATGTGGTGTGCCAAGTGATTTTGGTCCATTTGCAAGCAAGGATGGTTCAGGTGAGTCTGGACACGTGAGAGGTTTGGCGGCAAGTCATTAGGGCCATATGGAAGGTGATGAAGTATGGGCGATGCTTCAAGTGGATGGATATGATGCTCACTGGAGCCCTACTCAAGCGAATGAGGATCGTTAGATCAAGTGTTTGCAGGTGGAGTAGCGGTTAAGTTAGTATGGTCAAAACTCGTTATGGTGTTGGGTTTTGGGTCAGCCCATGTATGAGTGAGTGAGTTAATCCCAAACCTTGATGAGGTTCCTTACGGGAGAAGAAAGTTATCCAAGGGTGGATATTGATGAGTACATCACTTCTTTGGATACACACAACACTCCTCCACAAGATGTTAGGCAAGTACCTTTGACAAGAGTACGTGCACGACAGTTGACTTATCAGGTGAGCTCATTTTTATGAGTTCATAATTTTCTTATTGAGGATGGATTGCTATCTAAGTCATGAGATATTATTCTACTCAGGAACCATGGTGAGGGAAGCTACACTATAGCCACAACAAATCCAAGCCGACCCTACTTCAATTCCAGTCTAATTCAGAATAAGCCTGACAGTCCTAATTTAAAACGATCATAATTTTCACAAACAGAGTCTGTTGTAGGTGTGCGAGTACTTAATTGAAAGCTTACGATGAGACATTTCCAAGGGATCTGGGACCACCTTCAAATTCAGTCTACACATTATAATTGTCAAAGAGAGGTGCTACGCCACTTTTGACAATTGGGCTTCAACCTATGTAATAGTAAGGCACAAGAGGAGTCCGTGTCCAACTTCTGGTTGCACCTCCTTTAGATGCTTATTTAAGTTAGCTGAGTTTCATCATGAACTCGGGTTTTGTTTAGTTGTAGTTTTCCTTGATGAAACTATTTAGTATTCTCTTGTTCAGCTAGATCAATAGTAATACTATGCTTCGGAACCCCGTATCAATACTTCAATTATGTTTGCAATTTCATATTATTTTTTTGTTTGTTCTTGCTTTTTCTTCGGTTGTTTGCAGGAATTGATCTTCGTGATCAGGTCAATCGGGCTTTGGCACAATTGATAATGATTCAGAGTTTGGTTCAGCGATTGCTTGGCGTCGGTCATGTTTTGGTCAGTAGCCTGGATCGTGAGAGTCGTCTTCACAAATCAAGAGTTATTCATCTTACCGAAAGATCAGGCCTCATTATCCTCATTAGAGATTGATTCAGTTGTGTTATAAATGGAGTAGTGGAGGGATGTCTCCACACCCTAGTTAGAACAGGGTCGGCACTCTGGTTGTAACCAAGGTCAGAACCAAGTCTTATAGAATGGTTCTTTAGTTTCTTTATGCTCTGTTGAGTTTTGCCCACCTGAAGGTGTAGCTTTGTAACCATCCCTCTCTAAGTAATACAAGATCTAAGTTCATCTATATTATGAAGTCTATTTCTATTCTTGTATTTTTGCTTGGTTCTTTCTTGCAACTTGAGCTATGCTTCACCTCCTTCTACTTGCTCTGTTTCTACTAGATCTAGAACATATAAGAGGTTGAGAAACTCATCTACAGTATGTTCTAACCCAACAAGATCTACTAGAACTTACTCTTGCTCAAGTTTTTTCTCCCTTCTTTTTGAGTCTTCAATCTCTTTTTGGTTTCTTTCTCTCTTGATCTTGTGTTGCCAAGGATGAATGATTGATGGACGAATCTTCTGTAGATCATATTTCAATCATCTAGGCAAGCTTTGAACAAGATCTCAGATTCTTCTTAAGAAACCGATAGATCTTTTCTTGACTTGTTTGAGGGGTCTTTCATTGGGGTTCTTACTTGCTGTGACATGTAGGAGATCATCTAAGATCATCTTGATCATCCAAAATCCCCACGAGCAATCTCAAGGTGAAGTTGGTGGGTTTTATCCTCATCTTGGTGCATCATTCCTTCAAATCAAAAAAGGTCAATACTTTGACATCAATCCTTGCTATTGAAGGTTAGAATAGGTTCCTAACACCAATAGAAAGGTGCATGCAAAGTTTCACAAGATTTGAATCAGCCGATCAAAAGTTATCTCGATTCTTGTTTCTGAAATCTTGTTGATTTTACTGTTCATTCTGATTTACTATTCACCCGAGAGCACTAGATGTTTGCCCATTGCTGCCTGCTGAGCTCTTTAGTTGACTCTTTTAGAAAAGTGGCTTGAATGCTCTTTTGTCCAATGCTGACCTAGTTGAGCCTTTCAGTTAGCTCTTTTAGAAAAGAGTCTTGAATATTTTTAAAGGGAAATTTTTATTTGGCTCCTATTCACCTCTATTTAGTCATCTCTTTGGTCCTTCATGATGAATGATGATGCCTTCCCTTGTTGACATTTTTGTTGGATGATTGATTAGTTATGGTTTGTGAAGATTACGCAGGAAGACTAGAAAGTACTCACCATGGGCCGGGCCGGTAGTTGTCAAATGTCAGTAAATCAGCAATAATTCCAACATCCTGAATGAGTTCATGGACAATGCTACAAAAGTTTTTCTAGCTAGAGTTGTCAGTGTTATGTTGCTTATTCAATGATTTGAATTTGGAAATGAATAAATGCTTAGGATGATTAGATGAATTATAGTTTGAACCTCAGTCACTCAAATGCTGCTGCTGGTAATTTTCAGAGAGTAGGGTACAGATTAGGTGGCACAAGGTGTAGTCTATGTTCGTAGATTGCCTCTAGACTCCATTGCTTAGGAGATGGTATGGACTCAAGTCATTTAATGTAAGACGCCAACAATATATAACTCTACATCTTTTTTCCTGTTACACGTACTTTGACGGTGAACCGTTAATTTGTTAAATCCGGTTATCTTTGTTGGTATGCTCATGAAGGTAAGAAAGATAAGTCATCATGTATTTGACTAGATTCTAACTTATAAACTCTATTGATTTGAACAACTTATACATTTCATTATTAATTGATTGGACTCAATTTGATATAATAGAAATACATGATGGAGAGGTTTTATAGAATAACAAGATTTTACAATGTTTTCAAAGTATGAGGTATCATAAGCAACAACTAACTCGTGGTGTTTGTGCTAGTGGTATGTTACACTTTGATATTAGTAATAGCCACTTTGTTTTTCGTCCGAGCCAAAATGAAATCCTGGCTCTGCCATTGTATGCATGTGTTCCGTGGATGACCAAGGTTCAAAAAACTACCAAAATCTTGAAAATCTTGGCCGAGATTTCGAATTCCGGCCGGGGACAGGATCCAAAATCCTGGTCAGGTAAACAATTTTGAAAAAAAAATTGTTACAGTAATTTCTGAAATTTCAGCGGGATTTAGCCAAATCTCAGGTTTTTCATCGATTTTTTACTTTTTATGGCTGGAATTGGTCCAATAACCATTAAGAAAGTTATCTTCCATGAAAATTTGTTGAAAAATCAAAATTTTGAGACATTTTAAAATTTTGGCAAAAACACTATCAGTTTATTATAAAATTGCACAAGCTTGATCATGATTTGAAAAAATTATTATACTATCTTTCATAGTTTAGGATCATACATAAAAATCTTTTTAAATAATTTAACTTCATTGGTTATATTTAAAAAATAAAAACAAAATAAACATAATTGGGACAGTAACCTTGTCAGAATTTTATAAATTTTCTCGAGTGTGATCATGATCCAATTTTTTTTAGAGATTAAAAATTTCCTCAGTACCATTGTATAATTTTTTTTTAAAAAAATGTTTGGTCAATCAAATCTATGTAAGCGTTGAATTTCATTTGTTATATTTCAAAAATCAAAAACACAAAGAACATAAATGGTACAATGCCCTTGTAAGAATTTTAAAAATTCACTGGAGTTTGATCATGATTCAAAATTGTTATGAGATCTTAATAATTTTCTTATAACCCTTCTGTAAAATTTTCAAAAATTATAAACCTTTTTGATTGCTAAAGCAAATCTATGTATTGATCATTAGGCTTTTATCACGACGTAGCACTGTCAGAATGGAAACTTTTTGAAGCTTGATCATCATATGAAAATTTTATAGAAACATTAATGATACATCAGTACCATCCACAAAAAGTTTCAAAATTTTTTAACTTGGTTTGAACCATTTTGCATTTGGTTGAAGTTTGTGGGTAAGGCTTTTATCAGGATAGTAGCACTGTCTGAATTATTAAAACTTCATGAATCTTGATCATCATCTAAAAAATTTATAGGAACATTATTGATGCATCATAACCATGCACAAAAAATTTCAAAATTTTCTAAGGTGATTTGTTCTATTTTTCATTCAGTTCAAACTTGCTAGTCAGTGTTTTATCAGGATAGTAGCAATGTTCGAATTTTTAAAACTTTCACAGACTTGATTGTAAAATCCCGAAAAATAAATATTTTCAATTTGAAAATATTTAATTATGAGTTTTATTGGCATTATTGGTTCTTATTTGAATTGTCTTGGATTTTTGTATTGAAGGAAAATCAATCAAAAGAGAATAAGAAAAGGGAAATGAAACAATGGTAAAATGGTAAACATAAAAAGTTAGAAAAATTTACCATGGAACCCTATACATGCTGGTAAGTCAGTAAAGTCAACATGTAAAAATTTTATGCACACAAAAATAAATAAATGAAAGGAAGGACAATACTTTTTGACAAGAAACAGTAGAAGTCAAGTTACTAGAAAATCTTCAAAAAAAATTTCTAGAGCCATAAAAATTAACATAACACCCTCAGAGCAGGATATATCTCTAGTAAAAATTCTAGTAATTTATCATGTGATTTAGACCTTCTAAAAATTCAAAAACAGAGGCTTTGAAAATCTGAAAATTATGATGTCAGAATTTTTATAAAATAATTACAAAATATTTTGACTTTAAATTTTTATGGGAATATCCCCAACCTAAAAAAAACCCTTAGAAAAAGTTTTTAAAATAAATAATATCATTTACACCCTTGAATAAAATAAAATCCGAAATAAGAATTCGGGATGATGTACAGTGTCAAAATATTTATTAATTAACCACAGAGTATATTATTCCCAAAATTGTACAGAAGGTACCAACTCCCATTATACTCTAGTCAAAAAGTTGGAGAAAATATCTCACTGAGTTGATGGGTGAATTCGTGTTAGAACCGAGCTGTCCAGAAGAGCCTTCCTCGCTGATCTCCTTTTCTCCCAATGACATGTGGGCCCCAACGCGCAGTGCCTCCGATCGCTGGCCAAGCTCTGGCGAAGCTCTCTCTCTGCTCGGTGGTCCACGTCCCCACATGTCAGTCACTAGCGTCCGTTTTCCCCTTCTCTTCTTCTCTCTTCCGGCCAAGGCAGCGTGGCTCTTTACCGATCTTTCCCAGTCAAGCCGCCGCTGCGTTCAAGTCGCGTCGCCTCTGTTCTTTGGCGCCACATTTGTCCTCGACTCACTGCAGCCACGTTCGTCCTTGATTTCTTCCGTTGCGCACCGCCAAGTCGAGCTCGTGCCACTCTGATCGCCAAGCACAGAACCGAGCTGCAAATACGCGCGTGCGAGCAACTCTGGAGAGACCGACCCCCTAGACTAAGTCCTTCCCCTGCTGCGTCGCTTGAAGCCCCTCCCATTCCTTTAGCCTTTCGTTGAGCCGAGCAACCCAACCGAAGCTTCTCCCCGTGCCATTTCCGCAGAAACCCAAAGAGGGGAGAAAGCAATCCGCCCCAATTAGTGAACCATTTTTCAATTCCTCGGGTTTGAAGCACCATTGGGACGCCCTAATTATTCCTCGCCTGTCAATCACAACTTCGGTTAGTCGAATCACCGCCGCCACACGCACCTTTCTTCCCCAAGCCAGGCGCATGACGGCAGCCCGCTCAAGTCGACCTCCCGATGAACCAAGTGGTAAGATAGAATCCCCGAGAACCCTTTTGCTCAATCCCTCATCAATTTGACTCGAGTCGAGCTGATTCTTCTTCTTGCCGAACCGCCATTTTTGTCACCGCATGAGCTCGGTGGCGTGCCAATACCAGCTTCCACTGGCCGAACCGACACTTCCCCTGCATGCGCGTTGATGCCCTGGTGCCCGCCGTGGAACCCGTTCGCTCGCTCCAGCTTCCCTTCGCCGCCGGCGAGCTAGGCAAGCCCGTGCCCTGCTTTCCTTCACTACACAGTGGGACCGATATGTCAGTGGTGCCATGGACTTCACTTCAGCGGTAAAAGACGTTTTCTGTACTGTGAAAACGTATTTTCGATTTTCTTTAGAATTTCGTACCCGAGGCAATTCAATTAGATATATCTTTTGCATTATAGCTCCAAATGGAATGAAACAAATTCATAAAATCATATAAAATCAAGTTCTTTCATAATATGCAAAAATATTTTGAAAAACAGTACTGGGTTAATTTGAAATTCAAATTTGAATGAAAGACTTAAAGATAGGCTACATATTAAAATGTTGTAAACAAATTCAAAATGGAATGAAATTAATTTTATTAGAATACTTATACATCCTGGAACTCAAATATATAAAAATATTTATATTTTACCTTTGTTTAAATCATTTCCCATTAAGGGTTATTCTCAATAGAATAAATAATCAAAAATGAATGATTGTATAAAGGAAATTCTAAAATAAATAAAAAGTGATTTATAAACACTTAGATATCAGTAGGATACTTTAATATGTTGGTATGAACTTGATTTAGACTTGTTTTATGAATGATAAATAATTTAATAGAAAAGGGTGAATATATGTATAAGTGCATATAATAACCCGTATCAATAAACATATGCATATGAAGAGCACCTAATAGGTGTACCAAGATGTGAATTGGTATAATAATGAGTAATTTACCACTGCTAAAATGTTTTAATGAAATATCCTATATATATATATATATATATATATATATATATATATATATATATATATATATACAAGTGTGATTTATGTCAAGACATAAGCATTGTATATGTAGAAAAATGTATATAGGTATAGTTAATAAAGAGCAAAGACATGAAAAGAAACTGGATTCTAAATATCTAATGTGATCAAACTAATGATTCAACAAGAATCATTATAACAAAGTTATAAATAACACTTAACCAAATAATTGAATTTCCAATACTTGTATAATTTGAATAGTTATAACTTTCACAAATGAACTTCGAATTTGACAAAATTAAATCCTAGAATCTTGAGAAGTAATATCCTTACTAGTTATGCAAAAGTACTTCATGTTTATACAAGTTTGAACTAAGTCCATATTAGGCCCTAGTGATCGTTTATATGGAAAACATCTTGGATAAAAGCCAAATATCGCGGAACTAGCTTTAAAACACTCTTAGTGTCATCCCCTGCTAATGTCTGAAAAATGGATCAATAATCTTATAAGGTGTAGCCGCAAACTGTAAACGAAATCCGACTCGCTATAACGTTAACTTTTTGGTCATTTATGCTATTTCAACAGCGAATAAAATAACTCGTCTTTGTAGTAAAATTTATAGTGTCAGTTTAGAAATGCTGTACAAAGTTAATACTATCATATTCTGAAGAAAGAATCTTATCTTGTCATGCTTAACATATAAAACTTAATAGCGAAATAACCTTAAGTATTATAATTTCTAGATTTTAGAAACACTTAAGCTTTTTCATCAATCTATAGAATACCTCGTCCTAATACGAATCCCATGTAGAATAAATCAGAAACGATGTTTAGGATATGTACTACTATGTTCTGAGAAAATGTTTTATTTATAACTTATGGTTCATATAGTTTTTGCTTATGCAAAACCCTAATATGATAAGGATAGTTGTAGCCCTTTTTGGCCGATTTCGTTCAACGTAAACTTTAGTGTCATGATAGCTTTTCAGCAATGCATTTAGCTTTTCAGCTAAAATTATAATTCATAAAATTTGTTTAGAATCATTATCCAAAGTATATACTATATTATTATGATGAAATAATCATATTTCATCATGCTTTCCATATAAATCATGTTAGTTAAATAACCCTGAGTGTTATGATTTATGAACTTCATAATATGAATAAGCGAACTTTGTAATAATGAAGAAGTTTGTAGCTAATATATTTGTATCACCAGAACCTTCTTAAACACCGTACATAATTCCAGTAATCTAGCTTAACAGATCTAGCGTATATGAAACCTTCTCATGCAAATCGGTTGTAGTCAAGATCTATTCATACATATCAAGCAGCATATTGTCTAATGCCTTAATTCTATTAATCCAAATAATTTTAGCATCTATAATTCAAAGTTATAAATGCAAGAATTCATAATTTTAGCCTCTTGAATTCGTAATTCAAGAATAGATAATCTATAAAAGAAACCCTGCTTTAATCATAATAAAAGCCTTTAACTATACGAATGCTTGTTTATCTTGAACTCAAAATGTGGAAATTCATAATTCAAACCCTAAAACATTCCTGTTTTCTGTAGTGAATCTTTATTTGATTTGCTGTCTGTTTTCTTTTTTGCCCTTATTAAAGCTTGTTATTTGCTTTATTTCCGTTGAACGACATGTAGAACCCGATGTCGCCGTTTTCGTCGTCGACTTCATCTATTGCGACCTCGTCTTCACCGTAAGCAATGATTAAGCAAGGCAAGCACCCCTTTGACCATCTTGATCCCAGTATTTGATTTGCATTGTATTTACTAAAATGTTTCATGCATGCGTTTACTTTCTGTAAATTCGCTATTTTGTGGTATTGGTAGATATACCTGTTGTCAGATGAAACTCCTTGATAATTATGGAAATGTGAACCTTGATAACCATAGAATAGGGCTAGACATTACTTAATGCCAAATTGGGTATATGCGATTATGTTAAACCTGTTTAGCCATGCTTTAGCTTTTTGTGGGGCAGATGATCATGATTAAAATTGTTTTCCTGAAATGTTTTATATGGAACCTAAATGGTCCTTTTTGGGAAAATGGTTGCTGGTAGTTTGCTAAGAACCCTAAAATAAAACTATGTTTTGATGCGGGCGATTATTGGCAATAACCGGATGTGCAGACGGGTTTCCACGTAGTGTAGGGTGGAGTATCGCCCGTGTCGGATTAAGGACCGAGCAATGGGACGGTAGATCCAAGAATTCCGTACAACCACGAGGGCTTGTATGGGCAGGTCTTAGCCTATTAAGTTGTTTAGATGTGGCTTTGCATCTAAGGAAGGCGGGAGATTGCACAGGCATTCCGGTCAGGTCTGTCTGTTAGGGTTTCTACATACCAATGCAACGGTGTACGCCTTGCCATGGACAGAGACGTGGTGTTGGGTGTGATAAATGTGGATCCACGACTTGGGTGAGTGTCTCTGTTTTCAGGGCGAGGGTTAACGTCCTGGGCTGGTTCAAAGCCACGTCTAGATAATGTAACGGCCCTGTATGATCTCCTTGCCGACACTCCAAAGGAAGTGTGTTAATTGATCTGGCGAAAAGGTTGATCATTCCTTGTGGGTAAAGTTGTACACCTCTGCAGAGTTAAAGATCTAATCGATTAGCCGCGTCCACGGTCAAGGACACTTGGTGAAGTCATTCCAATGTTAGAGTCTTTGGTATTTTCTAAAATGGGTTTGGTCTGAACTTGTTTTTAGCAACTGTTGCTTTATGTCGAAGGGCTGACATTGATGGACCTTATGGTTTGGATTATTCGAACTCACGTCATGGAGGACTGTGAGTATTACTTACTGTTGTATCTATTTTATTATCAATCAACTTGCTCTTATAAATTCCATTTACAAATGATAACTTGTTTTACAATTCAATTTCGCTTTATGCAAATTAACTGTATTAGCCCTTCCTTTGAAATGGCCTGCATATATTATAGGTTTTGCTCAAGTCTTGCTGAGTACGTAAAGTACTCACGCTTGCTTAATTATTATTTTAGGTCGATGAGTTAGCGAGGCTTCGAGTCTCTTTTCGTCGCAGGTTGCGGGATCTCCTTCGTCGTGTTCTATCCGGAGTTTATGCCTTGTCAGTTGCTTGCGGGTCGGATGGGCAAACTACAAGATATTGCTTCTTTTGCTGCTATCCTCTGTTTTGTAAGCTCTCTTTGTATATTAGTTTCCGCTGTAATTATTTGTGGTTTGGTTGTGATTCCGATTGTTGAAAACATGTGAGTGCAAGCTACTGATCCAGGGAATAGCACAGTAATCACATGGAGGTTTCTGTTCATCAGAACGGGGTCTCACATTGATAATCATCTAAAATTTTTATAGAAACATCATTAATGTGTCAGAAATCTTTAAAAAAAATTCAAAATTTTTTGACGTCGTTTGAACCATTTTTCGCCAGGTGCAAATTCACTGAAATCTCGGCAAATCTTGCTGAGATTTCGAGAATCTCGCAGAAATTTTGGTTTTCTCGGTGTAAAAAAACAGGATTTGAATTTTTGTTTTTTTATTTTATCTAGAATTTATCCGAAATTCTAAGATCTAGGTGAGGTTTTGGATTTCGGCCATCTCCGGATGTCATTCGATAACGAGAATTCAAACCTTGTGGACGACCGTATCGTGTACGGCGTCAATGCAGTTAGCGTTCTGGAAACTATAATCTGTCATTATTGGCGTTTAGTGGCGCACTAATCGTCCCCGATTATGTCCTTGGCGAAAAGACGAACGAAGTGAAAGCAATATGCATACCTTCTATACACCGCCTGTTTTGCTATATTTGTTTATGGTCCATCATACAATAGACAAAATATACTAAATTTAAGAAATACTTATGAGAAATGATCATACATACCGCTATTAAATAGCATGCCGCAACCGCTAAACCTTTTCTAAAGTTTTTAAGGGGTAGAGTAGAGAGTGAAAAATTAGATACTTTCTGTTGGAAATATTAGGAATTTTCTCAATATTTTAATCCACAGAATTATGTAAATCATGATTAAACAAAGATGCAATTTTTGTTCAAAGCCAAAGGTACTAGATAACAAATTATCTATCTCATACGCAAAGACTAATGAACAAGAAATCAGCATGATTAAAACACGGTATAAGATAATATACCCTTGAGCCGGTGCCACCGTTGGCACAGCGCAGTAGTATTCTCGTTCGCCATGACGGTCGAAGTAGACGATCACAGGTTGTCGCAGTGAAGCCTTGGTGCAGTGCAGATGCGTTGCAGTGCAGATGCGCTTCCAGGAACACTTTTCGAGCAGTCGCGTGGTCGCTCCCCAAAAACCTTATCGGCCTTCTATCTCGAGCAAAATCTCAAGAAGGGCGAGGTTCCGAGGCTGCTCCCTCTCGCTACTTGTGCGCGCAAGAAAACAGAGGCGAAATGCAAAGAACGATGGCGAAACAATGGGTATGCGGAAGAGTCAAGTTGGTGAAGAAAAGCACAGACCATGGCTCTCCTTATATAGCCTCGCGACATGCAGCGGGCGGGAGCGGAGTTACGACCATCAACTCATGTAGCCGTTACGATGAAAGCGATCATTATGCGACCATCAACCACGTCCGTTACGGTAATCGGCGGCGATTCTTGGTCACATTGATCATGCGGTTCTTGGTCATATTGACTCTCAAAGCGGCAAAACAAAGCGCCCCGCCAAACACATCACGTCCGGATGGCTGGCACGGCTGCATGCTGCGCTGCGATGCGTGCGTCGCCACGTCACGTCTCGTCTCGACTCGACTCGTACTCGCCACGCCACGCCTCGGCTCGGCTCGGCGCGCGCGCGCGCGTGTGACACAGCCTTTACCCTTTTCTACCTTGCTAATTGAGAGACACACAACTCAACTATTTAAGTTGGTCAAACCTTCTCTCAATTACCCATATGGTACTAAACCAATTTCATGACTCCTAGTATTCTAATGGGCCTTTTGGAATTTCTATTAAATTAATTATGGGCCATCCTATAATAATCTAACAATCCTCACCAAATTTCAAAGGCACATTTGAAATACTCTCAGTTCCAATGTAGTTTGATATACCAGTTTTTCGATGGAGACTGTTAAGTTGAACTTCCATCTAGAACAAAGGTTACGCTCATCCACAATCAACAATGGACTATGTCTTGAATTGTGATTTTGTGCGAACAAGTTTCACCAAAGTCCTTTACTGATACTAGGCTGCTAAATGCATCCCCTCGGTTTGGAGCTTATAAGTCATACTCCTTAGCCTTTCATGAGCCTCTAAAGATCACCCAATCTCATAAACTGTGACTAGCAGTCGAACTCATATAGGTGTATTCCTCATAAGATGTTATGTAGGACAACATCTCTGCTTATCAAAGCCACTCGGAATACATTAAAGTATAACCAACCTGCCATACAGAATAGGAGAGTTATTGCATCTCAAACGGAGTGGGCCAAGTACAGAAGTACTCTCTTCTCAGCCAGTCACTAGCTTATCTCAACATCCTAATTCACGGGATCTCCGATCAAATAGGATGAGTTACCACTAAGACTTGACTTTATGTGGGTCTCAAGCCCATCTCCCTCGATGCTTCATCTATCACATTCCGTGATAGTCCCTTTGTAAAAGGATCTGCTAAGTTTTTAGCCGTCTGGACATAGTCCAACGCTATAACTCCGGAGTTTCTCATTTTCCTGACAGACTTCAACCGCCTCTTAAAGTGCCTTGATGACTTCATGTTATCCTTAGAACTGTTTACCTTGACAATCACCGTCTGATTGTCACAGTTCAAAAGAATAGCAGGCACCGGCTTCTCAACCACCGGTAAGTCCTTCACAAGTTCACGCAGCCGATCGGCTTCCACAGAGGGTATCTAATCTTGTGAGTTACGCTTCCATTGTAGACCTCGTTAAGATGGTGCGCTTGCAAGACTTCCAGAAACAGATCCACCACCCAATGTGAACACATATCCACTTGTGGCTTTTATTTCATCATCATCAGATATCCAGTTTGAATCACTATAACCCTCAAGTACCCTAGGGTACTCGGTGTAGTGAATTCCATAACTTGATGTCCCTTTTAGATAGCGCATTACTCTCTCAAGAGCATGCCAATGATTATCTCCCGGGTTTGAAACAAACCGGCTTAGTTTGCTCACAAAGCGAGATATCGAACCTTGTTGCACTAGCTAAATACATCAATGAACCAATGATTTGGGAATATCTCAATTGATCCTTTGCTATTCGTTGGTTCTTTCGTAATAGCACACTTGGATCATACGGCGTTGGAGCAGGTTTGCAATCGCTATAGCCAAAGCGACTCAACACCTTTTCCACATAATGGGACTGCTCAAGAGTAATCCCACCGTCACCTTCTCTTAACAATTTAATGTTTAAGATGACATCCGCTATTCCCAAATCTTTCATTTCAAAGTTTTCGGATAAGAAGTCCTTGACTTCCTTAATCACATTAAGGTTCGTCCCAAAGATCGATGTCATCAACATACGGACACATAATCACTCCTTCACCCCACCATAGCGGTAATACACACATTTGTCGACTTCATTCACAACAAAGCGGCGGATGTTAAAGTTCTGTCGAACTTCTCGTACATCGCTTAGGAGCTTGCTTAAGGCCATACAAAGACTTCAACAACCTACACACTTTTCCTTCATGACCCTTTACTACAAATCCATCAGTGATCCATATAGATTTCCTCTTCCAACTCTCCATTAAGGAAAGCCATCTTTACATCCATCGATGAATGATCGACCGTAGGAGGCACCAAAGACAGAGTACTCTAATAGTGGTCAATCTAGCAACAGTGAGTAAGTATCAAAGAAGTCCTCGCCTTCTTTCTGGTATAACCCTTGGCCACAAGCCTTGCCTTGTACTTTTCAATCGTACCATCGGGCCTCGGCTTTTCTTGAACACCCACTTACATCCTACTGAGTTTACACCCATATGGACGTTCAACAACTTCCCAAGTTCCATTGCTCAAGATGGAATTCATCTCACTCTGGACCGCTTCCTTCCAATAGTCGTCTGCGATGAATAAGCCTCCTCAATGGTTCTTGGAGTATCATCCACTAGATATACAATGAAGTCATCACCAAAAGACTTTGTAGTCCTTAGTCTCTTACTCTTACGAGTTACTTCATTGCCCTCATCTATTGGATTTTCCTCAAAAATGGGCTCAATTTGTATAGGAGTGGAAGGTTTAGGAGAGAAGATAGATTCTTGGCGGATGAGCTAAGTGTCTCTTTCATAGGAAATAAGTCCTCAAAGAATGTGGCATCATTGGACTCAAAAATTGTACCTTCATTCATATCAGTACTCAGTTTCACTATTAATAATCTATATCCAACGCTGTGAAAAGCATAACCAATAAAGACACAATCAACGGTTTTGATCCAAGTTTACGCTTCTTTGGGACAGCACATTCACTTTAGCCAAACAGCCCCAAGTGCGTAAATAGGAGAAATTTAATCTTTTCCTCTCCCATTCCTCGAATGGTGTGATTTCTTTATTCTTTGTAGGAACCTGTTTAGGACATGACATGCGATCAATATAGCCTCACCCCACCATCCCTTGGAAAGTCCATTGTTTCTAACATGGCGTTAACCATCTCAGTTAGAGTACGGTTCTTTCTTTCGGCAACCCCGTTTGATTGGGGCGAATAGGGAGGCGTCCTCTCATGGATTATTCCATGTTCCTCGCAGAATAAATTAAACTCATTAGAAAAGTATTCTCCACCACGATCTGACCTAACCCGTTTGATTTTCCTCTCAAGTTGGTTCTCAGCTTCAGCTTTATAAATCTTAAAATAGTGAAAAGCCTCATCTTTTGACTTTAATAAATACACATAGCAATATCTAGTAGAATCATCAATCAAAGTCATGAAATACCTCTTACCACCCTTTGTCAACTCCCCGTTCATCTCGCATAAATCGGTATGAACTAGTTCTAAAGGTTCCAAGTTTCTCGCCTCTGCTGCCTTGTGAGGCTTGCGAGGTTGCTTAGATTGCACACATACTTGACACTTAGAACCTTTGACTTGGGTAAATTTTGGGATTAAATTCATACTGGCTAACCGCATCATGCAACCAAGATTAATATGACAAAGTCGTGAATGCCAAACATCAGTCTCATGATTACAAACATGATTCACAATTTTATTCATGTCCACAAAGACAAGCGGAACAAGCCTCCGCTCTCATAGCCTTTTCAATAAAAGTTCCAATTTTAGAAACAACACATTTATTGGATTCAAAACTAGCTTAAACCGTCTCTACACAATAGAGACCGACAAGGTTTTTATTTATCACGGGCACGTGATGCACGTTCCTCAGTCGCACGACTTTTCCTGAAGTAAATTTCAAGTCAACTGTGCCGACTCCACGTACAAATGCCTGCGACCCATTCCCCATCAACACGGAGGTAGCCCCTGCGACCTGGTAAGAAGAGAATAAGGATCTGTCAGCACAAACATGTATATTGGCCCCCGTGTCAATCCACCAATCAAGTGAACGACATACTGATAGAACGGTAGGTATTGAAACATACCCGGATATTCCCTCCTCAGTATTGCCAATAACAACGTTGGCAGACTTTTTCTGCTTATTGTCTTTGCGATCAGGGCAATCCTTTGCCCAATGATCAGTACCATTACAGACAAAGCAGTTTCCCTTTCCTTTATTCTTCTTCTTCTTGAAGCTAGTAGTTTGAGCGGCCTTGTTCTTGTTCTCGGGCTTTTGGACTTATTTTTATTCTTCTTATTGAATTGAAAGATTTTTTTTGTACCACATTGGCACTAGAACTTTCTTTCCCACGTATATCTTTTGCCCTCGCTTTCTCCTCAACATTTAGAGACCCAATGAGACCAAAGAACGCGAACTCTTGTCTCTTGTGTTTTAGAGTAGTGGCAAAATCCCTCCAAGAAGGTGGCGACTTGCAATGATGCATCCATACAAACTTGTCGGGTAATGCACATGTAAAATTCTCAAGTTCTTTCGCAAAGCTTGAACCTCATGAGCTGTTCTACTACAGAGTGGTCATCAACCATCTTGTAGTCATGAAACTGCTCCATGACATAGAGTTCACGCCCGCGTCGAGACTCGAATTTTGCCTCAAGTGCATCCCACATTTCTTTACCACTTGGCAAAATCATGTACACATCAACAAGATTTTCTCCAAGAACACTAATCACGCGCCTCAAACAAGTTATCCATGCGTAGTGAAGGCACTCTCTGCTCGGGAGAGAGCCCACCCTCGGTGTGGCTTGCCTTGCGCAACGTGATACGTTTATGGCGATCAACCACAAAATCATCTTGGCGCGCAACGCTTGTAATTTGCGCCGTCAAATCTGATTGGCTTAAGCGCGGCGTAAAACCATGAGTTGTAAAATTCCTAGTATAAGGTTTTGGATTGTTGGAAATATTAGGAATTTTCTCAATATTTTAATCCACGAATTATGTAAATCATGATTAAACAAAGATGCAATTTTTGTTCAAAGCCAAAGGTACTAGATAACAAATTATCTATCTCATACGCAAAGACTAATGAACAAGAAATCGGCATGATTAAAACACGGTATAAGATAATATACCCTTGATCCGGTGCCACCGTTAGCACAGCGCAGTGAGAACATTCTCGTTCGCCATGGCGGTCGGCGTAGCGATCACGAGTTGTCGCGGTGAAGCCTTAGTGCGGTCGCGACGCGTTGCAATGCGAATGCGCTTCGGGAACACTTTTCGAGCGATTGCGTGGTCGCTCCCAAAAACCTTATCGGCCTTCTATCTCGAGCAAGATCTCAAGAAGGGCGAGGTTCGGAGGCTGCTCCCTCTGCTACTTGTGCGCGCAAGAAAGCAGAGCGGAAATGCAAAGAAACGGCAGCAGAACAATGGAGTATGCGGAAGAGTCAAGCCGGTGAAGAAAAGCACACCCGTGGCTCTCCTTATATAGCCTCGCGACATGCAGCGGGCGGGAGCGGGAGTTACCGACCATCAACTCATGTAGCCGTTACGATGAACCGCGATCATTATGCCGACCATCAACCACGTCCGTTACGGTGGCGGCGGCGATTCTTGGTCACATTGATCATCTGCGGTTCTTGGTCATATTGACTCATCGGTCACATTGATCACTGCGGTTCTTGGTCATATTGACTCTTGAAGCGGCAAAACAAACCGCCCGCCTTGCCCAAGACATCACGTCGGCTGGCTCGCTGCGCGCGTGCACGACTCGCTTCACTGCGGCTCGGCTCGGCGTACGCGTGTGGCACAGCCTTTACCCTTTTCTACCTTGCTAATTGAGAGACACACAACTCAACTATTTAAGTTGGTCAAACCTTCTCTCAATTACCCATATGGTACTAAACCAATTTCATGACTCCTAGTATTCTAATGGGCCTTTTGGAATTTCTATTAAATTAATTATGGGCCATCCCATAATAATCTAACACTTTCGAGACCATAAACAATATAGCGAAACGGAGGAAGTAATATTCGGTGGCTTTCACACACTAAATTAGCGAGCTATTACTAAATTATACAATTGACAAGTTGGGACATAATACCACTCTAGTAAGGGGTAGCATGCAGTCACTTGGTCAGTGAGTCGCCCCTCTCTTTCGGGAGGAAATTGGCCGTGCATCGATGGCGCTCTGATTAACGTGCGACCAGCAAGCACAGATGGCTGATTTGGTCTTGATTTGGTTGCTGCCTATCTTAGTCGAGCCTTCTCTCGAGTCGAGTGTGGTGGCCGTAGGTGATTTTTTTTTCCCCACTCGTTCTGCATGTGCGAGTGGAGCACTACATGAAGTTTTGATTCGGCCGTTAATCTGGTCGGCCAGAGTTGACCTGCCTCTCTGAGCTATCTACCGGCAATTTAGTTATGTGTGACCGTTGGATTAGACGTAAGCTTAGGCATCCAAGCTGCCTTGTTACACTGGTGCAGTTAGGCTTAACTTGCTGTTGGAGACTAGGGCCGGAAAAAAAAACTTTTCAGCACTCGAATCAAAATTGCTTCGGTTACGGTGATTAATATGTTCAAACTTAGAATAAGTCTATTTTGATTACGGTAGTTAATATATTTAAACTTGGAATGAGTCTATTTCAAGTAAAAAAAGCTAATGAGATTCGGCTCAATAGTGGCTCGTTAGCTCGAATTTGAAATAACCATTTAAATAGTAAATAAAATGATTTTACGCCGAACTATGTTAATTTCGAAAGAAACACAATAATAACTCGTTAAGCTCAATAGCCGGTCCTACTTAGAGTGGTACATAATCTTCCGTTTGAATCATTTGACAGTTGTGGAATATTAACCAACATCGAATCGATAAGCTTTGTATCTCAACCAAACTCAGCCATCCTCGGTTCTCTAGGATTATTATCTCTCCATCCATCTTTCACGGAGGAGAGCTGTGTGATATAGGGTACGGTCCTATGAGGCGACTTGGATCAGCTCCATTTGATTTTAGCAATCAAATATCTAAACTTAAAGGTAGTCTATGAGCATGGCAATCTAAAATAACAGTAATAAAGTCTCCACACAATAAAATTCTTCAGGAGAGAAGAAAACCGGCACTGAGCCACGCCACCGACCAAGTTCTTGCTAGTTCACGCGCCAGCCATGACATGTTGCCGACATATCGCTTAATCTGCATGCGACAGCGAAAATCGAAATCAGATATGATCAACGTGCACGCTTGAAGTTTGTGTTCGATCTCCTAACACACGAAGCCATGCATGCACTGATATATGCACAGCACTATATATCTCCTAGCTAATCTTTTTTGACTTGCTACGGCCTTTGCCCCCCTGGAATGTTCACCATTTGGCAGGGAATTTCTTACGTTTACATGTGCTTTTCCCCCTCCCAGCTAGGGCTTTTGGTGCTGTTGCTGTCCATGCATGTTAATGTCATTGTGACCGGCCTGTTGCTTTCTTTTAGTAGAACAAAGTTAAAGTACTCCCTCCTCACACAAAATAGTCGTCGTTTTGGACATCTCACACGGTCTTTAAAACACTGTTTTGACCACTAATTTTAATATAATATATTTACAAAACCCAATAAAATTATAATACTATGGAAGTATTTTTCGATACAAATCTACGTATATGATTTTCATGTATCCAATCTAAATATTTAAAAAAGATATTGAGAGTCAAAGTTTCGAAAATTTGACTGCTCCTACATCCAAAACGACAACTATTTGTGACTGGATGGAGTATTAATTACTGGTGTTAAAAAAAAGGTATTAGTCACCAGTAATATACTAACTGAAAACTACGTCATCCGATCCTCTGCCTTTTTACTGGTAGTGGAGATCGATGATTTACCGTGCAGCTTATGTTGATCCTGCTCTTGACTCTGCCCGGCCGGGCAGAAGCTTCCATCTTCACGCGTGCTACACAAAAGCGAGCATACTGATGGACCGTCACACAAGGAACGAGAGTATGCAACTCCAAAAGGAAAAAAAGAAACTAAAAAGTGTCTTGTGATTTTCTATGTACAGCGTACACAGTAGAAAACTGTGTCAACAAAGGCGAACAAACGGTATCTGTTTGTTTATACTGAAGCTAGCTAGGTTAATATTTCAGCCCCTGCACGAAGAATACGAGATCCCACCTCTAACCGCACGATATAGATCTGACGACTCCCAAATGTAGAGGGGCATGTGGCATCGAGCGACTAGCCATCTGGAGCGGCGAGCGTGTGAGCTTTCGCTCGATTCCTTCCACTATATGATATGTAATATACTAGAAACTTGTATGTGGCGTGCCACGCCGCGGGCGCCGCTCTCCACGTGAATCGAGAAAACGCGCGATCGACGCTCCACACACGAGCAAATCGAGAAAACGCGCGAAAAAGACCTAAAAAGGATTTTGTGTTTTCCGCAAAAGGGCTTAAACGTAATGCTAGAAAAACACAACAAGAACCTAAATACAATGTATATTTTTCCAAAGAAAAAAAAGGGACCCGAAAGTTTTTTTTCCCGAAAAGGACCTAATCGTAATTCTTTTTTTGGTAAAAGGACCCGAGCGCAAGTCTTAAAAACGCATAAAGGACCTGTGGAATATAAGAACCTGGGGTACCCTCATAACAAGCCCAGAAGATATTCTCCATAGGCCTGTTGCCGTGTGCAAAGGTACATATCCTAAAGGAAGTTGAACTTATGTTTAGATATGATAGATACGGTTGTAATCCGAGTTGTAAATAGGGTAGATAAAGATGTAAACTCTATCCTGTAACCGACTAGAATCTTGTAACCGATCGGAATCTCTTAACCGATCGAGACTCTGTAAGCCACCCCCTCCCTACTATATAAGGGTGAGGACAGATAGCAACAGGGGCATCCAATCATCCAAACACAAAGCGCCATCTTTTGCCCAGAGTATATAGCGCTTTGAGCACTTCTGATCCGAGAGATCCACATAATCCCAGCACACAGGATTAGGGTATTACCTCCATCGCTGAGGGCCTGAACCTATATAAATCCCTGTCTTGTGTGACCTTCGAGTTTGAGATCAAGCGTCTACCCCATAAATTCATTGCCGACTACAAAAGTCGACAGTTGGTGCGCCAGGTAGGGGGTGCGCTACAATCTTTTCCCACAGACTCGATGGCAGCAATCGGCGGATTCATCGCCACCTTCGTCTCCGGCAAGGCCTTCCACTTCGGAAACCTGGATTTCGTCGCGGATGTGAACGGAGAGCTTGTCTGCCTGGTCCAAAATCAGATCCGATCTGGTGAAGATCAGGCCAACCCATCTCAGGTATGCCGCTCTGACTCACCCAAAAAATCAGTCGGCACTGTGAGGAACTGCTGCGATTTTCGCGGCGTCTTCGCGATTGAGGAGCAAGAGACTGATCTCCATCAAGAAGACCAAGAAGCTGCGGAGGAAGATCGTCGGTGTAGGGGTAAGGATGTTCCAGCACGGTCTCTTCGATCGCGCGGCCGCAATGTCCGCGAAGATATTCTGCAATCCAGGCTGGGAGATCAATCCGTCTTTCGCACGCCGATGCAAACGTCGTCGCCTCCAAGACGCTCCTCGACACGCTAGATCCAATGATCGCAGCGGATAGTCCAGCAGCCCCGATTGTGGCCCAGATCAAGGCCATGGTGACGGCGATAGCGATTCAGCAGAATCAGGAAAAGCCGGTGAGAGAAGCACACTCGCACTCCCACGCGGCAACCCGAGTCGCCAGCAGTCGGACCGCAACGGTCGGAACACCGGTGAGTCGGCACACACACCACCGGTAGGGGGCGTCCGCGGATTCGGCCGACCTCGCCAGACATCACACCAAAGCGGCAGAGGCGGGATGAGGAAGAAAGGCGCGGACGCCACGACGACTATGAGCATTTCGACATTAGCCGCGATCGATGAAATAATCAAAGATATGATAACCGCGACAACCACCGCCGCCGAGGTGGGAGCGACGACGAACACCGAGTCTTGGACTCGCCGCGCCGTACCCCACCCCGGCGTATTGATGATCATCGCCGAGCTAGAGGCTCACCACGACGAACTCCCCCTCATCATGATGAGAGATCTATCGGCGGGATCGGCGTTTACTCCTCGGCTTGCGCCGAGTGATATAACGAAGGATTCAATCCCAAGGGCATCGTAAAATTCGACGGAGGCGGGACCGGAAGCTTGCTCTGAGTTTACGCCACAGCGATTAAGCATTGAAGGAAACGGTATCATGGTGAATTATCTGCGGTCAACCTCACCCTCGACTCAAGCATGGCTCACGGGCCTCCTGCAAACTCGGTAGACTCACGGGTGATCTCTGCGATCGGTTTATTTCTAACTTCCGGGCACCTCGAAGGGCTGGCACTCCATGGGACTGTACACCGCACGAAAAAAGGGCGAGGCGAGAGATCTTATCCGGCGTTTCATGCAGAAGAAGAACACCGTCAGGGACGTATCCGAGGCGGTGGTGGTGGCGACCTTCCAGAAAGGGGTAAGTGATCCTGATTTAATCAAAAAGATGTCCAGGAAGCCCCCGACCTCCGTGAAGGAAATGTTCTCGTTGGCCGATTGTTACGCCACAGCCTCAGATGCCCTGGCCGAA
Organism: Otatea glauca; assembly: GCA_036346275.1. NCBI lineage: Eukaryota > Viridiplantae > Streptophyta > Magnoliopsida > Poales > Poaceae > Otatea > Otatea glauca. The sequence goes on along the minus strand of CM070714.1, from coordinate 20,338,292 downwards.
CGTCAAGAAGATCGCCCGCCGCAGAAGAACAAAGGCGATAAGCCCGAGTCCTCAAAAAACAAGGATAGGAAGCGGAAGGCGAAGAGCTAGTTGCGGCGGCCGAGCACAACCGACCGAGCTGTTCGGAGGAGGCACCGACTACTGACACCGTCATGGAAGCAATCATCCTTTCCACCTAAAGGAAAACACGCCGCCAAGGATCGCTTCACTTTGAAGCGTTTTGCGTCTGAAAGCCACCAACAACCGCTCGACCAAGGGCGAAGCTGCTCGACAAAAAAGAAGGACCTCCACGACGAAGAAGATTTCCGGGAACCCGAGCAAGAGTTGAACTACATCTCACGGGGCTCCATCGGATCTGAATCAAGCGAGCGAAACTTACCGCTCGAGATCAACGCCGTGGAACCGCGACCCCGATGTTGAGGTGGTCCGAGGTCCCGATCACCTTCGATCGCAAGGATCACCCCAACCAGGTCTCGTATCCGGGTAAGTTTCCTCTAGTGTTTGACCCTGTTGTGCACAGCGTGAAGCTCAAGCGAGTTTTGATCGATGGCAGAAGTGGACTCAACGTCCTATTCGCCAAGACTTTTGATGACATGAGCATTCCCCGCTCCGAGCTGAGGCCGAGCGTCCAGCCGTTCCACGGAGTGATCCCTGGGGCATCCTCGTTCCCACTCGGGCAGATTTCTCTGCCTGTTACATTCGACATCAAGGATAATTTTCGGACTGAATATATCAATTTTGAGGTAGCCAATTTCGAGACGGCGTACCACGCTATCTTGGGAAGGCTGGCCTAGCTAGATTCATGGCGTTCCACACTACACCTACGATGATGAAGATGCCGGGACCCCAGGCGTCATCGCGGTCAGAGGAGATGTCAAGCAATCCTGCAATGCGTAGAGAATCATGAACTCGCCGACTGCGAGAAGCGGGCGGCGAGGCAAAAATATCGGGCCGAGGCGCCACGTTGCGGGGCGAAGGAGAGGTCCCATCCAAAAGCGAGCCACCTCGGGAATCAAGCCCGCGAGGAACCAAACGAATCATTCTTGACCCGTCCGACACGTCTAAAACGACTTTGATCGGGACAGGGCTCGAGGACAAATAGCAAAGCGCGCTCGTCACCTTCCTCCAAGCCAACAAGGACATCTTCGCCTGGAAGCCATCCGATATGCCAGGTGTACCAAGGGAGGTGATCGAGCACTCTCTCCACGTCGACGAGAAGGCAAAACTGATCAAACAAAGGCTTCGGTGGTTCGCTCCAGATCGCCGAAATGCCATCAAGCAGGAGATCACCAAGCTTTTAGCTGCCGGTTTTATCAAAGAGGTGTATCACCCTGATTGGTTAGCGAATCATGTATTGGTTCAAAAGAAAAATAAAACTTGGCGCATGTGCGTTGATTATACCGATCTTAACAAGGCATGCCCAAAGGATCCCTTCGGGCTGCCCCGAATCGATCAGGTGGTCGACTCGACTGCCGGGTGCGAAATTTTTAGCTTTCTTGATGCCTATTCAGGTTAACATCAGATTCGCCTAAAGGCGGAAGATCATATCAAGACATCGTTCATCACGCCTTTCGGAGCCTTCTGCTATACCACGATGGCCTTCGGCCCAAAAATGCTGGCGTGACTTATCAACGCGCGATACAGCGGTGTTTTCATGCCCAGCTGGGGCGCAACATGGAGGCATACGTGGACGACGTCGTGGTAAAGACTCGGGAAAGGAAGGACCTTATCACCAACCTAACCGAAATATTTGAGAGTCTGAGGACCTTCAGCATGAAGTTAAATCCCGAGAAGTGTGTTTTCGGAGTGTCTTAGGGAAAACTGCTTGGGTTTATTGTATCTCAGCGAGGAATCGAAGCCAACCCAGAGAAAGTCAACGCCATGTCAAACATGAAACCGCCGACTTGCCAAAGGGACGTCCAGAAGCTTACGGGGTGTATGGCCGCGCTCAGCAGGTTCATCTCCCGACTGGGCATGCGAGGAATGCCATTTTCAAACTCCTCAAAAGCAAGACAAGTTCCAAAGGATGCGAAGCACGGCAAGCATTCAAGACACGAAGACCTTCTTAACGACACCCCGGTTTGGTCTCACCAATGCCTAAGAACCTCTGTTACTCTACATCGCGCAGCGACTCATGTAGTCGATCTTTGCCATCGTCGTAGAGAGGGAGGAGCCGGCTCACGTGCACAAGATCCAACATCCGGTCTACTTTGTTAGTGAGGTCCTGAGTGAATCCAAGGTACGATATCCACAAGTGCAGAAATTATTATATGCCGTACTCCTTACATCTCGCAAGCTTAAGCATTATTTTCAAGAGCATGCCATTTCGGTGGTCACCTCTTTCCCGATTGGGGACATACTCCACAACCAGGAGGCCACCGGGAGAATTGCCAAGTGGGCAGTCGAACTTGGGGCCTTCGATATCTCATTCAGGCCTCGAACTGCCATCAAATCTCAAGCGCTCGCCGACTTTACGGCCGAGTGGACAGAGCTTCAGAACCCGACAACTACCAAGGAACTCGAGTATTGGACAATGTACTTCGATGGTTCCCTCATGCTCGTGGCCTTGCGAGGTCGGTATAGTGCTCATATCGCCAAGCGGGGAAAGGTTGAGATATGTCCTCCAAATATTTTTTTTCCTGCATCAAACAACGCCGCCGAGTATGAGGCACTCATTCACGGCCTCCATATTGCCATATCCCTCGGAATCCGACGCCTGGCAGTTCGCGGAGACTCAATGCTCGTGGTCAACCAAGTGCAAAAGGGATGGTCATGTGTCGAAGACAACATGGCGGCCTATTGCCGAGGTATGCAAGCTAGAAAGCAACTTTGACGGCCTGGAGCTCGTTCACATGCTCCGGCGAGACAACGAAGCAGCCGACGAGTTGGCGAAGATGGGATCATGCCGATCCAGAGTACCCGTGGGAGTTTTCGAGGAAGAAATCCATAAGCTCACAATTAGCACCCGGCCAAAAGCGGATGCCCCGGCAGGGAAAAGCGAAGAAGCGGAGGTCTTGGAATTTCAGGAAACAACAAATGCGAGTAGAAGTTTTGAATTCAGAACATAGCGATCGGATCATGAAGCACTCGGGGGCTACTGTGGAATATAAGAACCCGGGGTACCCTCATAACAAGCCCAGAAGATATTCCCCGCAGGCCTGCTGCCGTGTGCAAAGGTACATATCCTAAAGGAAGTTGAACTTATATTTAGATATGATAGATACGGTTGTAATCCGAGTTGTAAATAGGGTAGATAAAGATGTAAACTCTATCTTGTAACCGACTAGAATCTTGTAACCGATCGGAATCTCTTAACCAATCGGGACTCTGTAAGCCGCCTCCTCCCTACTATATAAGGGTGAGGACAGGTAGCAACAGGGGCATCCAATCATCCAAGCACAAAGCGTCATCTTTTGCCCAGAGCATATAGCGCTTTGAGCACTTCCGATCCGAGAGATCCACATAATCTCAGCACACAGGATTAGGGTATTACCTCCATCGCTGAGGGCTTGAACCTATATAAATTCCTGTCTTATGTGACCTTCGAGTTTGAGATCAAGCGCCTACCCCATAAATTCATTACTGACTACAAAAGTCGACAGGGCCTAGACGTAATATATATTCTTTTTTCGGAAAAATGATCTAATCGTATTTTTTTCGAGAAAAGGACCTATATGTAATTTTTTTTCGGAAAAGGATCCGGTTGTATTTTTTTTTGGCCGGCTCGGCTCGCTCCACGGCTCAAATCAACCACAAGGCAGGAAACTTGCAGGCTTTAGTAAAGGAGTGATGTATGCACGTACAGAAATAGGGTGTACCGTGTACAGGAGATGTGAAAAGATTGGTCCACTTCGTCATCACGATGATCATCAATCTGAACTGGATCCCAATCAAACTAGAAAACTTTCGATGGAGATGTATGCTTCATATGTATAACTATGTAGTCTTGTACAATGATTTTGTAATATCATAAATCTAATACATATATTTCAAATTTCTAAAAGTACAATATAAATAGTTGTAAGGTATTAAAAATTCCAAACCACTGAAATCAAAACCAATTTAATCAACAAATTTAATTATTAAAGATGTGATCTCGTAGTATTTTTAAAATTTTTAAAGATGCAGAGCATGCCCGGCAGCAACCTAGATCCACCCCTGATCCCAATTGCCACCTGATCATATGTCATGCTTACATCAAGCTAGCCCCAACATTATTAATACGCTTCGTATTCTCAACCGTAAATCATGTGACGTTGTTGGAGATCGAAGCAACACCGCTGCTACACTCCCTACCGAATGCTAAATAAAAAAGTCTACGTGACGCCTTAAATTTTGCTCAAAATTTTGTCAAACACCCTGAATTATGAAAACCAATTATTTGATCACCAAAACTTTGCGATCCTACGAAGGGAGACTAAAAATTAAAGGACATTCTGAAACGAAGACGAAGATCTCTTAAAGTGAGCTCACCTCAGGAGGGTGACAAGAAACAGTGAAGGACTTCGGGCATCTCACGGAGGATATATCAACGCTCGGTATGAAGAAGTCGCCGACCCAAGCAAAGATTTGTTCCCCAGACAACTCATCGGGCCGTTCAAGGGTCGGATCGTCTTTTCCTTCATACGCAAATCTCAGGTGGACTCGCTCCTTCAGGGGTTGTATCCGGCGAGCGACGAAGTGCAGGGCTAGGCCTACCCCCGTAAGACCTCCTTCCTTCAGCTTTTCGATCAATGCCAGAAGGTCATGAACCTGATCCATGTCAGCAGAATTGGGAGTAGATATCTAGGAAAGAGACGCTTTGGGCCGGCGCCCGGCGAAGGGAGTTAGGGCATTGTCGAGGTTGCCACAATAGAACCACTCCCGGTGCCAGCCTTTGTTGGAAGTTTTGAAGGGAATCGCGAAGTAATTCTTCTTCAGCCCTTCCCGTAGTTGAAATCCGGCTCCCCCGACAACTTTGGGGTCGCTCTTGGAAGGATAAAATTTCAGAAGGTAAAAATAGCGAAAAAGGTCGAAATGGGGGCTGACGCCCAAGAAGGCTTCACAGAGGTGGACGAAAAGAGATATTTGCAGAATAGAGTTGGGATTCAAGTTCACCACTCGATTTCATAGAAGAAAAGAAGACCGCGAAGAAAAGTCTTGACCGGTAAACCTAATCCGCGTTGGAAAAAGGATTCGAATACCACCACCTCCCCAGGACGAGGAGTGGGGACGATTTCGCCGGCGGCCAGACGAGCGGAGATCAAGGCTAGGTCTAAGAGAATCCCGTCTTCCACCATGGACTGCAGCTTTTCCTCCGTCGTCGTTGAGGTCATCCAATCCTACGGTGAAGGCGGCGAGGAAGAAGAAGACATCTTTGAAAGAGAAGTCGGAAAGGCAAAGGAAAAGAAGGAGAGAGGGCGCAGCAAGAGAATGAACCATCGGACACCGTACGGCCTAAACCTTTTAAAAGGGGAGAATTGGTCTTCGACGAATCGACGGAGAAAAGATTGCGAAGTGTCGCGTCTTTCCATGATGCCCTATAAATAATTTGCAGGCTGTCGTTTCAACTCACAGAGTTTGACAGAGTAAAATCGGGGCACGTCGCTTCGTGCGGCGGGGCATTTACTCCACTTTCCGCTCTAAGCGGGGCGTGGGCGATCTCCAAAATAGATAAAACATATCTTCTCACGGTACGCCCCACGCTGGGTCACAAGGTGATTACCGCATGACGGAATCATGTACCGCGAGTTGAGCCTAAGCACGCACGGATCAAAGGGTGTGCCCCATGAGGGTCGTGAAAATTGTGCGTCGTATTAAACGAGTACAGACACCTTTGGATAAAAATGTGATACGCTCCAAGAGAGTCTAAACCATATCCGACATCAGTCGGAAAGGGTATCACTCGGTCAAGAGCCACGTAAACGTGATACGCTCCAAGAGAGTATCTCCAAGCTCGTCTCCGACTTGATGGGGCGGCCAACCCCTGCCACAGGTCGGACTCCCCACGAGCTCCGACCAAGCTGAAGCGATCTCCACCGAGGGCCACGTGTCGGGCCTCCGCCAGCCATTAGCCACGTGCCCCGCGGACACAACGGCTCAGAGTGACTGTGCGGGGGCAGGTGGCTCCTTTCCGAGGTAGCGAGGAGGTCGCCAAAGTCAAGCCCCGGTCTCATCGACCCGGACACGCCGCGGTCGCGACGCGCTCCCTCCCGAGGCAACGTCGGTGCACAGGACTTCTGAGAGGCGGTCGCTATTTCCCAAAGAAACGACAAATTGCTCTGCTCAGCAAGTTCACCAACCCGGCATGAGGTGAGGCAGACGCTGAATCGCCAAGACGAAAGACCAGAGCTCCTAGCACAGCATAGATCACCTCATCTCTTCCTCTCCCAATTTCCCATGTAACATGCCCCCTCCGGCTATATAAAGGGAGGCAGGACCCTCGGAGAAAGAGAGAAAAAAAGAGCGCCCTCGTCTCGGTCTTCTCGAATAGGCTGTTCTTGCTCTCACGTTCTCGAGCTCTTAGCTCCCGTTTGTGAAAATCGTGCAGTCATCTGCACCAAAGGCAATACACCACCACCACACAACTTGAAGTAGGGATTTTCGACCCGAACCAGTATACATCTTGGGCTCCTGAGTCTAACCATTCAAGGAGAGGGAACGCGTGGCCCCTTAGACTTAAAAATTCACTCGCCAGTGCCTGAAATGCCGACAGTTGGCGCGCCAGGTAGGGGTCTTTGCGCGTCCTCATCGTCATCTCCGGATTCCCATTTGCTTCCTTGATGGCTTCCTTCACCCGCGACGACGTCTCCGCGTCAAGGAGCTGGATCCGCTTCGGCTCCTTCGACTTCATCGCCACTTCAGCGGGAGAGCTCATGCTCGTCCCCGCCACCTTTCGAGACCAGGCATCCGCTGGCAACCTAGACTCCATCTCCGGCGATCTTGGCAACCTCCGGCTCAAGGCTCCTGTGCGAACCCCGAGGCCGGAGCCCACCAAGCCCTGCGCCGTCTCTGGCAATGACACCCGTGAGCTCGGGCAGGTGATTATGTCGCCCCCCGTGGGCTTGCACCTCGTGGCAATGGCCGGCTATATGTCGGCCTCCGTCCACGACTTGCTGGAGGACTCCTCCAGCCACGACTCCAGCTCCGACACAGAGCGTGTTGCCGGCGGGCCGCACTCTCGCGAGTGCAACATGGCGGGTGTGGTCGATCCGACCGCAACCCCCGCGACTACGGGAGTCCTCATCCAGCGCACTAGAGCGCAGGAAGAGGAATATCAGCGCGATTTTACTGTTTATCCCGATTTACTGTTCACCCGAGAGCACCGGATGTTTGCCCAATGCTGCCTGGCTGAGCTCTTTAGTTGGATCTTTTAGAAAAGTGGATTGAATGCTCCTTTGTCCAGTGATGACCTAGTTGAGCCTTTCAGTTAACTCTTTTAGAGAAGAGTCTTGAATATTTTTAGAGGAAATTTTTTATTTGGCTCCTATTCACCCCCATTTAGTCGTCTTTTTGGTCCTTCATGATGAATGATGATGCCTTCACTTGTTGACATTTTTGTTGGATGATTGATTAGTTATGGTTTGTGAAGATTACGCTGGAAGCCTAGAAAGCACTCACCATGGGCCGGTCCGGTAGTTGTCAAATGTCAGTAAATCAGCAATAATTCCAACATCCTGAATGAGTTCATGGACAATACTACAAAAGTTTTTCTAGCTAGAGTTGTCAATGTTATTTAGCTTATTCAGTGATCTGAATTTGGAAATGAATAAATGCTTAGGATGATTTGATGAATTATAGTTTGAACCTCAGTCACTCAAATGCTGCTGCTAGTAATTTCCAGAGAGTAGGGTACAGATTAGATGGCACAACGTTGAGTGTATGTTCATAGATTGCCTCTAGACTCCATTGCTTAGGAGATGATGTGGACTCAAGTTATTTAATGTAAGACGCCAACAATATATAGCTCTACATCTTTTTTCCTGTTACGCGTACTTTGATGGTGAACCGTTAATTTGTTAAATCCGGTTATCTTCGTTGGTATGCTCATGAAGGTAAGAAAGATAAGTCATCGTGTATTTGACTAGATTCTAACTTATAAACTTTATTGATTTGAACAACTTATACATTTCGTTATAATTGATTGAACTCAATTTGATGTAATAGAAATACATGATGGAGAGGCTTTACAAAATAACAAGATTTTTACAATGTTTTCAAAGTATCAGGTATCATAAGCAACAACTAACTCGTGCTGTTTGTGTTAGTGGTATGTTACACTTTGATATTAGTAATAGCCACTTTGTTTTTCGTTCGAGTCAAAATGAAATCCTGGCATTGCATGCATGTGTTGTGGATGACCAAGGTTCAAAAAACCACCAAAATCTCAAAAATCTTGGCCGAGATTTCAAATTCCGGCTGGGGACGGGATCCAAAATCCTGGTCAGGTAAACAATTTTGAAAAAATAATAAATTGCTACAGTAATCTTAGAAATTTCGACGGTATCTAGCTAAATCTCTGGTTTTTTCACCGGTTTTTGACTTTTTATGGCCGGATTTGGTCCAATAACCCTTAGGAAAGTCATCTTCCATAAAAATTTGTTGAAAAACCGAAATTTTGAGAGTTTTAAAATTTTGGCAGAAACACTGTCAGTTTATTATAAACTTGTACAAGCTTGATCATGATTTGAAAAAATTATTATACTATCTTTGGCAGTTTAGGATCATACATAAAATTTTTCAAAATAATTTAACTTCATTGGTTATCTTTAAAAAATCAAAACAAAATAAATATAATTGGGACAGTAACTTTGTCAGAATTTTATAAATTTTCTCGAGTGTGTTCATGATCCAATTTTTTTCAGAGCTTAAAAATTGCATCAGTACCATTGTATAATTTTTTTAAAAAAATTATTTTCTCAATCAAATATATGTAAGCATTGAATTTCATTTGTTATATTTCAAAAATAAAAAACACAAAGAACATAAATGGTACTGTGCCTTGTAATAATTTTATAAATTCACTGGAGTGTGATCATGAATCACAATTTTTATGGGATATTAAGAACTTCCTTTTCACCAATCTGTAAAATTTTCAAAAATTTTAAACTTTTTTTTATTGCTAAAGCAAATCTATGTATTGATCATGAGACTTTTATCACGACGTAGCACTGTCTGAATTTTTAAACATTATTTGAGAATTATCATCATCTAAAATTTTTAAAGAAACATTAATGTTACATCAGAACCATCCAAAAAAAATTTCAAAAGTTTTTAACGTGGTTTACATAATTTTTCGTTTTGTTCAAGTTTGCCGGTAAGCCTTTTAACAGGGCAGTAGTACTGTTCAAATTTTTAAAAATTCATACAGTTTTATCATCATCTGAAAATTTTATGAGAGCATTATAGATACATCATAACCATGAAAAAAAATCAACAGTTTATAACTTAATTTGTACCATTTTCCATTCGGATCAAACTTGTCGGTCAGTGTTCTATCAGGACAGTACCACTCTCCGAATTTTTAAAAATATCTCACATGTGATAATCAGCTAAAATTTTTGTGAGAACATTAGTTATGGATCATAACCGTGCAAAAAAAATTTCAACAATTTATAACTTGATTTGTACCATTTTTCATTCGGATCAAACTTGTCGGTCAGTGTTTTATCAGGACAGTACCACTCTCCAAATTTTTAAAAATTCCTCAGATGTGATAATTAGCTGAAATTTTTGTGAGAACATCAGCAATATGTCAGAAACCTCCAAAAAATTCAAAATTTTTCGTTAACGTTTAGGTCACTTTTCAGCCGGTGCAAAAAACCCAAAATTTTGGGTATTTCGCCCGAAATTTCGGGGTTTTTTTTCCCGGAATGGACCGGATTTGAATTTTTAAATTCAAATTTCGTCCGAAATATTTCCGAAATTTTGAAATTTCGCGATCCGGCTAGGGACGAAATTTATTCCGAAACCGAATTTTCAAACCTTGCCCATCTTACTGCATTTTTCTACCATGCGTAACAATCAATGTTGATGCTAGCGCAGTGCAGTGAAATCAATTGGAATTCATCGACTGATTAATGAGCCAATTGGTCAGTGTCACTCGTTAAACCGTCACAAATGCTATAATCGGATGCCTTTTAACCCGTTAACTACTAACCGGCCACATATTCTGATTAATCTGCTCTCTTCCAGTGCTTACTCGTGCGTGCTCCGTGTGTATCATGGTTTTGAAATCTCGGTGAAATTTACGAAATTTCGGATTTCGGCCAGCATAAGTTTCAAAATCCCGGCCGGATAACAAATATCTAAAAAAGTTGAAATGCTACAGTAATTTCAAAATTTTATCAGTTTCGCCGAAATTTCGAGTGTTTTAACCGAAATTGCAAATTTTTGCATTGGGTTTTATTGTTTTTGGACCGGATTTGCCACCAAATTTTATAATGCCATTTATAAAGTATACATTCAAGCATTTTACAACAAACTCATCTAGCTCAGTTGGTAAAGCAAGTGGACGGGGCCTCAAGTACATCTCAGGTTTGCCAGTTTGAGTCCTCAATGCTGCAGGTTGTTGCCATTTTTTTGTGGTTGCTTACACACACAAAAAAAAAATCCAAAATTCATGCACAGGCTTTGCGTCCGGTGGGAGTGGGACTCAAACCCGCAACCACAAGACTGGTAGCCTAAGGCCCTACCGATTGAGCTAAGCCGCAAGATGTGAACTTCTATTTTTTCCCAATCATTTCAAGCCTCGGAGACCATTTGACAGAATGTTGGAATTAACCGAAATTTAGACAAATTTTGCCAAAATTTCGGGATTTTGATATTTGAGAACCGGATTTGACCGAATTTGGGTCATCTTCCACGAAAATTTGTTGAAAAATCAAAATTTTGAGATATTTTATAAAAATAGCAAAACACTATTAGATTTTTATAAAATTTTACAAGCTTTATCATGCTATGAAAAATTTATGGTACTATATTTAGTAGTCTAGGATCATACATAAAAAATTCCAAAAGAATTAAACTTTATTTGTTATATTTAAAAATTCAAAAACAGAATGAACATAATTGAAATAGTAACTATATCAAAATTTTATAAATTCGCTTGAGTGTGATTATGATTCAAAAATTTTAGGAGAGCTTAGAATTTCTTTAGAACCCTTCTATAAAAGTTTCAAAAATTATAAACTTGTTTTGGGCTCAGTTCGTTTCAGCTAATAGATTATAGATTTCGAATTATAGGAGAAGCTGTTTCTGATGTTGGGAGAATCGGACCGGACTGACTGTGACTTCTTGATTCTGGACCGGGCCAGCGAGAATCAGTGAGAAACAGGTTTCAGACAGATTATAATTCTATGTAGAGGGCAGCTTCTGATTGTGAAAGAAGTTGTCCAGAATCCTCCCGTTCGGCAAACATTCAATTTTTTTAAAGTAGAAGCTGTGCAGAAGCTGAAACGAACAGGGCCTTGGTTGCTCAATCAAATATATGAAAGTAATACATGTAGCACCGTAAGGCTTTTATCAGGGTAGTAGTATTGTCACAATTTTCGAAAATTCATCAAGATTTGGTTCAAAAATTCCGGATTTCAAATTTATCTTTTGAATTTTGATCGGATTTTGCATACCTCCGAGATGTGAACCGAAAACAAAATTTCAAACTACGGTGTGTGTATCTATACCCCTTTATAATGCACCTAAGCAAATTTTCCTACGTCCACCCTAAATAATGCACCTCATTAGAGATGGCTCAATGTTCGTGCATCCAGCAAAACTTCCCCAGAAACTTGCATTCATCAAAATGAACGTCTCAGATCTTTCCTCAGTTTTACTCACCCACATCCGATGGTCATTATTTAGTGTGTCTAATCATCCCTGTGGCCCACAACAGACCTCCCCCACCTACATATTTAGAAGGAGAGCGAATCAAACAAGGAAATAAATAAGGAGGATCCGCATGCAAAGAAACCAGATTTGAATTTTTCACTGGCCAAAATTGTACGTACTACATATTTGGAAGGAGGGTGAATCAAACAAGGAAATAAACAGGGAGGATCCGCATGCAAGGAAATAAGACTTGAATTTTTTATTGTCCTGGCATTGTGATCGTATTTTTTTTCGAATATGACCTTTCTCGAGACTTTTTTACGGATCTAGCCCCATAGAGCCTAATTTCAGCGCACGAAGGGCGCTGAATTTTTGTTTTCATTTTTTATCTAAGGAACCAACTGTCTGTAAGTGTTGCTTAATTTTTTTCAATTTTTTCTCGCGGAACCGGTAGTGGCGAAACCTTTATTTAATTTTATCTTTTTTCCTTGCGGATCCAAATGGTCGTGCGCGCAGATTTATTTTTCTATATTTTTTCGAAATCATCCCTACAGACCTTCCCTCACCTCCAGCATCAACAAGGAAAAGGAAACAAACGTCCTGGAAAAGGAAAGGACCATACATTACGTGCTGGGAAAAGGAAACCGGGAGATGGGGCAGCTCGGTCGAGAGAACGCAGTCCGCAATGGCTCCACGGTCATCATCGGTGGCTTTGCCGACGCGGCGAGGTTCTTTGGTCGGCGACCTACATGGCATGCGTCTTCTCGGCAAATTTATAATTTAATTTTTTAAAATAATTTTATTAAGTAAAAAATAATCGAAAGTTTTTTTGAGAATTTTTCTAGAATTTTTTAACCTAATGTGCTATCTTTTCAAAAATCCTTCTATATTTAAAAAAAATGAAAGCAACTCACCTGTAGCTTCTTTTAGGTGCAGCCCAGACCAGAGAAGCTTCTTCTCTTCCCTCTCTCCATTAAAGCAAGAAAGAAGCTCCAAAACTCCATCAATCCAGCACCAAATCTCCTCTTTCCATCTATGGTGTTAATTCCCCAAATTTTGTGCTCTATTGCCAAAATTTCCTCCCAATCTGATTTGATCCCAAATTATGGTTTCCATAAATATGCTTGTTTGATGCTATAAAAGTCGTGAGCTCTCCTCCACCCCATCGTATTAAGTAAATCCCCAAGTGCTCCCTCTTGTAAAGATCACCGGATTTTGGAGGTAACCCAAGCCATCACCGTCATCTTTCGTGAAATTCACATAACCGTGACTCCTCTCCGCAGCGTCGGTGCAAGCGATCTCGTCACACCGATCTTGACCCATCTGCGACCGTAAGCCACCTGGCCTTCCCTCCTTGCCCTGGCCAAGCCCACTCTCTGTGGAAGCGCAAAAAAATAATCTAAGATCGAGAAAATTCTTTTTCTTTCTCTTTCTTGATTTAAAATCTTTTAGGAGCCGTTTTACCTATTCGACCTCCATTTAGTTCCGTTTTCTTTTAAATTCATTTAAAATTCTAAATTTCTCTTTATTATTAAATGTTGTATTCATACTTATCTTCTCATTTAATTGATAAGCGAGTGTACTGTCATCGTAGCGTTAGCACAGGCACTATACTAGTATATATATAAGGAACGTTGTTACTCTGGTGTGTTCCTTGTCGTTATTTGGTAGTGGATTGAAAGAAAAAGAATTTTTTTATTTAATATTTATTTTATTCTTTTTTCAAAACTATGCGTCGAATGAAAAAATGACAAAAATGCCCCGTCGCCCGTGTATGGGCGATCGCCTTCTACACGGCGATAGCCCCGCCACCGTTAATGGGCGTTAGCGCGCGCTTGTGGGGCCCCCATCGCCCTCTGTGAGGCGATCGCCCCCTCTGAAGCGACAGAACGAGTTTTTTTAGTTTTGTTTTGTAATTACTATATGCTTTTTAATATAAACCCGTAACTTTTGTTAGGAGTGTCCAAATTAAATGAAACTTGTTTCTAAATTTAAATTTTGGAATGAAGAATTAGAGTGTAAAATAAAAATCCATGTGTTGTTTGCGAAATTTTTTTATTTGAGTTGAATGCTAGGCTCTAATCGTGGATTGTGAAGGAATTATAATGTGTGTTGATCCATAATTCATGAAATAAATAGAATAAGTTACTACAACCTTATGCACTTCATTTTTGCAAAAATATCTAAATATGATTGCATTTTGAATAAAAGATGGCTAGTTTAAACCCTTTATAACAATCATTGTTCAAGCGGTTAGAATAATATCTGAACGACCTCAAAACTTGTGAGAACCAGTTTTGTTGCATTCTTGGGCTTGCATAGGTCACAATTATGTAAAAATATTTAGATGTCACTTTAGGTGCACTATTTTATTGTTGTCAGAACATGCAATCAGTAAAACATGAAAATTGCCGTATCTTTATAAACGATGGTAAAACTCGATGAAATCGGATATGACGAACCGAAAATGCTATAACCTATCTCGATGGAGAAAAATAACATCATTTGGGACACACGAGCGATAGGACACATACTAGCCCTCCGGACGGTGAGCATACTCTTGAAGGTTGGGCATGCTTTGTTTATTCGACTTAAAACTAAAAGGAGTACCACGAACAAGGAAAACCAAAGTTAACACCAGACGTCTATTGAGTGCTTGAGGCCACTTCCATTCGCCCATGCCTCGTGAGCTTCTCAACACGTCGCGCCTCTCTCGTTTCCTCTCTCTCTGCCTCCTTCTCCTCGCTTCCTTCCTACATGCCTCCTCGCGTGCGGCATCGCTGTTCTTGAAACCGCCGCGTGAACTCATCTGCCGGTTGGCTTGGTCAAGCCGTTGGTCCTCGGGTTGATCTCCGTATCAAACCACTTGCTCAAATTCACACGATGGCGGAGGTGAGCGCATGAAGCGTAAATTAGCAAAGTTTCATTCACAAATATTATGTAACCCGTCACGATTGTTACCATGCGGCGATCCTTGAGCTCTTCTCGGTGGATCGAAGGCGTGGTTCGGCACTTCAATACCTCCTCTTCCAAGTTGAAATTTCCCAAGAGCGGACAAGCACGCAAAGATCTCCGCACATACACATGGGCGCTCTGACTCCACGAGGTAGGAAGAGATCTTGATACGCTAAATTCCGCGAGCATGCACTCGCTTCTTCCTTTGCCTTCCCTTACCCTTTGCACTTGCGCCTCGGCATTTTCGATTGATGCTCACCCTCTATTCTTTCTCCATTTGTTCTTTGCGAGACCGCTTGTGAGAACGAATGTTATAAAGCGCGATATCGCCGGGTATGGGGCGATCGCCTCATATTTGGCCCGTGGGGTAGGTGAGTGGCGACGGACGGGCGTCCCTCCTAGGCGACCCTGCGGCGCGGCGTAGAGTAGTCTTGCGGCGAGGCCAAGTCTGTGGCGGCGCGCAGGAGCCGAGAGGGTCGAGGTAGTCGGTCGAAAGGTACTCCTCCGGTCGAACTCGTCGTCGAAGGCTCGTCGAAACCACCACAGGGTCCTGGCTGGGCGGGGGGGAGGAGGGAGCCTCCGACCAGCCCCCCCCTGCTTCTTCTGCGTGGGAGCGTGCGAGGAACCGGCAGGGTGGGGCGAGGCGCAGAAGGAGCCTCCCAGCCCACTGTCCCCACTTCTGCTGCGTGGGAGGCGTAGCGAGAACCGGCGGGGTAGGGCGAGACGCGGAAGGAGCCTCGTCACCACCGTCCCCCTGCGGTGCGTGGGGCGTGGCGGGCACCGGGTGGGTAGGGCGAGTCTTTGGGCGAAGTGACGTGGTGTCTTTGCGTCCGCCGAGCGTCTCGCGCCTCGGCAGTGGCCATGAGCCAACCGCCTCACCGTGGCGAGACCCGACCCAGGCATCTCGGACTCGGCGGTGGTCACTGTATGCCCCCTCTAGGCGCGTCAACATGGACCTGACCTCCACCTCAATCTCCGCCAAGAGTGAGTGCGCATGTAACGTCGAGTTGGCATTACGTAAGTTACATGAAAAGACGTGCCCATGTAGGTTCGATTGTGACACTTACCGAGGCGTTGTCCCTGCGGGACATCTGTGAAGGGTGCGTGTCCGCTACTGATGCTGCCGTGCGACGTCACGGTCTTTGGTGTGTACCCCACCGAGGCGAGTCTGTGAGGCGAACCACTCCATGTCTTGATCGTACATGTCATGGTCGTCTGGCGGGTCTCGGTGACCCTCTCGTCGAGTCGGCGTCCCACTGCAGGGCCCATGGCTGCATACGGTCGCGAATCGAGAGCCACCGCGACACCCATCAAGGTCATCTGCAATGCAAAAAGCGATGAAATCTGCAAACACATTAATTTCGCAAAGATGCGGAGTAGTAGGATCGAGGCAAGTACCGTGAGCGCCACGTCGCGACAACGTGACGAGGCGGCAAAGGAAAGGATCGGAGCAGGCCGAATCGCGCAGCGACACTCGGTGCGGGAGTACTCCTCGACACAAAGGTCAAAGCGAGCACCTTACGGGTGAGCCAAAGGCCTCATCTCGCGTGCAAAGCACGGAGACCCGTGAGTGCTCGGGCGTGACGTCGTCGCGGTGTATGGCGTCCACCGCCGCGTCCTCGTCGTGGAGGCGGTCGAACTCGAGCGAACTCTGATAGGACCTCCTCACCTGTAGGTGCGCGAACCTCATTGCGAGGAAATAAGAAATGGCGAAGGTTATTCAAGTGCGTTAGTGGGAAAAGATCACGAGGAGCGTACACGTCGTCGGACCAGTAGTGGCCCATGGTGGGCGATCCACCGTCGTCTCCGTAAAGCTCCTCGAGTGCGGTGTCGTGTCAACAACGAGCTGCCGACGGCGGAGCGCTCCCAAGACCACAATCGGAGGAGTAGGGCGCAACGACATCGTCGCGTCGTGCTCGCCCGAGAGACGGCGTCGCCGCACCTCTCGTCGTCGCCGCAAGCCACCGAGGCCCACGACCACCGTGCATCACTGTTTACAAGGGGAGTTAGGCGTGCTCCGTTGAGGCGAGATTGGGCCCGAGTGTGTTACCTCATCCACCGGGTGTCGGCGATGTCTTTGGCGTACTCGATCGGTGACGGTCCACCGTGTTCCGTGGGAGGGCGGGAACATCACCCAACCGAGCAACAACGGAGGTATGCCTCCAAGTGGCGAACCACGTCCGCCTCCTCCGCGTCTTGGTGGAGAAGAGTCGACTGCGGCGTTCGCAACAAACATTATCGGCAACTTGGCGCTTCTATTTTAATTCTCAAAGAAAGAGGTACTCACCGTGGAAGTGACGACCACGCCTTCGTCGGTCAGTGGCGCTCGGCCTCCCTAAGAAATTGGTAGGGGGCTGCCGGGGTGCCGCATGCACCTCGGCAAGCAGCGGACAACTCGGCGTGCCACGTGGCGGGGCGTCGTGCGGCCGCATCTGCTTGGGCCCGCACAAGGGAGGCCTAAGAGTGCGACACGTCCTGCGGCGTCGGAGCCATCTCTCCGCGCGGAAGGTGGAGCGTGTCGTCTCGGTCTCCAGGTCCACGAGTGTGGCGGCGAGGGACCGGTCGTGCGAACCGCGGCACCTCCTTGCCCTCTAACGGGGACAAAGATACGAAAGACAAAGACATGTTCGACGAGGCACTGGCGTCGAGAATTACATTATCCTCGTAGGTACTAAGCGGGACATCGGAGAATAACATGATCACGAACAACAACTTACTAGTACATTGAAAATTACATCGAACATTACCAAGGACCATTTCTCCAAAGGCTCATGTCGTATCAATCGGTGAAACTCTTTATCTTTGGTAAAGGTTTGGAAGTCTGTCATCGGCGGCCCTTTAAAGGCAAATTGTGGGTCCTCTCCTTGCTCATGGTACACCATCGGGTTCCTTGATGAACTAAGCGGTACCTCTGGGATCCATTGATTGCTTCTTCGTTAGTTAGCCCAAACATGTTCATAAGCTCCTTATTCTGAAAAAAATTGGCATTTTCAGTTTTACCTTATTGGGCCACTTTCTCATTAACTCAAAACGATGCCGGCTCTCGTGTTTTCCCCTCCACGAATGCCAACGCAGCCGGTAGAACACTGGTTGTTGGCATCCACCGAAATCGCTATTATTTCCTAATTAATTAATTAATCCCCGATGGATGTCACCGGGTTCCTTTGTGCGATTGCCACGAGCAAGTGGGGAATATTCTCGTCTGAAGCCTCGTCGTCGAACCGTATTTCGAGAGCTGTCCTTTTGCTCTCCATGAAAGTCTTCTCTATTCCTTCTTCCCCTCGCCTCGCTCTCCCTCTCCTCCGCTTCCAACTCCGTCGCAATCCGCAGCGACCTCAAAAGGCCCACTCCTTTACCGGAAACAGAAGCAAAAAATTCCAAATTTGCTCGCACCACGGCCTCGAGCTCACCTGATCCCCCGCGATTCGAAGCCCCATGGCGGGAGACGAGTACCCCTGCCCCGCGATCGACCCGCCGCGGCCCGGCGGCGGCGAGGCCGTCGGGGCCTGCGGCTCGCCGGTGAGGTGGGACGACGACGGCGACGGCATGGCCGCCGTGGCGGTGAGCCCCCTCCTTCTTCTCCCGGTTTCGTCCTTGTGAAGTTTGGTTGCGTGTACGCTTTGCTTAGTGGAGTTGGGCTTGGTGGGAAGTTTGTAGATTGGACGAGCGATGGCGTAATTAGGGCTTGCATTGCTGTGGGAAGCTTTATAGGAACATTGATTGCTCTAATGGGTGATTAGGGTTGATCACTTAAGTGAGGAGCGAAAAGGTTGGGGTTTTGCACTGCCAAAATATAAAAATAAAAATCCAAAATTGCTTTGCTAGGTTTTTTTGTTTTTAGCATGTAGCTGCGGTCCTGCACAGGAGTGGACTAGTTCTTGCCCTTTTTTGGGTCAAGAAAGCTAATTTGTACTAATTAAGTGTCATCAGCTTTTCCAGTCTAGTTTCTGTTCTGATTTTCTTTCCTAATATAGGAACTCCGCCTATTTGAGGAAGAGGCGACGACCTTCCCGCCGAAAATGGCATGGCTAGCAACCCTGATACTGCCACTGCTAGTGGATGCAGCACTGATACGGCCGAAGATTTTGATAAGAGGGAATCGGGACAGTACTTCTATTATGGTGACCCACTTCATGAACATACCGGCATCTGGGTGCCTGTTTCTGTTCCACCGATGACAGAACACGATCATGAGGAGTGGCACAGGGGCTTTGGTTGTAATGGTGGGTACTTCCCGGAAGAAGGATTGAACTGGGGGCTAGATGAGGAAACTAAGGAGATGACAATGTGGGATGTGTTTTCTGAGATGGTTGTTGCGGCAAAAGATAAAGTAATATCTTTCACATCGTCTGATCTTGGGAGATGTGGGATGTCGGTGGTATCCAGCTTCTTTCTCCAGGAAGCTTGGAAGGATATGGCACAAACACTTGCTGATGCCAATGCTGGTATTGCAAATGAGCTCCTTGAGACAGAACCAACAAAGTGGTTGCCTGACAGCGCTGCCACTGCCTGCATGCTTTGTGGTGTGCGTTTTCATCCAATAATGTGCTCTCGCCATCATTGTCGTTTTTGTGGCGGAATATTTTGTGGTGGTTGTTCAAAGGGTAGAAGCTTGATGCCTCCAAAATTTAAGACATCAGAACCTCAAAGGGTTTGTGATGTTTGCGGAGTACGTCTAGAGAGTATTCAACCTTTCTTGATGAATAAGATCAGTCGTGCTTCACAACTTCCAACTCATGATGTGACAGACTTGAGTACATTGAGGTCATGGTTGAACTTCCCTTGGGCACACACAATGGAATACGAGATATACAAGGCTGCAAATTCTTTACGTAGTTACTGTAAGGTATGGTTTTTTTCTTGCATTCAAAATTGATTGTTTATTGCTGAATTGTTGACTAACTCTGTTGCAATACCAATTTGTAATTTTTATCTCCATGGCTATTCGAGAAATAATATGTGCTTTTCCTTTAGTCTTAACTCTTAAACATAAGTGTCTATCGATGGTCCGACACCAAATGCTAAGATGCTTTATCGTGTTACAACAGTTTCTATATGATCTACTCTGTCCGCCATGTGTACACTGTACAATTCTTGATATTCATGCCTGTGTTGTTTTATAAGATGGTAAGAAAACTTGTAAAAAGTAGGTGTCTACAGCAAGTCTCCAGGTATAGTTGTTTCCAGTATGCATAATTATTAGTTGGCCGATTGATGATTTGTTTTATCCAATGATTTTGGGTAAAGAATGACATGGAACATTGTAGTTTTTTTTTTTGCCATCAGCTTTAGTACAATGATAACATGATTCTATTAAACTAATGGATGAAATACACTATGTGATTTCTAGTATACAAAGAATGCACAGGTATCAGCAGTTCACGTCACTTCGGCAAGTGACTACTGATTTGACCTGTATTATATAACTTCTTAGGCCTAGCATCTTTTTCTTCTTGCAAAAAACAATCAAGTTTCATGCATATATTTTTCTCTATCTAAGATAGTTTGGACATCTCCAACGGAGGCCTCCTGATGCACCGGTGCGTAGTGGAATTTTAAGTCATTGTGAAAACATAAGATGAGGCAGAGGTCGACTGAGACTGACATGGGAAGAAGTAGTTAAAAGAGACTTAAGAGATTGGAACGTTCCCAAATATTTGGCATTGGATAGCAGTACATGGATGTTAGCTATCCACATACCGGAACCATGACCCAAGATAGAAGGTTTAGGGGTATTATTAACTTTTATTGGGTTTCTTTCGTACCCTACCTTTGGGACAAAAGGCTTGGTGGTGGTGGTTGTTTCTTAACACTAGACCATTTAAGTTTCACTAAATGCCACTGACGAATTCAAATGATTCACCCAACGTGTACTATTTCATAAATATATTTCAAATGAGCCGATCATCGTAATCTTGTGGAATGCTGGAATCATAATTAACTAAAATTGGATTTGCGCATCATTCTAGCTGCTAGAACTGCTGATTGTTCAATTAATTATTTTTTGCTAATTAGCAATAGTATCATCAAATTGTCTTTCATGTATTGTTCAGGTGGGAATACTGAAACCAGAGAAGGCTATCCCTGACACTATTCTGAAACAAGCAAAAGGTCTTGCTATAATTACTGTAGCAAAGGTCGGGATGATGGTTACATACAAAGTTGGTACTGGGCTGGTTGTTGCTCGAAGAGCCGATGGTTCCTGGTCACCTCCTTCAGCAATCTCCACTTGTGGTATTGGATATGGAGCTCAGGTGATATAAGCTTTTCAAGTGTTCTTTTACATGGAAGAAATTACTCTCTTTATCAAAACTAGCACCTTCTAACATTCAGAAATTTGATTGATTTTTCCTAACAGGCTGGAGGTGAGTTAGCTGACTTCATTATTGTGCTGAGGAACACAGATGCCATCAGAACTTTCAGTGGAAAGACACATCTTTCAGTTGGTGCTGGTGTTAGTGCATCTGCTGGCCATGTTGGACGAGTAGCTGAAGCTGATTTTCGTGCCGGTGATGGTGGTTATGCTGCATGTTACACGTACAGTTGTAGCAAAGGTGTGATTCAAATTATTATAACCTGGGCATGAGTTGGTTGTCTTGCTTGCTTGCTTGCTTCACTTTTGCATCTGCACTTCATTCAACATGCAAAAACATACTTCAATTGTTATGATGATGAGGATACCATTCATGCAGTAGCTTCTTTTGGAGGTGGTGATGACTGGGGGTATGTGAAACTAATGTAGTCCATGAAACCAAGACAATTAATAGTTAGCACACAATGATTTATTGAAGGCACTATTCACAGCCATAGGGACAGTGTATGGTACTGACTTAGAATTTGTTTCTTAAAAACAATAAAAAGGAGATAATTGACTAGGGATTCTTGACTCCGAATTTCTCTTTTTTTTCTTAAGCTATCATAAGATGTTTTTTTTTAAATGATAGTGTAGAGGTATTCAGACTATTTTGCATGTTCCCCATGTTAAAGAGTATTAGTGTCCTAGTCCAGCATTTGTGTCATTGGTTTCCTTGGTATTTGGTGCTGTATGTACTCATATATTAGCCCATTAGGCCCTTGGAATATAACTAACTTCCCATTGCTACAATTTTGATCATGTGCCCAGAATATTGTAAATGGATAATAAGTGATGGTAAGAGAATTCATATTTTCTTAACAAAATTGACATGTGAGGTTATTGCAAAATAAGAGAAGTTCATCCACACACACACACACAGTCACTGCTCCTGTTTTGCTTTGCCAAAACTGAGTTTTTTTAACTGGTTTCTTCAATGCTTAACCTTATCTCAACATCTGCCCCAAAATTGTCACCGGAGAGGTGCCCAAGGTCTCGGCTGCCATGGGCATGTCTCACAAGCTACTTTGCGCTACCTATTGGCGGAGCATTATGGATTTTTTTTTTTAATTTAGTGTGGAACTTATCTTTAGCAGTGAACCATGGTTTATGGCATAGAAATCGGTTGTTGGATTTGAATTTTTAACTAAAAGAAAAACAGTAGCATGTAAGCCCCATTTGTAGATGACAGTTGGGTATATACATCAGATGGTCTTCGTGGTGCTTATGGTTAGATGCAATGATAGAAATGTGTTGCTACAATAACTAAGGTTACTTCAATGGTTCGTACGTGCAATAAGATAACTGATATTGTTGAATTTGACAATAAATTGGCACTGTTGAGTTCATTGCCAAGTACTTGTGGCTAAATCTGATCAATTAGGCCCATTCATGGTCATTTTCTGTAGCCATTAAATTATCTATGTTTTATATCTCATTGCAGGTGCTTTCGTGGGGTGTGCACTCAATGGTAGCATAGTATCAACTCGAGACACTGAAAATGCCCGATTTTACGGTGGTCCCATCAAGGCATCTGATATCCTTCTGGGATCCATGGTCAGGCCACCTGCAGCCACCGCTCTCTACAAGGCTCTATCAGAATTGTTTGAAAAGAATGGGAAGTAATTCTCTCTTGCTTTAGGTCTCTGGTGTACGTTGTGTGACTCAGCGTCTCCCGGTGAAAACGTTCTGGTACTCTCTGTCAAGTTATTGGATTGCAGCTTTGCGATCTTCACTTATTCATTGGTAGCAATTAAGCAACTGTACAGTCAGCCATTTATGGACACGTCAAAAATTTCTTTTCATCGGTGCCACAAACCACTTTGTAAATACTTGTACATTTGGTCGATACTCGCATCAAGATATAAAAGAGAAAAAAATATTCTCCATTTAGCCTCTTTACCTTGATCTACGTGTTTCAGCTGCTTAGATCACCAACCTTGCTGCAAGGATTCAAATTTTATTTTCGATAAAATATCACCCATGATCGGAATCCGAAATTTCGCTAAAATTCGGATATTTCAGACAAATCTCGTTTGAAATTCAAAACAAAATTCAAATCCGGTTTGTTTTCTACCGAGAAAAATGAAATTTCGCCAAAAAATCCCGAAATTTTGTCGTTTTTTGCAACGGCAGAAAAATGGGTCAAATGATGTCGAAAAATTTTGAATTTTTTTTTGGAGAGTCCTGACACATAGATGATATTTCCATAAAAATTTCAAATAATTTTGAAGTCTGTGGAATTTTTAAAAATTCAAAAATTGCTACTGTCCTGATAAAACGCTCACCAGCAATTTTGATCCAAATGCAAAATAGTTCAAATAACGTTATAAACATTTGAAAAAACAATTACATGGTTATGATGCGTCTCTAATGTTCTCATAAAATTTTTAGATGATGATCAAACTTCATGAATTTTTAAAAATTCGAACAGTACTACTACCCTGTTAAAAGCCTTACCGGCAAACTTGAACAAAATGAAAAATTATCTAAACCACGTTAAAAACTTTTGAAAAATTTTGTCGATGGTCCTGATGTAACATTAATGTTTTTTAAAATTTTTAGATGATGATCATTCTCAAATAATGTTTAAAAATTCAGATCTGATGTTCAATACATAGATTTGCTTTAGCAATAAAAAAGTTTAAAACTTTTGAAAATTTTACAAAAGGGTGATAAGGAAGTTATTAATATCTCATAAAATTTTTGAATCATGATCACACTCCAGTGAATTTATAAAATTCTTACAAGGCATGGTACCATTTATGTTCTTCTCTTTTTGATTTTTGAAATATAATATAACAAACGAAGTTCAATGCTTACATAGATTTGATTGACCAAACAAACAAAGTTGAAAATTTTATATAATGGTACTGAGGCAATTATTAATCTCTAAAAAAATTGGATCATAATCACACTCAAGAAAATTTATAAAATTCTGACAATGTAACTATCCCAATTATGTTCATTCAGTTTTTGATTTTTTAAGGATAACAAATTAAGTTAAATTATTTTGAATTTTTTATGTATGATCCTAAGATACTAAATATAGTACCATAAAATTTTCAGCTCATTATCAAGCTTGTAAAATTTTATAAAAATCTGACATTATTTGTGCCAAAATTTTAAAATATCTCAAAAATTCGGTTTTTCAACAAATTTTCATAGGAGATGACTTTCTTAAGGGTTATTGGACCAAATTCGGTCAAATCCGGCCTTAAAAGTTTTAAACCGGCCAAAAAACATAAAGTTTCGCCGAAAAAAAACGAAATTTTGAGATACTGTAGCAATTTCAAATTTTTAAAATTTTATTTTTATCCGGCCGAGATTTTGGGGTGGTTCGAAATCCAAAATTCGGCGAGATTTGGAACCCTGCCTTGCCGTGGGTGGCCTAAGACTGTTTTCCGGTTGCGTGCAGCCTTTCTCAGCGTACATGTGAATGTCCTCCATCTTTCCCTTGATCTTTGAATTTGTGCACCTCCTCCAGGGGGAAGAGGAGGTCCCCCCTACCCTCATGTAGAGAATTCACAGGCAGTATAGTAATTTGTGATGGGCCTATAGAGGACACTGAAAGTCTGAAAAGCTGGTGTACTGATTTGTGTCCATCCTGCTGTGATGTGAAGTTGCATGCAATGGGTGATTATTTTGTCCTGGCAATACAGTAGCAGACCAAAGCTGAGACCCAGTGTGCTTCACCGGACAACACATCAGATGGCATCTAACATCTGATAGCATCATGCCCTGGATGCAATTGACAGTGTGACACTAAGGAATTGAAAATTGAAATGGGTATGAGATAAAAAGATAATGTCACAGCTAATATGATTACTGAAGTGTGGCGCATGCAGTGTGTCTGCCATGCCCACGGTACATTGCAGTTTGCAGATGAAAGGAATCTCTGTCCCTGTCATGGCAAAATGTACTCGCATATTCCTAGTCTAACCAGGTCCAGTTCAGGAAATACAGTAATGCGGCAGTGCCCAATCAGTGTCTGATTGCCATCTCGGGCACTGTGCCATTGAATGATGAGATGGAGTTAACCAAAACAAAATGAGCACCAGTGCTACTCATAATTCAATTCTACAAATAGAATGAATAAACCAACAAGTGATGAAATCTTAAGAGATGGTGAGCAAGAGTAATATGCTGGAAAATTAATCTACTGCTCCAAGGTTTTGATCAGCAGCTTACACTACACTGGAAGAACAAGAACCATGAACAATTAGCCATATAAAGCACGGAAAACATATAACTCACTCAGCAGTACAACCACATTGGTTAAATTAATTGACAACTGCAGCTCAAGTCAACCGATTTTATGATTCTAACCCAACTGTCTGACAATCCAGAAACACAATTCCTTTCCACTGCCATGTTTTCTTTTCATTTCTTGAAATAAAAGAGGAGAAAAGGCATAAAAAATTTGCCAAAAGTTCACGACAATCTGCATAAACTGCAGGAAGTTCAGACCCTTGAAAGAGGATGATGGTATAACAGCCTGCCAAGAACATCTGATGATTTTTTTTTTCTTCTAAAGATTCCATCTCTCCTGGATCAAGGGTGATCTGCACGAGTCCTCGAGCTCCCAAGGGTGAGCTCCAGCTCGTCGGAGCCGCACTCCTCATGGATGCGCTCCCCCTCCCACGCCTTCACCAGCCCCGGCATCTTGTCGCCGCCATCACCGCCGCTCCCAAACGCGAACTCGTGCCCTGCTCCGTCGATCATCTCAACATCGCCGTGGATCATCGTCGCGCCGCCGACGATCGGCGAGCACGTCCCGCTCTGCCCTGGGGTGCACATTCTTGAAGAGCTGGCAGCCACCTCCTTGAAGACCGCAAAGGGGTTGTTCGGAGCCACGAGGCTGTACGTCGGAGAAGAAGGGCCGGCAGAAGATATCTGGAAACCGGCAAGCCATGCCGGGTCAGGAGCGACCTTGTGACCGGGGCTCGGCGGCGTGGAGTTGGGCAGAGAAGCGTAGCTGGCACCGGCGACC
The DNA here is from genome assembly GCA_036346275.1 of Otatea glauca. Classification (NCBI taxonomy): domain Eukaryota; kingdom Viridiplantae; phylum Streptophyta; class Magnoliopsida; order Poales; family Poaceae; genus Otatea; species Otatea glauca. The sequence continues at coordinate 20,312,187 of CM070714.1, read as the reverse complement.
CACGGCGGCAGTACATGGCCGGGGTACTCCCAGCCGCTGGTCTTGATGCGAGGCGTGCGCGGCGGCGAGCCCGACGGCGGCGTCACCGGTGCGCTGATGGAACCGCCGTTGAAGTAGGGGTGGTGGTGGTGGACCGGGAACTTAGAGGAGGACGCGAAGTGGGAACTGCCGGAGGAGGAAAGGTTCCTCAGCCATGGGATGAGGGAGCTGCCCTCGACGCCCCCGAAGAAGCTGCTGCTCCCGCCGAGCGTGATCTGCGACGAGGAGCCGGAGCTGGGGAAGGAGGGCGAGTTGTACGAGGCTCCCGGGCTTAGCTGGTACGACGAGCAGGGGCTCGGCGAAGCCGACCGGCCGATCGGTTCAGCGCGCTGTGTTGCTGGAGGCTTGCATCCCTGAAACACAGACGAACAGGTTGAGAAGAAAAAAAACGTATTTGACAGTCAAGAGTTCTGACAATTGTGTGGAGAAATGACAATTAAATGGAACAAAATGGTAGTTTAGTAAAATTAAAATGCACAATTAGCAGGGATGAGACAACCAATTCAGTATCCGATGTAAATGGAAGCAATATGTAACATGAGTCAAATTAGAGTAATCAAGCAAATTCTTACTGAAATTTACTGCCTCGGAATTAAGGATTCACAGATTATGGCAAGAAATTCTACTCCTATTTTTGTTGTGAGGAAGAAGATTAAATTTTTATCTAAAGAACAACAGTCATGATGCCAATTGGTTGCAGTGTCATACGTCAATAAAGGTAAATACTCTGCATCAGCCTTAAACGTACAGAAAAATAGTGCTTCTCAAAGCTAATTGCAATAAAAGAAGAAACAAGATACTTGTCTAGAATGTCATTTTGTATTGCAAAGTGGTTTTCTGATATCAAAGCCTTCTTTGACAGCCTTAGCTTTCTTCCATGTAATATTCGGTCATTGCCCATGTCTACCTGCCTATGACCATGCCACTAACTTTTGTCTCCATAATTGGCTCTACCAGTCCTTTTTGTCATATGAACTACTTCTGTCCAGGCATAGGAATAAGCAGTTAAAAAAATTTACTTAAGGAGACATGAGACTGCAAGATTGTGAGGAACCTAGAAATAGAGCATGCAACAAACTTCACAGTTTCTAGGACAAAACAGGGTAAATGGGGGTGGAAAGATGCTAACTTTGACAAAAACGAAAAGCCCATCGCCATCGCCTTGCAATTTGTCTTGACACCTTAATTTATAATGGCACGTTTGGTGACCTAATGCTAGCGTTGATGAAGCGTGGAAGCCACATTCCTTCTTTCATTTCCTTTCAAGAAAAATAAGGAACATTGCAACTTTTTTTCCATTCCTATTTTTTTTTTCAATCCATCGACCGAGCTGTCACCTAGAAGAACTGGAAAAATGTTCTAATCCCTAGAAAGAGTAGACAATTCAAGGAGCAAAATTGGTAACAAGAAATTGTTTTGACAACAGGTAGATTTCATGCATTACATATTACATTGCTGAGACCACAGAGCATCTAACAAAAAAAAAGCATCACTGTTCTGTTCGTTTCGTTAAGACTAGGGGATATATAAAGCAGGGATTCGCTTTAGTAGACTGGACAACATCTTTCCTGCCTAAAAAGACACTAAATCTTCCTAAAGAACTAGGCATAGCACTAAATGTTCACTCTTCAATTAACAAACAAATGAAAAAGGAAACTGAAATCAAGAAAAATAACATTAAGCTCTCAAGTAGAGAACAGTAGAAACAAAAACAACAAACATTTGGTGTACAATAATAGATACTCTCTCTGTTCTTGAATACATATCATTCTAGCTTTCAAATTTTGTTTCTAAATATACGTCATTCTATAATTTCAATTCTCAATATTATTTATTACTGTAGAATAGATTAACACACTATCTGAGAACAATAAGTAGGCTAATAAAGAAAGACGATTTGATTATTTCTACACGTGCCTTGGCTGAAGTGTAAAATTTAAAAATGTCATCTACTCATGATCGGGTGTTGTAGCTTTTTCACCGGAACAACTAACCACCTACGTAATGCTCTGGGTGTGTGCCCTTGTCATGTCCCACATGTACAAGAGGAGAATTCCTTCCTCCAATCTAGGAAGAAACGGAAAGAGAGAAGCTTTAGCAAGGGACCTGACCTAGCTTGGCGCAAAAGAAGGAACGGAGCAGAGCACGCGCATCGCATCGCATTTCAACCCACCCCAAAAGCCAAAAGGTAATTATAAATAACGAGAAGGAAGAACAAAACAAAAAGGAAAAGGAGGCTGACTTGCAACCGTAGATAAAACTGTGCAAAGCAAAGCAGAGCAAGAGAAGAAGTCTATGTATTGCCTACTCCATCCCAGAACAAATCCACGAGAAATCGCTCAATCCAGCATGAAAGCAATCGAACCAAACCGAATCACTCCACAATTCCCACAAAGAACAATCGCTCTTGCCCAAGGAGTCAAATCCAAACCAAAGCAATCAAACAGAACAGAGCAGAGGAGAATGAATGGGATGAGGGGAAGGGAAGCGCACCTTGCGGTAGGTGGTGCCGTCGGGCTCGACGGTCCATCCGGCCTCGTGGCAGAGCGACTTGAGCACCTCGTTGTTGTCGCAGTGCTTGGGGAGGTCGTAGTTGCCGTAGGCGCGCAGCCCCGCGTAGATCTTGGCCGCGATCGCCCGCCGCCGCCGCTCCCGCCGCCGGTTGTTCTCCCGCTCCCTCCACGTCGGCACCCTCCCGCCTCCCCCTCCTCCTCCTCCGTTCGTCATCCCTCCCTCTCCCACCACCACTCTCGCCTCAGAGTTGAGAGCGAGCGCTCGTGAGGCCGTGAGAAGCTGTCAGTGTGGACGACGACGCAGCTGTCGCTCGCAAGAAGCTAGCTAAAAACGCCACCCAGGTAAGTAACGCTCCGAGTGGCTCTTTTACCTCTTCGCCCCGGACCGCGCGGCGGTGGCCAGAGGACAGGGAGGGGCAAGGATGGTATTTTACGTGGTGGCGGGCGTTAATAATTAGCAATGGCGTTACCCAGTTAAAGCGAGCCGAGAATGGAAGGTATTCAGGGCCCGTGGTACAGCAGTGAAGTACGAGTATTACTACTTGGCAGTGCCGTTAAAGCCGCGCTGGCATTTTGTGGTGAGGTGGAGGTGGGGCCCGCTCGTCATTGGGAGTATTTCCGTGGTCAAAACCGGCTGAGGGCATCCGGATTTGATCCGACCTACAGTGGGGGTGGGACCCGCTCGTCAGAGTGGCAATCATAGCAGGGGATGGGTAGGGCTAGGGGCCGATGGTTGGACCGGGCCGGACCGGATCCGGATCTCCGAGGTTGGGTTCGGTTAGTTTTTGGAAGAACACTGATCACCAGAGTGGAAGAACAAGAGTGGGAGAAAGAAAGCGATGGATTTGGTGTATATTCTTGATGTCTCCGTGGATGCTTAATAGAGATCATCGTACATAGTAAATAATCAATTTTCATATAGAAAGACATATCATTGAAAAATAAAATAAAAAATATTCGGAGATAACTACGAAAACATCTCTTTGGGTCTTCAAATTGAAAGAGTGATATATCGAGAGGGATCGAGAATCCTAATTCTCAAGTCCTTTTAAGGACACTACAATTACGCACTTGTAATTGACGCGATCAACGCAGTATGGGAAGGATTCAAACGTTTGAATCACATTCGAACAGATTAGAGAGAAAGTAGCATGATTCATGCAAAATATAAGTCACGAGTCAAGTGCTCCCATGCGAAAGCGCAAATAATTCTGCAAATTTAGCTAAATTTCATAGTGCAAGCTAAATTCTGCAAATAATTCCCCTCGATCGGGTGGTCTAAAATTCTAAATGCTAGTCGTTTTAGAGTCATCCAAGCTGCTCCAAATAATCAACCGATCAAACAAACCAGCTGAGCTTGTTGATAATTGCGCGCAAACATCATTTTTCTAGCAATCCAAAATTTCAGCATGCATGACACACATCATTTTTCCCTAGGCACGTTTTCATGGGGGTTAAGATGAGTCCGTCGTGCCTTGCGAACATATCTAATCGAGCAAATTATAAATGCAGATGTCATTTTAGAGACAAGCTAGCCCCATCTAATACCAGAGGCTCATTCGCAATCGATGATCGACCGGCAATTTTCTGGCAATGCGAAATCGCAAATTGCAGCAGCAAGCATGCATGACACGTCATTTTCCTGCTTTAGCCGGCAGGCAGGCTGGTCCATATATTCCATTGCATGCCCTGCTCATGCACGTACGTCCATGCATGCATCCCCTACATATGTGACGTGTTATTTTAACCCTCAGCTCGTCGTCAGGCACGTCCCTTTACATCAAGAACTTCAGGTCAGGCTGTACTCTTGTCCTCTGGTTGGCCACGTCCTCTTCAATTATATGCTGCGACTGCAGCATTGCTGTAGCTCCAGATTTCATCTGTTCGATTCGATCGAGATATATCAAGCTAATAGATAGCAGTAAATTTCAAAAGGAAGAAGAAATAAAGCTAAGAGAGAGCAGTAAACAAACAGATGACGAGATAGATGGCACCGAGGAAAGAAAAACGATGGCTCTGGGTCTGGGCATCTCCCGATTCCTAGCCTCCTAGGACATTGGGGAGGGAATCTCTACCTATCAATGCGTGCCTATTGCACCTCTTGTAGGGGCGATTTCAATTCAAGCATGTCTATTCGCAAGGTGTGCTTATATGCATTATTTTTTAAAAGCTACATAAATATTAAGAAGAATGAAAGCTAGACAATGATCCGAATGTATATCCAGTCCACATGGCTCATAATTTAGCGCTGCAGCGATTGGTATTCGGACCTTAACTCGAGGCATTTTCTCTATCGCTTCTTACCTTGAAACATCACCTTGCCTCCTCTATCCCTATTTACCAACAAGGAGTAGTACAGAAATATTGATCTGTTGTGTATCAACTACGCCTTTCAACCTGATCTTAAGCCCAGACTCACCCTTTGTGAACAAACCTTACAAAGGAAACCTTGAATTTTAGTGTATTAGATTCTCACCGATGTTTTCATTACATAAGCCAACATTCCCGCTTCCTCTTGGTATCTCAAATGGTTAACTGCATGCTGACCTGAATTATTGTTCGCACGATCAGATGATTCAGAACATGAACATTCCTCTATTATCGCAGGCCGTAGGTACAATTGTGCCGGAACGGATCTGAACCGTTTACTTCACTCACGCGTGGAGTTTTTTTTTCCTTTTTCGTACGTTAGCTTTCCTTCCCCCTCTCTCCCTGGACCAAAGTAACTGTAGTAGTACTGTATTTTTTTTTTTGAAACGGATTCTTAGTACTGTAAACCATAGCTGGTCGTCAATTTCTTCCGGTATATATATATATATATACTAGAAACCTATACGCGGCGTGCCAGGCCGCGGGCGTCGCTCTCCACGCGAGCAAATCGAGAAAACGCGCGATCGACGCTCCACACACGAATAAATCGAGAAAATGCACGAAAAGGACCTAAAAAGGATTTTGTGTTTTCCGCAAAAGGGTTTAAACGTAATGCTAGAAAAACGCAACAAGGATCTAAATGCGATGTATATTTTTTCAAAAAAAAAAAAAGGGATCCGAACGTTTTTTTCCCCCGAGAAGGACCTATTCGTAATTCTGTTTTTTGGTAAAAGGACCCGAGCTCAAGCCTTAAAAACGCATAAAGGACCTAGATGTAATATCTATTCTTTTTTCAGAAAAAGGATCTAATCGTTATTTTTTTTTCGAAAAAGAACCTGTTTGTAATTTTTTTCGGCCGCTCGACTCGAGCCGCGAGCCGAGCCGGCTCGCTCCATGACTCAAATCAACCACAAGGCAGGAACGTTGCAGTCTTTAGTAGAAGGTTATATATATATATACACATGACACATGTATAGCTTTTTAATGAGGGAGCTAGCTAGTAGAATGGTAGGTGCTTAGATTCGTAAAAACAATGGAGTCCTTTTTATTGGCTTGGAACGTATATACAGCGAGGGGACAGGGATCAGGTGCAAATGCACATGATCATCCGTCCATTTTTAGATCCCTAGATCCACGTACCACAGTGCTGATTGCTACAATAAAAAAATAGTGCTACAATATGGCACACAATCTAAGCCATATCCTGTGTTACTGTTGCAATTGCTTAAGTTCACAATAACCCTATCCATAGTGGGCAGGGGTGTACTAGGGACACCGGGTATGTCTGTAGTGGCGAATCTAAGATTTAAACCTAGGGTATACCGATTAAATAATAATTCGGTAAACGATTTAAAATTTATCGAGTAATTCGGTATACAAGTAAAAAAATAATTAAAAATAAGATGATATATTTAAAAGAAACTTATATACCTATAATATTACATCTTATTGTTCGGTCTACGCCTTCTAATAGCCATAAAACTCTTGATTATATCATCTTCTTTCACTTTGAAGAAAATATCTCGCTCAATGTTGCAGTTTGTGACGGGGGAGGAGGTGAAGCAGCAGCAACCTTCTTTGCTGCATGTTTCTGAAAAAGAGATGCAATGTCTCCGTTCCTCTTCATAATTTAAAAACCTTGCAAATAAAATACGTCCATTGAGTGGTTAAAATACTAACTAAGATAATCAATAAATAAAGATACAACTATGTCAGCTATAGTAGGAGTCGAATAAAGTATATGTGTAGGATCTAAAATATACTAAACTAGCAATCAGAGGGGGATGAATGATTGCGCGAAAGCTAAAATCAAATTTTTGATCTACAAAAAAATCACCCCAATTCAGACTCAAATAATTGCTTCGTATTCAACAAAACAGAGTAGATATGTTTGGTAAATCATGAATTCTCAGAGATCCAACCGTTGGATTGACCTGAAATTTGAACAGAATAAACTAGATTCCAATACTCATCTAAATAAAAAATAATTAGCACGATCAGACCTTCGGATCAAAAGTTATAAATCCTGCAAGGTTGCTGTGCCAGATTATGACGAGAATCATGTATGGACTGGACCAAATCTACAGGGTATGCCGCGGCCCACCTGGCATACCCTGTAGATCCGCCCCTATATGTCTGGACATACCAAAAATTTTGAAAATTGCTACAAGATCACCACTCTAATTGACCAAATTTGTTGATTGAATTAGTTACAATTTTAGTGGTTTGGAATTTTTAAAACCTTAGAACTATTTGTATTGTATTTTTAGTAAATTTAAAAATGTATGTTGGATTTATAATATAATAAAATCATCGTACATGACTATAGAGTTGTACGTGTAAAACGTGCTCTCAATGAAAGTTTTGTAATTCCGCCACTGATAACGAGGAATTGATCATTGATTTCCTACTTCTAGCCAGTATCATCTTCTGCTTGCTCATGTCAAACATCTCCAGCCTGCTAGCTGTTTCGCAAGGAGGTCAAACATGTACTCGATTGCTAGGGGAAAGGATGCTCGATCAGTTGCCTAAATTTAATAGAGCAGTACAACCGGGGTGGCCATTCTTTCATGATCACTTGGTCAAAAATCGACAGAAGAAAGGATGCATGGTCTAAGCACTTGATTACCAAGTAAAACTACTCAGGAGTTGATGGGAATCTTTGAATTCTTGCACTGCATTGCACTTACGAGATTCATCCTTGCTGTACGTATTTGCATCTGTACCAGACAAATACGAGAGAAGAGGACGTAACGGCGCCACCAATATATCGTGCTCGCACGTGTACGGCACTGAAATGACTAGCTAGTCAATTGCAATATTTGAGCTGACAGGTACCAACCGCTACCAGTACTCCTTCACCTCGCCACTATGTGCTGCTCCATTTCTTGTGCAATGCATTTGTAGATGGTAATTTGGGAACATAATTTAGGGAAAGAATTGGCCAGCGCACTTACGATTTACGATGTTGAAAATACTTTCGAGTTTTCGGACCAAATCCCCTAAAAAAGATGAGATGAAAAAGAAACTAAGCCCTCAGATGATATTCTCTCTGTTCCCCCCTTCTTTAGAGTGTGGCTGGGTTGCCTTTAAACCACAAAATTTTCCCTTACCGACGAACTCCGCAGCAATTAATTTGATTTTGGAAATCATATACTCTCTCTGTGCAGATTTATAAGATGTATTTTTTGAGTAGTTTTGTTTATAAATATAAGATATATTTTATATTATACAAAATTAGTGTAATCTTCTCTCTATACTCCTAATAAATATCGATCTTTACTTTATATTCTTTACATGCATACATTAAATATAGTATTTAGTGATAATAATTAGAGGTAATCTAATCATTTTAAATATCCTCTTAGTCTATATGACATGAAGAAATACATTTTATAAACTTGGACGAAGGAAGGACCTAGTATTGGCATTTGAAAAAAAAAGAGAACACATATACTCCGTAAGTTAATTTCGTACAAACGGTGTGAAAGTGCAAATTGCAACTCCTCTCGAATCTCGATCTTGGAGTGCGCGTCAAAGCGACGCTGATCAAAGTGGAGTACCGCCTTCTTTTTCTTTTTCATTTCTTTGAACTGATCTGATTTCTATTACCTATATATATTATTGATATATTGTACTATATAATTTCTCGATTAGGTCCAATTGGCACTGTCTCGACACACTAGTAGTAATTGAAGTTCCAAACAATCGTTCCAATTGTCAGCGTGTTTGGAAACGTATAAATTCGACAGAAAACGGAGCTTGAAGTGAATCCCTTAATATACTTCCCTTGTACTACCACTTGTCCAGTATGATTGAAGTGGATCGATGCTGGAGGGTGTGACTTAGCATACCTTTTCACAAAGGCTTAATTAAAAGATTAATCTTTCCTTAGCTAACCTAAACGGCTAGGTTTTCTAGTAAAATTTTACAACTTAGTTCTAACCCTACACAATCCTAGTGAACTAAGAAATGGAATACAGTAAAATAAGTACGGAAATGTAAAAGAGACAAAACACAACTGATTTTTCTACCGAAGTCTCAGAGATTCGGCGATCTCTCCTACTCATTGTTCAAGCACTCTCACAAGAGTCTAGTACTGAGTTGAGACCACGCAAGGAATCAAGTCATCCACTCGTAGTAGTCCTTCTCCACTTCGGATAGGTTGACTCGAAACCTTCACAAACCTTTTGGTGCTTTCCCCAAGCTCCTTCAAGGAAGATCACCAAGCCAACGCCTCCAAGTTGTCTAGAAAACGCCGATATTCAAGAGTAACAAGCCCAAAGAGTTTACTTGAACCCAACAAGACCGAGCAATTAAGAGTGTTGCAAAACTTAGGGCTAATCTAATCTCACAACCACTCAAGACTTCAATCCAAACTTCAAAGTGCCCACAAGCTCCTTGTCGACTTTTATAGTCGGCAATAAATTTATGGGGTAGACGCTAGATCTCAAACTCGAAGGTCACACAAGACAAGGGGTTTAGACAGGTTCAGGCTCTCGCGGAGGAGATAATACCCTAGTCCTGTGTGCTGGGATTATGCAGATCTCTTGGATCTAAGATTGCTCAAAGCACAATATGCTCTGGGCGATATGAGGTGTGCTATGCTCTATAGCTTGATCGCTCTATGCTTGGATGATCGGATCCCTATGTTGTTGCCCGCCCTCTCCCTTATATAGCGGGGGTGGGGCGGCTTACAGAGTCCTGATCGGTTTGGAGATTCCGATCGATTACAAGATTCTAGTCAGTTAATAGGATAGAGTTTACATCTTTATCTATCCTATTAACGACTCGGATTACAACCGTATCTATCATATCTAAATATAAGTTCAACTTCCTTTAGGATATGTCCCCTTTTGCACGGCAGCGGGGCCTGACGCGGGGAGTATCTTCTGGGCCTCCCTCTTGGGCTTGTCATGAGGGTACCCGGGTTCTTATATTCCACACTCCTCAATAGGATGAACATTAAAATAGAGTCGCAGGAGCTATGACTTGAACCCCCATAGGGTCTATTTATAGCCCCCCTCCTAAAAAATTAGCTGGTAAACACAGGTATTTCAAAATACCTTTTTGAGTTAGATTGTTTGATCTACTCGGATTATCTGGCTTAAGCAATTACAATGATAAAAAAATATAGCCGTTACACACACTTGGATCATCTGACCTAATTTGAATTATCCAACTCACTCAGATCATTTGCCTGGCTCGGATTATATAGGCTACTGCAACTACTGAATAACACCTTATGTGAGTAACAAGCCTAAAAGGATCACTTGAACCCAGCAAAATCAAGCAATTAGGAATGTTGCATAACCTAGGCATAATCTACTCTCTCAAGCACTCACGACTTCAATCAAAGCTTTAAAGTGTCCTCAAGATCCTCACTAGGATGGCACTAAAATGGAGTTGCAGGAGCTATGACTTGAACCCTTATAGGGTCTATTTAAAGATTCTCTCCTCAGAAACTAGCCAATAAACACTAACAACGGTAAAAGATTATAGCCATTGCACACACTCGGATCGTCCAACCTAACTCAGATTATCCGACCCACGTGGATCATCCTTTTAGTTTGGATTATTTGAGCTAGTGCAACTTATCAAAAACAACTTCTCTGTAAAATTGATCTAGGTAATGCTCCGACCCACTAGGATTAGCTGGCTCACATGGAAATTATCTCAGACTAAGTCTCTATCAAATTTATTCAACTTTTAGTCCAACTCTCTCGGATCATCTGACTTACATGGAAATTATCTTGTACTTTGTCAAATTAATCCAATCCTTAGTCCGATCCACTCAAATTATCCGAGTTCTTTTAAGCAATTCTCTGTAGAATTGATCTAACATATAGTTCAGATCACTCGGACATCTGACTTTCATTGTAACTCAAAAACATGTCCTCTGTAAAATTGATCCAACCCATGCTCGGGGTCACGCAGATCATCCAACTTCTATTAAGTACACTGGATATGCTCTATGTTGAAATTATCCGACTGATGGTTCGACCCAACTATGAATTTTTAGACAAGTCTAAAATTTCACATACATTCCAAACCTGGCATTCTTACTTGATTTTTTGGCTTTCTCTGATTAGATATGAGCCAGAGAGACAGATTGAATCATAATTCACAACTAGCTACCCAACCTACCTCACCAAGCTAAGCTATTAGCCTTGAACCCGTTTAAAGTACATCCAAAACAAAAACAAAATATATCAATAAAATAATCCACCCGATTCCTCTTATCATTTCTAATCACAAGTTTCTTAATCTTCATGTTTTGTCGTCGTATACTACTTTTGGGATCCATACATACTAAGAGCTCTCAAAATTCCAATATTAAGCCCTTGAAACATGGTTAATAACAAATTATCGTTGTTACTTACTAAAACATTTAATTATTTGAAGTTAGGGAGGTTAGAGTACTGCATGTGCATCTCGTCTGCACTCAGTCGGTCAGTCCCCTCTGCGCTGCACTGTATATCCAACGCCACTCTCGGTCTCTGACCTACCTAGCTTAGGACTGACTGAGTTAGCCACCCACCTGCTCAAAATCCTCCCGTCCATCGGTCCATCCCTCCCTCCATGGGAGATGGGACTGCAGATTTTGCTCCCTTATTTTTCTTATATACGACTCTCTCTCTCTCTCTACTCTACTCTGGTTCAGGTCGTCTTCTTCTATGGTTCTTTCTTTCTTTTCGACGATATTCTTCCTCTTCGCTCTCTTCTTTTAGGTGGCGTTTGGTTGGATGGATGAAGGTGGATAGGATATGACGGTCCCTGGATTTAGAGCCATCCAATTGTTTGGTTGGGTGGATGGGGTGAATATGGCTGTCCAGTTTTTTGAAATATTCCTTCAAAATGCTAGACAGAGTCCTCCCATAAAAAAGGCCGTATGAGTTCATCCAGTTTGTTGTACGAAGAGGTATACTCGGTCAAATTCAAATTTCGTCAGTGTACTCGGTCAAATTCAAATTTTAGTCAAATTTTGTCCGGAAATTCAAATTTCGGTCAAATTTTGGCTGAAAATTCAAATTTTGTCAAAAATTCAAATTTGTTCAAAAATTCAAAATTTGTCCAGAAATTCAAATTTCGGTCAAATTTTGTCCAGAAGTTCAAATTTTGTCCAAAAATTCAAATTTGGTCAAATTTTCTCCAAAAAATCAAATTTAAGTCAAATTTCATCGAAAAATTTCAAACCAAAATTCGAAACCTTTATTACAACTAGCCCATCCATCCTTATCAATGCAACCAAACAAAAAATTAGCTCATCCTATCTACATTCATCCATCCAACCAAACAAAACATTGGCTCATCCCTATCCACCCAACCAAACAACTACCTGGATGGTTTCATCCCATCCAGGTTGAATGGCTATATCCCATCCAACCTCATCCAGGCAACCAAACGTACCCTTAGTTAAAGTCTTCTTTTTTGAGAGCAAGCTCTAGTGAATTTTTTTTTGTTTAATATTTTTTTTATTCTTTTTTTTCAAAACTATGCGTCCGAAAAAAAAATTACTAAATGCCCCGTCACCCGTGTATGGGCGATCGCCCATACACGGCGATTCTACCTCCGCCGTCTACTCCAAGCGGCGCCATCGGTGGTGAGCCCCTGTCGCCGAGACAGAGGCGGCCAATATATTTTTTTAGTTTTGTTTTCTAATGACTATATGCCTTTTAATATAAACCCCATAACTTTTGATAGGAGTGTCCAAATTAAATGAAACTTGTTTCTAAATTTAAATTTTGGAATGAAGAATTAGAGTGTGAAATAAAAATCCATGTGTTGTTTGCAGAAAAATATTTTTATTTGAGTTCGAATGCTAGGCTCTAACGGTGGATTGTGAAGGAATTATAATGTGTGTTGATCCATAATTCATGAAATAAATAGAATAAGTTACTACAACCTTATGCACTTCATTTTTGCAAAAATATCTAAATATTATTGCATTTTGAATCAAAGATGGCTAGTTTAAACCCTTTATAACATTCATTGTTTAAGCAGTTAGAATAATGTCTGAACGACCTCAAAACTTGATGAACCAGTTTTGTTGCATTCTTGGGCTTGCATAGGTTACAATTATGTAAAAATATTTAGATGTCACTTTAGGTCGCACTATTTTATTGTTGTCCTAACATGCAATCGGTAAAACATCAAAATGGCCGTATCTTTCGCAAACGATGGTAAAACTCGATGAAATCAAATCTGACGAACTTAAAATGCTATAACCTATCTCGATGGAGAAAAATAACATCATTTGGGACAACTAGAGCAGTAGGACATATACGAGCCCTCCGGACAGTGAGCATACTCTTGAAGGTTGGGTCGCACTCTTTATTACGACTTAAAACTAAAAGGAGTACCACGAACAAAGAAAACCAAAGTTAACACCAGACGCTCATCGAGTGCTTCGAGGCCACTTCCCATTCGCCCATGCCTCCGGCGGGGCTTCTCTCGCACGCGCGCCTCTCTCGCTTCCTCTCTCTCTCGGCCTCCTTCTCCTCCGCTTCCTTCCTACATGCCTCCTCGCGTGCGGCATCGCGTTGTTCTTGAAACCGTCGCGTGAACTCATCCTCACGGTTGGCTTGGTCAAGAAGCCGTTGGTCCTCGGGGTTGATCTCCGTATCAAACCACTGCTCAAATTCACACAGTGGCGGAGGTGACTGTATGAAACGTAAATTAGCAAAGTTTCATTCAAAATGTTATGTAACCCGTACGATTGTTACCATGCGGCGATCCTTCAGGCTCTTCTCCGGCGGATCGAAGGCGTAGTTGCGGCACTTCCAATACCTCCTCTTCCAAGTTGAAATTTCCCAAGAGCGGACAAGCCTGCAAAGATCTCCGCACATACACATGGGTGCTACAGCTCCACGAGGTAGGAAGAGATCTTGGTACGCTAAATTCCGCGGGCATTCACTTGCTTCTTCCTTTGCCTTCCCCTTACCCTTTGCACTTGCACGCCTCGGCATTTTCGATTGATGCTCACCCCTCTATTCTTTCTCCCGCTATTCTTTGCGAGACCGCTTGTGAGAACGAATGTTATAAAGGGCAGATATCGCCCGGGTATGGAGCGATCGCCTCATATTTGGGCGATCGCCCCATATAAGGGCGATCGCCCCATATAAGGGCGATCGCCTCACATTAGGGCGATCGCCCCTACTAGAGGCAATAGGTGCACCGAAACGTTGGTGTGTTGTCACGTCGTGTGGCATAGGCAAGCAATGCATAAATGATTTGAACAATTTATAGTGATAACGCTGTCATGTTACTAACTCGGGGAGTTATACAATGTGTTGCTGAACGTAAAGCCATTGCAAAAATTACATCCGTACAACAAGTCAATCACGGCCACGCTTCCTAATCTGGCCCGTGGGGTAGGTGAGTGGCGACGGCGGACGGACGTCCCTCTTAGGCCGCCTGCGCGCGCGCGTAGAGTAGTCTTGCGCGCGGCGAGGCCAAGTCTGTGGCGGCGCACCGAGAGCTGAGAGGGGTCGAGGTAGTTGGTCGAAAGGTACTCCTCCAGGTCAAACTCGTCGTCGAAGGGGTCGTCGAAACCACCACGTGGTCTCGCTGGGCGCGGACGACGAGGAGCCTCGCACCACCATCCCTGGCGCTGCTGCGTGGGAGCGTAGCGAGGAACCGGCGGGTAGGGCGAGACGCGAAGGAGCCTTCCCACCATCGCCCCCACTGCTGCTGCGTGGGAGCGTAGCGAGGAACCGACGGGTAGGGCGAGACGCGGAAGGAGCCTCGTCGACCCACCGCCCCCCTGCACTGCGTGGGGCGTGACGAGGCACCGGGGTAGGGCGAGGTCTTTGGGCGGCGGCGTGGTGTGCTTTGCGTCCGCCGACGTCTCCGCGCCCTCGGCGGTGGCTGCGAGCCAACCGCCTCACCGCATCGAGGACCCGACCCCAAGCCGTCTCGGACTCGGCGGTGGTCACCGATGCCCCCTCTAGGCGCGTCAACATGGACACACCTCCACCTCAATCTCCGCCAAGAGCCGAGTCCGCATGTAACGCCGATTGGTATTACGTAAGTTACATGAAAAGACGTGCCCATGTAGGTTCGATTGCGACACTTACCGAGGCGTTGTCCTCCGGGACATCTGTGAAGGGTACGTGTTCGCTCATCGATGCTGCCGTCGCGACGTCGGTGCTGGTGTGTACCCACCGAGGCGAGTCTGCGGGCGAACCACTCGATGTACTTGATCGTACATGTCATGGTCGTCTGGCCGGGTCTCGATGACCCTCTCGCCGAGCGCGCGTCCCCATCGCGACGCCCATGGTCGCATACGGCGCGAATCGAGAGCTCACCGCAGCACCCATCCGGTCATCTGCAATGCAAAAGCGAGTAGTACACACCACATTAATTTCGCAAAGATGCGGAGTAGTAGGATCGGGGCAAGTACACTGAGCGCCACGTCGACAACGTGACGAGGCGGCAAAGGAAAGGATCGAACAGCCGAATCGCCGCAAAGACTCGGTGCGGGAGTACTCCTCGACACAAAGGTCAAAGACGAGCACCTTACGGGTGAGCCAAAGGCCTCATCTCGCGTGCAAAGCACGGAGACCCGTGAGGTGCTCGGGCGTGACGTCGTCGCGGTGTATGGCGCCCACCGCACGCCCTCGTCGTGGAGGCGGTGAACTCCCGAACGAACTCTGATAGGACCTCCTCACTGTCGGTCGCGAACCTCCGCCGCGAGGAAATAAGAAATGGCGAAGGTTATTCAAGTGCGTTAGTGGGGAAAAGATACGAGGAGCATACCGCCGTCCGACCCAGAGTGGCCCATGGTGGGCCATCCACCGGTCGTCTCCGTAAAGCTCCTCGGTGCGGTGTCGTGTCAACAACGAACTGCCGACGAGAAGCGCTCCCAAGACCACAATCGGAGGAGTAGGACGCAACCCGACATCGTCGCGTCGTGCTCGCCCGAGAGATCTGCGTCGCATGCAGACCTCTGTGCGTCGCCGCAAGCACACCGAGGCCCACGATCACCGCATCACCGCTTACAAGGGGAGTTAGACGTGCTCGCCGAGACGAGATTGGGCCCGAGTGTGTTACCTCATCCACCGGGTGTCGGCGATGTCTTTGGCGTGATCGATCGGTGATGACGTCCACCGTGTTCCGTGGGAGGACGGAACATCACCCAACCGAACAACAACAGAGGTATGCCTCCAAGTGGCGGGCCACGCCCGCCTCCTCCGCGTCTTGGTGGAGAAGCCGAGCTGCAGCTGCTCACAACAAACATTATCGGCAACTTGGCGCTTCTATTTTAATTCTCAAAGAAAGAGGTACTCACCGTGGAATCGGCGACCACGCCGTCGCCGGTCAGTGGCGCCGGCCTCCCTAAGGGGTGGTAGGGTCTGCCGGGGTGCCGCGCACTCGGCAAACGCGCGACAACTCGGCGTGCCACGTGATAGAGGCGTCGTGGTGGCACGCATCGCCGGACCCGCATGGGGAGGCCTAAGAGGTACGACACGCCCCGCAGGCGTCGAGCCATCTCTCTCGCACGGAAGGTGGAACGTGTGCGTCTCCGGTCTCCACCGGTCCACGAGTGCGCCAGCGAGGACCGGTCGTGCCGAACCGCGGGACCTCCTTGCCCGCTAACGGGCGATCCACCGCTCCACCATCCTACAAAGAGGAAGTAAGCCACCGCCGCAACTTGCATGTAGTGCAATGCGTCGTTAGAATTGCATTCACGGTGAAATGCGTGTACGTAAAAGAGTGCAAGCGTTCGCGCCTACCGTGGAACCCGCCGTGGGTCGATGCGGCGCTCCTGGGCACCCGAGGTCGGCGGCCTAGCTCTCGGTTCTCCTCTGCGGAGTACCTAGACCGGTGGTCGATCGACGGCCACGCCCAGCACTCGAGGCAAGGTCGCACCATCGTGGCTGTTACAAAGCAAATACAACAGATTTATCAAGAATTACATGTGCACACAAAATGAAATGCGAAATAACGAATTGTACCATACTCAACAAACAATACAACCGGTGCGCGAGAGCCAAAAAAACTCGGATTGCAAACATACGAAAGACAAAGACATGTTCGACGAGGCACACAACGTCGAGAATTACATTATCCTCGTAGGTACTAAGCGGAACATCGGAGAATTACATGATGCGAACAACAACTTACTAGTACATTGAAAATTACATCGAACATTACAACGTACATTACAACTTACCGGTCCATTGAAAAATACAAGATGGGAACAACATGGAAAGTTACATTATGCGCGGTTGCGACGCGCCTCAGACTCGTCCATATCGTTCCGAATGCGCCTTGTCCTTCGATGCCCGACCTTCATCTTCAACATTCGGATGTCCGGTACCCATCGATGGTCCGGAGAGGGGTCTGTTGTGAACGATCCATCCACTCGCACCGTGCACACCTCATGATGCCACGTGTTGAGAACGCTCTGCTTGTAGTAGTACGGGGAGATGAACGGACGACAGGATTGATGCGTCTCGGCGGCTGCGGCAATGACGTGCTAGCACGGCAAGTGTAGCAGGCGTGGTTTCGCAGAGCACTCGCAATCACCGCCGAGTACGCATGATGAGAAGTCCTCTCCGGTGGCACCCTGCGACCTCGGTCCACCGCAGATTGCACGTGGTATCTCCGTTCCACGCCACTCTCCGGTGTAACCCGATGTGTCTGCGCCTTTCTTGTTTTCTTGGACATGTAGGTAGACACAACAGATGAGTACGACAGTCGATTGTCCGACATACATGCTATGGAGGTCTTGTATCGCTCAATGAAATATCTCTGTGTCCCTAATAAGACACCTCAACTATACCCACCGCTGGAAGGCATCCGTGCCTTTCATTACCCGATTGTAAATCTCCGCCAGTTCGTTGTCATGATCCCATAACGCGAGCCGCCTCGTCGTGCGTAAGGACCATTTATCCAAAGGCTCATGTCGATCCAATCGGTGAAGCTCTTTATGTTTGGTACCGCCCTCGCCGGATGTTTGGGGGTCTGCTTCGGCGCCTTTAAAGGTCGTGGGGTCCTCTCCTTGCTCATGGTACACCATCGGGTTCCTTGATGAACTAGCGGTACCTCCGGGATCCATTGATTGCTTCTTCGTTAGTTCGCCCAACGCCTTCCAAAGCGCGTCGAACTTCCTCCGTTGGTTCTGTTTGCACAGCGCTTGAACATGTTCATAAGCTCCTTGTTCTGAATCGACGGAAAAATTGGCACCCATGTGCCTCATGCACCACCGCTCCTCGGATCCGCCACTTTGTCGCTCCCACGACGGCGGACCCTTGTTGCATATCCACGATCACCCTTAGCACCACGCATGTCGGTCATGGATGACACAAACATCGAACTGCCGAGAACAATCGCCGCCTTCACTCTTTCAAGGAACCGCATCAGCTCTCCGTGTTTTCTCCACGAATGCCAACGCAACCGGTAGAACACGGTTGTTGGCATCCACCGCGATCGCAGATTAGAATCTAGCCCTTGTACTTCCCGTGAGGAATGTGCCGCCCATGCAAAGGACCGGCGACGCGTTTTAACGCATTTATGCATGCGCCAGGCGAAGAATGCACGCCGCAATACCCACTTCCGGTGCACGCACCACCCGCAGGAACTCCGCAAGGTCGATGGATGTACCGGGGTTCCTTTGTGCGATTGCCCGAGCAAGTGGGAATATTCTCGTCTGAAGCCTCGTCGTCCCGAACCGTATTTCCGAGCTGTCCTTTTTGCTCTCCATGCCTTTGCGTAGCTAATCTTGTATCAAACCTCTCCTCCACGGTGTGATAATAGATCGAGGCTGCGGATGGGGATTGTCCACGATCGACCATAAAACACATTTGCCACCCAAGTGGACGACGATTGCGGTGTCCTGCTCCGCTTCTTCCAACTCACGCTTATGCTCCATCACTATGGAGCATTTCCAGAGTCCGCCCACTTCCTGGTATGCATGCACCGCCATGGGCACGAATCAACTACGCACTTCACGTCGTAGTCCTTCTTCTTGGACTTCACAACCTCGAATTGCCGCGAGAGACATTGCCCAAGATTTCACCGCATCCATCACAGCCTCCTTGTCTTTATATATGGCCCCTGCGTCACCTCGTTCTCACGATACTCCCATGCATCAATGTTCCTTCATTCATCGTTAGGTCTTGAAATTGTAATTGGTCCACGCACGTGGATAGGCACCTCGTATGCGTTGTCCTCCTCGTCGGAGTGCTCACCATCGTGGACTTCCTCATCCGCACGGTCCTCCTCTTCCATCAGTCAACAATGTCCTCCACCTCCTCCCCTCGTCGGCCACCCTCGCGCCTCCACCGCTGTCTCCTCCGCCCCGGTCCCTTCGCCACCGCCAGCCTCGTGCTCCTCGCCTCCGGGCTCCTCGCCGCCTTCCTCTTCGCATCCTTCTACATTTGATGTCCCTCCGCCGTAATGTCCACCCCGACATCACGAACTTGCGACACCGATGGAGCTACCGGGTAGCATCAGACCAACAACATGAGCGGCCAACCCGCTCTACAGCAAAACCAACATAACTCCTCCATGTTGACGCCGAGTTAATAGGAATCAACTCTCCGTAAAACGGTCTTGTGCTCGGCTCACTCTCGCTCGACCATGAATCAACACTCGGGCATCCAAACCGAACATCCGAGACATCCACTCCAACAAACCCTCAGATGTCCTATCGCTCGGCCTCGCATATGCCCCTGCATCGACTCTTGAAAATGATGATAGATCCACCCCATCCGCCCCGTGCTATCTCCCCATCTCCATAAAATATTTGGAAATACAATTTCTCCGACATGCGCAACGTCCGACGGAAAAATATTACTCTAAAATACAATCTACAAAGCGTACATTGACCGTACTACAAAATACGACTATAAATAAGTGATTTTGACTACAAATAAGTAATCAAAATGACTACCATATGGCCTAACATTATATTTGTGCCACATTACATTAACCCTACCAAATTAAAATTGTAAATATTGTCTACTTTTTTCACTGTATTCACTTTCTATATACTGAGTACTATACAATCCTGAAATCTCTAAAAACTAAATACTACATTAAAGTTATAAACGCTATTCGAGAAATTTATAAACAACACTATGAGAGAAATTCTAAATATTGCACAATCCTAAATTTTCTAAACACTAAAATAAATTTCTAATACTACAATAAATTTGTAACGTACTAAATACTATAAAATCCTGAAAATTCTAAAAACTAAATACACCCCATCCGCCCCCTGTGCTATCTCCCCATCTCCATAAAATATTTGGAAATACAATTTCTCCGACATGCTTTGCAACGTCCGACTAAAAATATTACTCTAAAATAAAATCTACAAACGTACATTGATCGTACTACAAAATTATTTACATTGGCTAATACATTATTTACGTAATAAAATTAGTAATACACAACCCTAATAAATTAAATTTCTAAATATTGCCTATAGTTTCTAACTAACTAAATTTCTACATACAAAATACTACATTAAATTTGCATATACTGAAATACTACATTAAGTTTCTAAATACTACATACTGCATTAAGTAACTGCTACATTAAAATTCACGAGAGCTATACAATTCTAAAATTTCTAAACACTACGCAATCCTAAAATTTCTAAATACTACAACAAAGTCCTAAATATTAAATGATATTTTAATTACGCAACCTATAAAATAATTCCTACAATTATCTCTAAAAAAATTCTTACAGATAACTATAAAAAAACAAATTTACCTTTTTTTTTCTTTTTTCTTCTTTTCTCTCTTTCTTTCTTCCTTTCTTCTCTTCTTTCTCTGCCTTGCTTCAGTCGCGCTTCACTCTGTAGGAAGGAGGCGCTGGCTAAATCTGGGCGATCGCCCATACAGGGGGCGATAGGGGGGCCCACCACTGCCGCCGTTAGTCATTGGTATTGGACCGTGGCGAGGCACCGATCGCCGTGTATGGGCGATCGCCCATACACGCGACGACAGGGCATTTTCGTAATTTTTTTTTCGGACGCATAGTTTTGAAAAAAAGAAAAAAAAATATTAAATAAAAAAAAATTCAAGCTCTGGTTCAAGGCACGCCATGGCTACGGGCCGCCCAAAAATGATTATCCGAGTCGGTGGCCCTCAAATGTATTGGGCCGGGCCTGAATCGAACAGTAACTTGGTAATAGGCTTTCTCAAGATTCGATGCTGGATTAACCTGCTCCAAAGACTTCAAAGATACAAATTTTAAAACGCACTGATTCAGTCTTATTTGTTTCCTCTGCCCGATTAGATCGGATGATAAGAAAAGGAAAGAAAGAGGCGTAATACGAGAGGACTATTTTAACTCTTCCAGACTGTCGAAAGGGCTTTGTTGTCAAATGAATTGATGACAAGTCAAATTAGCACGTTGAACAAATGAACAGTGATAAAATAATCTGTTAGCCAATTTGATCAATTAGCGATAAAACATACATATGTTATCGATTTATTTAGCGACAGAGGTGTATTTTTGAAGAAAAAAATTTGTGGTATTATTTTTGTAACTTTTTTTAAAATGTATTATTTAAAAAATTCGTTAGGTCTATCTATTTGGGTAGTCCCTCATCCAAATATACATTACACTTTCTTATCCACATGAGAATCAATATAGGATTTCCCCCTAAGACGAATTAACTCTACATATATGATATACCTGATTACCTACCTGGCATGCATGCGTGTAATGTTTTCGTGCATGCATGGAGAAAGGTAGCTTGGCACCAAATCACGCATGGCTGTGTGCATGCTAGCTATATGTAACTTGGCTTAGCTTCTCAACCTCCCAATGTTCACTAGTATAGTGCCCTATAATAACCTGTCTTCCGGTTTCCTTTTCCCAGCACGTAATATATGATCTTTTCCTTTTCTAGAACGTTTGTTTCCTTTCCTTAATTCTAGGATATTTGTTTCCTTTTCCTTGAGATGATGCTGGAGGTGGGGGGAGATCTGTTGTGGGTCACAGGGATGAGTTAGACACATTAAACAATGGCCATCGGATTTGAGTGAGTAAAGCTGAGGAAAGATCTAAGAGGTTAATTTTGATGGAGGCAAGTTTCTGGGGACGTTTTGCTGGGTGCATGAAGGTTGAGCCATCTCTAGTGGAGTGCATTATTTGAGGTGGACGTAGAAAAGAATGCTTAGGTACATTATAAAGGGGTATAGATTTTTCCCTGTCCTAAATCTTTGATGTTCTTCGCTTTAAGCAATTGGATTGCTTTTCTTATAAACATGGATCGCACACGTTACATATGCGTGTATGCACCGCTATTCGATCTGCAGATGAATCAATTGCTTTTTCTTTTTTTTAATAAAAAGATCGCTATAATTTGTATATGCAAAATGAGAACATACGTAAGCTTTTCACCGTTGGTTTGATTTTGGGAAATCACAAGAGCTACTTTTAGAGTAATCTTGCTGGATTTGATGAGCTGATCTTGTGCCATTCGATTTTGTGTATGTAATCAAACTCGATCGTTTTGGACTGCACAACAAACATATTAATGAGACTGAGATCGACAAAATCATCGGACTAAAGAAGTTTGATTCCTCAAAATACTAGAGTACTAGTAGTAAGCAGTAACACGAGCTAATTAAGTGCTCGATCTAGATTACATGCATTACATGGCATTATAATTAAAAAGGGAGAGAACGTACGTACGTACAATACATACATACTCCAGGTCTCCAGCTCATGGGTCTTTACATGAACGCACACAATATCATATATAGGGTACTGTCGATCGACGTATAGATGCTACTAATAAATATCGATCATACGTACGTACGTACGTTGGTCATGGAACTGATGATGGATCAAGTTTGGTTGATCTGCTCCCGGCGTCCTCCTTCTTCTTGTTCTTGATCTCCTCCTCCGGTGCGACGGCGACGACGTGGCCCCGGCTGCTCGGGCCGGACGGCGGGATGCGCCACCGCCAGGCGAGGTCGGCGCCGCCGCCGTGTGCCCTCTTCGCTCGCCGGAAGAGCACACGGCGCCACGGCAATTCGACTGCGGCGCCGTCCTCTCCCTCCACCGTCGACTTTGATGAGGACGCCACGTCGCCATGAAGTAAGAACCTTTCTTGTGCACTTGCCAAGAAGGCTAGGTCAGTAGCAGCAGCTATGGCCATGGCCAGAACGAGAGCTAAGAGCTTCGGTTGGAGAGAGCTCATCATCGTGTTGTGTATTGACTGTATAGTGTATACAAATACAGCTAGCTAGGCTGCTCTATAACTATATGACTATGATCTTAACTCTGCTTAACTATGTGTGATGTGGTGATAGATTGATCTATATATGGCTAATTGGCTATATATAGGATGATGTTTGGTACGTGAAGATAGATAATGCTGCGGGTAGCTAGAAGTAACTCCCTCTATAGTCATAAATAGCTAACGACTTGAACATAAGTGTAATTAAACTTTTGATAATTTGATTTTCAATATCTTTTTATTTATCTAAATTAGATACATGAAAATCATATACATACATTTATCTCGAAGGTTAATTTCATAATATTTTAATTTGATTAGATTTTATAAACATATTATAATAAAAATTAGAGATCAAAGTTACACTTGGGTGACTGTTTTGCTAACCAAAGTAGCTACCTGTGACCGTAGGATTAACCGGTGAGATGATCAAAGGAAAAGTGAAAGTGGTTACGTGCTTTCGGTCAATAAAGCTAGCTAGCGATGAATACGTCGATCGGTTGCAAGTTGGCAACAGTGCACAACTGTTTAACTGTATTCGCTCTTTCGATCCATCTCGTGGCTAGCTACCCTCATTTTCAGCTGGCTAGCTACGCGTATCGTACGTATCCGATGCCTGGCAATTTATTGCTTCCTTCTCGAGGCGGAAAAGGAATAGTGCTGCGCTCTTTTACTTAATTCTCGTTATGTCTTGTCTGGAATATGCGGGAATTTTACGAAAATTTTACCGGAGATCATAATGTTTAATGTAAAATTCCTTTGAATAAGAAGTTTTTTATGTTCCCGTGTGAATTGAATTGTCTTATGTGAAGTTCATGCATGCGCCATAAACATGATCCGAATGGTTAGAAATGTGCAAGGCTTTCTGCAAGGATTTAGAACAACCTTGTTTGTAGTGTAAAATGTACAATCTCAAAGCACGTAAAGAGAAGAAAAATACTCCGTGCCACTGACGACCAAGGCTAAACAATTTCATTTGTTTAGGTGAGTGGCGCCTACTCATCTGCAGCGATTACTCGATCAGCGCAATGCTCCGGTGTAATAATTGTGGAGGTACAAGATTTGATGGACGGCCGAGTCCTTGCCTCCCTGTAGAAAATAGAGCTTTTCTATCAAAAGCACCAATCAGGGCTAGGACGTGTTACTCTACACGTACGTACAGAAAGGAATAGCCCAGTAACCAAGACGTCATCAAACCAAATCAAACGGATAATCCGAAAATAAATCCGAGGACACAGATACCGTGCCGGTTGGCAGCTCTAGATTTTCGGTGGGCAGAACAGAATACAACAGCAAAGTTTTCCTTTTTAGGATCAATCATGAGTATCCTAGAAGAACATTGTAACGGATAGTACATAGCTTCCTCGCGAAAAAAAAGGGCAGATGAACAACTGAAATATGCAGTTATTTAAGAACACCTGACGATCTTGTTCCGTAACATGCCTTTGCATATTAGCTTACCTCAAACAAGATTCCATACTGGCAGCAGTAATGCAAAGAATGAAGAACGGATGCAGGTTTGGAAATAGGATGATCACCTTTGCTCAAGAATGTCTCAGCAGCATTCACTACTACAGATTATAACATTACAGACCGTTCGAAAACGTCATCATATATGGTTTTTCGAACCGTCTGTAACCATATGTCAGTGATATCGTTTGCACATCACAGTCGGTTTTCAAACCGTTTGTGAAATGATGATATCACAGACGGTTCTAATCAAAAACCGTATGTGACGTTAGATATCACAGACGGTTTTTACACTACTACAGAAAGACTTATATTAGACGTTTTAACACAGGCGGTTTGGTAAAACCGTCTATGATAATGAACATCACTGACGGTTCTATAGTGAAACCGTCAGTGAGACAATCATAGACGATTTTCTTCATGAACTGTCAGTCATATTACAGACGGTTTTAGTTAAAAACCGTCTGTGATAATATCATAGACGGATTTAAATGCAAACCGTTTGTGATAATTTAATATCACAGACGATTTTAAATAGAAACCGTCTGTGATATGACCTCAGAACCCTATATAACCATACCGATAGAGGTTCGTAACGCAGATCGATCCATGCGTTTCATCTCCCGCAAACCCTAGGCCCCCGGCAACCCACCTCCCTGGCATCCGTAACGGCGACAACGGCCACCTTCTCCTCCTCGGCACAAGCGCGAAGTACTCCGTTCGCGATCACCTCCTCCCCCGTATCCGTGAGTGCGACGACGGCCACCTCCTCCTCCTCCCCAGCGCGCGCGAACTCCTCCGTCCGCGAGCACCTCCTCCCCGGCATCCGTGAGGGCGACAACGGCCACCTCCTCCTCTTCCTCCCCGACGCGCGCGCGAACTCCTCCGTCCGCGAGCACCTTCTCTTCGGCATCCGTGAGGTTACTAGTTAGGTATAGCTATGTGAGAATAAAATTCTGTGTGAGAGATATTTGTAGCATGCTCTGGTTTGTACAATGTGTTTGTTACATCAGTTCAAATTTGTTTATCTATATATGCTTCTACTATCTTTTTATGAAAAAATGAAAGCCACATGAATGATGTGTTCGATCACAATGACTGATAATGCTTTAGCTTTACATAGTATGACATATAATGACTTAATTTACATACTCTTAGAAATATTGATGCAAAGATGACTTTGTTTACATACTCTGCCATTGCAAGTTCACTTTGTATACATGGTGCTTAAAATTGGAACTACAATCGTTTATTGTATTTAAGTGTTGAATGTAATAATGTATATATAGTGCAATGCTAGCTTGATTTGCTAGGATGGTGTCAGTTGGGATTTGATTGAGAACAAGTATTACATTCTAGTAGATCGATGACATGGAAAAGCTATTAAAAGCTAAACAAAAACTTGAGGTGGAGATTGAACAACTGAAGGGGAAATCTGAGATAACAGAAAAAATTTATGAGATGAAACAAAAACTGAAAGATACAGATGATCGCTTAACACGGCACTTATCAGTAAGGACCACAAGGCGAATGCAGAGCTAGAAGAAGCTAAAGCTGAGCTTATAGAGGTGATATGAAGGTTTATAGTACTGAATTCGATGCGGTTACTATACTTTTCACAACAACATAATCTCTTTTAATTTGTAGGGACTGAGAGATATGACTGAAGATCAATCAATTATTGGTGTCAAACAAATCGGCACTTTACTGAAGTTGTGGAACTTCAGAGAGAACCAAGAAGCCTCTATTGCAGAAGCTATGGCACATATTATGGAAGACATAAAAAAACTATAAGGTTTTCTTGTCTTGAGCTACGAAATAATGTGGTTTCTAGCTGAACACTTATTGATATTTGTGGTATAAATCATATTTTGTTAATGTATTGTTATCTGAACTATGAAATATTTTGTTATCATATTTGTGGTAAGGTCTTCTGGCCTTGAACTATGAAATAATGTTTTCCCCCTAACTCTCTTGGCAGAACTTCCATGATTAGTATCTGATGTTCGAAATTTTATTTTTTTTAGATATTTATGCAATCACATTTACAAGGCACAATCAATTATAGATTTTGCAATTCAATATCAAAACATCCTAAATGTATTGAGGCAACAGCTTGCCTGATGAGAGGGTCATAAAAATCTCTATAGTACTCTAAATGCAATTGCTTGTAGGAGCAAGTTGTCTCAGACTGAGATAGCTGTTCTCGGATCATAACCTAATGGACTAGTCCATAGCTATTTGATCGTAGATCTCACGTTATAACTTATAACCCAGGTAGCTATAGAGACCTCTCTCTCTCTCTGTGCCACTGGGTATAGTCTAGCCCCTAGGGGCCACTCAGGTGGATTCGGTGGCCACGTAGGGAACACCGGTAAACTTGAGTGAGAGTAGGATGCAGGTCAGGATAGAAGATGTCGAATGGAATCCGATCTACTTGCTGGTCATGAGTAGAAGTAACTATGCTGCAAATCTGATGACTGCAGAACATGCTGGTGTGGTGCCACTGCCATCGCTCGCCTCTGCACTGCGAATACGTACTGCATTAATCACCGACCCAGCTGCTGAGCCCACGCTCCCTCTCCTCGCGCCGCATCGCACCCCCGCAAAACCCCAAGAAAAGCTCCTTTTCTCCTCTCCCTCGGTTTCTCCTTTCTCTCGCGAGTCCAGATTCCCTGTCCGTCCACACCGAGGGTCAGCCGCAGCAGAGCCGAAAATTTCCCCATGAGGGTGAGATCCCTCCTCCCGCCGCTGCTGTTCTCCCTCCTCCTCGCCGTGCTCCAGCCCGAGGCGAACGCGCTCGCCTCGCCTACAGGTGAGCGACCGAATCCACCCCCCCTGCTCTTTCTTGAAATGCAGGCTTCGATGTTGCTTCTTTGCCCTGTTTGCTTGCTGTAACTTTCTTGTGGTTTTGTTTGGTTTGGTTGCAGATAACATCGTGAAGCAGCTCTCGTCGGTGGTGAAATGGCCGCGGGGTTCTTCCCCCCACTCGCCCAAGCAGTCCCCACACTCCCAGTATGGTGAGCGAGAGCTAGCTAGTTTCTGTTGCTACTGTTCGAGGGTTTATTTCCTCACCTTAGTTTATTTCCTGGTGATTAGTGCGAATTTGAGGGAGGGTAAGAAGGTAGTGATTCGATTTGGTTGCTTAGTTTGTTGTGCTTATTGCTGTAGGTCGCGTAGCGGCAAATTAGCTCCCGAGTCCCATTTATTCTTGTAATTACTAGTACATAAGTGCATTGACTGAAAGTTAAAATACACCGTTCTTCTTTAGGTGTCGTTTTAGAGCGTGTGCGGTCAACGTTTTAAAACTTCGACCGCTAATATAAACAAAAATATTTGGATTTGTTACGTGGGGATGTTATTACTAGATTCGTCATAAAAAAGTCTTTCATATCATTGTATTTTTAAATTTTTACTGACATATATTTAAAAAATGTAATGGTCAAAGGTACGTATGAGAGACCGTGTTGATGTCCAAAATGATAAGTAAAAAATAACCGAGGTAGTAACTTCGGGAAGAAGAGAGGTGAGTGGAATAATGTAAAAGAAAAAAGGGGAAGCTGGAGAAGAAGCTAATCATTTCTCTAAATCTTCGTCTCATTTTGCTTTGACTAAGCAGGTCTTTGCATATAGGGTGTCATGGCAAAACTCATACTGTAACTCTTTAGCGAGTTGGACTTTGATAGTTGAAACCAGTCGATGTTTTAGAAGAAGGTTTTCCTTGCTTATATTGAAAGCAAATTAAAGAGTCTTACAAACCGCCGGGGTTACAAGCTAACATTAGCACACTTGGGCCATCGCCCCAAAAGGACCGGCAACAAGTATTTAAGTAAAAACCAGTCAATTTCACTTGATATTTTCTAGCATTGCTGAATACAGACTGCATTTTGAGCTCGGTCGACACTCATTTTGATAACGGTACAGCATGAATTTCTCCGTATCTTTGTGATGAAGTAATTAGTAAACACCTTTCCCTTTTTCGTACATGTATATTCAATATTTCTCATCCATACATGAACGAATGAAAAAAAAAGAATCCCAGGATTAGATGTATTAACCATAATATTCTTAAAAAGGATAAAACATTTTGAATATTTCCTATTGTTTATCTATGTATTTTTGTTTGGCTTGAGTTCAACTGGAATTCTACGCATGTAGCTAAGCAAGGGCATACTTCCTATTTAAGTTCAAATTCATGCTGAAGTTGAGTCCTCATTTATAAAATGACTGGAGCTGAGTCCATATCCGGCAGAATCCAGCTGATTTGGGTTTAACTAGTTTGCAATCCCAATTAGTGAATACGAGTTAAGAGAACTGCTAATTTTTTTTTGTTCTTGTTTGACTTTGATCTCATGGTGACGGTCTTTCTCTGATGTGGCAGATGGGAATGTGGCGCTGCAATTTGAGAGTGGCTACTTTGTGGAGACGCTTGTTGAAGGAGACAAGCTTGGTGTCACACCACACACCATTAGGGTGTCCCCTGTTGAGGGCGGAGAGCTCCTTGCAGTAGACTCAGCACATAGCAACATTGTGCGAATAACCCCGCCTCTGTCTGAGTGTATGTTTTCTTCTGCTGTCCTCAGTTCAGTGCTTGCTAGGTTCTTTTTAGATACTATTGTGCATATGCTATGGGACTTTTGTTTGGTATATCATCAGTGGATCTTTTTTCAGGGGTGGAAACAATTACCCTGATTAACTGGTTGGGTCATGACATTTTTTTTGGGACAAAAAACTACCAAATGCAACTTTTAAGCATATTTGTTAAACATACCAGTGGGTTATGTGCAAATATTTTGTGATATTTCTTCTTGAGTAGCTCTTTAAATTGCAATGCTTGAATAAGCGATCTTTCCATGTGAAATATCATTATCTATTTGCAAGATACAGGAGTACCTTATTGTTGTTATAAATAACAATTGTATTCATCATGAGGCCAATAGGCTATAATATATACATGTACACGAGGTACAAAAGGAAAGCCTATATAAGGCAATATCTATACAAGACAATACATGATACTAGCAATCTCTATACAAGGCAATATATGATACTTTCTAACACCCCCCTCAGACTCACGGTGGATCAACAACACTGAGTTTGGAGAGATAAAAACTATGCTGAGCTCGAGTTTGTGCCTTCGTGAAGAATTCTACGAATTGAAGCTCTGAAGGTACATACTGAAGAGCCACAACTTGATCCTGCACCTGTGACCGTATGTAGGAAGCATCAACACTGATATGCTTGGTGAGTTCATGCTTCACCGGGTCTCGAGCAACACTAATAGCACATGTACTGTCAGATAAAAGAGGAGTCGGCGTAGAAACAGAAGCACCAAAATCCTCAAGTAACCACCATAGCCAGGTAACCTCTACAATCAAAAGAGCCATTGCTCTCAACATAGCCTCAGCACTCGAACGAGAAACTGTTGTTTGCTTCTTAGTCTTCTAAGCAATGAGAGAACCACTAAGAAAAACACAGTAGGCAGGAAGAGACCGACGATAAGAGTAATTACTAGCCTAGGTAGCATCAAAATATGCCTGAAGCTGTAAGGAACTGGAGTGTGGAAAGAAAAGACAGCAAGAGATAGTTCCACGAAGGTATCGCAGAATACGAAGATGACTATAGTGGAGCTGAGTAGAAGCAGAAACGAACTGACTCAAGATATGCACTAGATACGAAATGTCAGGACGAGTGACACTAAGGTAAATAAGACTCCCAACAAGATGGCGATAGCGAGTAGGATCCTCAATAGGTTCACCATTAATAGGTCAAAGGTGAACATTGAAATCCATGGGGGTCTTGGATGTGCGTCGATCAGTGAGAAGCACGATCAAGAAGATCATGAATATATTTCTCTTGGGATAGGAAGAAGCCCTCTAAGTGTAGAAGAAAATGCAATCCCAAGAAAGTAACGAAGGGGACCTAGGTCAAACATGAGAAACTACTCACTGAGACGTGCCTTCACAAAGGCAATATACTGAGAATCATCTCCAGTGATGATCATGTCATCAACATATAGAAGAAGAGTTCGACCACAAGGCGAAGTGTGAGCAAAAAGCACAGGATCATGAGCACTAGCAGAAAAGCCAGCCATAGTGACCATAGAAGAAAAACACTCAAACCAGGCGCAGTGGGCTTGCTTGAGCCCATAAAGAGAGCGGCGACAAACCATGCCCTCAGGAACATAGTACCCTGGTGGTGGTTGCATATAGACCTTCTCACGCAGCTCACTATTAAGAAATACATTCTTAACATCAAACTGAGAGATGGATCACTCACGAACAGAGGTCATAGTAAGAAGAGTGCGAATAATGGTCATGTTGAGTCACAGGAGCAAAAGTCTCAACATAATCACGACCATACTCCTGCTGAAAACCACGTGCCACGAGACGAACCTTGTAGCGCTCAAGAGAACCATCAGAGCGAGTCTTAACCTTATAGACCCACTTACATGTAATAGGACGGACACGTGGAGGAAGGGCCATAAGATCCCACGTGCCAGTGCGCTCAAGAGCATCAAGCTCCTCCGCCATCGCATGCTACCATTCCTGATGAATAACAACATTACGGTAAGAAGTCGGCTCGGCAAGAGTTGCGCTAGCAAAACCAAGGCGCTCAGGAGGTTGAATAGACTGATGATCACGAAGAGGATAGTGAGGAGTCTCTGAAGAAGGTGGCTCAGCAGGAGAAGATGGCACATCAGGAGAAGATGGTACATCAGACGAATCATCAACTCGCGGACGAGTATATTATAGAGGATAAGAAGGAGCAATTTCAGGAAAAACCTCTGGAGGCACTGGTGGTGAAGAAGACACCAGAGGAGGGACCGGCGATGAAGGAGATGCCAACCGTGGAAGGAAAAGTAGCAACGGGATTATTAGGGAAAGTCAGGAAAGAAAACGGCTCGACAAGATATGCTGGAGTGGAAGAAGGACGGGGGTAGAAGGGACGAGTCTCATCAAAAGTAATATCCCGAGAGATCCGCATCCGTCGGCCAACGGGATCCCAACAACGATACCCCTTATGCTCAGCACTATATCCCAGAAAAACACACAATAGATTGAGCGGTCAGCTTGGTGTGTTCACGAGCTGCAAGAAGAACATAGCGCGCACACACTCAAAAAGGTGAATACTAGAATAATCAGGAGTCATACCACGAAGATGCTCCATTGGAATCCCACCTTGAAGAGCAAAAGAAGGCCAAATATTAATCAAGTAACTGACAATGGAAACGGCCTCAGCCCAGAAGTGAGGTGTAACATCAGAAGCAAGCAAAAGAGCATGAGATGTCTCAAGAAGATGATGCTTGCGCTCAGGCACATCATTCTGAGCATGAGCACCAATTCAGTAAAACCGAGAAAGAGTGCTTTACTCAGCAAGAAAAGCACGAATAACACGAATAAGGGAATCAAACTGAGTACGAATCATGATAGCAAACAGATGCAATTGAGTTTGGTACCATCTACGGTCTGAACAGCGATGGGAGCAGCAAGAGGACTAATGGATTTAAGACTAGTGGAATCAGATGCTATATGAAAAAAAGCACCAGAGTCAAGAATCCATGGTGAGATATCTGAAGGAGATGTAAAAGGTGGTATCTCACTAGAATACTGAGTAGCAGAACCTGCCAATGCAGAAGCAGCCATACGACGTAGCAGCGTGAGAATCTCTTGAATGAGAATCTTTGAGGGGAGGCGCCCAAGCCTCCAGTGCCCTTGGGAGGGCGGTCACCTCGACGAGCAATATCCTTCTTCCAGTAGTAGAACTGTTCCACACGTCCATTCTTGTTGCAGTAGGTGCAGTGAAGCCCTCCACCCACAGCGGCCATCATTGGAGTAGGTACCACTGGTGGAGAGGCAGCACGAGGCACAACAGTTGTGGAAACTGGTGAACACATAGCCAAGATCGAAGGAAACACCAGTAGACCCGTACCACGAATGCGAGTCTCCTTAGTACGAATAACTGCAAGGGCCTCTAACAAGATCACACGAGGTTGGCGAGCGAGCAGTTAGGCACGAATCTACTCAAACTCAGCTCGAAGACGTGTTAATAAGTTGTAGTCGCGGCGAAGCTCCATTTGAGAGTGCTGATGTTGACAGCACTAGCAAGTGCGAGAAACATTCGGTCCAAGAGAATAAAGCTGACGCCACACTGAGGATAGCTATGCGTAGAGCTCATCCACGGTAAAATCACCCTGCTGCATTGATTGCTCCTGTCGCATAACAACAAGGTACAAAGAATCGTTAGCAAGCTTATAGCGGTCGTGAAGATGCGCTCACATCAATTGTGCTGAAGACAAAGCAACCTTGTCTCCAGTGAGATGCATTTCCATGCTAGCAACCAAAATAGCAGAGACGAGCATCCTCATCAGTCCACATCTTGTAGGCAGCAAACTAAGTCTGAAAAGACTCCACATCATCAGCATGATCATACATCTTCTGTTGAGCAGCATCATTAACTTCCTTGGGAATAACAGGCGTGGCAGGGGGAGCAAGACGAGGCAGATAAGGTAGCTCATCGGTGAGAAACTCTCAAAGATGTTTACCACGCATGTGAAGGCGCATATGTAGAACACAGTCTCGATAATTGAAACCATCGAAGATAACCGGGCAACGAGGAATATAAACAGTGCCCGAGGAAGAACTAGAAGACGACATTTTTTTTTCAATCCGACCGATTCCTCTATTTTGGAGAGTAGAGGCGGCTCGGCTAGAGGGAGATCGAGCCCGAAGGAGTCGCCGTCGAGCGGCGGGTGGTCGGATGGCGGCGCGAGGACCAAGAGGTTGCCGGGCTTCGCGGGCGGAGTGTCGGTGCGAGGTCGCCGGGAGGGGAGCGGTTGCGGTGGTGGAGCCCCAGGCTAGAGCTGGCGTCGCCTTCGTCGCGCTTTTCGTCGTCTAGCTTGTGCTCTACTTAGGCCGCGGTGACGGCGAGCCGCTCGTCTACCTCAGCCGCAACTGTCCGGTCACGAGAACGTTGTTGGGCCAAGAGCCATGCTCACCATTGTTGCCTCGCTATGGTGACTCTCGTGAGTACCCAAGCACAGGAGTATTAGCGCCGTGGTGGGGAGGAGTCGCTGGAGGCTGGCGGCGGCTACGTCGGCGGCATGCGGGAAAGTGGACGGGTCCAGAGGAAGTGTTGGACGGGAGGAGCCGGGGATGCGGCCGGCCGAGAGGAGCTGTCGGTGAGCAGATGCAGCCGGAGCCTGGTGGCAGGCGGCCGGTCACAGTGTTGCGGGCGGCGGTCTGACGAAGAAGGCAGCAGACATGGTAGCGGGAAGAGCCACAGAAAAAGTAGCGGCGGTCGGCCAATAAAGTGAAGGTGGTGGATGGCGCAAGTGCAACGGCGGTGAAAACCCTAACCCTAAACTTGCTTCGATACCATATTATGAATAGCACTTGTATTCATTATGAGGCCAATAGACCAGAATATATACATACATAAGGGTACAAAAGGAAAGCCTATATAAGGCAATCTCTATACAAGGCAATACAGGATACTAGCGATCTCTATACAAGGCAATCTAGGAACTAGCAATCTCTATACAAGGCAATATATGATACTGTCTAACGATTGTGACTGAATTTAGGGCATATTCATGCAGAAATTGGATTCTCATCCATTTATACAGTAATAGATACATTTTGCTTCTCCAGTTAACTAGAAGCATGCATAACAAAAAAATGCAATGGAGAGAGAAGGGAGCTTAAACATGCATCTGTGCTTACAGAAATGTCATCTAAGTGTTGTAAACATAGCTCTAGTAGTGTGGCTACTGGGGCTGATATAGGTCCAGTGATGTGGCTACTGAGACTGATATTAGGATCTCTGCAGATAGCAGGGGAAGACTGGTTGCTGGTTCTTTCCAGGGGCATTCAGGTCATATAGACGGTAAACCGAGTGATGCACGATTCAAGCGCCCCACAGGCGTTGCTGTGGATGATACAGGAAACGTCTATGTTGCTGATACAGCAAACTTGGCAATTCGAAAGATTGGGGAATCAGGTGAGCTATAATTAAATAGGTATGTAATTCATGCATTTGTTTTGTGTTAACTATTGGTGGATGAAATTTCTGTGCAGGAGTGACCACTATTGCAGGTGGAAAATCAAATATCCCAGGATATAGGGATGGTCCCAGTGAAGATGCAAAGTTCTCTACTGATTTTGATGTGGTATATGTGAAGAAAATGTGCTCTTTACTGGTTATTGACCGTGGAAATGCTGCCCTTCGGAAAATTGCCCTTCCGCAAGAAGATTGTACTTACCAGGATACTACACTTCTATCTTCAGGTCATTTCTATTTATTATGACAGTACTTGTAGATGCTTTTGCTAGGACAAGGTTGTAATCCCATTCACCATGTTATTAATATCGTTTTAAAAAAGTTGTGTTGGTTAGCTGGACAAGTGAAAATATGTCTGAAGTGTTTTTAAAACATGAGAGGGCTCCCTCATTTTAAGGGTAGCACTTGTTATTTATCGATATGTTAAGAGTGTTGTGTTGATACTGTTTGGAGGTTCTGTGCTAGAATTTAGTCTGATCTCTAGTGAAAAACAATAGGAAAAGATTGTATTGTATAAAACTATATATTACTCCCTCTAGTCACAAAAGAGTGGCGTTTTGGACATTGACACAGTCTCCAAAACACAATTTTGACCACTAATTTCGATTGTAATATATTTATAAAATCTAATGAAATTATAATATTATGAAAGTACTTTTCATGACAAATCTACTCGTATCATTTTCATGTGTCCAATCTAAATATCTATAAAGATATCGATAGCGAAATATTATAAAGTTTGACTGCACAAAACCCAAACTGTCACTCTTTTGTGATTGGAGGGAGTAAGAACGAAAGACAGAGTCATGCACAGCTATGTTACAGGGCTACTCGGGGCCAAAAAATGTTTTATAGTTCTTCGAGCCAATTATGACTTTCAATTCTAGTCAAATTATTACACACGTCCATGATATTATACTCCCTCCGGTCATAAATAGTTGTCGTTTTGGACATTGACACGGTCCCTAAAACTCAACTTTGACCACTAATTTTTATTGTAATATATTTAAAAATCCAATAAAATTATAATATTATGAAAGTATGTTTTGAGATGAATCTACGCATATGATTTTCATGCATCCAATCTAAATATTTAAAAAGATATTGATAGCTAAAGTTTCAAAAGTTTAGCTGCACGCATCCCAAACCGACTACTATTTGTGACAGGTGGGAGTATATATTAGGGATGATCACTGCAGAATTAGCTTGTTTGCATCAAATTCCCAAAATAAAATAGGAAAAATATCATTTTTTGCTCTCTAACTTCAGATCTTGGTCTGATTTAGTACCCAAGTTTTTCGGATGACTCATTAGGTTGGTAGGTCCACATATGTTAGTGACAGAGATTTTGATCTATTGAAACGAATGAACCAAAAAAGGACCTAAATTGGAAGTTGGAAGAAGTGCTACTCTGCTAGATGTATGCCAATTACACTACATGCATGTTTATTTTAGATAATTCTATGGTAATGTATGAATATATCCATTGAATGCAATACTTCCAGTACCATATGGTAGATGTAGACGATAATTCTATGGTAATGTAGATGTAGCATTTCTTCATCAATATAACATGTTATGTAGCAGTTCTTCTAGATATTTTGGTTTCTACCGTTGAATTTCTTTATCCTTTCTGAAGCCTCTTGTGATTACTGAATACTGATGACGTAAGATCATCACTTTCTTACCCTTTTATGATGAGATATGGAACCATGTTCCCATCCAGGTGCTATCCTAAAGATTATCAAAATAACTGTAGATGAACATGCTATGCCTTATGATTTTTCATCTTTAATTTACTAATGAGCTGTGTAGAATTTTGGATCAACCGTATTTTGCTCCATTCTTTTATATCCCCAGAGTTTACATGATAAACCATGCAGGGAAGTAATCTGGATCAATGACTTGTTTTCTGAGTCTCTAAGAGACCTGTTTCTCTAGAAGTAATATTGCTATTGGTGGCTACCGTTTACATGGCTTGCTGAATTATTGGTCTTTTGCACTACCTTATCTTAAGTATGATAATCAGAATTATTTAGATTTATTATTATTTCCATGCTGATTGTATCCGATAAACCTGTAAATGCTGATGACTAGTCCACTTGTTGCTGCAGTTCATCTACCATTTACAAAATTTAGTTGCGTGGACTATGGACCTGATCATTGATAATTTGATATTATTTCTTGCTTTCCACAGATATCATACTGGTCATTGGTGCTGTTGTGGCTGGATATCTCTTTTCTGTGGTGCAACATGGATTTGGGTCGTCAAGTTCTGAAAAGGTAGCTGTTTGTGTATTTTGGGTTTCAGTTGTCCATTTACTTTGACTTTTTTATTTGAATTTTGTAATTTTAGTTTTGTTGAAGCTTTCCTTTGAAGAATTCCAATTCACTGTTTGTCTCGAGAGAAAAATCTAATAATATTCTCGAATTTGAACCCACCGTTTACATACTAGTTTCTGTTGATGCCAATGCCATCCAGATACAAGCACTTGAAGATGAGCAACAAGAGAGCAGCAGTGTGGGAAAGCCACCTTTGGTCGTGGAGAGCCTAAAAGAGGAACCGAGTGCTGGATGGCCATCGTTTGGGACACTTCTTGCTGATCTATTGAAACTTGCTGTTGAAGGAGCGGGGAATCTACTTCTCAACCTTGTCCCACTACGCCTGCGACGTGGGAAGAGAAAAACTGACCTCACCCCACTGAAAGACAGGCTTGTGATGCCTGAGGACAGAGAGGAGACCCCAATAGCGCAGAAGCTGAGTAGTGCCCCAATGAGGACTGAGACACTCCATGCTCCTAATGCTGTAAACGAGGCGGCACCAAAGACTCAGAAGAACATCAAATCATCAAAATTCAGGGATTCTACCCTGTCAAGCAAGCACAGGTCGTCCAAGAGGCAGGAATACGCAGAGTTCTATGGTTCATCCGAAGCAGCTCAAGTAGGCGTAAAGGTCCCAAAAGACCGGCTCCGCCACCGCCACCGGGAGAAGAGTGGGGAGGTTGCCTATGGGACTAGCCATGCAGAGCCCAAGCTTGCTGAGATGAAGCCCACGGATTACAGTGATCCAAAGTATGATCACTACAACATCAGAAACAAATATGGCGCCGACAGCGGCTACAGGTACTGATGCTAGATCCTTTGTCATCATGCCTATGATGTCTTTAGCTGGTATCTATCTACCCTCAATGTAGTAAAATCAACTTCCAAGTGCAAAGCGCAAAGCTGCTGCTTATGGGTCACTGTCTCACCCTTCTTTCCTCCCATTAGATGTGGCAAGTAGTCATCCTAGTTAGGTGGGGAACCTGTATCAATTGGCATCCCGTAACCTGCTATGCGATTTCAGGAAGCCAAATGTAATTTTTGCGGAAAGCAACCTGCATTTGATCTGTTCATCCGAATCTGCCAGTTACCTGAGTTAATGACTTGCAAATGCGTAACAGGTGGGCATATATATCAGGTGAGAACTCCATTTTAAGCTGGAGAATGCGAGCTTTTCGCAGGAGCCTTCAGATCTAAAGGCGGGTTCACATTCTCCTGTTTTAAGACGAGTTCTCACCGTTGCGCTTCATGACTCATGACAGGTAAACCCATGTCAATTCAATCGCAGCTGCTCCTAGTTGTTACTGAGCTGTCCCTGAAAGTGAAGCCTCATTCGGTTCTGGTCCAGCTCTGCAAAGCTGTGAGCCAATGGCTCCAAACCAGATGCAGCAGAAAGAGGGAGACACAGAGGTTTCAAAGACTGTGTGTCTGGTGGTCCATTCTGAATTTCTTCCTTGGCCTAACTTCGATCTCCAAAGATGGAATACTAGGCAAAGTGAGCTCCTTTTACAGGACTCCGATGTGAGTAGCAGTCAATATCTGGGGTCCAAACAAAACTCGATGAGCTGGTCGCGACATGGCAGATGTGTACATTCTACACCATTCTGTTATCTATCACTACTAGTCATTAAAGGGATATATATTATATATACTCGTGTAGTCATTCAGTCATGCATGTAGCTGGACGGCACTCTCGGAAACACACCCCAAATCGGTGGTGCTGCTGGCATGAACTGGAGGCATGGAACAAGGTCTGAATAATCTGGTCGATCCACAATGTTGGCGTATGCACGTCTTGTGGTCTCCGGCCCTCTATTCTTGGAAGTTGTAAGAGGGGCTGTCACTTGCTTTCCTGGAAGACTTTTGCGCATGAAGGACTTCAGCATTGGACTGTAGTACTGCTGACTTAACCTTTGAAAATAATGATAATAAACCGTGCGTGCGTATGTAGTTAGACAGCGTATGTAGTTAGACACCACGCTATATGGAGGTGCTTCTATATATCACTATTTTAAAGTTGCACAAATATTAAAGCACGAATAAAAGATAGATAGTAATTACTTATCCGTTCGCTCGCTTCAAGATTTATACATGGAAAAGTGTAGGGAAACACTGCTCCTACTCGCTCTCTCACGTAAGGATGGAAAATGAATCAACCAAGGTAGTAACTTGGATACAAAACTGCTAAGGGGGTCTTTGGGTTAGAGGTATTCATTGGAATGTTACAGGATCTAGTTTAAATTTAACTAAATCTCAAAAACTCCTAAAAAAATTACTGCTTATCCAAACAGGGTCTAAAATTTGTGCTTTCCAAATGGTTTGTAAATGTCGGAGGTGCTATAGTAGCCAGCGCTGAGAATTCTTTTTTGAAATAATATTTTTTTAATGAAAAATTACAGAAATAATATGCCGAATTAAAAAATTACAAATATACACCTCTGCTGTCGCTAATTGAAATAGCGACAGAGACTCTGTCGCCAATAGCTATAGAGAGCTGTCGCTAACGGTCGTAGCTCTCTGTCGCTAATTGAAATAGCGATAGATGTGTATATTTGTAATTTTTTAATTCGGCATATTATTTCTGTAATTTTTTATTAAAAAATATTATTAAAAAAATAATTCCAGCGCTGAAGTCAAGAATGGTTGGTGGTATATGCATACAAGCATGTGCCAGCCAAACCCAGGACTGGAGTGGTCCAAATGGGGGGCATGAAATGAAACCAAAAACCAGAGTCTTGGTCTGACGCCTTCACACCACAAATGGGACGCGCATCCTCGTCAAAACGAAATGACCGCTGACCTTACGTGCAGAAGAATGGAACCGAGGGAAGAAGGTGGTAGTAGCAGACGCCTGCTATTTTGGATTGATCATCCACGTCCAGCTCACCAGCTTCGTGTCCGAGGTTGCACGCGTCGGTCCTTGCGACAGATCGGCCTTGGGATTCGCGTGCGCCGCCGCTAGTTTCCTGTCAATCGAGTTGGCCGGCGTTGGTGGCGAAACCGGGGTTTACAACAATGAAATTTCGAATGGTCTTGTTTTGATCACATGGTGTCTCTCCTATCTATATCCTTTTATAATATAACTAAGTATTCTTTTCTACGTTCACCCCAAATAATGCACCCTACTAGAGATGATCCAACCTTCATGCACCCAGCAAAACGTCCCCAGAAACTTGCTTCCATCAAAATTAACCTCTCAGATCTTTTCTTAGCTTTACTCACCCACATCCGATGGCCATTGTTTAATGTGTCTAACTCATCCTCAGAATTTACAATGATCTCTCCCCACCTCCAAAGATCATCTCAAGAAAAAGGAAACAAATATCCTGGAATTAAGAAAAAGAAAACAAACGTTCTAGAAAAGGAAAAGACCATATATTACGTGCTGGGAAAAGAAAACCGAAAAACAGGGCACTATACTAGTACTACCAAGGGTTTCCAATCTAGCTCTTGGTAAAATCGGTACGCCGTGAGCACGTCAAGAACCGCATTACAACCGGCTGCAAAACCAGTACATATCAAAACTTCTTTTCTCAAACCTAGTACATCAAAATCTCCTCATAAATTTCCTCGACAAACAAGCCAACTTCACCACACCTAAGATTGTACAGAAATGTACCTTAACAACTTCGAAGATTGAAATATGTGACAAGCAAGCTGTGGAGCTAAGAAAGTTGGTCATACCATAATTAATTGTATCAACGAAACCAAATATTAGCATGTGTAGCGCCCCAGATGCTAAACATAACAAGGGAGGCATCAAATCATACACCCCTTAAACTCGCTTAGACATACTGTGATTGATCTTTGTAGGTCGAGCTCCTAATTACTGAACTTTATTTCAGTCTCACCCTTGCCCAGTAGAAAACTCCCAAATCCAACAAGGTATGAAACGTAACTAGGAAGTAGAAAGTAGAAACTGGCCCGCCGAAATGGAGGTGGTTTGGTGACGGCTGCGGAAGAACTTTGATGACGAAAGCAGCGAGAGTAACACAAAATTCGTGATCATCATCCTCGCATATATGCGTCTCCCGGCGCAAGTCATGCATGCATCGTCGGTTCGTCACTAGCTATATACTCCTGTGTCCCTCCTGTTCCTGTAGCGACTCCGGCGTGCACATGGGCCCGTGTGCAGTAGTGGATACCCTATTCAACTTTTTTTTTTAAGTTTACAAGACCGACACACAGTTTTCACAGGCATCACACTCACACACACATCTATGTGTGCGCCTTATACATACGCTAAAAAATCAATCAGAGGCTTCACGATCTCTAGAGCACGTGAGCGTACTGTTCCACTTAACGCGTACATGTTTTTATTTTTTAGTGAGAACGTATCGACCAGAGTTGAACGCGGACGGACTAGTGCACACCCTAGCCAACTGAGCAATAATCAGTTCTCACATCGTATTCAGCTTTTCGAAGCATGGCAGAGGGTTTTCATCCAGAGTTTGTTGAAGGTTTCCTACGTTTGATGCACACCGACGGATCCAGGATTAAAGGTTAACTCTTGTAAAAAAAACAATGGCGCACAGCGTCTAATCATGCATAGCTAATGACTCGCCGTTACTTGTTTGTTTGCTCAACATACTTAACCATAAAAAACCAGGTGCAAAATACAACTTGGGGTTATTTTCCGTTCCATGGCTAAAATAAGTACCAAGTAGGGTATGTACCTTGGTCCAATAGAATCGAGACAAATGTATTAATCGAGCAACCAACAAATTAATACAGTTCTAATGGATCGTGGCGGAAATCGAAGTGTTCAATGATCATTGCAAATCAATCCTCTTATCACCAGCCTGTATAATTGACCACGGAACAGTTGAATGATGGCATCACATCACATCCTGAGTTTATCTTTGAACAAAGCAAGCAAATATGTAGAACATCCCTTGGTTTCGATCGCAACTACGTGTCGCGATAAATTCGTTCAAATATCAACGACGAGAACGTTAGGCAGTAACCACTGACGATCAACAAAGAAAGCGATCGCTAATCGAGTTTGACGACGCACGGAAGTTGATCCAGATGGGAGAACTTATCCTGCGAGCTAGCTTGAACAGTCCACCTTATTAACTAATCCACGTAGCCAATAAATTACTCATCAGCGTAATCCCATGACATGTCAAAGACAAGGATGGCAAGATATGCATTAGCGAAAGTGCACAAAACCTCTCGGATGATTTATAGATCGACAAAACTGTATCGACAGACACGCTTCTGAACAAGCTGCCTGTCAGTGGCTCACCGATCAGGCTTGACCCTGCAGGTGTTTAACGAAGAAATGCTTGTACGCATAGCATTTCAGTGCAAAACTGGTGATCAGTGAGTGGTGATGTGGATGGGGTTTGACCTTGGTGTTGTTTAACGAGGAAATGCTCCGTCCGACGCATTGCATTTCAGTGCATGACTGGTGACCAGTGAGTGGTGATGCGGCGGGATGAAGCACCACTAGCTCAACATCTGATGGTGCTTCCAGGGGACAAATGGTTCTGGCACAGCTAGATCTTGCAGACCTGCAGCCCACATCCCAGTGCAAAGCCTGAAATGGAATCCAAACCCTACTTCTTTTGTTGATTGCCCCTCCTTTTTCTTTGGGAGAAAGGGGTTTAGATTTTAGAAGAGATCAAGTGAGCATGGGGGCCTAGCATGCAGTATGTTGCCCTGGGGATGGACAATTGGCATCCACTGAGAATTGAACAGTGATTCGATTCGAATCCAAGGCTTTTGCTTATTTGCTTTCCTCCCTGAAAATAAAGTGCTTTTCCTTTCCACAAATATGTGATTAATTGTAGTGTTTATACTTTCAAGTTGCCTTTTGTGTTCTTGTCCCTACATTTGGGTTGTTCCTTAGCTACTTTGCCTCAGTGCCTCATCAGATATGCTAATCTTTTAAAGTTTTTGGAAAGTCAGGTAACTCGTCTTGGCTCAATTTATATATGAGGATGTGTTTGCTGGTAGTCAAAATTGCCAGACCTATATTGGCCAAAGTTTGTATTCTTAAAATATATATATAGAGAGAGTTTGCTTCTTAAATTGTTTGCCCATGAATTGGCAAAATACTAGCAAGAAAATGAACTAGATAACCAATTAAAAAAAGAGGAACTTACCAAATTTTGACAATGAACTAAATTGAAGCCAAATCTGGTCAAAGTTAACAAATTTTCATAACCCAAAATTTGGCATCCATGGTTGCATGTCATAATTTGCCACATTTGTTTTACCAAAAGAGCAGCAAGCCACACTTTCTATGGCGGCCAAAATCAACCGTGGCACTTAAAGAAAGTTTTCGCTAAAATGTGAGAAGTGCAGCATGCCATAGCAATAGCCACAAAACGTCAGACTTATCTAAGTGTGTGACAAATTTCGGAAGTGAACAACACACTCTCTAATAATGCAATTATTAAGTTCGTGCACACTACTACAGAACACTAGATCACTGTCGGTTTCAAACTGACATCACTACCGGATATTGAAACCGGCAGTGATTGATCGGCAATGATAGCCTGACTATCACTGCTGGTTCTAGAACCGACAGTGATACCGATATCACTACCACCCTGTATTTACTACGCACAGTTTCGCGCGTCGCAAGTCACGCGAAATACGCTCGCGTGCGGTTGCTAGGAGTCGAACACAAGACCCACTACTCCGTGCGAAGCTTCCTTACTATCTCACCTAACATA
The DNA here is from genome assembly GCA_036346275.1 of Otatea glauca. NCBI lineage: Eukaryota > Viridiplantae > Streptophyta > Magnoliopsida > Poales > Poaceae > Otatea > Otatea glauca. The sequence continues at coordinate 20,268,505 of CM070714.1, read as the reverse complement.
CACTTCTCAAATACTATAAGATATATTTTCCTTTTATCCCTTCGTATCCGAAAGTTTCAATGATTATTTGGACATCTAAATGACTTCAAATAAAAAAGTTGTCAACTACAAAGTTGTAGATCTCATCGAGAGCTGCAATTTTCATATAAATTTTGTCTCTATCCGACTCCGTATGAAAAAGTTATGATTTTTCAAAAATATTATCACTGACTGTTCGGATTCTGAACCGACAGTGATACTATTATCACTACCGGTTCAGATTTTCAAACCAGCAGTGATACTTCCTCCATTACCACTGTCGTTTCTTAAGAAGAAACCGGCAGTGATAAGTTACTATCATTGTCGATTCTTCTTCGATCGAGCATTTATGTTGATCTAGCTTATGAACCAGCAGTGATAGTCCGTCAAAAAAAGAGAGTTGTTTTTGTAGTAGTGGCACCAGTATGACTTTAGAATCATACGTATTTTTATGGACCAATAATATATTTTTACTTTTAACAAGTTTAATAATATTTAAAGGAACCCAAGAACTTGAAGCAAGTCAAGCCACTCTAATGCAATTTAGGAAAATAAAATGAGGGAAAAGGTAACTTAGAAAATTATTGTCACTTTATTTTATTTTGTCTAACTTAGAAAATAAAATAAAGACGATTTTTTAGAAAATAGGGAGTATAACTAGGTGGTATGCATCGATTGAACGAATGGGTGCGTGCGAGTGGGTGTAATATGCCCTTTTCGAGAAAAAAAATTAAGAGTAGAGAAATAGCAAATAATGTCTCAAATAACTTGCCGTTTTCATTTTATTTTTTAAGAAAATTCCTTATTTACCGTTGAATAATTTAGTTTCGCCTCATCTGCCATCCAAAATTTGGTGATTTCCTCGTATGTAGACTTGTCCAAACGGGCCGGGGCAAATGGGCCGACACGGGGCTCGTTACTGTGGGCACGCACGCGGCCCCAACATAAACGGGTCGTCGTGACGGCTCAACTCACCGTCTTGTGCTTGGGCGGAGGGGCACGACCGTTCTGGGCGGGCCGGCCGGCCCGCCCGACACGACGCAAGACGCACGGTCCGCCCATTTAAAAAATAGCCGTTTATAGCCGTTCAGATTTAAAAATTCATAGAAAATTCGAAAAATTCGAAAAGTCCTGAATTTTTCCTATAAATAGGTGGCTGCCCCCTCCTCATTTCTACACCAGCAACCTTGCATTCTCTTCTAATCATTCTCTCGTGGAAATTCTTTTGCTCTTAGTGGTAATTTGGCAAAATTAAAAATAGTTTTGTCAAAAATCCAAATTCGCTTTAAACCACATCAAGAAATCAAGGTGATAATTGTGATTTATTATTTTATTTTGTTAGTATTTTAAATCATATTTTAGTATTAATAGTGTCATTATTTTTTGTAGTTTGCTTTATGGAGCACGGGGATTTTCCGTCGTTCCCGACTTCCGATTTGATATTTCACCGATGAGCTTCTTGCATCATATGCCAAGAAGCTGCAGGAGTTGTGTCATCTTCAGGCTCTACAAGTGCTACTGCGTCGGCAAGCACCGGGGCGAAAAGAGCAAGACGCAATACATCGGGAGTCTGGGAAGATTTCGACAAGATTTTTGAGATATCAAACAACGTCCAAATCAGGTATGCTGTTTGTAAATATTGTAAGCATAAATTAACTCCGAAATCTTCAGGTGGAACGGGGCACTTGAAGAGGCATCTTGACAATTTGTAGAAAAAAGCGGGAATGGCTTGAGGCGACACATCGTAGTACAACCCGACAGATGCAGTGCGTAATTGGGACTACAATCCTGAGGTAGCTCGTGAATCTCTTTGTCGTTTAATCGCTTCTCAAGATCTTCCTTTAAACTTTGGTGAGTCAGTTGCGTTTGAAAACTTTATTAGGACCGCTCATAATCCTAGATTTTCTGCAGTTTCTAGAAGACAACAACTAGAGATTTGATTAAATATTATAATAATTGTCGCAATAAGCTAAAAGAAAAATTTAGTACACATGCTTTTTCTCGTGTCTTTGACATCGATATATGGAGTGGTAGAGCTAAAGAGGATTACCTTAGTGTAGTTGCTCATTATGTAAACGATGATTGGCAACTAAAAAGAGAATTATAGGATTCAAATTAATTGATGTAGCACATCTTGGTGAAAATATTGCTTGATTGTATTGTAAAAGTTGTGGAAGATTTTGGACTTAATGATAAGATTTTTGCAATAACATTAGATAATGCTTCCGCAAATACTTCGCCATGAACATACTTACTCCGCTTTTCAATTCATATCTTTGAATCTTTCTTATTACATCAGCGTTGTGCTTGCCATATTATTAATCTTATAGTTAAATCTGGTTTAAAGAGGTTAAATCAAGATATTGAACCTTTTAAATCGCAATATCTTTCTTAACTCATTCTAATCAACGAGTAGCAACATATAAAACTTATTGTATTGCAATGAATGTACGTCCGTAAGTTTGGTTTGGATATGCTGTTAGATGGAACTCTACTTACTTGATGCTTAAGAATGTCATACCATATGAGAGCACATTTTCTGCTTTTATTAACACGCACCGTCGCATACGGAATGGTCAACCAGACTCACAGTATAACATTGGTATGTTGCTAAATACTTGCTTTCATTTTAGAACTTTTTTATTCCACTCGTTGCTTTATCTGGAGTTTATTATTCAACCTCTCCTTTAATTGTGCATCATATTTTAGAAATTGCTACCCACTTAAAGAGCCACGAAAATGATAATATATTGCGGGAAGTCATTTATGCTATGAAAACTAAAATTTTAAAATATTGGCAAGAAATTCCTATGTTATATGCATTTGCATTTATTTTAGATCCTAGAGCTAAAATTCGGGATTGATAATGTTCTCTCACTTCTAAGTGATGCGGTAGGTCTTGATTATTCTAGTTATTTTTCAACCGTCGTGCTAACTTAATCAAGTTTATGATAAGTACGATCGGAAGTTTCTTTGGAGTTCGCATGCAATGACCTCCACCAAACACCTACAATGTAAGAAGAAAACCGCGTGGGAAAGATATGGGTACAGTGGCTCTTCCTCAAGGAGTTCAACTACATCAACGACAAATACGGACACATCAAGTGGTGGGAGCTAGTTTTATCTCAACAATGACAACATCAACTACCAAGAGAAGGAAGAGGAGGACTTCAACATTTTGCAGTGGTGGCATGAGCACAAGATAACATATCCGATGCTTTCCATACTAGCACGAGATGTGTTAACAGTTCCTGTCTCCACGGTTTCTTCGGAGTCTGCTTTCAGTCTATCCGGAAGAATAATCGAGGAGAGAAGAACAAGTCTGACTAGTGAGATGGTGGAAATACTTCTCACTGTGAAAGATTGGGAACAAGCTGATCAACGAGCTCAACATACTGCAGAAAATACTGAGCTGGCAGAGACGTTCGAAAATCTTTATCTAGGTAATGAGGAGGAATAATTGTAATCTTCACTTTTTTATTGTTTCACTGAGCTATAGGCCGTACTCTTTTTTCTTTGCTAAGATTTTCTCGTGTTGAGTTTTTACTTAGCAAAGTTTTTAACGAGGCAGCCAAACATCAATAAAGCTCATTATTTAATTCAAATTACTTGTCTTATTTTAGAATTTATCTTGTATTTTAGCTTTTTCTTAATTTATATATATATTTAAAAAGTTTTTATTCATCATTCGAGTTTTTCTAATTATTCTAAATTTTCCCATTTTTCTGATTTTTTTCATATTTTTTACCATATTTTATCTATTTTTCTAATTTTTCAAATTTCCGACGCTTAACGCAAGGGCTATCGGTCGACCAACCGCTTTGGCCATGAAGGACCGGGCCGACACGGCACGGCCCGAGGCTCAAACGGAGCGTGCCTGGGCCGGAGGTTCGACACGTGAGCCGGCACAACAGGCCCGTTTACGAGCCGGGCCTAAACGGGCCGTACCCATTTTTAAACGGGCCGTGCCGTGCCGGGCGGCCCGTTTGGACAGCTCGTACTGGCTCATTTTTATCTGCCCTTTCTTTGCCACTTCCGCCGTTTGACCATGAGCTCATTCTTGCCCTTTTCTTCCTTCATCTTCCTGTTAACATGATGCTCCACCACCGTCCCCATTCTCTTTGCAGATATTGAGGTGGCGCGGTGGCACATCCATGGATGTTGAGTCCTTCCTCTACGGCTGCCATGGCTGAGGAAGTTGGCGACGAGAATCAAATCATACAAGGAACAAGAAAGACAAATCCATGGACTACAAAACAGCAAATAATTTCAGGCTAATGTGCGTCAAAACCATAGCTCACATTCAAGAACCCAAAAAGCTACCAAAGAGTACAAAAATCTGAACTACCAGTGCTCCGAACAATAAATTCTATCCAAGAATCCAGTAGCAACCGGTTCTACGGTCAATCGGGATTTCCAAGAAACGGAAGGGATTTGGAGAAAGGTGGTGCTATCACCATCCAGATCCAGTTGCAGCTTGGAGGAAGGAAGCGTTATGAGATCTAGCAGCACTGTAGCTTGCCCTTGCGGGTCGAGGCGGCGCTGGTGGATGGCCTCGACCCTCGAGCTTGTAGAATCCCTTCGCCAGCTTCGACAGTGACCCCTGCAGCCTCCTCCTCCAAGAACTAAAAAACCGCTAAAAACTGACACAAAATTTTAATTGATATGATATACAAAACAATTTAAAACGTAGAACAAAAAGAAATAGTATTGCGTGAATCTAAATATGTTTGGGGTGGTATGTCCGAGGAAAAATAATTGGTATGATATCCTACTGATTGCCAATGTCTAGTGTTATAGTATGAAACTACGAATTATCCCTTGAAAGGATTGGGACCAATAAAACTGAAATGTGTTTAGTATAATTTTTTTTTGTACACAATCATTGTTATTTAACCATTTTAATTTATTTTTATTAATAAGTTTCCGTCCAACTTATTTCTAAATACATTTTTTGTCATGCTATAGACATTGGTGCAGGCATATTGTCTGGTCATGTAATTGGTATTAGTGTATGAAAAAGGATCAGATATAGTAATAAAATAGGCGAGAGGTCATTACTAAAAATAAATCAAGGATTAAATAAAAAATTCGCCAACTTTGAACTACTACCATTAGAAAAAGAAGTTCTGATTCTAGGCCTAATCTTTGGACTTACTGCCATGGCTGGCTGCAATGCAGATGTTGACCTCCAAAGCGTTGCGCAGCTGCAGAGGGTATATCATTTCTAAGTCTAAATTGGTACTAAGTAGTTTTATGTACTATACTAATTTTAATGCATACAGGTTAATATCAGTCATATTTGTTCGATATTGGTTAATACCAGCCATATTAGCTTCGAAGCCGGTTAATACCGGCTTTGATACCGATCAATACCAGTCATATCGGTGGAATTGATAATATAATCTATTAAACAACATGTTATATTCGATAATATGGTCTATTGAACTACTATATATTTGAAGTAATATTATAAGTGAACTTTGGTGTACATATATTTAAACATGTGTATACTTATAAATACATATTATTATATTAAACCCTAAATAGTATGCCGATATGGACCGATACCAAAATAATACTATTCCAAGAGTTAAACCGGAACTATCTCCTGTATGATATTGGCAAGTTTGATGCCAGACCTATTCCTACTATGCTTCTGGTTTTTAAAGGGCCTTGTATTTGACATAAGCACAAGTGATAAAGAAAGAAAGAAAAAGAAAACCTACCGAGCCATGGCACCTCGATAGACTACTTCTGTGATTTTGTTGCAAAATCTGTATTTTAAATGGAATCTTATGGTAATATATAATACAAAATGGTAATTTTTCCTATCGATAATTTAATGGAATTTTTATGTTTCCACATGGGACAAAAAAAACTGTGATATAGTAGTGACTTTCCACTATCACATGGTACTTGGTATTGTGTTAAATTTGATATTTTGTCACTAGAAAATTAGAGCAAACACGACTTACTAATTTTGAAAGTACATACGAAAATTGTTTTGCCAGGGCCTGTGAAAATATCTGACTTTAAAACCCACTGCAATTGACGAGACAGTTTCACTCTAGATTTTTACAAAAATAACCTGTCCAAGAAATAACTGAAGGAAACTCATTTATGAATCTATATCCCTTTATAATGCACGTAAACATTCTTTTCTATGTCCACCCCAAATAGTGCATCCCACTAGAGATGACCCAACATTCGTGCACCCAGCGAAACGTCTCCAGAAACTTGCCTCCATCAAAATTAACCTCTCAGATCTTTCCTCAGCTTTACTCACCCACATCCGATGGCCATTATTTAGTGTGTCTAATCATCCCTATGGCCTACAACAGACCTCCCCCACCTACATATTTGAAAGGAGAGTGAATCAAATAAGGAAATAAACAGGGAGGATCCGCATGCAAGGAAACCAGACTTGAATTTTTTACTTACTAAAATTGTACGTACTACATACTTGGAAGGAGAGCGAATCAAACAAGGAAATAAACAGGGAGGATCCGCATGCAAGGAAACAAGACTTGAAAACAGGGAGGATCCGCATGCAAGGAAACAAGACTTGAATTTTTTATTGTCCTGGCATCGTGATCGTATTTTTTTTCCGAATACAACCCTTTTTGAGACTTTTTTACGGATCTAGCCCCATAGAGCCTAATTTCAGTGCACGGAGAGCGCTGAATTTTTGTTTTCATTTTTTATCCACGGAACCACGGTGATGCAGAGAGTCTTTGTAATTTTTTCAATTTTTTCTCGCGGAACCCGGTAGTGAAGAGCACTGCTTAATTTTTATCTTTTTTTCCTTGCGGATCCAGCGGTCGGCGAGCGCATTTTATTTTTTCATATTTTTCTGAAATCATCCCTGTAGCCCACAACAAACCTTCCCCTACCTCCAGCATCAACAAGGAAAAGGAAACAAACGTCTTGGAATAAAGGAAAAGGAAACAAACGTCCTGTAAAAGGAAATGACCATACATTACGTGCTGAGAAAAAAAACCGAGAGATGGAGCAGCGTGGCCGGGAGAACGCAGGTCTGCAACGGCTTCACGGTCACCATCGGTGGCTTTGCCGACACGGTGAGGTTGCTGGTCGGCGACCTCGCAGCTGCCGTGCCTCGGCAAATTTATAATTCAATTTTTTAAAAAATAATTTTATTAAGTACAAAATAATCGAAAGTTTTTTTTGAGAAATTTTCTAGAATTTTTTAACCTAATGTGCTATCTTTTCAAAAATCCTTTTATATTTTAAAAAAATAAAGGCAACCCACCTGTAGCTTCTTCTAGCTACTGACTGCACTGCAGAAGCTTCTTCTCTTCCCTCCCTCCATTAAAGCAAGAAAGAAACTCCAAAGCTCCATCAATCCCGCACCAAATCTCCTCTTTTCATCTATGGTGTTAATTCCCTAAATTTCGTGCTCTATTGCCAAAATTTTCTCCCAATCTGATTTGACCCTAAATTATGGTTTTCATAAATATGCTTGTTTCGGGGCTATAAAAGCCGATGAGCTCTCCTCCACCCCATCGCATTGCGTAAATCCCCAAGTGCTCCCTCTTGTAAAGATCGCCAGATTTTGGAGGTAACCCAAGTCATCACCGTTTTCTTTCCGTGAAATTCACATAACCGTGACTCCTTCCTCACAGCGCGCCGGTGCAGCGATCTCATTGCACAGGCTTGACCGACCATTGCGACCGACCGCCACCCCCGCCTTCCCTCCCCTTGCGGCCAAGCCGAGAGCACTCTGTGCTCTCTGTGGAAGCTGCAAAAAAAGTAATCCAAAATCAGAATTTTTTTTCTTTCTCTTTCTTGATTTAAAATCGTTTGGGAGCCCGTTTTCGCTCATTCGACCTCCATTTAGTTCCGTTTTTCTTTATAAATTCATTTAAAATTCTAAATTTCTCTTTTATTATTAAATGTTGTATTCATACTTATCTTCTCATTTAATTGATAAGCAGGTGTACTGTCGTTGTAGCGTTAGCACGGGCACTATACTATCACCAAAAGTAAACCGATAAATACTCATACATACACGACTGCGCCATCCATTTCACCTTACAAACTAAGGGCCCATGTCCCTGCACGCGGGCCCAGCCCGTCAGCGAAACTATCCCTCACAACAACTATACCCCACCAAGAATTGTTAGTTTTATAGCTCCCGATAAATGGTTTTTTTTCTCTCCCAATTTGGTCTTCTTCTGAACATAAATACAAAAATAGTATTCTTCCTGACCACAGAAGTGCCGATAAGCGGCACGTGTCCACCTGTTGTACTCCCGTACCACGAAAAGAGATACCGTGCTATAAGAGCTCGAAAGAAGACCCTACCGAGCCATGGCAACTCGGTAAGACTTACCAAGGAGTAGCAACTCAATATACCTAGATTCTTGCCGACGACTTAGCACCTCGGTTGGACTAAGTATAATTAATCAAGTAATTAATAAATAAAATGATTAATTAAGTGATTAATTAATTAAAAGTGAATGATTAGTGGTCGAAAGTGTGACTATTTTTATAATTCTATTTGAAAAGAGGTTCAATTTTTTTTAAAAAAATTGTGCTATAAAAATAATGATTTCCCCACCCATACGTGTAGCGTTACACTCACAACCCGCGGCGCAGAGGTAAACAAAAAAGGAAAAATATATTAAAGAAAAAGAAAACCCATGGATCTCAAATGAGGATAAAGTGCATAAATCTTTGTACATTGTTTTTTTTGAAAATCTAGTTTTCCATCGTATTATTTTTCAAAAATAGCTCCCTCACCCCGCTACGAAAATGCGTAGTTGGCGACACGTATCCCCTACCACGTCTAGGGAGTGTGGGAGGATGTTGGCTTCGCGGAGCTGAGAGGACACACTTACACAATCAGAGAGCTCACAAGGCATCCTTCCATGCTACCCTAGTGCAAAAGCTCACAGCACAGCACAGCTCCAGATCTTTTTATCTATGACAGTGCTTGTTATTTTGATGTTGTCATAGCGTTTTAGTAGTGTCCCATGTTGCGTCACGTAGGAAAGAGAACCATTTTTGAAAAAAAAAGATTAGGACTAGATTTGCAGAAAACATATATAAATGCCGGATATAGGTAGTACTAGAAATCTATACGCGGCGTGCCACGCCGCGGGCGCCGCTCTCCACACGAGAAAATCGAGAATTTTGTTTTACGGAAAAAGGGCTTAAACGTAATGGTAAAAAAAGGAAAAAAATGCATGTTTTTTTTGGGAAAAGTATCCAAACGTTTTTTTCCCGGAAAAAAGATCTAAATGTAATTTTGATTTTATGGAAAAGGACCCGAGCACAAGCCTTAAAAACGCATAAAGGACATAAACGTAATATATATTCTTTTCGGGGAAAAGGATCTAATCGTAAATTTTTTCCTGAAAAAAGACCTGAACGTATTTTTTCTTCTTCTGAAAAAGGACCTAAGCGTAAATATTTTTTTCCCCGAAAAAAGACCCGAACATAATTTTTTTTCTAAAAAATACTTAAGCGTAAATATTTTTTCGGCTCGCTCAAGCCTCACGTCGGGTGCTCCTAAGGGCCTGTTTGTTTCAGCTTTGGATTCTCTAAAAGTTGATTCTGGATTGTGGTTTTTGAGAAGCTGATTCTCCAAAAGCTAGAATCCAAAAGCACATATGAAGTGGATTGTGGATTCTAGTGTATATGAGTGGGGTGGATTATCAGAATCGAATTCTAGAATCAGACTGTTTGTTTCTGATTCTGCTTTTAGGACCAGAATCTAGAATCAAAACCTAAAACAAATAAGCCCTTAGGGTTAGTTGAGGGCATTATTCCGCAAATGAAAGCCCAACCAAGCGAAGAAGGTTGACATGTCAGCGGCAGCAGGCAGGAGGCGGGTGGCCCCCACGGCCCCCACCTTCGCCCTTCTTCTAGAAGACGAAAACGTGGTCGGCCTCCTCCCCTCCGCCTCCGCATCCTCCTCAACCTCTCACGCGATTGATTCTTGCAACCTCCCGCTTCGTAACGCGACGCAGGAGCAGTTGCGCCTGCGCGAGCGCGACCATTTCCGCCTCCTCATCGCCACCTAACCTAAGGCTCACCGAATTGCCCTGGTCAAGCGGGCGAGGGGTGAGGACGCAAGAATCCAAGAAAAGGAGGGATTTTTCTCAGGGAAGTAGGTTGGTTGGGTGGTTCTTGCAGGCCATGGCCGCGCCGGCGTCGGCCTCCTCGCCGGTGGAGTTCCTGCTCCGGCGCCCGCTGCCGCGGCGGCGGAGGCCGCCACTGGCCGGCGCGTTCTTCGCGCCCACGGGCCTCTCAGGCGCGCCGCTGCTCCGCGCGCTGGCGTCGCTCGCGGCGGGCCTGCTCGCGGCGCCACGACCGCGGTTGCAGCCGCCGAACATGGTCGCGCTCTCGCGGCGGCTCGCGCTGCTGTCCGCGCTCCTCGAGTCGCTCCTCCTGGACGCGCCGGACTCCTTCTCCGAGGCGGCCGACCTCTGCTTCCGCGAGCTCTACGTCGTGCTCTTCCGCGCCGAGCTGCTCGTCTCCTACGTCGCCTCCGCCGGCCTCGCGTGGGCACTGCTACGGGGCCCCCACCTAGCCGCCTCCTTCCGCGACCTCGACGCCGAGCTGGCTGTCGTCCTCGACGTCCTCCCCGACGCCTCCCTCCGCCTCTCGCCCGACACGACCGGCCACCTCGAGCTCCTCCGCACCCACTGCCGCCGCCGCGAGCCCGCCCAGTACCACGACCCCGCCGAGGCCGCGCTCCGCGACCGCCTCCTCGCCGCCCTTCGCCAGTTTGAGCTCGGCCAGCCACCTGATCTCTCCCCGCTCCAATCCCTCCTCTCCCACATCGGCATCTCGGACGCTGCTTCTTGCTTAGCCGAAATCGAGTACCTGGAGGAGCAAATCTTGAGCCAGGAAGAGGACACCGACCTCCCGCTTGTCGGTGGCGTCGTCGCCTTGCTCCGGTACTGCCTGTTCTCCCTGTTCGACCCTGGCAATGCAAAGGCGACCCGGGGTTGGCCGTCGGTGGGCAACAGGCAGCGGCTGCTCTCTTGGGGCAGCGGCGACGACAGCTCCTTATCGGTGCCGAAGGAGTTTTCCTGCCCGATTTCGTTGGATTTGATGCGCGACCCAGTGGTGGTGTCCACCGGGCAGACGTATGATCGACCGTCGATCATACAGTGGATCCAGGAGGGACATTCCACCTGCCCCAACTCCGGGCAGGTGCTCGCAGACAACAGGCTCGTGCCGAACCGTGCGCTTCGCAGCTTGATTTCACAGTGGTGCGGGGTGTATGGCTTCCAGTATGATTCGCTGGAGAGCAATGAGGGGATGGCGGAGTGTGTCACCACAGCATGCAGCAGCAAGGCCGCAATTGAGGCGAATAAGGCCACAGTAAGGATATTGGTCAGGATGCTGGAGGAGGGGTCAGATAGCGCAAAGGCAGTCGCTGCTAAGGAAATTCGGTTGTTGGCAAAGGCTGGGAAGCAAAACCGAGCATTCATCGCTCAGTTGGGTGCAATCCCGTTGCTCTGCAGGTTGTTGCTGTCACCGGATTTGATGGCGCAGGAGAATGCGGTGACGGCGCTGCTCAATTTGTCAATTTTTGAGCCGAACAAGGCACGGATTATAGAACAGAAGGGTTGCTTGCAGCTTATCGTCAGTGTGCTGCAGAATGGGTGGACTACAGAGGCCAAAGAGAATGCTGCAGCAACGCTGTTCAGTCTATCTGTGGTCCATGACTACAAGAAGATGATCATGAATGAGCCAGGGGCTGTGGAGGAGCTGGCTTGTATGCTGACCAAAGGGACGGCAAGGGGGAAGAAAGATGCAGTGATGGCACTTTTCAACCTCTCAACACATCCAGAAAGCTCAGGTCGGATGCTTGAGTCTTGTGCAGTTGTAACATTAATTGAGTCACTGAGGAATGACACCGTGTCGGAGGAAGCCGCTGGTGCTCTGGCTCTGCTGATGAAACAGCCTTCCATCGTGCATCTTGTTGGGAGCTCTGAAACTGTAATCACTAGCCTCATTGGATTAATGAGGCGGGGAACACCTAAGGGCAAGGAGAATGCAGTGTCGGCTTTATATGAGATATGTCGTCGTGGTGGCTCAACGTTGATGCAGAGAGTGGCAAGGATACCAGGGTTGAACACTGTAATACAGAACATCACGCTCACTGGGACAAAGCGTGCCAAGAAGAAAGCAAGCTTGATCGTCAAGATGTGCCAGAGAAGCCAAATACCATCATCCATGGCACTAGGGAGTACCTTGACAGTGGTTGATCATTCATTGGTAGGGAACAACACATTAAGTCGTGCTGCGAGCTTCGGCAGTGGAGAGTTGTCAAACCCAATCTCAATATCAGTACCTGTGCCCTAGGTGCAAAGTTTCCACTCTGGCACCCACATAATTGTTACATTTGGTGAGTTTTGTCCCAAAAATTCTTTCATTTCATGCTCAAATGAAGGTATACAAAATTTGATCTAAAGGAGTGAATACTTGCGATATATCAGATGGGCCGTGTTTGTGTGTGAAATGTGGATAACAGTGGTGATATATAGATGTACAAATAGAGTTGCAGCTTGATGTTTCCTTGGCAAGCTAGGAAATTGTTTGATTTTTGTTTCAATTTTTAAAACACCAAATATGTATGCTACTTGTTGTAAACTATTCAGATAATCAGTAGTGTACGTCGGTGTTACTTGGACATAGACAAGGAAGTCGAAATTTGACTCGGATTCGGCGTGTCTGATTCGGCAAAATTTTTTGGACACTGGTAATGCTACTCGGAATCGGATATTGGTGTCAGAATCCGACTCGGATTCGAGGTGTCCAATTCGGCAAAATTTTTTGGACATGGATGTCCGAGTAATACTGGTGTACTTTGAGGAAACAGTGGAAGGAAATGATTTATCATTTCACTAATGGGCTTGTAACAATAGAGTTAGGCCCCGTTTAGGACAGCTTCTGCTTAAAAGAAGAGCGGATTGTTTGCCGAACGAGAGGATTATGGATAGCTTCTCTCACAATCAAAAGCAGATTTGTACACAAAATCGGAAGCTATTACCCACCAGCTTCTTGGAGAATCAGAATGTGCATAATCAGAATCTGTTGCAAACAGGGCCTTACACATTGACCAGAAAAAAGACAACTTGAACATCAAGTTTTGTTTTCGGGGAGAAATCAAGGTCTAACTTTTGATCCCAAAAAGAACTCTGGCTGTTCTAGCATAGACAAGGAATAACTGAAATTTTGAAGAACCCTAGAAGGACAGATTATCTTGAAAATCATTTCCCCTAAAGATAAACATGGAAAGAGAATTCTCCCAACTCTGACCAGAATCCAAATCTCTTCTACTAAGGAAATAACTGAGGATTCTGTAGGGGAGGGAATGAGAACTATAAATGTGTGTTTAGGACAATCTGTCCTAAACTGATAACTAAGTTCAAAAAAGCAAAGTTGATCCAATGAAGAGGGGATCATCAATCCGGATGAGCTTATCACTTAAAGATTAGACAATTTTATTCGCTGTCATCAGTCTATAGTGGAGGTGACCCTTGCTCTTATCATGCTGATGTATGAAGATGTTGATCTGGAAGGAATAACACCAAAGGTTCTAGGGAAGAGTGCTTGTCAGGACCAACAGAAGCGAGGCCCTTTCACTAAGAACTGCTGCAGGGAAGGAAGATCAGCAAGAACAGCGATGTGGAAAGAGGGATACTAGTGGCAACCGTCCCTCGCCAATCGCCTGTTACTATTGGTATCAGGAACTGCGGACTGTTTATATCACATGGCACTTGGTTTGGGGAATATTGTGTTCTTCATGGGAAATTGCCAATTCTATTTCACACTCACCAGCTGTGGGTGTTCTTCATGAGAAACCGTGTGGGATATTGTGCTCCCTGATGGAAACTGCCTGGTTCCATTTGAACAAGGAGAACAGGTCTGTTTGCATGCTGCAACAACCTTACAGCAGTTTGGATCAAATCATGATGTCAAGACTGAAGAAAACGTCCTCTTAGACTGAAGAGACCTTTTACCATCCTTGAGAGCTACCCAGCTATCTGTTAAGTTAGCACAAGGGATACTAAAGTTTAAAGGGTGGAGGTACAAGATCAAGGTACTAAGGTAGAGTTTTTACTATTATTGGAAGATACTATTTTCATGAGGTATCACCAAATTACCGTTAAACTCTTGTAGCATTTGGTACTTCTACCCTTTAAACTTTTGGTACCTCTTGGTATTAACTCAATTTATTTTTTGGTACCCCATAGAATAGTAAAAAGTCTCCTCCCAAGGATGGTAAAAACCCTCTAGACTGGAGTACTAGTGTACTACTGATTCTAGCCCTTTTAACAAAATCTCCTGGAGTAAGCAGAATGGTTCTTAGATTCTATGAATTAGTATTTTGCATTACATAGTATTTCTTGGTTAAGTACTTAATTTGCCAACCTTAAGGTTCTGATATGGGGAACATATCACTTATGGGACTCAAAAGACTCGAATTCTTTTGGTTCTCTTGTACAACAAGCGAAGTTAACAATCAGCTATGCAGCAAGTACAGAGAATCTTTCTATTTTGGAATTGATGTGAATTATCGAACTTCGTCAGCCGTCAATCTTCATCATCTTTCTGACCTTGTGTCTGAAATTTCTCTCGTTTGATAACCTAAGGTTCCTGTAGACCTTTACAGTATGCTCACGTTTTTCATAATGCCTAGCAAGTTTTTGTCTTCTCGATCACCTCAGCTTTAGAGTTTGCAGTCATAATATTCTAAACGAAAACGTGTAATCCTTTTGCAACTTTCTGCATGAGAAAGAAAGAACGTCCATAAATTCTTCTTCACGGTGTAGTCGAGTTTCACACTTCGCCATTATGTCAGCCTTTGCCGTGATCAGAAAAAGTTGGGAGGAATTTGAACAAAGTAGATAGTACTAACAAGGTAAAGTCCAGAAGTTTGTTATGCTTGTCCATACAATTGAATTCCAAGGCCGCTCTAGTTGATCGTTCTTGTTGGGTTTGTGAACTGGAATGGCGTTTGACTCGGAAGAAAGAAGCTGGGCTTGCAATTTCTGACCATGAGGGTGATGTGCTCGAGCAGCTTGGTCTTGGAACTGGAGATACGTATCATGATTATTCTAGGCGCTTGATTTTGTAGGTCCCATGAGTTCAGGTCGCTAACATGTGGGACCCATCGGTAGAGTGGAAATCACCCCTGGACAGCAAGAAATTTCAATGGTTAACACAAACCAGAAACTAGCCACTGGAAAAATGAGATATTTTCCTACAGTATGATACAAAAGAAAACAAAGGTATTGCAACTTGAAAGCGACCAAAAATGCAGAAGTGAAAGAGTGCCATTAAGTGATCACTGCTCCCGAACAAGCACAACTACGCTTCAACTACTTTTTGAGTAGTGATTCCATGTATCACTCTCTCAATACAAATTGTATAAATATTAAAGTAAATGAAGGGTAATTAATCGCCATCCATTATTTATTCATACTTTAATATTTGTGCAACTTTCAAATAGTGATGCATAGAAGCAACTCTCACTTTTTTACAAGGAAAAACTTAAAATTAGATGCAAATATTGGTAAGATTCAGTATAAGATGAGCCTCCCATCTAGGGAAACAGTGGCAGAACTAGAAATTTTCGTTGGATGCATACTTCACACTAAAACTCTATAGTCTTGTGCAATTATTTTGTAAGATTATAAATCCAACATATATATTTACAATTTACTAAAAGTATAATACAAATAGTTCTAAGGTCTTAAAGATCCCAAACCACTAAAATTGAAACTAATTTAATCAACAAATTTGGTCCATCGAAGAGGTGATCTTATAGCACTTTTTAAATTTTTGGGGTGCCGTACCGCCCTTGTAGGGAAACACTCAATGATTTCATTACTTACCCACCGAGCAGAGGCGGATCTAGAAAAATAGATCACTGGGGTCGTTGGGGTCATTACAGTAACTTGTAGCTTATATATGCTTATATACTAATAGAATACAATTAGATTTATATGTGATTTTGGCAAAATCATTGGGGTCATTTGACCCCACTAATTGCATGCTAGATCCGCCCCTACCACCGAGACAACTCAACATGCATTTCAGAAGGGGTAAGTAATCAACATCCATCCTTCATTCATGCTTTAGTATTTATGCAACTTTCAAATAGTGATGCATAGAAGCACCTCTCACTTTTTTACAATGAAAAACTTAAAATTGGATGCAAATATTGGTAAGATTCAGTCTAAGATGAGCCTCTCTTCTAGGGAAATAGTGGATGAACTAGAAATTTTTTGTTGGAGTGCACACTTCATACGTAAAACTCTATAGTCTTATACAATGATTTTGTAAGATCATAAATCCAACATATATATTTACAATTTACTAAAAGTACAGTACAAATAGTTCTAAGGTCTTAAAAATCTCAAACCACTAAAATTGAAACCAATTTATCAATAAATTTAATCTATTAAAGAGGTGATCTTATAGCATTTTTCAAATTTTTAAGGGTGCCGTACATTACTTACCCACCGAGATAACTCAACATGCATTTCAAGTTTTGTGGAAGAATTTCCCATGCATGTGTACGCTTTACTTTCATACTGAAAAAGTAGTTTGCTTCGATGTCCTCATCCTCGATGCCGCATCTTTCTTGACTGCATGATGTTAAGGAAATACAGATTCGGATAATCCGAATATTAATGGATCAGATATCCGGATATACATGTGGGCTAGGCTAAAGCCACTCTTTTGGCCAAAAAGGCTTCTTAATTTTAAAATCGTTTTCTAATTTAATTAATCCACAAATCAAGTTTCAATTATTAAAATTGGCAAACCGACTTAAAAAATTATGAATTTTTTTGAGAACGTTCCAGACACAATCTACCATTTTTAAAAAATATTTTCAATATTTTATCAGATTTTATATTTTCTCAAAAATTCAAACACCACTGTTCTTAATAGGAAAATATTTTAAATAAGTAGCTAAAAATGCATAAAAACTCACAAATACATAATTTATTATTTTTAACATAATTCAACAAAGAAATAAATCTTGGGTCATTACATGTATGTGTTATATACTTTTTCTAGAGACATGGTATCTAAGTATTATCAAACTTTTTGTGTGTTCTGGTTTACTTCCATTTGTATATCTCAGCAAGGATTACCTTTATTTTGTGTTTTGATCTATGTATATGATGAAATTATCGTACGTGTGTGATGAACTAAGGTTTACATAATTTTGTTTGCGACATGGTATCTAACTATTGTCTAAGTGAATGAAAATGCTTATATTTGTTTAATTTTCAATAATGTTTTGATCGAATTAACTAGTTAGGTGTTTTTGTTGATTTTTTTTATATAAAATCTAAAGGGTTATCATATTTCAATAAATATTCAAAACCGTATCCGATTCGATTCATATATGTATTCGATATTATCCGTATTCTTGTTCGTATGCGGACTATCCGTATCCGTATTCACATCTAAGAAAAAAATATGAAACAAATATGATAAAGCTATTATCGATCCGTATTTGATCCGTTTTCACCCCTAGCAACAACTGAGAAAACAAAAGACTTAGGGCCGGTTGGGTGTTGAAGTTTTGGAAGAAAACTCTCGTGGTACCATCTCCTGTCCTATGCTATCAAATCAGTAGAATCGCTCCAGTTTGTTTCCATGGCGACAAGAGATGGAAGAACGGGAAAGTGATTTTTTTAAAAACAAATAAAACGGAAAATAATTACAGAAAAAATATGCAGAAAAATAACAGAAATGGACCTTTGTCTCCATTTTAAATGGTAACATAGAGACGAATTATTCTTTAAAATAATCCAAAAAAATGGCCTAAAAATACACGGGAAAAAATTTCAGAAATAGATCTCCGTGACCTCCGCGACAGCCACTACACTCGGCTACAAAGACCCACCTGTTTATTTTTTAAAGAAGCAATTTTTATGGTGGAATTCATTCTAGGCATGTATAATAAAGTGGAATGTTTATTGTTAGAACAAAACGGAAGAAACATGATAATCCCCCGTTACATTGATATAGAAATGATGAAAGACACATGGCTCATACAGTTTGTGTCGGGATCGGCCACCCTGACACGTGCCCCTCCAGGGGGGGCTTTGAGCAGCCCTCCTCTAAGATCGGGGGACTGTTCCCTAACTTGGGCGGAGACGTCCCCGAACCGCCAGTCCGGAGCACCAATCGGACTGTTTCGAGCCAGGCTCCGACCGAAGGTCCCGCAAGGCCATAAAGGAGCTCTTTCCCGACCTAACAGGGCGTTCGACCTTCGTCACGGACCGGGCTCCCCCGACCTCCGACCAGCCCGATCTCGGTCTCCGCCAAGGGTCGAGCATCGGGCCCTCCACTGACCATTAACCACGTGTCCAACAATCGCGACCACTGGCGACCGCACGAAGGGTGGCTCCTTCCGAGGCAAAGACGAAGGTCGCCAAAGTCAAAGCCTCAGTCCCATCATCCAGTCGCGTACAGCATGGGAGTCCACTCACCCCAGGCAGCGCTGGGGCCACGCATGGCAAAGTCATCATCTGACAAAACCGCAGAGAGTGGGTGCGCTGTTTCCCGAAGAAGCAGCGACCTGCTTTGCTCGGAGAGTCTACTAACCCGGCGTAAGCAAGGCCAGACAAGACTAGTCACCAAGACAAGGGCTTTCTGGTATGAGTCCCTTCATCCTCTCGGCTCCCAATCCCCAATGTAACCTGCCCCTTTCGACCGTAAGGGGGGGCAGGGCCCTCTGGAAGAGGGGTTCTTCTTCTTTCTCACTACACCTCCACGAACTAGGCTCCAGCACTCTCATATTGGAACCCCTAACTCTCATTTGTAAAGGCCGTGCAGCCATCGGCATTGAGGGCATCTGATACCATCATCCGAATCGAGTAGGGACGTTCGCCCGAACCAGTATAAATCTCGTGTCCCCTGTTTGATTGTGCTGGCCCCCCTGTTCAGTACGCCCGCCGAGGGTACCTCCCGGACGAGCGAAACTCTGGGCCTCGCCCTCCGTACTACCCTTCACCCTCTTTCTTTGCGGTCGACGGTCCCGATCGTCGACAGCTGGCGCCCACCGTGGGGCCCGAAGTTTCGTTCGTCCAAAGTTCGTCACCTCGGCCAGCTCAACACCTCCAGCTCCACCACCAGCATGTCACGAACAGCAAGCTTGGGCTCGGACGCTGTCCCCGAGTGCCAAGGCTCCACATCCATGCTCTCGCCCTCCTTGCCGCCCCGCGAACGCCGGGCCTTCGCGGCCGGCGGACGTGAGGCGACCGGCGGGCGGCGGTGGCGGAGACTCCTCGGGAGGCGCATCGGCTCGCCCAGATCGCCATCGACCAGGCCATCGCCGCCATTCGGCGTGAGGAGCATGGTGCGACCCACTCCCGGTCGCGCGGCTCGGCCTTCCCGTCTAGCCGAACTCGCCCAAGAACGCTGCGAACCATCGCCGGGTCATGGTCGACCCGCGGCCGGCTCGGCCCTCTTCGACGGTCCTTGGCGAAGAGCTCAACAAAGCGACCGACGGTGTCACACCCGGCGGCAGCGAGCTCTGAGCTCGAGTCTCGCCCGTGGCGCGGTGGCCCCTCGTCGCATGATCGCCACCGCTCCACCGGCAGATCCCGCCGGGCTCGCGCCTAACGCCATCTTCACCACCTCTCCGACAGGAAGGGGTGGCGTGTGGGCTTGCCCGTCGCCAGCGGCGTGATGGCGATGCTCGCCCGGACAGAAGTACTTCCGGAAGTCTCTCTCCGGACGTCCGGCTCAAGCGACAGGAGACCCGCAACCACCCGCGACGCCACCGTAACAACGCTCCCGTCGACCATCGCGATCGACGCGGGGTGCGCCGCCGCCTCGAGTTCTCCCTGTCGGCTGATGACGACTCCGACGGCAGCAACGGCGGCAGTAGCCTTCCAGCCTACGACTGCCCGGCGTACTCGAATGATCTCCGTCGGGTACGCTGGCCGGCCCGGTTTAAGCCGGCGATGATGGAGTGGTTCGACGGGACCAAGAACCCCGCGGAATTCCTCTCCATATACTCCACCGCCATCTTGGCGGCCGGGGGGGACGAGGCCGCGATGGCCAACTATCTCCCCACCGTTCTGGACGGCGTCGCCCGCACTTGGCTCTTCAACCAGTCGCCCGGCACCTTCCGATCATGGCGCCAGCTGCGGAGCGCTCTCCACTCCAACTTCCAGACCTGCTATGAGCGACCTGGACGGGAAAGGGACCTGGACCGTGTTATCCAGGGAAAGGGGGAACATCTGCGAGACTTCGTGCGCCGGTTCACCCGCGCGCGAAACTCGATTCCCAACATCTCTGATGAAACCGTCGTCAAGGCTTTCAAGTTTGGTGTCCAAGACAGACGCCTCACGGAGGACCTCGAGATTGCTACGAGGCTCACCGTCAACAAACTGTTCCGCATGGCGGAGCGATATGCGGACGCGGACGATGCTGTCCGCTGGAAGCATGACTACGACCGAGGCAAGCTCGGCCTCGCCTTCGGCGAAACGGGACCATCCGGCGCTAAGGAAGGAGACCCGGCCCCGCGCGACAAAAGGCGAGGAAAAGACCGCGGCGTCGAGGGCGGCCAGCTCCGCGTAGTCGCCACGGTCGACAACAAACGCGAAGGGGCGGAAGCGCGCCAGCCCGATCGCCGGGGCCCCCGGCCTCAGTAGAACCGTCCGCGGCCGCAACAGGCGCCGCGTCGGGGGGACCCCCTCCACGCGAACGTCCGAGCTTGGGGCAACGAGGAACAGCCTGGCTTCGACGCCAATAAGTTTTGCCTGTTCCACAAGATTCACGCCATGACTGCGAGGTCGCGGGACATGGGCGCTCAAACCGGACGCCTTTTATAGGGGATCAAGAGATGCTCACGCTCCCAAAAGGCGATGAACGGCCGGAGGATCGACGGGTCGAGCCCAAGCAGCCCCGATCCGAATTCCAACAGGTGACCGCCGTGTGGGCGTAATCTTGGTGGCTCCTCCGCATACCGATCCCGCGCTGAAATGAAGGACGCCGCGCCGTCCTATCAAGCCACCGCGAAGCCCGCCGACCAACCTGCGCAGTGGGACGGCGTCCCATCACCTTTTCTCGGGACGACGCCCCTCGGGGATGTCCCGAGACTTCAAATCGCTCGGTCGTCGCCCGACCATAAGCAACACCGTCGTCGGCCGGGTCATGGTCGACGGGGTAGTTCTCAACTCGCTCTGGCGGCGCGCTTGGACCGGATGCAAATACCCGGCGAAAATCAAGAACATAGCAATCCCTTCTTGCATCGTCGCCGTGGAGCTCGACCACCCGGCCCAGGGCAAGTGGTTCTCCCGTCACCTTCGGCGACTCAGTAAACCGCGCACCGAAATGATCACCTTTGAAGTCGTGGACGGCGATCTCCCCTACAACGCCATCCTCGGGCGTCCCGCCCTGATCAAGTTTATGGCTGCGAATCACTATGGGCACCGGTGTATGAAGCTCCCGGGGCCCGGTGGCGTCATAACGGTCCGCGGCGACCTTAAGGCAGCGCACGGCTGCGAGGAAAAGGCCCTGGCGCTGGCCGGCATACTGCCCCAGCCGGGCCCAGAGATCACCCCGAAGGGTGCCCGTCGGAAGACGGCTATTCAACCAAACGGCCCGACCAAGGCCGTGCAGCTTGAAAAAGGGAACTCGGGCAAATGCGTCTGCATTTCCACCCAGCTCGATCCCAAATAGGAAGACGAGCTCGTTACCTTCCTCCGAGATAACAAAAGCATTTTCGCATGGGAACCGGTGGACATGCCAGGGGTCCCACGGGAGGTGATCGAGCACAAACTGCAAACAAAGCCTGGCTGCAGACCCGTGTGCTAGAAGCTCCGGCGCTTCTCCCCCGAGAAGGCGGCGATAATCAGGGAGCACCTCGACAAGCTCCTCAAGGCCGTTTTCATTCGCGAGGTCAACTACTCCGAATGGCTGGCCAACCCTGTAATTGTGCAGAAGAAGGGCGGAAAGTGGCGAATGTGTGTCGACCACACGGGCTTGAACGCTGCATGCCCCAAAGATAACTTCCCACTCCCCCGCATAGACCAGATTGTGGACTCCACTGCCAACGCTGAGATGTTGAGTTTTCTCGACGCCTACTCCGGGTACCACCAGATCAAGCTCGCCATGGAAGACGAGGACAAGACTGCCTTCATCACGCCGTTTGGAACCTTCTGCTACACGACCATGTCGTTCGGCCTCCGCAACACGGGCGCCACGTTCCAGCGGTTAATGGCCAAAGCCTTCGACCCACAGATCGGCCGGAACCTCGAAGTGTACGTCGACGACATCATCATCAAGAGCCCCTCTAAGGCCAGCCACGTCAACGACCTGGCCGAGACCTTCGCCAATCCGAACAGGTTCGACATCAAGCTCAACCCCGAAAAATGCGTCTTCGGCACGACCTCTGGGAAAGTACTCGGCTACATGATCGGGGGATCGGGCGTGGGCCCGAACCCAGAGAAGATCGAGGCAATCGAGCAAATGACCGCTCCGACCTCAGTAAAACAAGTGCAGAGCCTCACCGGCCGCATCGTCGCCCTCAGCCGCTTCATTTCCCGGCTCGGTGAGCGCGGGTTGCCTTTCTTCAAGATCCTGCGCAGTCATGAGGGTTTTGAGTGGACTCCTGAAGCCCAGCGGTCTTTCGACGAGCTCAAGACATACCTCTCGCGTCCTCCTCTGCTGACAACCCCGCGGCAGGAGAGGTGCTCTCGCTTTACCTCACGGCCGCAACCTGTGCCGTCGGCGTAGTCCCGATAGCCGGCGGTAGGCGGCAACGCCAATCTACTATGTTAGCGAAGTACTCCACGGGCCAAAGGAGCGCTATCCCCAGGTCCAAAAACTCCTCTATGCACTCTTCATGGCTTCGCTGAAACTTCGGCACTACTTCCAAGCACATGCGGTGGTTATCCTGAGCGGCCTCCCGCTCGGGGAGATCCTCAGAAACCCTGAAGCCGGAGGTCGCGACGCCAAGTGGGCCATGGAGCTGGCCGAGTTCGACCTCCGCTTCACGGCCCGCACCGCCATCAAATCACAGGCGCTGGCAGATTTCGTAGCCGAGCAGACGGTGGAGCCTGCCCCCGAGTCCGAGGACCCTTGGACCATGTTCTTCGACGGATCAAGGTCCTTTGAGCGCTCGGAGGCCGGCGTTCTCCTCATCACCCCTCAAGGTGACCACTTGAGATATGTGGTCCGCTTTGGTTTCCCCACTACCAACAACGCGGCGGAATACGAGGCCCTCCTGGCTGGCCTTCGAGCTTGCAAGTCCTTGGGCATTCGCCGCCTCATTGTGAAAGGAGACTCAGCTTGTCGTCAATCAGTACAACAAAGTTTACCAATGTTCAGAACCTCTGATGGCCAAGTACCTCACTGAGGTACGCAAGATGGAGAGATGGTTCCAGAACCTGAGAATCCAGCACGTACCAAGGAAGGACAATTCCACCGCCGATCTTCTGTCTAGGCTCGGATCATCCGGCGATGAGCTTCCGCCGGATGTCATCTTTGAAACCTTGGCCACACCGTCTGTCACCGACAAGGAAGACCCAGTGGCCTTCCTCAAAAGCATTCCGTCGTGGATGGACCCATTCGCCAAGTTCTCGACCAAGGAGAGCTCCCGCCACTCCACCAAAGAAGCGAGCTCCGCAAGCGTCATGGGCTCGTCTGTGCTCGTCGGCGGGTAGCTCTACCGTCGAGGCCTTGGGCGTTACGTCAAAATGCATCACTCGTAAGAAGGTAAATACGCTCAACGACATACACTCCGGCCTATGCGGCGCTCACTCCTCTTCAGACCATGGTCGGAAGGCCTTCAGATGGGCTTTATCGCCAACGGCGCTCGAAGATGCCCAACGCATCGTTCGTTCTTGCCGATCCCCGGTTTCCACGCCGGAAAGCGGTGCAATCGGCCTCGCTCTGCAGACCATTCCGTCGCTGGCCATTCTCGACGTGGGGCCTCGATATTCTCGGTCCCTTCCCGAGGTCGGTCGGGGGGAAGAAGTTCCTGTTCGTGGCCATTGACACCTTTTCAAAATGGATCGAGGCAGAGCCGGTCTCCGCTATCACCGCCAATGCCGCGGTAAGGTTCTTCCGTTCGCCGTTGGTCACAAGGCACGAGTCCCTGCGAGATCATCACCGACAACGGGACGCAGTTCACCAGTGAGCTGTTCCAAGAGTTCTGCGCAGATATGGGAACCAAAGTCTGCTATGCCTCGGTGAGCCACCCCCAGAGCAACGGGGCGGCCGAGCACGCCAAAGGGCAGCTCGTCCAAGGGCTCAAAAAGCGAGTCTTCGACGAGCTCGGTCGCCGCGGCCGGGCATGGGTGGACGAGCTCCCCACAGTCCTTTGGTCTGTCCGCACCTCGACCAGCCGGGCAACAGGAACAAGCCCTTTCGGCTCGTCTTGGAGGGTATCCCGCCGCCGAGGTCACTCTCCGCTCCGTCAGGGCGGGCTCGGTCGACCAGGTCGACCTCGAGCAGGTGCGGTCCCTCGACCTCGCATTGGCAGAAGAAGTAAGGTGCCGCGCACTTCTGCGCTCGGCGCGCTACCTGCAAGATCTCCGCAGGCATGCCGCCCGAGCTGTCCGACCTGTGGGCTTCGCGTTGGGGACTGGTCCTAAGATTTAATCCAAGATCGCTCCCACACCAACAAGATGTCCCAGCCGTGGAGGGCCCTTCAGAGTCATCTCAGCAAGCCGCACGGGAGCTTACCGTCTGGCGGTCCCCGATGGCAGGGAGCTCACGAGCTCGTGGAACGTAGGCCAGCTCCGGAAGTTCTACGCCTAGCGCTCTTCTTTCATCCGTCTTTAAGTTAAGATGTCTCTTCCCTTACTGATATGTTCGTTCTTGTGTTCTAAGCAAGTGCGCCCCGGGGCATGCTCGGGACTTTTGTATTGCCATGCCCTGGTCTGGCCCAGGTCTGTGGCCGCAATGAAGGTTTCCTTCGCTCCCGGTACTAACCTCTTTTGATTTGTGGAAGGGGTGGCGTTCCGCCACAACCCTAAGTTGCAGATTCCTTCGGCCAAAGGTCGCGCCGTCTTAAAAGACCTCGGGCCCTGAGTCCCGTTCTCCTTTTTTAACCAAAGTAATTCCTTTTTAGGATGCCTCAAGCGGCGCGACCCCGCGGCGTGACCATAAGGGCAACGATGAGGTCACGTGGCGGGCCCGGCCTCGGGGCGTCCATGCGTGTTCTTTTTTGCAGCGCCTAGGGTCGCGTTCTCTAGGTTCGCCTCGGGGATGAACAACCCGAGCCTGGGCATCCCCAGGATCGAGGGCCGCAGTAAGACGATTGTTATCGGGGTAAGCCGGCCATTCCCCCGTGCTGCCAACCATTGAACGTCCTCAGAGGGCGCCCCGAACCCGATGACGTTTCCCGGGCTCGAAGGTCGCAGTTTGGAATTCACCACCGGGGATGACTCGGTCGCGATAAGCCGGCCTGCGCACTAAGCCGACCTTTCCTCCGGGGCCGAGTGGCCAGGTTCGAATTTCTAAACCACCCTCTGAGGGGGCCTTGCCGAGCTTGATGCATTTCCGAGCTCGCCGAGTCAGACCCGAGGCCTAAATCTGGTCCGAGCCTGAGCTACCCTAGGCCGGCCAGTCCGAGTTATGCCCAAACCTGAGTACTGCCAGGCGAGGCCTCGGTTGGGGCCACGTTCTCTAGGTTCGCCTCAGGGATGTCAGCATCCCGAGCCCGATGCATTCGGGCTCGGGGCGCGATAAACGATTCTTATCGGCGTAAGCGGCTATTCCTTGTCTTGCCGACCGCTGAACGCCTCAAGTAGCGCCCGGCCCGATGACATTCCTGGCTCGAGGTCGCGACTCTTAAGATTACCGCCGAGGATGATCTCGATCCGCAATAAGTCGCTCGCCGCAATAAGCCGACTAATTCTCTATGGCCAAATGATCAAGACATATCAATCCGAAGTCGTGCTCGAGCCCGAGTGATTTGGGCGAGGCCTCGCTAAACCGACCTCGGGCATCGGTTTACTCGGTCGGCCGAATCGAGTGGTTCAAGTGAAAGGCGGTGAGTCTCATTGCGAGCCTGCGAACGTGCTCACTACACGCCACGATCCAAGATTGATCGGACCCTTCCACGAAGCAAGCCACGCAAAGTCTACAAAGGCGACACAAACCAACAAACAAGCTAAGTCTTCCAAAGAAACGCAACTCTACAAGACTTAGCAAAAAGTTATTTTTCTTTACAAGGGGGGGGGGGAATCCTTCGCCCCCCGACCCGTCCGCTAACTTTAATTTACAGGGACATATCTCGGGCAAGTTTCTCCCGCTCGAGGTCGAAAACCCTCACCAGTGCGATGACCTCGGCCGGCCTTATCGACCAGGCCACGCCGCTCGAGTGGGCCAAGGCGTCCTTTCCCGCTCGAGCTATTTTCGCTAGCTTCTCCTCAAGACTGGCGGCCCTGGCCTCCGCCTCAGCTGCCTTGGCTTCCGCTCCAGTGGCCCTCACCTCCAATCCCGCAGCTGTCTTCTCAAGCTCGGCCGCCTTGGCCTCGAGCTCGGAGGAGGATGCCCCTTGCTGTGCGACCTCCGTTTTTGATCGAAGGTTGGAGACCTCGAGCTCGAGGCGCTGGATCTCGACCACCGCGCCCTTCCGCTCCTCCTCGATGGCCTTGGAGAGCGCTATGGCCTGAAGGTCCCTCGCGGTGTTTAACTCCCGCTCGACCTCCCGGGCCCCGCGCTCCCGCTCGACCTCAACGGCTCGCGCGATCTTGAGGGCTTGGGCCTCCTTTAGGCACAAGACTTCCTCTTGGCCGCGCAGCACAGCGGCTTCGAGCTCAGCGGTGTCCCTCTGGTTGATTTCGAGGGCGCCGCATAGGGACCAAAAGTCGAGCACATGGTCACGCACGACGTCGTGCCCCCGAGAGATCAGCCGCAGACCCTACAAGGGTAAAGGAAAACTTACTACGACCACAAGGAAAAGGGAGAAAAGAAGGAGAGGTCACCACAACCGTGCTTACCTCCACTAACCGGACCTCCAGTGAGGGCAGGTCGACCGCGCCGTTGGAACCCTGGGGCAGTTCGTCCGTGGCCGTATCCCTGGCGGCCTCCGCCACCGCAGTGGTATCGGTACCCCCCGAAGGCCCAGAGCGGTCCGCTTCGGCCAGGGCAACGGCGGCCGGACCCTCTAGGCCGGCGAGTGGCTTGGGGATCCCCTGGCTGCCCTCGATAGCAAGATGGAGCCCTGGCTCGGCTGCCTGCTCAGAAGTCGTCGCTCGCTCCTTCGGCGACTCCGACTCTGTTGGGAACGCCTCCACCTAGGGTGCGGCGACAGTCTGCCGCTTCTCGGTCGGGGCGCCGGTCGGGCGCCACTGTGCAGGGTGCGTGGTCGGACGATGGATTGCGGCCACGACCACCCCGATGTAGGTGCTGCGCGCAACAAATTATCAGGGGGTGCTCGGTCGACCCTACTACCCCAAAGTCAAGAAGCAGAACGGGATACTTACTGCGCCGAGCGGATGCGCGGCAACCTTGCTTTTTTGGTCGGACCTCCCCCCGGGGGCGATTCGGCCATCCGCTTCTCTGAGGACTCCACCCCCGGCGACGCCCCCACCTGGGGCACGACGGTGGTAACGCCCTCGACCGCGGCGCTCTCAACCGCTCCTCCCTCGGCCGCTCCGTCCTCCTCGGAGGACGCGGCAAGCAACATCCGCCGCGTCTGGGGTCACGGCGCAAGGCGGTAATCGTCTATATCGTCGTCCTCCCCGGCCTCGCCCTGAACCACAGGAAAGGTCGGTGCCTCGACGCTTCGAGCGCCGCGACGGGCGGACGGCGAAAACGACGGAGGCCGTACCTGGCGTGATGGTTCCTCGGCGGTGGCAGTAGGAGGACTCCCTCCCCGGGGGCTCAACGCCGGAGCTCGTGGCTTCGGCTGCGTATTCAGGTCCCTTGCGGCAGAAGCCGCCTCCTGTTGCTGGCATAGAAGCAAGGATTAGCATAAGGACCGAAAAGGCGGCACGAAGGAAGCGAGCTCGGGCTCGGATGTTCCCGAACTCGGGGCATTCAGGCTTACCACGACCCGGTCGCCCCACTCGACGTGGGGCTTCTTGGCGACTTGCTTCGGGGCGTCAAGAGCCGGTCTCTTACCTCCCTTTTTGCCTTTGTTCGGACCGGGGAGCGGTAGCGGCCACAGATCCCGAGCTCCTGTCGCTGCGCAAGCTCATCACGATGAGCATCTGAGTCCGAACCCCCAAGGAAAAAAATCAAAGTGGAAGGCCATTACCTCGCTGCGCGCCCGGACGTTCTTGGGGACGATGCCGCACGAGGTCGAAGGCGGTGGCGGCCTTCCCAAAGATCTCCTGCATCCTCGAGGCGATCCAAGCCGCCTTCGGTGCTGCAAGGTCAGAAAGAGAGCATCAAGAAATGAGGGAACTCCGACCAAGACCCCGAAAGGACTTAAGGTCGAACGGCGCTTACCCTCGTGGCTTTCCCGGGTGGCGTCGCACCTCCCGATGATCTCAAAAAAGTGGTGCAACCTCCTCCGGAGAGGAAGCACCCTATTTCGCAAGAAGTCGTGAACGACCGCCTGCCCCTTGAGGCCCCGCATGGCGCAGATATGGACAAAGGCACACTACTTTGGTGGTCGCCGAGTCCTCGGCTCTGGGTTCCCTTTCCACGGACCATGTGCGTTGTAGGCAAGCCCGCTCCCCTCGCCCTTCTTCAGATAGAACCATTTCTCTGTCCATGGCCCAAGCGAGTCCCGGGTCGGGATTTGGAGGAAGGAACAAGGGAGCCCTGCCCGCAGCCGGAAGTAAAGGCACCCGACGACGGGATCCTTCGCGGTGCGGGACAAAGAGTAAAAGCGCAAGAAAAACGAGGGGGTGGGAAGGACGCCCAAGAACCCCTCGCAAAGATGCACGAAGATGAAAAGGAGAAGAAGGGAGTTCGGTACCAGGTTCACGAGCTCGATCTCGCACTGCGCAAGTACCGCAGCCAAGAAATCGCTCTCCGGGGTTCGCAGCCCGAAGAGCATGTACTGCTCCGTGCTCACGATCTCGTCATCCCGAGGTCGCGGCACGCTCTCCCCGGACGGGAGCCGCCAGGTGAATGGTCCAGAAGCCCCAAAAATTCCATCTCCTTCATCCGCTCCGCAGTGAGCATGCTCCTCCCGAACTTCGCCATGATGTCGAGGTCGAGGGGGGGGGGACAAGATCGCAAGCGAAGGCTAGAAGGCGTGGTCACGGAAGGACAAAGAAGAATAAGGCAAGAGCGCGAGCAATGGGAAGCGAAACCCTGAAGGAAGAGACCCCACCGGCTTTTAAAGACGCCTCGTCTATCGTCGTCACCATCGCCTCAAAAGGCGCGCCCGTAGCCGGCGGGCGGTAGACGAGGCGCCAGGGCCCCTTCAAAACCCCCGTACGGACGCGTCGATCCACGCATCCGCCAGATCACATCCCTCCAACTTCCCTATCCACGAGGCTCCCGGGCCTTCTGAGCCCACCTGGGAAAACAAGATATCGGGATCCAAGTGTGCGCCCCGGGGAGGCCTCCTCTCGGCCTGAAGGTAAGCCCTAGAAACCTCGAGCCCGGCCGAAGGGAGGGACGATCCCTCCCCAAAAAAACCTCAGACTCAAGAGCGTCTAGAAGTCTCAGACCGCTTCTTGAGTCTTGGGGGCTGGTTGTCGGGGATCGGCCACCCTGACACGTGGCCCCCCCTAGGGGGGGCTTTGAGCAACCCTCCTCTAGGATCGGGGGACTGTTCCCTAACTCGGGCGGAGACGTCCCCGAACCACCAGTCCGGAGCACCAATCGGACTGTTCCGAGCCAGGCTCCGATCGAAGGTCCCGCAAGGCCATAAAGGAGTTCTTTCCCGACCTAGCAGGGCGTTCGACCTTCGTCACGGACCGGGCTCCCCCGACCTCCGACCAGCCCGATCCCGGTCTCCGCCAAGGGTCGAGCATCGGGCCCTCCACTGACCATTAACCACGTGTCCAACAATCGCGACCGCCTGAAGCGACCGCACAGAAGCAGGTGGCTCCTTCCCGAGGCAGCACGAAGGTCGCCAAAGTCAAAGCCTCAGTCCCATCATCCAATCGCGTCAAAGATGGGAGTCCACTCACCCTGTGCGTGCCTGGGCCATGCATGGCAACGTCATCATCTGACAAAACCGCAGAGAGTGGGTGCGCTATTTTCCGAAGAAGCAGCGACCTGCTTTGCTCGGAGAGTCTACTAACCCGGCGTGGGCAAGGCGGACAAGACTAGTCACCAAGACAAGGGCTTTACGCATGAGTCCCTTCATCCTCTCGGCCCCAATCCCCAATGTAACCTGCCTTTCGGTAGTATAAGGGGCGGGGCCCTCTGAAGAGGGGTTCTTCTTCTTTCTCACTACACCTCCACGAACTAGGCTCCGGCACTCTCATATTGGAACCCCTAACTCTCATTTGTAAAGGCCGTGCAGCCATCGGCATTGAGGGCAATACAGTACCATCATCCGAACTGGAGTAGGGACGTTCGGCCCGAACCAGTATAAATCTCGTGTCCCCTGTTTGATTGTGCCGACCCCACTCAAGACGCTCACGAGGGTACCTCCCGGACGAGCGAAACTCTGGGCCTCGCCCTCCGTACTACCCTTCACCCTCTTTCTTTGCAGTCGACGGTCCTAATCATCGACAGTTTGGTTCGTTGCCTAGCTTTACTACTTGTACGTTACATATGGCGACATAGACGAACCATGAATGGAAAGTACAGCTGAGATACATGTGTGTTTTTTAGAATTGGAAAGAAGTCATGCTTGTTGTCGTAGACCCTACACGGAAGGATTCATCGGTGTCTTCCCCTATGATTTCACAAGGCTTAGGGCTTTAGCTTTCTTCCAACTACTCCTATACACATCCACCCAATAATAGTCTTCAGGGACAATCTTAGGCTCCTCTTGGAAGCGAGCCGTGTCGGCTTTTTCCTTCATCTTCTTTTGATGTGCCAGAAGCTCATCATAGGCCTTCCAGAAGTGCGCTTCGTCAGGCGGCAGGGTGAGAGCTTTGCTTTATCTTCCGTAGTCTGAGGCGAAGGTTTTCAACGGGTGTATCACTCGGGCGCAACTAGGTAATACAGCCACAATTGGGCTCGAAGAACGCCCCATCATACTTGTCTGGTCCATTGATCCATTGGAAGAAGTTGCAATTGTCCTCTTCCTGGGATTATGCGTGGATAAAGTCAAAGCGATAGGGAACGCAACATAAATTGTGGAATGTACATGCGTTTCATTAACTCACCTTGAGCTCCTGCACATGTAGTAAGCTCAGCCGGCAATATCTAGATGTTTGGATAGTATGGTCCACGTCATAGTACCGCAATCATAGTTAGGTTGGGGAACTCCGGGGGGCACAGGTGCATCCTTGCAAGAAACATTTGGGTAGGTTCTCGCCTTCTCGGCCTTCCACTTTTGCTTTTGAAAAATCGCTACGTAGTCCGATATCGTCAACCTCGGTGGTGTAGGGGAATGTTGGTGTGGCGGTGGCACGGATGAAATGTTGGCTGTAGAGGTTGGCCAGGTGAAGAAGTGCTGGTTCTGGTCGTGGAGTAGCCGTCATTTTTATAGGCAATTTCTGGTTACTAGTTTCGTCGTAAAATATTATGTGGGGACAGGTGTGGTAGTGTGTTGTTACTTCAGTCTGACAAAGTAGGTGGTTGTGTGTTGTCAAGGCGGTCTGACACAACAGGTGGTAGTGTGCTGTCAAGTCGGTCTGACAAAGCAGGTGTCAGTGTGTTGTCAACTCAGGCTGATAAATCAATATGTAGTGTGTGGTCAAATCGGTCTGACAATGCAAGTGCCAGTGTGTTGTCAACTCAGGCCGATAAATCAGTACGCAGTGTGTTTCAACACGGTATCATATAGCAAGTGCCAGTGTATTCTAACTTCGGCCTAACAAAGCAGGTAGCAGTTTGTTGCAATGTATTGGTACAGTACGGTTCACAGTATTTATTCGTAAGAAATTGGTAACATGATAGAACTAAATGATAAACGAGGAAGAAATATTTAGAACATGGGCCATGCAAACAAAGTTATGCATACAGAAGTACAATGATGAAGGGAGTAAAAAAACACTAGTCGTGGTTCTTCCGGTGTGCGACAGCTCGTGTGGTCCCAAGCTTGGTTCGATGCTATAAATGTCCAGATGGATACATCAAGTGGTCAAGTGAAACTCCTCGAGTGCTCCTCGTTGGATGACCCGGTGGCGGTGGAGTAAGAAAGGCTGGGTCGACTGACTGGCTTGGTCCTGACGCATCCAAGAGCTGCGAGTAACCAAGCACTATGCCCATAGACTGTTGCAGGGGGTCAACGACCCAATCATCAACAATGGTGTCATCATCAAGCTCGGTGTCTCCATGTGTGTCGTGGATCGCATCGTCATCATAATGTGCATCGTGGGCTGCAGAAGATAGACATGACATCGTTCTATTGACTTACGTAAATCATGGAGAGAACGTTACGTGCAAAATAGTATTGTGGTTTACCTAGAAACATGTGAGCGTAGGGTGCGGGACGCTGCCAACTAGAGCTCTTGGACACACTTGTTGGAGGTGGGTGCGCGCGTGTGATGTCCTAGCTGTGCTGTGGACGTGTCAACCACATACGAACAAGAAATGTGGCGGACCCTGAAGTATGTCATCCTCCCTGGGCCTCTTGCACGATGTAAGTAGGATGTTGCGCCTGGTCTTGTCCCGCAAACGGCCCAACACCCCTCTAAGGTGATCAATAGGGACCTTCAATATGTCCACGGAGCCGACTCAAAACATAAGGGAGGTAACCTCCTTGTATGCCTCCCTATCAAGGTTGCTCAGCGTACAAATGAAAAGATGTAATAGAAGCAACCGTAAATGTTGTAAGAATTGTAAATTGGAGGTCATGCGGAGTGCTTTACTCACTGAGAGATGAAAAGAGGAGTTCAACATGGTAGGGTACGTGTCTCCTGTCATAGCAACATGGCTCGGGGGGTCGTCCATGACACGCATGATCTAAACACATGTGCGTGTGCCTTACCAGTCGATGTAGTCATGATACGTCCTGTGGTTGTAAGGTGCAGCCTCATCGTGGACATCCTCCAATGTATGCAACCACTACTCAACATGAGTCTGCATGCTTTGTGCCCAACCTCCATGTCCCGTGACACCCTTCTGTGCGTGCCTGCAAAAAAATTAACATAAGAACCTCATTATTTCATGAATAGAACGCCTACTGAATTGAAACAACAAGTAGACGACAACTCACCCGTGGATGTGCGATGGGACAACCTCATTGGTGGGGATCGGGAAGAACTACTGGAGTCCGAATTGCCACATCACCTGGTGAACGACGTATGTCTCGACGAACATGTCGAACACTAGGTGGCAATGGGTGAGCCAGAAGATGGTGTCCTGAGTGCACTGCATGGATAGCCCAACGGTGCTCGCACGACTACAACCTTGGTGATGTACGGTCTCCAGAGGACACTGTCATCATTGAGATGATCGAACATCGCAATGTACTCGAGGTACAACGCTTGTGATGTAACTGGCATTAAAGTTGGCTGTAGAAGTACATATACATGCGAAGGTTAGTATGAAAATGGAGAATTGTACTGTAAACCATGACAAAGGTAGGATACTAACTCATCGGCGACACCACAATATCCCTATGGTAGGACGGTCGACATCGTCCTTGAGTGCCCCGTACAAGACGACCTCGTAAGGTGTTAACTCTATCTGTGGTCATCCGATCTGGAAGCGCTTGAATGACCACAACCAGAGAAGGAGAGGGCATCCGATGAGAGTTGTAGAATCAAGGATAACCGACTAGAGGGGGGGTGAATAGGAGGTTTTTAAAATTCTTTTGCTCTAATTCAATAATTAAGCAAATATGACACAATTATCAATTCTATAACAATTAAAGCCTAAATGAGCTAGGTTTTGCTAAGAGCACCAACAACCTAAGTCTAGGCAAGAGAAACAATCCTAGAGAGATAATCAATAACTAAAATCACTAGGAATGTAAATTGCACAATTGGAATCACAAAAGAGCAAACTGCAAGAAGATGGATACGATGATTTTTTCGTGGTCTCGGAGACTTGCCAGTCTCCCCTAATCTACGTTTAGGAAGCTTGAATGAATCAAGCTGGCTCCTTGCACAAATGAGTCTCCCTCAATCAGTAGTGATAGCTCTTCCCCACTCTGGGTAGGTGAGCTCCGACCTTCACACCAATACCGAGTCTCTTCACAATCTCCTTTGAAGAGATCACCGGTTCCACACCTCCAATCCGTCTAGGAGATGACAACCTCCAAAAGAATAGAACTTCGATGCTTGCTTGAGGTTGATCAAGTGTCTAATGGCTCAAGAATGAATACACACACTTGAATTTGCTCTCACCAACTCACAAATGTGAAATGAATGCACAATTGATGATGAGAGAGTAGCTAGAGCTCACAAGTATGCAATGAATGTGCAAGAGTATGCCCTTGCTGTAGGTGAGGGGTATTTATAGCCTCTAACCACTAATCTAGCCGTTGGAGTTAAAACCCTAAAATTTTCAGCAAACCCGGTACTACCACCTATGTAGGACTGGTAGTATTGGCCCCCCAACTCAACAGTCGAAACAGTGCATTAAATGCAAAGTAACTAGCTATCGCTATAATACCCTGGCACTACCGCCCATGGACCAGTAGTACTGGCCTTTTATCCCAAAAAGATTCATTTTGAACCTTCTCTAGAAAATAACTACCGACCTCAGGGGCCGGTACTACCGCAAGTCCAATAGTACCGCTTCTAGATGGGTGGTAGTGCCAGCCGGGGCAAGAAGCCCCAAAACAAATCATTATATATATAATTACCGGCCTTAGGGGCCAGTACTATCAGAAGTCTAGTAGTACCGTTTCTAGATGGGCGGTAGTGCCAGCCATACAGATTTCACTAGAAAAAACATCGTTCTGTAAAATAACTACCAGATCCCTTAGCTAGTACTACTGGAGGTCTGGTAGTATTGCTCCTAGATGGACAGTAATGCCGATTTTATAGACTTTTAAGAGTTTTTCAGAAGATTTTTCAAGTAATGCACACGACCAAGTATCAGCATGATTCTGAGCCATGATTTTTGATCTTTTTCAAGCTACTAACCAAAGATCCCTCTTAATAGTACGACATCTATTTAATAACCTGATCTTTTCTTCAAACACCAAGATTGGCAAAAGCTAGAAAAAGGTTCTTAAATTTTTATACCTTGGCATTTAACTTGACACCTTGATTTTCTTTGTGCTTCATGATTTCACTTCTATACGTGCTAACCTATTTTCACAACCTTAAGAGAAATTGTTAGTCCTTTAACTGCAATTATAATTAATTACCAAAACCCAAAATAAATCAGGTGCCTAGATGCTTTAATCCCCCTTTTTGGTAATTAATGACAACCTCAACAAATATAATGAAATTAAGTTTGTTTTTCAGTATACATCAAGTCTAACAAGTTGTATACTCTAGGATTTTTGCTTTGACATTTCACTTCTTTGAGATTAGAGTGATTATTTGAAGTAAAATACTATCAAAGCCACAAAGTATAGTTGAAACTCCCCCTAAATATGTGCATAAAGCTAATAAGATGAAATCATGCACACTTTGAGGAATTTTGAAAATTTTGGCGAAGTTTACACTATATATTGGATCCGAGGAAGCATGACAATATTGAGAATTGAATAAACAATAACTATAACAATATGCCTGCACACAATACATAAGATCCAATATGACCAAATAAGAACCATAGAAATAAACCATTAAGCATTCATAGTCTATTACAACCATTCAACCAAAAGATCCATAAAAACATCCACATAACATCCAAAAGCACAAGAGGTTCAATTAGCTTACAAGGATTACAAAATTTAAAGTATATAAGCTAATACTCAACAAACTACACCACTTCTCTTAGCTACTCCTCAACCTTTTAATTCTCCATGTCTTCACTTCTCCCCCTTTGGCATCAAGGACAAAAAGAGGGGTCTTCAAAGCTGCTCAAGAAGGTGGAGGAGCACGCAGACCACGTGTACCACAGCTATGGAAAGCAAGAGGAGCTTACTCGTCGCAAAATTGATAGAATGAAGTGTCGAGGTCATTCAAGGTCATGTTGAAGGCATCCATGCTACCCCTTACTTCCACCATTTGTCGGGTGAGCTTGATATTCATCCATCCTAGCAAATTGCCCCATCATGTTGTTCCTTTGGCTTGCTAGGCTTGCTAGGATGGCATCTTGTGGCACATCATGAGCTTGCTCTTCTGCCTCATCCTGCTGAGGTGGATGCTGCTGCTGGGCTATGTGCCCCAGAACTTGAGGCGGGCCCTCGCGTGGCTTGTATTGCTTATGAGTGCATCCGAGAGCCCCATTGTACCCAGTCTTCCCTCTGATTATCTTCATGATGTAGGGCGCAAAGTAAATAGTCTTCCCGCGCTCACGAGATGAAGAGGTCATCTCCCTCATCATGAAGTCCACATCAAATTTTTGTTGATGCATGATCTTGTTCATGAGGTTCCAAGTATACCCACGAATTTCATCAAAATTACCACTCTTTGGATGAATGGTAACTCTAATGATCTTGTTGATCAAACTGAGCAGAGGCAGGAGTCCTACTAATTTTCCATGCCTTCTGACACTAGCAGTTAGGTCATAGAAATTGAGCTGCTGATCAAGCCCAAGAACTCTATCGCTATGGATTCGATGATAGCCACTATGAAAGATGCCAACGCATGCTCAATCTCATCCTTGGTAGCAGTATAGATCCAGAGACAATCATCCAAGTGATAGAGTCATGAATGTCAGTTATGTAGATGGTGGCATAGAACTGACGTACCATGTCCTCCACATAGTCGCTCCTTCGACTAAGGAAATCCATTAAGCCAGCTCCTTGGTGTTATGAATAGCACTTGTTATATTCAATATGAGGCTAATGGACAGAATATATAGAGTACACGAGAATACAAAAGGAAAGCCTATATAAAGCAATCATGTACATGGAAAACCTATAATAGGCAATCATGTACATGGAAAGCCAATAATATGCAATAATCTATATAAGGCAATATATATCCTTAACACCCCCCATAAATGTAAGGCTATGCAACGGCATTGCATTTGGAAGGGTTGACACTAAAATAGGGGAAATCCAAAGTCCTGGTCTTGAAGTAGCCGTCGTAGCATCTAACTCTTCAAAAAACTGAGCCGACGAAGGAAAGCCGACGAAGGAGCTGAGTCGACGAAGAAAAGCCGATGAGATCGACAGGTATAACTGAGCCAAAACCGACTGAAGAAAGTCGACTAAATAAACCAAGCAGAGGTAATCAGTCAAAAATCAAAGTTGACAGAATGAGCCAATAAAAAGAGCCGAGCCGACGAAAGAACCAAGATGCTAAGAACTTGGATAGGCACAATAGAAACAAAGACTCTAAATGAAATACTAGCAGTAGAACTAGCAGCAGCCTAAAGACACACCACCGCATAAAAAAATCCAAAGAGCCAGAGCCAAGCCAATAATCGACTGAAGAGTCGAAAGCAGAAGAACCAAGGTGACAAATGAGCCAAGCCAACCAAGAGCCGATGAAGGAGCCGAGCCAACAAAAGATCCTTGCAACCGAAGATCCGAGTCGACAAATGAGCCAAGCCGAAGCCAAAGCGGAAAACCCGAAGAGCTAATAAGAAGAGCCGAAGCCGATCAGAAAAGCTAAGTCGCTCTGAAAGCCCAAAAAGTTGGAGCCAGAGCCGAAAAGCTCAAGAGCTGGAGCTAGAATTGAAATGGTATTAAAACCAATTGAGCGATCGGATGACATCCGATCGAACCGATCAATCATGCGATGCTCAGGCACAGGCGTGTGCAGACGATGCGGATGTCACAGGCGAGCATCGGCAAGGGTCAATCGGATGGGTGTGGGTGGCCGGAGGGCACACCACCCGGAGGCGGGGCCTACCGGGAACGAAGGCCGATACGAAGGCTGGGGTCGAAAGTCAGAGCCAGTGCAAAAGACAAGACCGGTGGCGGTTGTGGCTCCGACGCCGTGTCGTAGGAGCTAGAGGGTCAGCGGAAGCTGGCAAGGCCGATCGAGACTGGCCACAGCGGGCTGGTGGGAGGTGCGCAGGCAAGGCACCTAGAGGCAGCGCGTCAGGCGTCGGCTTCGGCCGGGCGAAGTAGAGGCAGCCGAAGCAGAGGTCGCCGATCCCGGCCAATGGGAAGAGTCGGCCAACAGGAGAAGAGATGGCCGCCCCTAGGAGTGGAGATGGCTCCTCCCAGGGCAGTGGTAGCGGAAGAACAGGTGGCGGCTAGGGTGGCGCAAGTGCAAAGCCGGTAAACCCTAACCCTAGAATATATGCTTTGATACCATATTATGAATAGCACTTGTTGTATTCAATATGAGGCCAATGGCCAAAATATATAGAGTAGACAAGGATACAAAAGGAAAGCCTATATAAAGCAATCATGTACATGGAAAACCTATAATAGGCAATCACGTACATGAAAAGCCAATAATATGCCATAATCTATATAAGGCAATATATATCCTTAACACTTGGAACATCTCAGGGACACCAACAAATAGTGGAAATTTGTAGATGTGGTCCCAATTTATCCACTTTTGGTCAGCAAAGTCCTTGTTCTTGTATATCTCTTGGAATACCTTTTGTTGGAACAAGGTTCAGAATTGATCCTCAATTGCACTTCGATGGAGGAGATTGATTTTCTTGTCTCATAACATAGTACTTCTCTCCATTTATTTGCATAAAATCCTCCACGGGATCAAATTCAAGCATAGCTTCTTGCCCTTCTTCGGTTTTCTCATCTTCATCTACTTCCATTTCTTGCTCCTCTTCTTCTTCATCAGACTCTTAAGCAACTTGCTTTCCCTTTCTAGAGCGAGAGCTCCCTACCAGCTCTTGCTGCACAATCCTTCTTGCTTTGATGTCTCTCATGGTAATGGTGACAGAGTCCACACTATCATTGTCGTTGTCACTTGCGAAAGTGCCTGCATTCTTGTGTTTTTGCGGATAGCACCTCGACCACGAGGAGCACGAGGCCTTGATGGATTCTTGGCCATCGGCATGATCTTTGGGTCGCAAGGATAATAGGAAGGATAAGAAAAGGAGATTAGGTGCTCTATCCTATAATTTGATGAAAATGTAGCAAATTGTTTCAGACTTTGAGTAGGAAACCTGGTACTACCGGCCATGCTGGACCGATAGTGCAGCTCCTGGGCAGTACTACTGCTGTCTCAAGGGTGGTAGTGCCGGGTTCATTGTGGAACTGAAATTTTCAATGAGTAGAATCACGATTTTGATTAGATCAGGCAATGGAATTGCATGGAATGACTTCAAAGTCACTGATCTACTCATTTTAACTAATGATTTCATTTTATACTGCATGCATTGGCTACATTTCACACAAACCCTAAAACCAACAAATATAGACCTAAGGCACAAATTTAGGGAAAAGAGAGCACAAAAGTGATGAGAGAAGGTCACATTGAGTAGATGAGTGCTCTTGAGATAGGGAAGATCCTTGGAGTTGAGAAGAATTGAGAAATTTGAGATTTTGGGAGAAAGGATTGAGCCAACCCTAGAAAAGAGAGAGATGCACAAATGAGGGCAAGAGATGAGGAGTGCAACCAGCCAAGGAATAGATAAGGGAGAGGGGCACTTGGCCAAACCGAAAACTAACTTAAAACGGTCCCACCCGACAAATCCGGTAACTACCGGTCCCAGAAGAGCGTTAGTGCCAGTGGTCCGGTACTACCGGGTGCACAGCACCAGTAGTGCCGGTCTAGGCCTGAAGCTCTAGAGAAAATTCATATTTAAGTTTAGGAAGTGCTCCAATGTATTTCCACACCCAATGAAATCATATGAGAGCATTTTCAACTTATCACAAGATCATCTCCCATAGTTTTAACTTAGTTTTTACAAGAATAGCCTTTTGGAGGGATCAAAAGCTCTTTTTGAAACAGTAACACTTGTTTGAAGATGACATAAGCCCAAATAAGTTGTTTGAGTTTGAAATACTTGTAGAACACTAGGGACATGGGTAATTTTAGTTCCACAAGCTAAACTCAATAAGTGCATATAAATAGGTCAATATAGACCAAGTTTTTGGATTTCGGATAAAATTCACGTAGAATGTTGTCCAAATAGGTTTATGTCTTTACAACAAGATATGGAATATGATTTTTGACGAAATATAACTTCTGGATGAGATTGAGGATTATACAAGTATATAATGTGAAAATGAAGGGTTTCAAGTAGGATTTTACAGAATCTTCCAAAATATGATATTTTCAAATAATTTAATCTAGAATGGTCTAGAGTCTTCTTTTCGAACAATATTAGCAGTTATTTGATATTTTCACATTTTAAGAAATGTAGAATACATAAGTTTATATAATACTCCCCCCTTAATGTGTTGCCCAAAAAGGTATCAAAGAATTAACAAAAAGCAAATAGAACCAAATAAGAATCCAAACATGGTGCAAATTGGTCAAGCAATATTAGAGATGTTTATGACATTTACTTCATTCCTCAATTTACAAAAACGGCTTTCATCTAAAGGCTTAGTGAATATATCCGCTAATTGATCTTTGGTTCTTATGTGGCTAATGACTATGCCACCTTTGCTCACATG
Source organism: Otatea glauca (assembly GCA_036346275.1). Taxonomy (NCBI): domain Eukaryota; kingdom Viridiplantae; phylum Streptophyta; class Magnoliopsida; order Poales; family Poaceae; genus Otatea; species Otatea glauca. Next base: position 20,227,848 of record CM070714.1, on the reverse strand, counting down.
ATCTCTTAAGAAATGATGGCAGATATCTATGTGCTTGGTTCTTAAGTGTTGGATCAGGTTGTTGGCTATTTTTACGATGCTTTCATTATCACACAAAAGAGGCACACACTTAAAATTAATTCCATAATCCATTAAGGTTTGCTTCATCTATAATAATTGAGCGCAACAACTACCGACAGATATATATTCGGCTTCGGCGATGGATAGAGCTACGAAATTTTGTTTCTTGGAAAACCATAAAACTAGGGATCTACCTAGAAATCGATAACTCCCCGAAGTGCTTTTTCTATCCACTTTGCAACCCGCATAATCGGAGTCCGAATATCCATCTAAATCAAATTTAGCACCTTTAGGATAACACAAGACTACATTTGAGGAATGCTTTAATTATCTTAAAATTCTCTTAATGACCACTAAATGGCACTCTTTTGGAGATAATTTAAAATGTGCATACATGCAAACACTAAATATGATATCGGGCCTAGATACGGTAAGATAAAGCAAACTACCAATCATGGAATGATAAAGCTTTAAATCTACTGGTCTACCTCCCTCATTTAAATCAAGATGTCCATTAGAAGCTATGGGAGTCTTGATGGGCTTTGCATCCTCCATGCCAAACCTCTTGAGTAAGTCCTTCACTTACTTGGTTTGACTCATGAAGGTCTCATCTTTGAGTTGCTTGATTTGAAGTCCAAGGAAGTAGCTTAGTTCTCTGATCATGGATATCTCAAATTCTCTAGACATCATATTACCCAATTCTTTGCAAAATTCTTGGTTAGTAAAACCAAATATGATATCATCAACATAAATTTGGCAAACAAAAAATTCATTATCAATTATTTTAGTAAAAAGTGTTGTATCAACCTTCCCAATTTTGAATTCTTTAGAGAGTAGGAAGACTTTAAGTTGCTCATACCATGCTCTAGAAGCTTGTTTGAGTCCATAGAGAGCCTTAGAGAGCTTATAAACATGGTTAGGATTAGAAAGATTCTCAAAGCTGGGAGGTTGCTCAACAAATACCAATTCAGATATATTGCCATTTAGAAAGGCACTATTCACATCCATTTGATAATTTGATATCAAAACAAGATGCAAAAGCAAGCAAGATACGTATGGCTTCTAATCTAACCACGAGTGCAAAGGTTTCACTAAAATCCAGACCTTCGCTTTGAGTGAAACCTTACGCCACTAACCTTGCTTTGTTTCTTGCCACAATTATGTTTTTGTCTTGCTTATTCGTAAAGACCCATTTTGTGCAAATGATACTGTAATCCTTGGGTCTCTCAACAAGTGTCAAAACGTCATTGTGGGTGAAGTTATTGAGTTCTTCGTGCATGGAATTCACCCAATCCAGATCATCTAAAACTTCATCTACATGAGAGGATTTAAAAGAAGACACAAAAGAGTAATGTTCACAAAATGAAGTGACACGAGATAGAGTTTGAACACCTTTACTAACATCACCCAATATTTAGTCTATAGGGTGATGTTTTGAGATTGCATTGTGAATCCTTGGAGATAGTGCTTGAGCTTGGTCGTCCTCCTTATCTTCCACCTCAATCACTTGAACTTGGCTTGGCGTAGCGGAAATAAATGGTTCAACTTGAGTAGAAGAGGGTTCTTCTTGGTCCTCCTTAGGCTTGATATTTCCAACCGTCACGTTCTTCATGACTTGTCTCAAACATTCGTCACCTACATCATCCAAGTTTTTTTGCTCTTCTTGAAAGCCATTAGTCTCATCAAATTCAACATCACATGTCTCTTCAACTAAACCAGAGGTTTGGTTGAAAACATGATAAGCCTTGCTATTTAAAGAATAACCAAGAAGAAATCCAACATCACAATGACTTTAAAATTTTGAAAGTTGAACACCCTTTTTCAAAATAAAACATTTGCATCCAAAGACACAAAAATAAGAGATGTTCGGCCTTCTTCCAACAAGAAGCTCATAAGAGGTCTTTTTCAAAAGACAATGCAAATAAAGATGATTTATGGCATGACAAGCGGTATTGATAGCTTCCACCCACAAATTATCGGAAGTACCATAATCATCAAGCATTGTCCATGTCATTTCAATTAATGTTTGATTTTTCCTATCTACAACTCCATTTTGTTCTGGAGTGTAGATAGCGAAAAGTTTGTGCTTTATTCCAAGTTCATCACAAAAATCTTTATTTCTTGTATTTTTGAACTCAGAACCATTATCACTACGAATTTTCTTTATTTTGAAATCAAATTCATTATGAGCCCTTTTTGCAAAGCTTTTGAAAATACCGGAGACTTCAGATTTGTCATATAGAAAGAAGGCACAAGTGTATCTCAAGTAATCATCCATAATGAATAACAATAAGAATTTCGCTCGATGCTCTTATATGTTGTTGGGCCAAACAAATCCATATGTAAGAGCTCCAATGGTTTAGAAGTGGACATGATACTTTTGAAAGGATGAGAACTAGCAACTTGCTTACCGGCTTGGCAAGCACTACTTAGTTTATTTTTATCAAACTTCACATCCTTCAAGCCCACTACTAAGTCATGTTTGAAAAGCTTTTTTGAGTTGAATCATGCCAACATGAGCTAGCCTTCTATACCAAAGCCAACCCAAGGAGGTTTTTGCAATTAAACAAGTTTGAAGGCATGAATCATTTGAAGAAAAATCAACCAACTAAAGATTGCTAAATCGAAAGCCTTTGAAAACAAAAGAGTTATCATTTTCTTTTGTAATCACAACACCATTTCGAGAAAAAGTGCAAGTAAAACCAAGATCACAAATTTAAGCAACCGATAGCAAGTTGAAGTTAAGAGTTTCAACTAATAAAATATTATAAATAGAAAGGTCATTTGAGATAGCAATTTTACCCAATCCAATTACCTTTCCCTTGCCATTGTCACTGAAAGTGATTTGTCATCGCTTCCACTACCTACTTCAAATGTGGTGAATATCTTTTGGTCTCTGGTCATGTGTTGAGTGCAACTACTATACAACATCCAATGCCTTCCACCTGTCTTGTAGTTCACCTACAAAAAAAGATCAAATCTTTTTAGGTATCCAAATTTGTTTGGGTACATGGAGGTTAGTAACCAAGGCTTTGGGCACCAAAATGGCATTCTTTTTGCAACCAAGTATGAGAGTACCAACAAATTTGGCTATTACTCTACCATCTGTAGATTTCCTAAGCACATAACATGAATGATAAACATTCATCTTAGGAGCTTTACCCATGGGACAATCTTTTGCCATATGTCCCACATCGTGGCACTTATGGCAAAGCTTGCCATTTGACTTGACAAATCAAGGAGCTTTGTAGCTCACTTTCTTACCATTCTTGGGTACAAACCTAAGGCCTTCCTTATTGTAGGAGCATCGTTAATCGCTAAGAATTTTGTCAAGGGTTTCTTTTCCCTTCAAACATCGATCCAAGCTCTTACTTAGCTTGATCACTTGCTCCTTGAGCTCATTGTTTTCAACTACTAAAAAATTGCTATCATGGTTTAAACTAGAAGTTGAAATTGAGCATAATGGCATATCAATTAGATCATCACATGAAGTAGATATGCTACTCTTAGATGCATTGCTAAATGAATTTTCTACTCTATGCATGGCATCAAGAATATCACAAGAAACTCCTATATTTATTTTGGACCTTGAATGATCCATGAGAAGGAGAGTCTCATGAGCTTCCTTTAGCTCCTCATAAGAATACTTAAGAGAAAGAAATTCTTTTCTCAAAACCTTATACTTGGACTTCTCCTTGCTAACGTACTCATTTAAGACCTCAAGCATATCCATAAGCTCATCATATGAAGGCTCATCATCATTGGCATTTGATTTTACCTTACGATCTCCTTTTGCCATAAGACACGGAGTGATGAATGGTGTTTCCTGATTGTTACTCTGGCAAGTCCCTTCTTCTTGGAAGGAGTATCATCATCAGAGGAGTGGAAATCCGAATACTCCTTATCGGAGTCCCATTCTCTAATGTGAGTCTCGCTTTTGCCATCCTTGTGAAACTTCTTGAAATGCTTCTTCTTGCCATTGAATTCCTTCTTCTTCGATGGTTTGGAGTTGTCCTTCTTGTTGGGGCAATGAGAGGCGATGTAACCCTTCTTATCACACTTATAGCAACGAATGTTGGCATAGCGTTTGTTGCTTGAGTGTTGGCCTTTCTTGATCTTGCGAGGGGCGCTTGAGCTTGAGCACCTCTTCATGAATATCCTCATTCTTCTCACAAGAAGAGCCATCTCCTTTTTGGATTCATCCTCTTCATCATCAAGCACTTAATTGCTTAACTCCGCCTTTGCCTTGAATGCAATGTTCTTCTTCTTTGAAGAATTTTGCTCTAAGAGCTCCTTGTCCTTCTTGTATAACTCATTTGTGATGAGGTTGCCTAAGAGTCCTATTGGCATCATCCTTGCCAACTCGAGAGAGTTGAGGAACAACGTCTCGTACTTGTCCAGTAGAGCTGTAAGAATCTTGCGAACAATATCAAGATCAGTTAGTGTCGCCCTAAGGCCTTTGAGTTCATTCACTATGTTATTTAACTTTGAGTACATCTCATTGATGTTCTCATTGTGCAACATAATGAAACTCTCATATTTCATCCTAAGCATATGCAATTTGGCCTCCTTGACCGCGGATATTCCCTCATGAATTTTCGAGAGGGTGGTCCAAATCTTGTGAGCGGTCTCAAGGTTGCTCACTCGATTAAACTCATCTGCATTCAAGGCTCCAAATAGAGCATTCATCGCTTGAGCATTGAGATGAGAGTTTCGCTCTTCTTGATTGACGGTAAGTGCGGGATTAAACCCAAAGCGAAATCCTCATCCACATTTCTCCATATGCTTAGGCTCATGACCTTGAGATAAACGGTCATACGTATTTTCCAATATGCATAATTTGTGCCATCAAAAAAAGGTGCCTTGCCTATTGATACACCCTCACTAGTCATCCTTTTCTCTCTAGACGGTGAAGTCTATAAATGAGAGATCAAGCTCTGATACCGCTTGTAGGATCAAGGATAACCGACTAGAGGGAGGTGAATAGAAGGGTTTTTAAATCTTTTGCTCTAATTCAATAATTAAGCAAATATGACACAATTATCAATTCTATAACACTTAAAGCTTAAATGAGCTAGGTTTTGCTAAGAGCACCAACAACCTAAGTCTAGGCAAGAGCAACAATCCTAGAGAGATAATCAATAACTAAAATCACTAGGAATGTATAATTGGAATCACAAAAGAGCAAACCACAAGAAGATAGACACAATGATTTTTCCCGTGGTCTCGAAGACTTGCCGGTCTCCCTTAATCTACGTTGAGGAAGCTTGAACGAATCAAGCTGGCTCCTTGCGCAAATGAGCCTCTCTCGATCACTAGTGGTAGCTCTTCCCCTCTCCGAGTAGGTGAGCTCCGACCTTCACACCAATACTGGGTCTCTTCATAATCTCCTTTAAATAGATCACCGGTTCCACACCTCCAAGCTGTCTAGGAGGCAGCATCCTCCAAGAGAATAGAACTTCGGCGCTTTCTTGAGGTTGATCAAGTGTCTAATGGCTCAAGAATAAATGCACACACTTGAATTTGTTCTCACCAACTCACAAATGTGAAATGAATGCACAATTGATGATGAGAGAGTAGCAAGTGTTCACAAGTATGCAATGAATGTCCAAGAATATGCCCTTGCTACAGGCGAGGGGGTATTTATAGCCCTCAATCACTAATCTAGCCATTGGGTCGAAACCCTGAAATTTTTAGCAAACCCGGTACTATCGCCCATGTAGGATCTGTAGTACCAGCCCCCCAACTCAACAGTCAGAACATTGCATTAAATGCAAAGTAACTAGCTGTTGCTATAGTACCCCCATCGATACTACCGCCCATATAGGACCGGTCTTTTTTCCCCAAAAAGATGCATTTTGAACCTTCTCTGGAAAATAGCTACCAACCTCAAGGGTCGGTACTACCATAAATCTGGTAGTACAGTTCCTAGATGGGCGGTAGTACCGGCCAGGGCAAGAAGCTCCAAAACACATCATTCTGTAATATAACTACCAGCCTCAGGGGCTGGTAGTACCGTTCCTAGATGGGCGGTAATGCTGGCCATACAGATTTCACCAGAAAAACATCGTTTTATAAAATAACTACCGGCCCTTTGAGTCGGAACTACTGGAGGTCCGGTAGTACCGCTCCTAGATGGGCGGTAGTGTTGGTTTTATAGACTTTTCAGAGTTTTTCAAAAGATTTTTCAAGTAATGCACATTACCAAGTATGAGCATGATTTTGAGCCATGATTTTTCATCTTTTTCAAGGTACTAACCAAAGGTCCCTCTTAATAGTATGGCACATATTCTAGCAACCTGATCTTTTTTTGAAACACCAAGATTGGCAAAAACTAGGAAAAAGGCCTTTAGATTTTTATACCTTGGCATTTAGCTTGACACCTTGATTTTCTTTGTGTTTCATGATTTCCCTTCTTTATGTGCAATGTTTAGGACCAACATATTTTCACAATCTTAAGAGATATTGTTAGTCCATTAACCGCGATTGTCATTAATTATCAAAACTCAAAATAAATAGAGGGCCTAGATGCTTCAAGAGTGGACTTGTCCCCCATGCGTCGATAGGCGTCGCAAAGGGCACGGTATGTGACACACAGTATCGCCAGGCCCCAAGCTAGTTGTAGGATGTTCTGCACGTACGCATATGCTATCATCATCATCATCATATACTAGATCATGTGCTTATCCACGCTATCCCCATGGGACGAGCAGAACGTGACCTAGCCAAAGAACAATAGCAGGTACGCCTCGAGGTGGCGGCTCACCACGCACTCTCCCGCACCCTTGGCCATCCTCTCCGGCTGCAAAAAGAAGTTGTGTTGGATGACATATATGCAAAACAAAATAGAAATCATGAAATTAGAGAGCACTTACATAGAACTACGTAAGCCACTTCTGCGTCGGTCCGTGCATGCTAGTGAAGGGTGTGTAACTGCCTCCACGGGTAGCATGCCCTCAAATCTCGTGAGCAACTAAGGTCACCAATCAGGGTCGATGTCCTCAGGCACAACTGCATCCCTGGTACATGGAAGACCAGTAAGGAAACTCACGTCCTTCAACGTTGGCATCATCTCCTCGCACGGAAGGTGAAAGGTATGTGTCTCCGGTTGCCAGAGGTCGACAAGAGCCGTGAGTAGGCTCCTGTCGTACGGGAACCTCCGCGAGGCACCACATTTATCCTGCGTGTCCATGACCGTGGCCTCAACCATCTTAGCTAGAGGGAGCAATCTGGAGGCCCTCAACCTGCTTGAACACATTCTTAGTACTCTTATGTGAAGAGAATACGACGCAATCACAATACTTCAATTAGTCCACTTACTTGGGAATCCAACACTCATCGATCCTCCATGCCCTCATCGGGGTGCATAACCAAAGCTAGCCAAGCTCGACGGGTGCCCGACCATCAGCAGGGGCCAGTGTGACTAAGCGGCTGCGGTGTGACACGTCTATCATCGAATCAAGTAACTCATACTACCACTCCGCACCTACTGTATCGTCCTCCATACCTATCATGTCAAATGTTAGTACAACATAAAGTAACTTAAAAGGTAAACATGCAAGTACAACATATGACGAACTATACTAAGCAATACACAGTTCAAGGTAGAAATAGTTATCGCCATACAATAATTTTGACATATATATTACACCACACCATTTTTGACATAAACGGTCATGACGAATGATATAGAAAGTACATGACAACAATTTGAATATAGTTCGCACATCTCACCAATTATTACATCGTCGTACAAATGAAGTGTAGTTCTAGTTTGACATAATTAGTACATGACAACATTTTACGTTTGCTTCAGCGCTGGGCTGTATTTGAAAGTATGCCCCGTCTCCTTGCAAATAGAGAATTTCTTCACATGAAGGCCACATTCTGATGTGTCCATATCGTTCCTTATGTGTCTAGTTTGGTGGCGACCAACTCCCTTCATCCTGTCAAGGTCGGGAACCCACCATATATAATCCCAGCTCTGATGCTCTGTGAATGAACCAACCACACTGAAACTATACATTTCTTTGCTCCAAGTTTCCATAACCTCTTCCTTCATGAAACATTCAAACATGAATATGGTCGGATCCATACGGATTGTCGAACTACAACCATGACATGTGTGCATTGCCTGTGTAACAGACGGAGCTTGTTGCATGTGCAAGAACAACTTTCTCTGCCAAGGATGCACTCCTGAACAAATTTTCGATGGATTGTCCCACAAACGCTACCCCTACACAATATCTCGAAATGAAGATCCCTCGTGCCTATTTTGAATGCTTTATGCATCTCCTCCTTGCCTTTATCTTTCATGTACGCAGTGATCATACTAGAGTATTTGATATGAGGATCATTCACGGTGTGATGATCCACAAAGTATTTTATAATACCGCAAAGAACTCCCTCCACTATAGCTACTAGAGGAAGGGGCTTAAGACCCTGCATCACCCAGTTGTACACCTTAGCTAGGTTTATCATCAAGGCATCATACCTGGCACTATCGGTGTCGTAAAGCAAAGCCCATTTCTCCCTAGGCACATGCTCAATCCATTCATAGAATATTTCGTGCCCCTTCCATTCCTCAATAGGCAGCTCATCCAGCTCCAAGGGATGTCTTGTGTGCTCGGTGCTAGCTTCTTCGTATCCTCTGATGTATGCTTCGACGTCAGTTCATCTAGTTCTTCCAGAGTGCATCAAACATTCCCTGCTGATTCTGATCACAGAACCTCTTGAAAAGCTTCATGATATCCCTATTTCTAAATTGCTTATAAAAGTTCACACCCATGTGGCACTTGCACACCTACTCTACAAATTTGGCTATATATGGGACTCATCTAGCCCTTGCTGCAGCTACACGATCGCCTTCAAAAGTCTGAGATATCGATCATGTATGACACAAAACTCGAGGCCGCTCGCCGACAATACCAGCTTTCACTTTCCTTAGAAACCACAGCCAGCTATCCATGTTCTCATTCTCCACAAAAGCCAGTGCGATGAGAAGAATCTAGTTGTTACCATCTACTCTGATGGCAGTCAATATCTGGCCCATGTACTTCCTAGTCAAAAATGTGTCGTCCATGCAAAGCAAGGGACGCAATGTTTGAATGTGTTTTTTTTTTTAAAAGCCGTGAGGCTGAAATTATATTAGATAGAGGAAAAGCAGGGTACAAAACTTACAAGATGTGCAGGAGTCTGCACTAAAGAGAGGTACAATTCTACACTAAAAAGGGGGGTTGGGTACAGGAACACAGCACAGGAAGGAAAACAACAGAAGGAGAGAGAAAGGGCAGAAGAAGAATCAGTTCTATCGGTGGACTAGATTTTTTAGATGAGCTGCTCCTGCCAGGATCCAGTTGGCAGCCTCGTCCTTGATGGATTGTAGAATCACGTCATTGGATTTTGATGTGTTTCGGAAGATCCTATTGTTTCGCTCTTTCCACCAATGCCAGCATGTTAAAATAATGAGGGTTTTAACGCCTTTTCGCAGTCTTGGTTGATGGTTTACATGGTACAGGTTCCAATCCGCCATGTTGAGAATTGCGGCCCGGTCCCATCGATCTGGTGAAAGAGATGGTAACCTTACCCATCCTGCTATGGCCTGCCACAGTCTTCCAACCTGGGGGCATTCTATGAAGAGATGTCGACGGTTTCTAAGTCGCGCAACACATTGGGCGAAATATCGATTTGGCCACCCCCTATGCAGTAGTCTTTGCGCCGTCCATAAGCGGTTATGATGTGCTAGCCATAAGAAGGTTTTGCAACGTAATGGGGCCCAGGCTGGCCAAATCGCAGAATGAAAGGGTGTGACGGTGCTTCCTGCGAACTGCATTCTATATGCTGATGAGGCCGAATAGATGCCAGAGTTAGTCTTTGTCCAAGATATGACGTCTTGGATCTGTGGCTGAAGGTGGATGGATTGCACCCTCGTCCATAAGTCAATATACTATAGTATAAGACTGGGCGTAAGGTTGTGCCGAATATCTCGAATCCAGTTGTTGTTTGTGAGGGCATCCGCCACGGTGCGTGATTTACGCCTGGAAAGCCTGTAGAGATCTGGTGCATGGTGCAGTGCAAAGTGCCTTGGAGCCATCTGTCACCCGTAAGGTCGCAGCGCCCATTTCCTATGAGTATCTTTGTTGCCGCGGAGAAGAGTTGTTGATCAGTTTGATCACATGGGGTAGGGAGTCCAATCCATGGTTTATCAGGAGCTGTCCATCTCAGCCACAGCCATCGGAGTCGAAGTGCTCTGGCAAACCTGTGTAGGTCAAGAATCCCCAAGCCCCGTGTTGAGAGGGCGGCAAACCGTTGTCCAGCGCACTTTGCAGTTACCACCATTTAGTTCACCGCTGCCCGCCCATAAAAATTTCCTTCTCAGCCTGTCTAGTTCCAGAATGAACTTTTTGGGTGCCCTGATCGCCGTTAGTAAGTAAATTGGTATTGAGCTCAGCACAGATTTGACCAATGTTAGCCGGCCTCCCATTGTGAGATGTGTTGCCTGCCAGCCTGCCAGACGCCTTGCCGCTTTGTCGAGGGTCGGCTGAAGGTCCGCGCGACGTAGGCGACCAAGGGTGAGTGGCATTCCTAGGTATCTGATTGGGAAGGATGATATTTTTCCTTCGAAGGATTGCAGCATGATTGACAAGCTTAGTCCATGGCCTCTTATTGGAGCTATGGAGCTCTTCTGCAGATTGACGCGGAGACCTGAGGCTTCTCCAAAGAAGGAAAGAATTTCAAGGACCGCATCTAGCTCTTTTTTGACTGGATTCAGGAAGATGACTGCGTCATCCGCATAGAGTGACAGCCGGTGAGAGGGTGCACAATCTTTCAGGGGGGATAAAATTCCATCCTGGGTGGCCTTGGCAAGAATATGATGCAAAGAATGCTCACTTAAGTGTTGATGCACGCTTCGAAGGCAAAGAATGCTCACTTAAGTACCATCTTTCCAGGGAACCATCGCGAGTGCTATTCGAAAATATCGATATATGTCACAGCATTCATTTCTTGAATGACTCAAAGCATACTTGGCAAGTTTTGGTATGAGTCTTCTTACGTACCGAACCTAGCTTTAAGGGCCTTTTGCTTCGCCCTTTAAACCTTGGCATAGCTTATTGTGTACTGAAACCTCTACTCTATTGCAAGTATAATGAAACATGGCTCCAAATCCAGGTTGCCTACAATCTCTTCATACATTGCATTTGTAACAAAGCCTGAAGAGATGTTTCTATACGATTGCATAGACTATGTTAACATGTATGTGTGCGGAACGACTATTGAGCATTTCTAAAGAGTGTCTCTCTCTTAGGCTGGTACGCATGTACACACCATGGGCAACCCTCTATCTTGCATTTCACATAATACACCCGGGCATTCAATTTCACAACCTTAAATGTTCTCCGTAGTGACACTGCTCATGCTTTCACTACTTCATGCACCTCCCACTTATCCTTATAAATCCCTCCTTATCGCACCTCATTCTGATCATACTCCTATGCAACGTCTTCACCCTCATTGACTACCAGTTTATCGAACTGGTACTCGTTGCACTCCGCAAGGATACCCTCTTCAACTCCAACCTCCCCATCATCGCAACCGTCATTATCATATAAAGCCTCGTAGCCATGATCCTTGGCTTTTATTAGTTCCACCAAGCCTTCGATCTGCTCTCCTGTCTGCAGTGCCCATCGGTTGTTGCACCCCCGGCATGGGAACATCTACTTTCTCACCTCGCACTAACTCATCACCTTCTCCCATATCCTAACTCAATAAGCATGAATGACTGCGGCTCGACTCTCCAACTTCTTTTGCTTCATTAGCAATGGCCTACTCTTGTATCGCATGGCCGAAAGCGACTTTCTGAAATGATTGCACCAATAATACTAGATTCCATCCTCGCTCCTTCGCCAATCATACGTATAAGCTCCACGGCTTCAGCCCCTTCAATTCCACTAACTCCCAATACGTGCACTCCCATGCACAACTGCCAACACCGTGCAACTTCAGATTATGCAACTCATGGTCCAATGAGAACAAGTGGTGCAACCATCTCGTAATGATGCCCCATGGATAGGGATGATAATCTTACCTGGTTACCCATGTACCCGCTAAAAACCCTTATAGAAGTGGGTATATTCCTCTTTTATTACCCGTGAGTATGTTCCTCTTTTATTACCCGTGGGTATGTTTATGGGAGCTAAACTTTACCTGATGGGAAAACGGGTACGGGTATTGGGGAGCCTCACCCGTACCTGTTTCGCTCGATTACCCGCCACCTTCTATTGACATATGGGCTAGAAAAGGCGCCCAGTTACCCCCTGATCGCCAATTTGTGATAGCTCATATCAGTAATTGTAGAACTTGAGCATTTGTGTGTTATTTGTCTGCATGTGTTATTTTAATTCTTATTCTCATGTACATTTGAAATTTTGAATCATTGATAATCATTCTTCAATCCACAAAATGTAGCTGATTCCCATAATTTCATCAAAATGATTGTATTAGTACCATAGCTCATTAGCTCCTAGTGCCATTTGGTTGGAATGCTTATTGATGGTGGCGGGTAAACGTGTATACCCGCAGGTATCAGGTACCAGCGGGCAACAGGTATGGGCGAGATTCTTCGCCTACGACCCTTCGCGGGTATACATGTGGGGGAGATTTTGGTTCGCGGGTATGGGTATGGGCGAGTACTACCCATGTCCGTTGTACCTGATTGCCATCCCTACCCATAGACACTCCCCTGTACGTGACAGGCTAGCCACCATACTTAAAAAATGACCTAGTTAGACCCCTTCCTTACCCATCTGTGGAACCCCTTCTCTATAATGTATTTTAAAATGTACTCGCTTATCCGTACCTATCAAGCATTTCTCAAATTGTCATTATTTACACAACGTAATATCATTCTGTTAACCAATATGTAATAACCATAATGAATTCTAAAGCTAGTCACTCCGCTATGCCTACGTATCACAAAAAAAACTCCACACTACAACAAATAAATGCTGAAGGTGTCTATAAATTTTTTTTCAATTCCATACTCTTCGATATAATTTTCATAATTTGCCCTAACCTATTTGCTCCGTTCTCAACCATACCTACTAACTACATATTTAAACATTTCTACACAAATATTACTAATCTACACAAGTAAATAATTATATGTCTACAGAACTACATACCTACACATTTAATTATTTCGGTCGCTAACCTACCATGTTTTCAAAAAATAATTCAAGCAATAGAAGTTCTAACCTAAAATTTTTACAGAAAATTTCTTCTCCTCTTCCTCTTGCCCTTGCTATTCCCCTGCCTCCTCCTGCTCTCCTCTTCCTCTCTTCTCTTTTCTTCCCTTCCTCTCTTCTTCTCTTTTCTTCTCTTCGACCATCTCTAGATCTAGCACTCTGACCCCTCTCGGTCGGGTGAGCGAGCACTTAAGAGGCCCTGTCTCCATTTCAAACGGTCATAGAGGTATATTTCTATAATTTTTTTCCATATTCTTTTTCTTAATTTTTTAGGATTATTAAAAAAATTCAAGGAAAAGGTATGCTCGCTTATCCATTTTTGCCTTTGCCCCGTCGTCTTCGATCAGGAAATTGCACGCGACACTGTTGCCGTGATTACATTGCCGCCTGATCCACCTCGTGTACCACCGCATTTTTCTTTTTGTACCATGACTCCACGCACCTACCAATTTCTATCCTCCATGCTTTCCTAATTAAATTTCATGGCTAATTTTGCTAATTGGGTTTTGATCGATGCTTTGGTTCCAGATCTGATGCAGACGCATAAGGTCTGTGGATCTTGTATAAGCAGATCCTATTGAATCCTAGGTCGTGGATGAATTGGAGAGGTATGTGGTACATAGATTGTTGTTGTTGTTTTAAAGTCTAAACCATAAATTGCGTACTGATTGTAGGGGATAAAGGAAAATCAAGAGCATCATGGACTGACGCACAGTCGCACAGACCAGATTTCTCGTATCAATGATGGAGTATAACCTTACGGCAAGATATCGTGGCCAAAATGGATGTACTAAGGAAGCTTGGAATAGTATGTCCACACGCTTGAATGACAAATACCCTTTATCGAAGTTTACTGTGACACAGCTCAACGATTGAAAGCTAAGACTCAAAAAAAGAAAAAGAAAAAAACAGAGCATCAAGAGCATTCGAGGATATAGTTACGCGAAAGAGCTAGACTATCTTTTCTTTAAACTAGTAGCTTAGAGATAAAGTCAATTCAATCGAAGCTTCACCTTAACTCAGAATCTCATGTTATATATACATACAAAGTTCGAAACAATGCTTTATCTCTGACTAGTACGTATTCATCTGTTATATATACCACCTCAAACTTTGCTTGAAAGTTTGTTTAGCACTCTGAACTATAAAATCAACCATTTGACCCTTCGAAATTTGCAATCCGGTTCAAATAATACCCTGATCCGGTTTCGCACGGTGATATTGCCTGTGTGGTGTGATGATTGGGCGGTTTTACCCTGTAGTATGATACGCTAGGCAAGTTTAGGTGAATGACAAGTAGAATTCATAGGGCTTCTCTTTCGAATTAAAATAGTGAGGGGCCGACAACCATCGAGCATGGTTGGGAACTCGGTGGGAGAGAAGCGTATGTGGGCCTCACATGTCATCGACCTAACTTGACCAACATATCATCCTACATGTCAAAATCGGCCACTTATTACGCCACACAGGCAATATCACTATACAAAACCGAGTTAGGATGTTACTTGAACCGGATTGCAAAGTTTAGAGAACCAAATGTTTGGTTTCAAAGCTTGAGGTACTGGAAACTTAACGAACGCAGTATTTCCTCTAACAGCTATTATTTAAAAACGAAATACCGCACAGAATACTGTAACATCCAAACACATCATGGTTTCTCTTAAAACTACAAAAAACCTTGGTTTCTAAAAACTGTGGTACCACATAAATGACAATTGCAAAACTGTAATAACCATAGTTTTTGAAAACTACAACACCCAAACATGCCCTTATAGTAAAAAGGTTGCATTTTCACTTGTTCTCACGGAAAAGAGAAAACATATTAAGATTTTTTTTTCTTTCAATCGATCTAAGCAATCCAGTCATTATAGTGGCAATATGAGTTTCAGGTCAAAGTTCCATGACATGACTTCCTTTTCCCATCCAGAAGTGATCAGATACTTTGTCAAGTTTGTCTCAAAAAAGAAAAGAACATTCGGGGGTGTTTGAATTAGGGGTATTTCATTAGAATATTTTAAGATCTAGGTCAAATTTGAACTAAATCTCAAAACCTCTCAAGGAAATACTACTCATCCAAACAGGACCTTAGTCTCCATTAAGAAAACTCCAGAGTGAAGGATCAGATAAATAGGGGAACGATGACCAAATAACATTTGCTAGTGGTAGGTAGTCCATCCAATTCCTTGTTAAAATAGACAGGTACTAGGTTAATATAATAGATAATAGAACATGTCAAAACACTCCCCAGGATGAACAAGCATGCGTCCAAAAGTGATCAAATTGCTCATGTCGGTGAGCAAGTTGAACTCACATGAGTGCTCTACATGACTTTGTTAGTTCTTTCAAAACTAGTGCTCTACACGACTAACTTCCAATATTCGGGAATCGGGACAATTTTGAACTGTGTAACTAAAGCTGGACTGATTTCTTGGCGCCCAGTTTCTGCCGGCTAATGATAGGCCCAATTCAAGGAGTAGCTCAACTCAAAAGGGCAGCTCGGTTTGCAGAAATCACCTGACATGATTGACTGCTGGCTTTTTAGTAATCGGGTAAATAACAACAGTGTCGGCATTGGCACATTGCAAAGGACTACGTCGTCAAGATGCTGATGGATATTAGAAGTCATCAGAAATCTGTTTGCAGTGCAAATTATATTAGAATAATAGGACTTGAACACCACTAAGTCTCCACTCATCCATTTGTCCAATTCTGTAACATGATACAAGGGCATCAATCATTGTGCAATTTTCCATCCTAAAACAAGCTCCAAACTCTTTGCCTCTCTCTGAGGCTACTTCTCCAACCTTCCATTGTCCAAACCAAAAGATCATAGAATCTGCAAAGATCTTCATGTCCCATCCAAGAACTCACAGACCAGCCATGCCTTGGGTTCAAAGCTTGTTCCTCTTCATCGCACTATGCATTCCCTTCTCCCAAGCTTGGTCCTTTGATTACCCCAGCCCCATTGCCAATCTTCCTTCCCTTTGGACCAACAACAATACCACCATCCCCTACAATGCAACCTTCACGGACGGTTCAACGATCAGAGCCATCCTTGTCAGGCAAAACCCTGCTGGGTATGGTCCATCCTTCGCCTGCGGCTTCATCTGCACCGCTCCCTGCAACGCTTTCCTCTTCGCAATCTTCTCTGTATCCATTGGTTATACCAACAATGCCTCGGCCACACCAAGGGTCGTGTGGACAGCCAACAGGTATCATCCAGTACAGGATAATGCGTCAGTCCAATTTACCAAGGATGGCAATCTCATACTCCGAGACTTCGATGGTTCGCTGGTCTGGTCCACGAACACATCGGGAAGCCCTGTTGTCGGTATGAATCTTGCTGGGACTGGGAACTTGATTCTCTTCGACGTGATGGGGAAGACGGTGTGGGAATCATTTGAGCACCCAACTGACACACTCCTTATTGGGCAGTCACTGAGGCAAGGGAAGAGGCTTACTTCAGCTTCCTCAAACTGGACTCAAGGTCAGTTCTACCTCACTGTGCTTGACAATGGCCTGTATGCTTTCGTCGATGCAGATTCTCCACTGTTCTACTATCAGAAAAGGTTTAATGTTAGTGCTCCAGTGATTCAGTCAAAGATGAATATATCCTCTGATGAAGCAAAGAATTGCACGTCTTACATTTCCTTCTTACAAGGTAGCCTCTCAGCATTTGTCAGCCTCAACAACATGGACATCAAGTTATTCGATATATCGCTGCCGTGGTCATCTTCAGCGCAGTTTATGAGCCTTGAGGGTGATGGGCACCTGCGAGTTTATGGTTGGGATGGTATCTCATGGAAGTCTTTGGCTGATGTTCTGAATGTGTATCCTGGTGAATGTGAATATCCTACAGTGTGTGGAGAGTATGGAATTTGTTCACAAGGACAATGTAGTTGCCCAAGTGGAAATTCTGGGGACGTGCTTTTTCGTCAGCTGGACAACCGACAACCTAATCTGGGCTGTGCACTAGCAATTCCTCTGTCATGTGACTCGATGCAGTATCAACAGCTTTTGCCCCTCCCAAATGTCACATACTTCAATTTTGCATACAATTGGACTACTGATGAAGAGAGTTGCAAGGAGGCATGCATAAAGTCCTGTTCATGCAAAGCAGCCTTTTTCCGGTATCAGAATCTTTCCAATGGTTCTTGCTATCTGATGCCAAAGATTTTCTCTCTCATTAGCTACCAACCTGAAGCTGTTGGCTATAATTTATCTGCATATATCAAGGTGCAGATGTCACCTCCACCGCCATCAAGTAAAGATTTGAATGCAACTGCTTATCATGTTGGTGTTCCTGTTTTAGTTGCATTCATCTGCCTACTCATTCTCATCGTTAAAAAAATAAAAGCAAAGCAGATGCAAGAGGACGATCCATTTAAAGGAGTTCCTGGGATGCCAACACGGTTCTCCTACAAACAGCTGAAAGAAGCAACAAATAACTTCAGCAAAAAGCTGGGACAAGGAGGATTTGGGCCAGTGTATGAGGGAAAACTTGGAAATGCCAAAATTGCAGTCAAATGCTTGCGTGACATTGGCCATGGAAAGGAAGAATTCATGGCTGAAGTCATCACCATTGGCAGCATTCATCATATCAATCTTGTTAGATTGATAGGGTACTGCTCTGACAAATTTCACAGGCTCCTTGTTTATGAGCATATGAGCAATGGGTCTCTGGATAAATGGATCTTCAAAAACCAAAGTGGTTCACTCAGTTGGGCAACTCAATACAAGATTATCCTTGACATTGCAAAGGGCTTGGCCTATCTTCACGAAGAATGCCGACAGAAGATTGCTCACCTCGACATCAAGCCTGGAAATATTCTCCTTGACGACAAATTTAATGCAAAGATCTCTGATTTTGGTTTAGCAAAGCTTATTGACAGGGATCAAAGCCATGTGATGACCAAAATCAGAGGAACAAGGGGTTACTTAGCACCAGAGTGGTTGTCATCAATGATTACTGAAAAGGCTGATATCTACAGCTTTGGTGTTGTTGTGCTGGAAATTGTGAGCGGAAGGAAAAATCTGGACAATAATCAGCCTGAAGGGAGCACTAATCTAATTAACTTACTGCAAGAGAAAATCAAGGATGGGCAAGTTCTAGATATAGTGGACAATCAGAATGAGGATATCCAATTACACGGATCAGAAATAATAGAAGTAATCAAGCTTGCAGTCTGGTGCTTGCAGCGTGAGTGCAGTAATCGACCAGCCATGTCGCAGGTCGTGAAGGTTTTGGAAGGTGCAATGGACACAGAAAGCAACA
Source organism: Otatea glauca (assembly GCA_036346275.1). Taxonomy (NCBI): domain Eukaryota; kingdom Viridiplantae; phylum Streptophyta; class Magnoliopsida; order Poales; family Poaceae; genus Otatea; species Otatea glauca. The sequence continues at coordinate 20,209,269 of CM070714.1, read as the reverse complement.
AAGGCTATGACGCAACAAGCAGAGATGACATTTTTGACGCTTCATCCCCGATGTCCCCAGTGCCGGTGTCAGCAAGATGAAATCTTTTAGGGAATGCAGGCAAAACAAGACTTGTTGCAATTTATTTGCAACTATTGTGTGCAGTGATTTTTGTAAATTTGTTTCTCAACTTATTTAATGTGTGAATGAAATATAAAGTTGCAGTGATTCAGAATTTCCCAAAAGAATAGCAAGACAATAGATTCAGTTTAGTTTTTACCCCTTTAATCTGCATTATATATTTGGTTGTCAACTTTAGGAAACCGTACTCTGTAATATTTCTACTATATCTTTCAGCTGTCTTGAGAAAATACTGTTTTTCATGGTGTAGTTCGCTGTCAAGTGAGCCAGAAAATATACTACATGGATGCCTCAATTGCAACAAAATGGCTATCGTAAATTGAATATACATCGAAAATAACGGGATGTCATTACTATCACATTGCAATTTGCAATCATATTGTCAGCTTCAAGGTGAATCCCATCCATAAACAACTAACCAGGAAGAAGACAACATACAGCGATGCAATCCTCTAGCGATTTGCGGCCGGTCAGAAAAGCGCCAAATGCAATTCCTTGCAGGCCATCCAAAAGCACTTGACACTTGCGGGAAGCCAATTAAACAGCACGGCTAGTAGGCAAAACACAAGCAACTAAACTGTTCTGGGCCACATGCCATAGCAAAATAACAATGCCAGTATGCATGCAGGCCGACGGGAAGGAAGCTTTTGCAGGGAGCGTACCGAACAGGTGAGGTCGTCGGGCAAGAAGGCCCAAGGATGCCCGGCCACGCATTTCGTCAAACAGGTGGCAGGCTGACCCCGCCGCCGCCGCCGCCGACGGAGAGACGGAGCGAGCGACCATCTATCCAAAGTCCCAGCTGCAATCGTCATGCGTGCACGCACCCGCATCTTGAGGAACTTGGCGCCGCACGGCAGGTTCACTGTGCGCACGTACGCATGTAAAGGCAGCATTGGCTTGTTGCCATCATGAGATGCCATGTGGCCCATGTCACCCTTTCTCCTCCTACAAACCAAAAGAAATACCATTTTGATAAAATTCTGGTAATTTTTGAGGGAAAGATATCAAGGGAAGAAGTTGCCCGCATTTGTGTTGCAGCTTTGTCAAGCCCAAATGCAGTGGGGAAGACTTTTGAGGTTAAAATGCTGTAACTCATTTGGAAGACATTACTTATGACAGTAAAACTTTAGAAGGGAATAAGGACAATATGAAACTTTATTTCATTTATCTCAGGAAGAAAGCTAACTGATATAGTTCTTCATGATCAGGTCAGGAGCACTGTTCCAATCAGTTAACCGTATGTGATTGATCCTTCAAATCCTCCTCCTGAGAAGGACTACGAAGTGTATTTCAAAGAGCTCAAAGAAGGCATCACGGGTAAAGAGGCGCTTGCTGCTCAAGTCTGAAGACTATGTCGAATGTGTAATCCCCCTCCTTTGACAAATCCTGAGATGGTAATTCTCCACTCGTAAGTCAGTGTTAACCACTAGGAAGATATACGACATTGTAATGCTGAGTCTCATAAGCCAAGGTCGGATCAATAAATTTTCGAAGAACTAGTAGTGCATTTTTTAAATCTGAACTTGAACCTGCAGTTTGCAACTTTAATAGTGTGTCAATAGCTATAGTGTTTGATGGTCTCTGCCATAATCTTAGGGTGCATTTGGTTGCCTGGATGAGGTTGGATGGCTTGGATGGGATGAAACCATCCAGGTAGTTGTTTGGTTAGGTGGATAGGGATGAACCAATTTTTTGTTTGGTTGGATGGATAAGAACGTGGATAGGATGAGCTAATTTTTTGTTTAGTTGCATTGATAATGATAGATGAGCTAGTTGTAATAAAGGTTTCGAATTTTGGTTTGAAATTTTTTGATAAAATTTGACTTAAATTTGAATTTTTGGACAAAATTTGACCGAAATTTTAATTTTGGGACAAAATTTGACAACAATTTGACTAAAATTTGAATTTGACCGAGTACACTTCGACGAAATTTGAATTTCACCGAGTATACCTCTTCGTACAACAAACTGGATGAACTCGTTCAGCCTTTTTTCTGGGATGACTCTGTCTAGCATCTTGAAGGAATATTCCAAAAAACTGGACAGCCATATCCCATTCATCCAAACAACTGGATGACTCTAAATCCAGGGACCAGTGGCGAATCTAGGATTTAAACCTAGAGTATGCCGATCAAATAATAATTCGGTAAACAATTTAAAATTTATTAAACAATTCGGTATACAAGTAAAAAAATAATTAAAAACAAGATGATATATTCAAAAGAAGCTTATATACCTATAATATTACTTCTTCTTGTTCGGTCTACGCCTTCTAATGATCATAAAACTCTTGATTATATCATCTTCTTCCACTTTGAGGAAAATATCTCGCTCAATGTTGCAGTTTGTGACGAGGGAGGAGGTGAAGCAGCAGCAGCCTTCTTTGCTGCATGTTTCCGAAAAAGAGATACAATGTCTCCGTTCCTCTTCATAATTTAAAAACCTTGCAAAGAAAATACGTCCATTGAATGGTTAAAATACTAACTAAGATAAGCAATAAATAAAGATATAACTATGTCAGCTATAGTAGGAGTCGAATAAAGTATATGTGTAGGATCGAAATATACTAAACTAGCAATCAGAGAGGGGTGAATAATTGCGCGGAACCTAAAATCAATTTTTTTATCTACAAAAAATTCACCCCAATTCAGACTCAAATAATTGCTTCGTATTCAACAAAACAGAGTAGATATGTTCGGTAAATCACGATTCTCAGAGATCTAACCGTTGGATTGACCTGAAATTTGAACAAAATAAACTAGATTCCAATACGCATCTAACTAAAAAAGAATTAGCACGATCGGACCTACGGATCAAAAATTATAAATCCTGCAAGATTGTTGTGACAGATTATAACGAGAATTATGTATGGATTGAGCCAAATCTACAGTGTAGAACCACGATGCCAGGGACGGTCATATCCCATCCATCTTCATCCACCTAACCAAACACCACCTTACTGGTGCATTCCGTGCAGCCATGGTAATTTAGATACCAAAGGGGAGAGAAACTTGAGCTTTCAATAGTGCAATCTTGGATGAACCACCGGCAACTATATCCTCTGCAGTTTGCATTATGTTTTACCTAAAGTGTGTGTGTAAATGAAGTCACGTAGAACTGCTGATGACATATGGATATAGATTAGCCTACGGAATTTCTACAGAGCAGATATCTGGGTATTTTGTTGCATTTGTTTTCACTAGATTCTTACTGTAGGTAACATATCTGGGTAGACCATTTTGTAAATTCAAATAAATCATAAGAGTGTAGAAAAGAGAGGTTTGGAATTTCCTTTTTTCTTGTGCGGCTTGAATTTGTTGAAGTATAAATGAATTGCCTATCTTTCCTCATAAGCTTAAGTTTTTAAGTGAACTGGTTGGAGCATGCAACTCAATATAGTATCAGAGCCAAGAGGTCTCGAGTTCAAAGCCTGGTTGACGCAATTAAAAAAAAGTGAATTGCCTATCTTTCCTCATCAGGTTAAACTTTTGGGTGAACTGGTTGGTGCATGCAATTCAATAAAATTCCCTTTTTTTTTCTTGTGTGGCTTTCTTTCAGATGATAGCAATTATGCATGCTCTTTAATTGTACAACTTGCAACTGAGAATAGGAAGATGAATGCCCTCAAAAGAGGAAAAAGGAATTAGGAACATGAAAACAGAGTTCATTCATATCAGTCAAAATTCAAAAGAAACAGTTGCAACAGTAAATTCACATATTTTGGATTTTGACCAAACTACAAATCAGTGAACTCACCACTACATACATGCCATGAGTATCTTTACACTTCCTCAATAAAAGCAAAAGAAAAAATGGCAAAGTCAAGTCCAGTTAACATTCCTATAATTATACATCACCAAATTGGCAAAGTCACTTAAACTACAGAAGAATCCATGAGCCCATTGCCTACTGATCAGAACACCCATGCTGCATGCCTGCATCACTGCAGGTCACCAACAGCAAAACACCTGCATGCATCAGAAAGCAAGAACTGTTAGGAGCAAGAGCAACACTTCCCTGCACCCTCTGCCATATTCTTCAGAGTTTGCAGTACCAACCTTCCTCCTCCAGCTCCGGCGCGGGCGCTTCCCTCGACCCGCAGCGCTCGTGAGGGCCTCAGACAGCAGCAACACCAGCGGCGACCAGAGGCCGCTCCTGTCGTAGTCGAAGCTGAACTCGCTGGTGTCCTGGAACTTGCCCAGGAGCTTCTCAGACACATCCCTTGACACCACCTGCACCACGGCACCGCCTTCAGCTGATGAGGCTGAAGCTGATGCTGATGAAGCATCAGGAGGAGAAGGGAGGCTCATGAGGTCCAGGAGTGATGGTGATGATGATGGCATGTTCTGATCAGGCAGAGACAGATGTAACGGGAAGAATATGATAGGTAAGGTAAGATGTGAGAATGGCAGGTGAGCTATTGTGTTTGCTTGGTTTCTGGGCAAGGTGCCAAGGTGTGTGTGTGTGCACTTGTGTTTGTGGGGCAGGGAGTGAGAAAACATGAAGAATCTCCTGCTGGCTTTGCTGCAGATTGGGGCTTGTGGTTCGAGGGGAAAAGGACCTGATTTGGATGTCTCCATTTTTTTTCCTGATGATTTTAAGCATTTGCTGCATCATGCATGCGTGTGTGATATGGCTGCATGATTAGGACATGAGGTTAGGCCATCTCTTCACCTGTTTATTAAACATTAATGCCGGTTATATGTCTGTTTATGAGTAAGCAGCTAACCATGGACCTCTCTTTCCTTCATTCATGTGATGCATCGCTGTGAAGAAAGAGATCTCTGAATCTGAGTACACATGATGGAGACAGAGGGATGGAGTACATGTAATGTTAAGATGCAACCGCTAGCGCAAGGCATTAGAGCTGCGACGAGCTGTGACTGCAGAGGAGATCGCACGTGCCTTCGACCGTCTGATCATGGATTATAATCCAACGGCCTGCACGCTCGTGCAATGGTAAACTCAGACTGTAGAGAGGCTAAGTCCTTTTTTCTTCTCGACATAAGCTTGAATTCTTGGAAACTGTTTGTTTGCTTTATGAAACTCGATCGCACTTATTTTAGCGACAACATTTTAACAATGAGAAATTTTACACTATATTATATTAATAGTATATGGTAGGTAGTAGAAATAAAATCTAATCAATAATTTGTTGAGGATATTCTTACTGCTATACTATCGAAGGAAATATAAATAAATACTAGACAATCTGATCTATTGGATCGAAAAGAATGAACGATCCATATTGAATTTAATATACCATAAAATAGCTACTTATAAATATAGCATTTTTTTTTTCGAGAACACCCAAAAACAACACAACACAAATCGATGGTTTCTTGCTTGCAGTTGCAGTAAACTACTTCGCTATTATGGGACATGGATTCAGCTTTTAGAACAGAATCTGAGCCGGTTCGGTTAGGTAGGTCCGTAGGTGAGACCAAGAACAGCAATTGCCCAGACATTCAGAATAATATGATAATTGTGTTTTGGGACACCCTCAAGACACGAACAGTTCAACCACCAGCAGGGGCCATCCAATGATTCCAATCCTTCCCGGATCCATATAGGTTGGTTAATCAAATCGATTAGACCGGACAAGGTTTTTGTGCGGACTGTAACTCAAATAGTTCTCATAGGTCAGGATTGTCCGATCAAACAAACGAACGGCCTCAATTTTCTAACAGTGTTTTGTTCTAGTACTAAAAATTAGGTACATCGATTTAAGTTCGGCTTATATTTCCAGAATGTTGATCCTACTTGCGGCGATAGACACTCGAAAATACTAGCTTACACAAATGCGTGGTTCCGATACTACATGCATCGATCTCGGTCGGATTTACGATACGGCAAATCACAGTGCATGACATACTTTCTTTAGACTCGGAACAGATCTTAGACTTTATTCATCACCATGAAGATTACAATCAGGTCGAATACAGTCAGACAGAGATTCTGGTGTCCTACTAAGCCATTGACACCGAACCCTGTCCATAGATGCTTGTTTGATGGCGTAGAGGTGTGCACAAACGCTAGCATCCTGATAAACAAAGTTGATATCATACTCTATGAAGTAAGAACTAAGCTCTTGAATATCGTTCAGAACTCAGAAGTGCCATGAACTCCGATTGCTGGGATTGCCTTTCCTCCCAAAGATTGGCGAAACCTTTACATTCTGTTTCAACCATCACCTTCTCAAGTCTCTGTCAGAGTAAATTTTATAAAACTATAGGTTTTAGTTTCGATTTCACAAGACTACATATTTTAAAAGAACTTATATAACAAAACTATAGGTTTTAGAATTGACCGTTTCTTGCAGTGAGGTTGCCATGTGGGCCCACATTGTTAGACTCATTACAAGAAATGATCAATTATAAAGCTATAATTATGTGGTACAAGTTCTTCTAAAATCTGTAGATTTATGAAGTAGAAACTAAAACATGTAGCTTTATGATAGTTTATACAATAAATCTGTAGTTTTGTGAAATTTACTCTTTTCACAAAGACTCAATTAAAACTTTAAATTTGCAAACCCAACCTAAATGACTAATTTTCTAGTGAAGTTTTGCAACCTAGTTTCATCTTTGAACAATTCTAGCGAGCAAAAAAGAAAAGAAATATAATAATATAAGTACAAAAATGTAAAAGAGATATGGAATACAATATATTTTTTTACTTAGGTTTCGGAGATTCAGCGATCTCTCATACTCATTGTTAGTGCACTCTCGCAAAAGTCTAGTTCCGACTTAAGACCGTGCAAGGACTCAAGGCATCCACTCATGGTAGTCGTTCTTCTCCAAATCTTCATAACCCTCTTGATACGTTCCACAAACTCCTCCAAACAATGTTACTGAGCCAACTCCTCCAAACAATGTAAGAGACGCCAATCACCAAAGTAATAAGCCTAAATTATTCACTTGAACCTAGCAAGGTTAAGAAACTAAGAGTAGTGCACAACCTAAGTCCAATGTACTCTCTCAAACACTTAATATCTTCGATCCAAACTTCAAAGTGCCTTCAAGCTACTCAATAGGATAAGCACTAAAATGGAGCCGCAAGAGCTATCACTTGAATCCCCATAAGGTCTATTTATAGCTCACAACTAGCAGATAGATACAGGTATTTCAAAATATCTCTTTGAGTCGAATCATCCGATCCACTTGAATTTTCTAGCTTAGACGCTCCCAATGGTAAAAAAAATATAGCTGTTGCATATACTCGGATCGTTCGACTCAACTCGAATTATCTAATCTACTTGGATCATCCACCCGACTTGGATTATCTGAGCTAGTGCATTTCTCATGAACACATTTTCTATGAAATTAATCTAGGTCATGCTCTGACCCACTCGAATCATCCGACTCATATGAAGCTCAACTCAAACCAAATCTCCATCAAATTGATCTGACCTTTAGTTCGATCCACTCAGATCATCCGAGTCCTTTTAAGCATTTCTTTATAGAATTGATCTGACATATAGCCTAAGTCACCCGGATCATCCAACTCCCGTTATATCTCGAAAACATGTCCTCTGTAAAATTGATCTAACCCATGCTTTGGGTTACTCGGATAATTTGAGTCTCATTAAAATCCTCTGGACATGGTCTTTGTTGAATTGATCCGACCTAGTCGGATTATCCGACAACTCTAAATTTCTAACCAAATCTAAATTTTTACATACATTCCAAATTTGGTATCCTCACTTGTTTCTTATCTTCCCTGACTAGACATGAGATAAGAGAGACATTATATACATCATAACTAGCAACCTAGCCTCATCAAGTTCAAACTACTAGCTTTGAAGTCCCCTTAATAGTAAAGCCAAAGTAAAAAACAAAATATACAGGTAAATGATTCAAACTCTACTTCTCGGATCATTTCTAGTCACAAGGTCTTTAACCTTCATGCTTTACCATCAATTACATCTTCTTATGATTCATGAATACCAACAACTCCCAAAAATGACAATATCAAACACTAACTCATCTTAAAACCTCAAGATATAGCTAGTCTTAACAAATAAACGTCACTAGTGACCAGGACACATGAATATCTGGAATTTGCCATCCCTGCAAGCTAATACTTTATACTTGGGTGAGCCATTGTAGCAGTTGCCACGTGCGTGTACCACCTCGCCTCCGCTACCACAAACTCGCCCTGGTCCTTGCGAATGAGGGACGCCGCGTTCAATGAAGGATATTGGTCCAAATTGTGCTGGATGTGGACACCACCTTTTCTTTCGATGTTCCTATGCAAAAGCTGTTTGGTTCCAGTCTTCACCTGGGCTTTAGAACAGAGGATAATTACTTATAAAACATGTCTACTGTTAAAATCATTTATACGGTTTTCAATAACCTGCACTCTGAAATAGAAGGATTTCATTTGCTATCTCTTGCGGCACATTTGGAAATCCAGGATGACTTTCTTTTCAAAAAGAAAGATACTGCTGTTAAGTCTGTAATTTCTCAAGCTAGAGCTGCTCAGAATGCTCAGTATGACACGTTTCACCAGCATGAACATTTGGAGATAATCTCATCTCATCTCATCTCCAGTCAAGCCCCACCTCATTTCCTCAATGAATCCAGAAATGGAGAGCATGATTAACAGTGCTCCAAGTTGCATCACTGGTTCCTCCTTTACAGGTCATAACAATGTTGATCTTGGAATTGTTATTCATACTCTGACACATGTTCAGGCTACGGCCATTTATGCAGCTTCCCCTCTTCATGCAGAGGTTCTTAGCCTCTTGCTAGGGGCATACCTAGTTTCTTCTTTGCAGGTTCAAAAATGCTGTTTCCTCTCAGACAATCAGAAGTCAACTGGTTACTTGAAGAACCAAAATTCAATTACATGTGAACGGTCTATTAGACCACAGATCATGGAATTGATACAAATGCAAAACAGAATGGATGCCACCACCATCTATCAACCGAGAGAACATAACCAGGTGGCAGATTGTTTAGCAAAAGGAGCTTTACAGCTTAATCAGTTACGGAACGTTCTTTCTTGTTGTAACTACTCCCATGGTGGAGCTTGCTCAATTAACTTTCACTATATGTATCCTACATGGGAAAATTTTTGTAAAATCTTCCTTATGAATGAATCAAGTCCTCAGGGACCTTTTCCCTTCAAAAAAGAGAGAAAAAACTCTGTTGTCCACTGCAAACACATTCTTGTCTGCCACGTTTGCTGCCCATGATTCAAAGTGTAAAACCGGGTCTTTGAGTTTAGTTCAGACATTCTATACAATACTATATAGCCAATCTAGTTGAGACGTTCTAACGAGAAATATCCAGTGAAAACACACCTTTAGGCATGGGTTTACTATGTCAGATAAATCACACGGCTGCGATGAAGAACAGGGTAGACATAATAATTGAGCATAATGTATTATTAAAATACAGGATGCACATACATAAGAGAAAACCTCTTATTGTCCGCACAATCTAATTCAATACTAAAAAACATGTGACCTAAAGATAATAACGACATTTTTTACTGGCGTCAGCATTAACCCAGAGGACACCTGCAAGTAAACAGGTCAACTAGCTCACCGACGTGGTCTCCAGTTGTTTATCCACTCTGTCAACGTACCCACATTCCTACTAATATCCTCCACATTGTCGCTTTGCAAAGGCATCACTATCTCCTCTTTGTAGCTTTCCCTTGCCTCCTCTAGGAGCACTTGGAAGATCTCACACTCTATGTTGTTTGTGAGCTTGGCACCCATATAACCTCTGGATCAAATTCTTAGTCAGAAATAAGCATGGCATATGAGTTATTCCAAACGAGCAGTGACTGTGGAATACCATTTGGATTACCTGCTAGTCAAGCGATCATGCAAAATAGAGTTGTCAGTCTGGAGTACAACTACAAGGTCAAACCAACGTTCCGGAAAGAAATCACATCCGTGATAATCTACTAGTATACCACCCTCTTCCATCATGTCCTCAAGCTCATCACAGACCTGCAATTACGAATATAGGAGCCATTAAGTGGATTTCTAACCAATAGCAGGAATTAGATATACTGACAATCTCACAGTCAACAGATCAGGGGGGGTAGTAGTGCAGTGCAGGGGGAAACGGATCAAATTTGAATTCAGATAGGATCATAGTTATCACGGCGCCCTGGAGAGGCGAGTCAACTCCGGATCGCCTGGACACCTAAGTGCCTAGGCGACAGTTAGGCGACCAAATATAGTAATATACTAATATACTGAATTACTGAATAACCATGGATACTAGATACCATTTTTTTCAAAATAAACTGCGAATGCTCCAAGGTCAAGGACATCCAAACATCGATATATAAGTCTAAATCATCGGATCAACCTTTACTTACCATAGAAATCACAGAACGCAACAAAGGTAATGAAGACCAACAGGCTATGCCAATTCGTCGTAAACCACCTTGTTGATAATCCATAAATCACATAAATCTACAAATAGAAAACACCAATGTACCTAAAGGGTAAAGACCGTACAAGTGTGGCCATTGACCACGGGGCAAGAATTCACAACTTGGACATTACAACCTCTTGAAGTGCAGAAATTTATATCTATTCTTCTTTTTTTTAAAGCGAACTTTTACCAAGTCGTCCTACGAAATGATTAGTGAATCGGATGCAACATTTGCCCAAGGCGGCACGGACACACCAAAACCAAATTGAACCGAATCGGTGCTCCCCTCCGCCTGGATGCGCATGAGGTTTGGCTACGAGAGGAGCACCCGCTTGGCCTCCATGCAGAGCTAGTGGATCTTCGCCTCCGACAGTTGCATCTGGCGCCCCCCGCGGCAGCCCTCGACGAGCCGCCACACCACCTCGTCCACCACCGGCCCCTCCATCACCCCCATCGATACCCTTGTCATCATCATCTTCCTCCACCACCACTAGCTAGAGCCCTCCAGTCCAATCGGCCGCCGCGACACCTAGTCGCCGCCGCCGCAACGCCCGGACATCTAGGTGGCCGCCTCGCTCTCTCCAAGCGAGGTGCCGAGCCTTGGCACCCCCCTCCGGCCGCCTAGTCGGCGACTAGGTATCGCCTGATAACAGTGGATAGGATAATCACCAAACACCAACAATATAGGAATTTTATTTTTTTCATCTCTGAAGTTCGATCAATTACTTGACAAAAAGTCAGATTTTTCTCCATTGCCAATCAGTGTATAATTCAAACCAGTTTGCAAATGAGTTTGCATCTTTAGGGTGAGGATGTGATGACAAGTATAAACATTTTACTCAAATATGCATCTCGTCAATTCAATGGCAGATGAACCAATACAATTTGAACAAGAAAAAACTAGTGTTTTTTCTCCCAGGGTCAACTTACAAGGAAAAACCATGCAGATATATGAGTAACTAATCCTGCAAATCAGTCTGCGGAGTTCATTGGTACTTCATTTTCGTGGGTAGAACAATATTTGTACACAACAGTATAGGTATTTGGCTATGTTTTTTGTTAAAAATATCAGAAACCTGTTGGAATTAGATGCATCGATAAAGGACTCACAGTAGCTTAATCTCAACTTCCAGTTCCAATCTTACAGCATTAACTGACTACATGCCATATGTTCCCTGATTCCTCCTTTACAGCTTACATTGGAATGATAGCTTTATGTTCTGGGCCTTCTTGCTAGAAATTTTTATATAGAACTCCCTCTACAGCTGTCACTCTCCAATTGAATTATCCATTAGGAACTACGGCATATTTATCACTGATTTAATCCCAATATTAACAAAAGGCTGGTATATAGCTATAAGTACCTTTAGGTTGGCGAAGACCTGATAAGTACCATTTAAAATTTTCAAAAACAAAGGGAAAACAAATAGGAGAAATAGATATTGCTTTATTCTAAACCAAATTTCATGACATAAATCTCTCTGTAATTTGGGAGAAACAGAAAAGAAAAATTCAGAAGATGGAATAGAATTATAAAAGTTCAATAGTTTGCTTAACTGGTTTTTTTTTATTTCTCTCGATCTATAAAGGTTGTAAGCCCTTAGAACATTACGACCACCATCAAATATTTCTTCAAATTGTTTCAATGGTACTTTGCACGACTTAACACTGTAAAGGTACTTTGCACTAGACACCAACCCTTTAACAAAAGCAATCAATGCAGTAATACTCCATGAGTTAACATAGTATGAGCATGTGGCAAATACCAGCATGTAAATATGAAGTAACATGATACATGAAAACATGATTATAATAATAATGCCATACATGAAAGCATGTCCACAATCACAACGTCTGACTGCCATCCCTAACTACATACTCATGGCAGGAAATAACAAAAGAATGCCGGCACCATATATAAATATCACTAGAAATATATATGGAGTGCATAACACATAATATTCCAAGCCGGCACCATATATAAACATCACTAGAAATATATATGGAGTGCATAACACATAATTCCAACCCATAGCAATATGTAATGTATAGAACTAACAATCAATGTAAAAAATAATTAAAAGCAATTAGAGCTACGTACATATGAAATTATCCTGAGAACATACAACACAGCACTCCAGTCTTGGGTAAAGATTGTTTTAAAGTCAGGATGTAGGTCCAGGCCGATGCCAGTGTCAAGGAAAAAATACAAAGTCCAACAATAGAACATCATGCACAAGGAGAATGGGGCGACTTTGCATGGAATGTTCGACTACCGGATTGTGTATTCTTCCTCAACAGTAGCATTAGTTGACCCATGGATGGACATCCTCAATCTACAATGACCATCACCAAACGACCGGAGCGCTTGCTCTAAGTCCATCAGTTAATCCCATATGTAGGCAGTTCTGATATGTAGATATCAGCTAGTATTACATTGTTTGCAGATTGTGAGTTTTGCAGATTGCTGGTAATATCCCATATACAGAGAACTTACAACAAAGCACTCCTATCTTGGATGATGATTGTTGTAGAGCTAGGATGTAGGTCCACAGAGTAGATCGATGCCGGTGTTAAGGAAGAAGTTGAAGTCCGATAGAACATCATATACAAAGAGAATGGTGTGACTTTGCATGGAGAGTTCCACTACTGGAATGTGTCTTCTTTCTCAACACCGGTGTTAGTTGAGCCATGGACGGACATCCTAGGTCTACAACAACCATCGCAGAAGACAGGTGTGTTCTGCTCTAAGTGCATCAGTTAATCCCATATGTAGGTAGTTCACATACGTCGATATAAGCTAGTATTACATTGTTTGCTGATTGATGGTCTTACAGATTGCTGGTAATATCCCATATACAAAGAACTTACAACAAAGCACTCCTGTCTTGGGTGATGATTGCTGTAGAGCTAGGATGTAAGTCCACAGAGCAGACCAATGCCAGTGTCAAGGAAAAGATGTAAGCCCAATAGAACATCATACACAAAGAGGATGGGGGCAACTTTGTATGGAAAGTTCCGCTACTAGATCGTTTCTTCTTCCTCAACACCAGTATTAGTTGAGCCATGGACGGACATCCCAGGTCTACAACGACCATCGCCACAGACAGGATTGCTTTGCTCTAAGTTCACCAGTCAATCCCATATGCAGGCAATTCTGATATGTAGATATCAGCTAGTAATATTAAAATGAGTGCAGATTGCTAGTTTTATAGATTACATAATGTTATGGCTAGGAACCAAGTGTTACATGTGGTAGATGCCTAGATAGCTTTCGGTTGATGATTATATATGCTACTAGCTATGTGTTATCTCTTGCCATGACTTTAAGATTATGGGTGATAGACAGCAGCATGGTTATGGACATGTTTATTTTGTGATGCACTAATGCTGCTGCATATTACATGCTAATATGTATGCTGCACACTCACTAGGTAATTAGAAGAGCAACTACTGTAATTGATGCTTCTTCCATAAAATTAAATTATGATAAACATGCCATCATTCCTAACATTACCAGTTCTGGGAATAAACAACTCGTTGAAAAGTTCAATGGATCTTCAGCATATGCCAACAAAGTTGCACAACCTGATCTCCACCTTGACATATCATCCTATTAAATATATTAATATGCTGTGGAAACCAGTAAATCTAAATGCATTCATAACAAAATGTCATGATCACCAACATCGAAAGAAACAGTATATTGTTCACTTGATAAAATTGTTGGGCCACGCATACACAACAAGCACTTTGCAATTTTTGAAAATATCTCAAAAGTGTCTGAGAACAATCTTTTGGAGTTGTCTTTACCACCAAAACTCCTTTTAACATGTGCGTTAGGTATTTACATGTGTAGAGATTTGTAATGTGTGAGAATAGTTCTCTTGATTCGTCTTTATTATGAGTACTTCCTAATATGTAGCATTTAATGCAATTGCTTATTATGCCAGGAAAATGCATGATGGATACTGATAAGATTATTCCAAAGGGATGGTTTAAGACATTGCTTACATTCCAGATAGCATTCAGAGTAGGGAAGTCAGCATGGGTGATCAGTTTTTACAACCATATTTCTGAAAGTAATTAATATGGAAGTGGCATAAATGGCTTAAGAGGAAAATTAGATTATTCCCTGAATTCTTGGAGAACCATGGTTCTGAGAGCTGTTGCTCTGAGTAGATGATAGAAACAGCTTCAGAGGACAGTTAGCTTAGGCCACTCAATTAGTCAGTTATGGGAAATTCAATAAAAATTGAGACTCGATGGAAGATCTTACATTTCTAGGCATTTTGAATAAAGAAACAATCCCTCAAAGTTTTTTTTAGTACAAGATAACCTATATCTTTTATTTGTGTACCTTTTAGAATCAAAATATATCATAGAATAATAAATGAATTTAGTTTAGGAGATAAAAATCTTATTGTGCATACCAGCTATATCTTTTGCTTTCACTATCTAAATACAATGGGCTAAAATATTTCAATAGGCCAAAGTTTTTGTTAGGCAACCAAAGATTGTCAATAGTCAGCCAGACTATTGTTGCCTCGGTTTACACAAGGAATATGGTCCCCTTTGGAACAGATTATGGAAAGGCTAATTCTAGATTCTAGGATAATCAGGTGGGTGATAGCTTCTGATTTTGTGTACAAATTCTGCTTTTGATTTTGTGTACAAATTCTGCTTCTGATTGTGGGAGAAGCTTCCCAGAATCTACTTCCACAATCAGAAGCTATCACCCACCCGATTCCCCCAGAATCCATAATCAGCTTTTCCATAATCTATCCCAAAGGGGGCCTATGTATCTTGACTAAGATTGTGATTTCCAAGATAGTCAACAGAAATGTATAACCTGTCCCTTCATCGTTTATTCACCAGAGCTCAAAATTCCAAAATATAGCTAGTGATCATCATTAGAGGAGAGCAGAATGGTTTCAGAACATTTTTCTAGTCCCGTTTCAAAGAGGAGTTCCGGTTTGTGCTTGGAGAAAGAGGAGGATCTACTGGAGGAAGGAAATGGCTTGTAAAAAAAAGTTCGAATTATGCAAAGGAGATTGGCTACTGAAAAGATAGGGAAAAAACAGAATGCTGGTGATCGATAAAGAATCCTTTCGTGGGGCAAGACAAATATATATCACTTACTGAACTCTTTCACTATAAAGCTTAACTGCGTAAGCTAGAAGCTGTTAGGAGACAGGGATTATTAACTCGTACTTGTTAAACAATCCTATGTTCGAAACATTGTAGATCAAAAATCAAAATAGTGTACTAGACCTCGGTCAACCTCGCAGATCTCCAATAGGATGTCCAACTCAGGACCTATTGATCTATTATATATATGCATCGAACAATTTAACATAGCGCCATAGCTAAATATTCTTGTAATAACCCATAAACCAAACAATAGGTACCATACAAATTTACTTGTTGCAGGAGCAGTAAATAAGATGTATGTTAAATCGGCGTTTTCCTGCGCCACTTGATCTAAAATGACTATCAACCATCGGCCAGGCCATGTTTTCGAAACCATCGTCAGTAAATAACATCCTTATGTTTTATGCATAACAAATGACAAATTTCAGTTATTATCTCCAAACCGAGGGTCACACATTCCCACCTCTAATCTACAAGAAAAATGATGAAATTATCGATCATATGCTTGCGAACTAAAAGAGATTATTAGGCTTGGGAGAGAAAGAGAGAAAGGCTTATACCAGGTCCTCGTTGATGACGAGGCACTCGAGGTCCTCGTCCCAGCCGTCGTGGAGACCCTTCTCGCGGACGAGGTCGCCGATGTTGACGTGGCGGAGGCCGGCGGCGTCAGCGAGGTGGGAGCACGTCGTCGTCTTCCCCGTCCCCGGTGTCCCAGTCACCAGCACGTTCGGCCGCGCGCGCGCGCCGCCTCTCCCCGCCGCCATCGCGAGCGCAGGTTATTAGGTTTTCTCTCTCGTAAAGAATGGGGCAGGCAAGTTATCTATACCCTTTTACAATGCACCTAAGCATTCTTTTCTACGTCCATCCTAAATAATGCACCGCACTAGAGATGGCTCAACCTTCATGCACCCAGCGAAACGTCCCTAGAAACTTGCCTCCATCAAAATTAACCTCTCAGATCTTTCCTCAGCTTTACTCACCCACATCCGATGGCCATTGTTTAATGTGTCTAACTCATCCCTGTGGCCCACAACAGATCTCCCCCACCTCCAGCATCATGTCAAGGAAAAAGAAACAAATATCCTGGAATTAAAGAAAAGGAAACAAACGTTCTAGAAAAAGAAAAGATCATATATTACGTGTTGGGAAAAGGAAATCGGAAGACAGTGCACTATACTAGTAGCCTATAGACGTCACGAGCGCAGATTATTAGGTTGTTTCCAGGCTTGTTCAAATGGGCCTTGTGAGGCCTACCAATCGGGCACAGCGAGCGGTACATCCTAGCAAGTTCGAATGAGTTGTTAACATGCTCAAATGAGTTGTGCTCGGGCCAATACGACACGTCACAGTGGCGAGCGTGTCGTATCATGGTTCGCCCTACATGCAGCACGTCATCATGTGCACAACGCGCCCACGCAGCAGGAGAGGGGAGACTGGAGAGAGGCATACGCGTACCTATTAACCAACGCCCCGCCGCAACGCCCCTGTTGCTCGAGCTCACCTACCAAGACACCATCGACACCATGCGAGCCCGCCGAGCTCGCCCGCCACGTCGCCCAAGCATCGAGGCGACACCCCACCGAGCTTGCCCACAACACCATCGAGCACCAAGCCGACGCTACGTCGCACCATGCATCAACACCGAGCACGAAAAGAAGATTTGGACAGAGGGAGAGAGACGGGCAGGCTGTAGAGCAAGAGGATGGCGACAGAGAGGAGGGAGAGGGAAAAGGGGGAGTGGAGACGAGGGGCGGAGGGAGATGACCGGAGGGGGAAAGGGGGAGGGGAGGGAGAAGCGGAGGGGTGGGAAAGGGAGAGGTGGCCGGAGGAGGAAGGGGAGGGGGAGGCAGAGGGGCGGGGGAGGGGAAGTGGCTAGAGGAGGTAGGGGAGGGGAGACGGAGGGGTGGGGAGAGGGAGGCGGGGGAGCCGACGTCTCACGTAGAGAGGGAGAGGCAGGGAGGGCATCTCACGTGGAGAGAAAGGGAAAGAGATGAAGAGAAAGAGAAAGAGACTAAGAAGGACATAAAGATTCCTCCAGAGAAAGTGAGCGCACTAGGCAAATGACATAGAGATAGAAAGATACAACGAGAGAGCGAGCGTAATGGGCGAATGGTAATGGGCAAATAATAGAGAGAGACAGCGATGTGACGGGCAAAAAAAAGCCGATTCCAAATCCAATGTTTGCTTGATCGATTGCTATAAAACCCCCATCAGCCACTCTTTTCTTCAGCGCACAAAACATCTCCGAGTTTGCTCTCACTTTGCTCTTTTGCCACACTCTGGAAGAACAAAATGTTTGGCAAGAGCAGGAGTAGGAGAGCACACCCTCGCACTCTAGTCCCCCTCATCTGAATCAAGAAATCGCTACGTGCCAACTCTCCCCGAGCATGGGAGACTATGGCATGGATGACCGCCATATGGACAATACGTATAGTATCAAGGATGCTGTAAGGTCGAGGATGCCGACTAGAGAGGGGTGAATAGGCGGTTTTTAAAAATCTCTTGCTAATTTATACAAAGCAATTCACCTCTAATTTTCCTAATGCCAAAACCTTAACAATTATTAATGCGGAAGCGATAAACTAAGGTTTTGACAATTAAAACCTAAATCAACTAGGCTTACTACGTGCACTAACTAATTATATCTCTAACAAGAATATGCAATTCTAAAGACAAGCAATCAATCAATTTAATTCTATGAATATAAATTGTTTCAACATAAATGACAAACACAATGTAAGCACAAGAGACACTATACTTTTTACCGTGGTGTTCGGAGACTTGCCGGTCTTCTCTAGTCCACGTTGAGGTTAGCCCAAACGAATTGGACCGGCTCCACGAATTGAGCACCCACCTCGAATCCACTAGTGGTAGCTCCTTTTCCCTCCCGGGTAGGCGAGCTCCAACCTTCACAAACTTTGCCGGGGCTTCTCACAACCTCCGTTGAGAGCTCCCGCGCACGACGCCGCTACGCCGTCTAGGTGTCGGCAAACACCAAGAGTAACAAGTCAAGCTTTCTAGCTTGAACCTCACCTAGTGCAACACATGCACTCCGGTGACCTCCTAAGTGCAACACATGCACTAGGATCCTCCTCAAGTGCAACACATGCACAAAAGGCTCTCAATCCTCTCCTAATTGCAACACATGCAATTAGAGGCTCACACTAGCTCAAGAAGCAAATGGAAGAGGGCAACACATGCACACAACTCCTACAAACACCCAAATGCTCTAGCACACAGCCACCCTCACTGCCCTTGCCCCCCAAGGCCTCCTTTTATAGCCTCCAAGCCAAAACTAGCCGTTGGGGGGAATTGGGCAAAGTGCCCAGCAAACCCGGTGCTACCGCCCAACTGGGACCGATAGCACCGGCCTCCTTGCCAACGGCTACAAAACTAGTCGTTGCAGGATTTCCGGTAGCACCGGCCAACTGGGAGCGGTGCTACCGCTCGGGCGGTAGCACCGGCCTTCACCTCGGTAGCACCGGACCCAAGCCGATCACAAAAACACCCCCTCTGGATTTTTCACACCGGCCAGAGGAGCGGTAGCACCGGACCGCCAAACCGCCCAAAAACATCCCTCTCTGGAATTTCCACACCGGCCAGAGGGGCGGTAGCACTGGACCGCCTGCAGTACATGCTCCCATAAGCGGTACTACCGGCCAGGCGGTGCTATCGGCCCTACATGGGCGGTACGATCGGCCATAAGGAGACACGATTTTTCACAAAAACTTTTCTTCAAACCATTAAAGATTTATTCTTTGAGCTATGTGAGGATCAACACATGATCACAACATTATGCAAAACATATTTGCACATGTTAATCACATACTCCAAAGAATCTCATTAAGCGCAACTTATTTGCAAAACACATTTGCCAATAAACCAAGAACTTATGAGATCAATCCTTTTAGCCATGTGATGATCAACACATGATCAAGTCAATTTGCAAAACACATTTGCAAACCCTATTCACATGCTCTAGGATCGAAACCTATAATCTCAAGTTCATTTGCAAAACACATTTGTAAATAACAACTCCAACTTATTTGCGAAACACATTCGCAAATAAACAACGAACCTATAAAATCAATCCTCTTAGCCATGTAAGGATCAACACATGATCCCGACACTTTGCAAAACACATTTGCAAATGCCAACACATGCTCTAGGATCGAACCTCATAACTTCCAGCTTATTTGCAAAACACATTTGCAAATAACAAGTCAACATTTTGCAAAAACACATTTTGCAACTAACCAAGCTTAGCCTTGTGATGATCAACACATGACCCAATCACAAGCTAAAACACCAAAGCATGAGCTCTCTATTTGCAACACATGCAAATCTCTAGCACCATGCAAACAACAACAACAAATTCAAGTGCATGAGCTCTCTATTTGCAACACATGCAAATCTCTAGCTCCATACAACCACTTTAAACCAAATTGCTTGAGCTCTCTCCTTTTGCAATACATGCAAAACTTAGCTCCAAGCAATGACCACATAAACAATATTGCATAAGCTATTTCCCATTTTGCAACATATGCAAATCCATAGCTTCATGCAAAAACCAAACCAAATAAGATTCAATCAAGAAGCAAGCATGAGCTCCCTTATTTGCAACACATGCAAATACTTAGCTCATGCAAAATCCAACGCACGAGCTTCACCCATTTGCAACACATGCCAAATGGTTAGCTCAATGCAAAAACCAAACCAAGAAAGTGAGCTAGAGTGAACCGGATCGAGTTCATCAACACATGATGAAGCTCAAGCTAAAAGACTTAACCCCTCTTAATAGTACGGCAACCTAACTAGCAACCCGGTCTCCCATCCAAACACCGAGACCGGTAAAAGACTAGGAACACATCCTTAACCCTAGCTAGTTATACCTTTGCCTCTAGCGATCCACTTGGAGCTTTTATGATTTCCAATCATCTTCTCTCCAGGATCACCTCTTCTTCTTCTTGGTCATCAACACATGATGAACCTTCTAGCTCTTCTCTTTACTTCGGGATCACCTCTTGAAGCTCATCAACATACGATGAATTCTTCTTCTTCCCGAATCTTCATTATCTTGGACTCAACCTACTTCACAACTCGTAGAAGATTGTTAGTCCAACAAATACGGTTGTCTCAATCATCACCGCACTCCATTAACACATAATGGATGCCTCCAAGATCGATTGTGCACAAACCAAATCAATTTGAATGATTAATTGTTGTCTTGAGTACTTTGATGCAACTAATGCTTCATTATACTCAAGAACTTTTCGCTTGTCTTTAATCAACAAGGAACACCATCAACACATGATGAAATATCCTTTTATTGATTGAAAGACAATCGAACTCAATTTAAATTTCATTTTAATTGATATGAGTATATATATAACTGCACAAGTTTCATATACTCAAATGATTGTTTCAAAGTCTTGATCCTTATTTAGCAATAAGACATGGATCAATACTTTTGAAACAACAAGTTAAATTATAAACTCCCCCTAGATGTGTGCATTCATGTAATATATGAATTAGGAACATAATGCACATATTTGGACTAAAGCAATGGAAGAGTTCATACTTTAACTTGAATCCTAAGTATGCATTAAGTCAATAGAGTGAATACAAGTGCATACCTTAGGTTTTCCATTTTCCATCCAAATATGAGACTAATAAGAATAAGGCTCAATTTAACATGTTAGTCTCATAATGATTAGATTTGTCATTAAACAATGATTAAATATTAATATTAAACCAATCACCAAAACTAATGGAGCTTGAACTTACAGATGCCTCTTACCATCTAGAGGGGATGAGTTCTATACTGAACCCCAATGACACTACATCGGTGCAACCAGTGGCTGAAGGCTTCAGCAGTCGACAGGTATGGTGCTGGCAACATATGGATAGAATCGTCAAAATTGAGGACGGGCGTGAGATAGCGTATGCTATTTATAAATATTTTCAAGCTAAATTATTTGCACGTGCATGTGGAGGAACCAGGGATTCAAATTTCATCGGTTTTCGCTCGAATTTCGCGAAAACCAGTCGTACCGCGCCGATTTGGAAACGTAAACCGTTCGGTTTACCACTCAAGTTCAAATTCGAATGTAAAAAATTCAGGAAAATTTAAAAATATTATCCAAAATTTCCTTAAAATTAATATTAATAGCTTTATGACCTCTAGTGTGATTTTTTTTTGAAAAAACGAAGTTTGGAGACGTTTTTGAGCCATTCAAAATGTAGATAATAGAAAAGCAAAAAAAGGAAAAGGCCGACCTGCAGGCTTGAGCCCACAGGCCAGAGCTGTCTCTGGGCCTCCAACCCATGAAGAAATGCAGCACATTGTAAGTAGTCACGATGCTTCCAACAGCCATTCATTGCATTAAGAAAATCCACTCTGATCCGGCAGCCGCTCGCCGTCTTTTCGCCGTCACCGTAGAGAATTTTGAGCGGTAAGCTTCGAAATTCGACCCATCTGAGCGAAAATTGATGTCCACAACGAATTTCGAGCTCGGCAACGAATTTCGCGAAATCCATTCGGTTTTCATCGAAAAGTGCTTGATTATCACTCGGTATTATCGATTTTCAGTTAAGTACTTGGAGCTATCTCTTGTTTATGTATGTATTTGTGTTTTAATTGGTTAGAAAATGCTACTGCAATGCTCACTGTGGTCATACCGAAAATGGTACTATATGTTCAAGTAGCAATATTGAGTAGCAACGGATGACATCCAAAAATGGTAGTACTATTTGTTCAAGTAGCAATATTTGTATGCACATAAATTATTTTACTATGGTATATTTAGTAGCAATATTTGTTGAATTATATTTAGTAGCAATATTTACTGCAACATATTTTAGTAGCAATATTTGTTCAATTATATTTATTATCAATATTTGTTCAAGTATATTTAGTAGCAATATTTGTTCAATTGTATTTAGTAGCAATATTTATTCAATTATATTTAGTAGCAATGGATGACACCCGAAAATAGTTCTATTTGTTCAAGTAGCAATATTTGTATGCACATAAATTATCTTGCTATGGTATATTTTTATATGTTAATGTGTGACAATGGAAGGACGACGAAGCTATGCATACTTCACAACTTTAAATGAAACGTATTGAAATGTAAATGGTGTTGATATGTCAATATTATTGATCTGTGAATGGCATTGGTATGTGATTATGTGAATACCTATTTTCACTTGTTGGATTGATATGTGAGTAGTATTGAATAAAAGAATATTTGTTGACATATTATTGCTAAATGCCTACTTTACAACTTGCAAATGTCTAAAATATAGCAAAGGTCATGTCGAAATTTTTCCATACTTAGGAAAGATCATGCCAGAATTTTTTTCGTGTTTTCCATTTTTGTAATTATTTCTAACATTTGTCCTTTTTTGGTATTTAATGGCTTTTTACAAATTTTGCAACATTTTTTGCAATTTTTCCATTTTTTTCCAATTCTTTGACCTTTCTCTGATTTTCGAGAAAACATCTCGAAATTCGCCTCTTTTCGAGTGGTTTTCGAACTTTTCATTCAAATTTCGCTCCTCTGTTTGACCAGCTTTTAAATTCGTTTGACTTTCGAAAACCTTTGATTTTTTGTGATTTTCGTTCAGTTTTTCAAGAATTTCAGTGCCGCGCGCTCAGTGAAAAATCAGTTCAAAATGGCAGTGTTAACCCTGGGAGGAACAAGTCATCTCAAGCGACATGAGGAGACATGCTTAAAGAAGATATCCGCTGGATGAAGGTCAGGGGAGGGTGTCCAGACCCAACTTAACTTCAACACCGACGGTTCGGTAAGCACATAAGTATACAATGCTAAGGTAGCTAAAGAGAAAATTACACGTTATATAGTTACCGAAGATCTTCCACTTAGGTTCTTGCCCACCATACCAATACATTAGTAGAAGAACAACTACACGTGATATATATACAATGTACAAACGTAAACTAGCAATGTTGAAAGAGGACTACACAAGAGTTAGTTTTTTTCCTTTGCTTTGATCTCAAATATATGGACTTCATCCCACCAAAGAGCGGCCTATCTTAGTATTGTCGCACATTACTTGGACGAAGACTACAACCTAAACAAAAGGGTCACAGGGTTTAGGCCAATCGATAAGGCACACACAAGAGAGATTATCGCTACATATGTACTTGAGGCTATTAGTCAATTTAAAATAGAAAGGAGAATTATTGCCATCACTCTTGACAATGCATCAGCTAATATGACGGCTATAGAGCATCTCACACTATACCTGGAGACTTATATTGAAGGTTTCGTACTCCACTAGAGATGCATATACCACATCATTAATCTAATTGTGTAGGCAGGTTTGCATGTAATGAAACCTAGTATGGATAACAAACGCGATGCTATCCAATTTGTTACAGGCTAAATTGTAAGATACGCCTAATTCTCGAAGTACTGTAAGACCAACAATAAGAGGGAAAGAAAATTCAACCTTTACATGATAGTTAGATGGAACTCTACGTATACTATGCTGGATCAGTGTAAGAACTATGAGCACATTATCACTGTCTTCATCAATTACAATTCTGGTGAGCAGTGGTTAATGATGTGGATTGGAAAGTTGTCGGTATTTTTCATATTTTAAAAAAAATTATGATACAACCAAGATTTTATCCGGTGTTTACTACCCAACTTCTTGCTTAGTCATCGAGTGGCTTTTGAATATTGCTAATTACTTCAAAGAAAACAGAGATAATTATATTTTACAACTCATTCTTGAACCAATAGAGGAATTTCTTTAAGTATTTTCAAGCTATTCCACAACTCTATTGTTTTGGTACTATTTTGGATCCTCGGAGAAAATTATCTAATTTGCAAGGCGCCTTCGAGGGCATTTGATCTTGATTTTTCTTAAGCCTATACTCATGTTCATAATGAGTTTTTCAGAGTTTTTGATAAATATTATGAAAAGTTTTGCAGCAGAAGTGAAGCAAGAAGATCTGCCTCTACAATGCAACAAGTATGAGGCAGTTTGACTGTTTCAAGCATGTGAAATAAGCTAAAAGGCAAGACGTTTAGTTCGTCTTCCGAAACAACGAGCAAGTTGTAATGGAATCCGCATGTAGAGATCAACCACTATCTCAACACGCCTTTCAACTTGACATTGGGGATGGCAATGAACTCAACTTGCCCGTGGTGAAAGAATCACGAACGTATTTATCCTGTGCTATCTCAATTTGCACGGGATGTACTTGTGGTTTGTGTGTCCACTATCTCGTCGGAAGCCACTTTCAGTTCGGTGGGGAGGATAGTTGAGCCAAGGAAGCTGTCTCACGCCTGAGATGGTTGAGATAATCACATGTCTCAAAGACTGTGAATGTACAGATAAGAGAACACAATATCAGGCCAAAGATCTGGAGATCATGGCGGTGTTAGCCGACTTTGACCACCTCGACCTCGACTAGTCTATATATATGTATGTAGTTACTGTACTCTTTTTCTTACCGGGGTACCCTACATCGGGGTGGAAGGTTTTTAACTAGGAATAACTCTATACTCGTTCAGGAATGAATAAAATTTAGTTCTTTCCCCCCAATATTTGTATCCACTACCTCAGCTCCGTGCATCTCCAGCTCCTTTCCTCTCGTTGCAATAATGCAAATGGATCGGACCTAGGCTGGCACAACACAAAGTGCTAATGGGCCATGCTTGGGCTCGTTGCCGGGTTGTAGTAGCACAGCACAGTTTAGGCACGCGGTCTGTCGTGCCTATGCCATGTTGGCCAGACGCCCACCTCAAGTAGGAAGTAAGCGTAGTGCTAGTAAAAAAACATGACATCGCTCTATGTGTGTAGTAGGCTACGAGCTAGCTTGTTAGGGTTTTCTCTCCTTTTCCAGATGGTAAAGAACGGGGCTGCCATGTTATACAGACAACCACTAGGCGTAGTCAAGGTTCAAAATCTCGGCTAAAATCTCGGTTTTCAATCAGGGCCGGGATTCCAAATCTCGGAGGAATAAAAAAATTGAAAATTCTCAAATTGTACAATGATTTTAGGATTTTTCGGTGAGATTTCGGTCAATTTTGTTGAGATTTTAGTTTTTTGGACAGAGATGATCACAAATTTGACCAATTTTCATGCTTTTGGGTCCAGATTCAGCACCAAATTTTTTATGAAGAATTTTAATGTCTTTTCTGAGGAATACATGTGAAATTTTTGCAAAAAAAACATATAGAAATTATATAACCCTAAATCCTTGTGAAAAATATCACAAGACATTGCAAGCATGCACATCTTGTGTCTAATGACTGCATTAGTGGCTACCATTTATAGTTGGAAGCTGAAACATGGAAATGTAGCTAATAGAGTGTTAAGCAACTAAGGAAATCAGAATTTTATCCCGAAACTTGCTTGATCAGTCATATACTCCTATGCTTGGTCGTCATTGTTCCTGTTTGTAACTTCTTATATCAATTTTAGCTTTACATCCTAAGAATCACTGAAGCAATGGCTAGGTAGTTCATGGGGCTTATAAGCTTATCAAAGCTTAGGTAAACAATGCATGGGCTTATCCTATAAGCTAGTTTATTTGGCTTATTGCTACAATTTCAACAATATAGCTTAGAACATGATCCCTCACTAGGCCAAACATGACCTTTAGTCCAATAGGATCTTTATGTTCTTCCACACTATTGAGGTGTCTTAGTGCTTCAAAAATTGTTGGGTGACCACCGCATCATTTGCCATATGATCATGCAAATATATTGACTCATGGTGATGTTGAACTGTGGTTTTGTAGCCTCCCCATCAGGTATTGGTGGACCTTGCTACAGCTACACCTTAACAGGTACCTTGCTCACTCACTCACTCCCCCAAATAGCCGAAAATCCCCACATAGCCAACACAACACCTCCCTCTCAAGCTCATCGCCGACCGACCGTATCCAGTCCAAATCCACCCAACCGCGCATTGCTCTGGTCGGGAAGATCAAGTATCTCGATGAGATTCACCGAGATTTCGTTGTTTTCTGTCGAGATTCAACACCTCCCGAAGGTATCATCTTTGGTCCGAAAATTTTGTTTTTTTGTCCGAAATTTCATCATTTTTGTCTAAGATATGCGATTACATATTAATCATGCTTAGCCATGCTTTAGACTTGGGATGAACAAATTGAATAAACTGATCAGATGAAACTTGGAGATATTGAGACATGATGATGGTTACTGGTATTTTTGTTAAAAACTCAAAATAAAACTATGACTTAGATGCGGACGATTATTGGCAATAGCTAGAGGTGCTGGTGTTGCACGTAATATAGGGGGAGATTATCGCCCGTGTCGGATTAAGGACCGAACTATGGGTTGTTTTCAGGCCAAGGAATACGTACAATCACAAGTGCCGGATTGTATTTCATCTGTTTGCCTCGTGTTGGCAAAGATTGGTGTTGGCAGGAAGTGGACTTCTCGATGCTCACGTCATGGTGGACTGTGAGTTATTACTTATGGCTTAATTATTTCTTATCAGTCAAACTTGCTCTTACAAATTCCGTTTGTAAATGACAACTTGATTTACAAATTCAATATCGCTTTGTGCAAATTAACCGTAGAAGCCACCTTGATTTAACCTGCATTACCGCATTTGCAAATACCACCTTAAGTATTGCTGAGTACGAAAGTACTCAACCTTGCGTATTATGTTGTTTTAGGTGGATAAAAAAACAAAGCTCCGAAGAATACTCATCATCGCAGGATGCGGGAATTTTCAATAAATCAATCTTTCTAGGGATTTATACCTTGTCAGTTGCCTGAGGGTTGGATGGGCACACTACAAAGACTTTGCTTCTTTTGCTGCTATATACTTCGAATTGTAAAATACAATATATAAATAGCTTCCGCTTTAATAATCTGATGTATGATTGTGATTCTAAATATTGTAAATGTGTGTGCTAGCCACTGATCATAGGACTAGTACTGTATGCACATGGATTCTCATTTTTGTATTTTTATGCAAAAATGGGTATCTTACAGTCTCCTTCATATATAGGTCCTCGAAGTCTCTTGTGAGGGTCTATACTCGCGCCTCCTTGACATGATCGGAACCGACGTGCATCTCTTCTAGGGTGTTACAGACCTCCTTGGACATCTTCTTTTCGGCCAAGACCATCATCATGGCCTCGTGCACAGCTTGGAATATGGTGTCGAGAGCCATCTGGTCCTTGTGCTCGTTGACCAACTCATTGCCCTTCACTACTGCCCACATTCCTTGTGCGCGTATGAAAAGCTTCATCTTCACCGCCCAATACCCATAGTTGCTCTCAGTAAGCATCGGGTACTAAAGGCTTACAATGCCTTCTCTCGCTGCCGCCTTTGATGGGGCCTCCCTATCACCGGTGACTCCGCTATCCGGCGAACGTGGCATCATCTTAGACATGCGAGAACAAAAAAACTTACCAAATGTTGGCTTTGGATCAGTAGGACCTGCACAAAAGTCACTCGAGGTGGAAACACTTCATGCTGGTAGGAGATGAACAAGGTAGAGTTGATGCTTTTCTCATTAACTCGACTCTCTCAATGCAATGACTTAGCACAAATTAAATACACATGCGTAGGCCTAACAGCTTTGCCCACGTCTCACTCCATGATCCTAAACCCACGACTGCATTGACTGACCGAGCCAAGCAGTGCACATGCACACCACTACCTGCACACATTTAGCTGCATGCGCACACACACACTCTTACGAGCATGTACAATGGTATATATTAGCTGTCTGTAAAACTATGCCATGTAAGATTTAAGATGATGTGGAGGAGAGAGAAAACTACTGTCTATTATTTAATAGACGATCTTATAGACAGCTTTATATTTTGTGTACTATTGTATAGACAATCTGTTAATTGAATGAGAGACCATTACAAACAACTATATAGATGATCTATTGTATAAGTTATTTTTAGTGCTGTCTGGAGATGATATAGAGATGTATTATAAACAACTGCTGTCTATACCATTATACGTGTCCTAAAGACTTGGCCAACTACTCAACTACATGCAAACACAAAGAAATTAAACTTTTGACAAGATTAATCCCAACAACAATCAAGAGAGAATAGAGGTAATTTGGGGTAGAAGAGAAGAATACAAAAATACTAGAAGGTAAGAGTTACTGCATGAAGAACTAACCCGCAAGAGAAGGAAGAGCCAATGTTGGAGAGGAGGCTGATTCTGATTTATGTTCTTTGATGTCCCTCTCCTACGGCTGCTAATGCCTTTGTACGACTCTAACTTGGATCGTGACCAAGTCCAGCCCACGTCCACCACGGACCATGGCCCGTCCACGACATTCCTCCCCCTTGAATGTGGCTTGACCTCAAGCCGCTACTATGTTAACCCGGTGGGATCCTATGTAACTTGTTGATACCTCACTGCCACATTGCCAACTACCGGTTTACCTTTTACCCTGGTTGCTGCTTGAGAAGTTCTGCTCACAAGTATTTCGATAATGTATTGGGTCCTGTTGGAACTAGTTTCTCCATTGCATGCCAAGTGTTAATCCAGTGGGCAATGGCGTCATCTAGGATTTGGCCATTATCCCTCATCAGGATCTATTTGAAATAGGAACTTGGCTTCACCATTTGGATTAGTAGCAGATCGTTGAGCCTTGTCTCAATTAACTTTGCCTCCAATGATGCAACCACATAAGGATTGAACCAATCAAAGTAAATGTTACTTTGGTACTCATTAAGGTTTTTGTAGATTGTCCTATAATGTAATGACCACATTTTACTGATATAGTTTCTTGCATTGTCTTGTAATGTATATAGCACCACTCCACAGAATCCAGCAGCACCACAATTCTCATACTTATAGGTGGTGGCCAACATTGAAATTTTCACACCAGTGTTCTGTTGCATCTCAACAACAACAACCAAGGGCTCGAGCTAGTTAACCTTGTGGGCAGAATAATCATTTGCATGAGAGTGCCTGAACCATCTCGTACAGCCTTGAGTGCTTTGCAAACTCTTCGGCATTCCTGATGTACTTGTTACTCAAGCTCATTTGTAATATCAGAGGCTAGTGACTTAGGTATTTTGCCTTCTGAAAGCACCTTATCTCAACGGAAGAAATGACCACAAGCATTCTCACGGCTAGCACTGAAACCCCCATTGTGAATACATGCCACAATTTGTGAATAATATCCTCCTCACAATTGTCCACCTTTGTACCTTCACAAGCAGCAATATGTAGACAAATCCTGGACTGCCAAGGCTTTCAAGCAAAGATCGCTTCCTTCCCAGCAAAAGCCCGTGACAAATTCTCGATGAAATAACTAGGGGTGTGCAGTTCAACAAAGATTGTGTAGTAGGGATATGTTTCAAAAAGGCTCACCAAATAATTGCAGCATTTTGTTTCCTCTGTAGTGAAAGCTATGTTTCTGGACTTGAATTGCTCCCCTCTAATGCACAACTGAAACACAATCATACTGCTTTGAGGTGGTGGCCATGGAGGTATAGTTTGTACTCCACTTTGACAACACCGGACAAAGAACCAAGGTGTTATTCGCAGCTCAACCGTGCTGCCCATGATCTCCACTTGCGCAAGCAGCAGCCACGGACTCTTTCGAACGCTGTTCATCCGCAGTGGCCAGAGAACCACTGTACTCCTGATGAATTCATCGAATAACTTAGTGTGTGCCATTGAGACAGAGGAGCCGCAAACGAATGAGCTCATCGCCATGGTCGATAGAGTTGGTGGTGACGCAGCTCGGCGTGGAGGTGATGTCGCTCGAGTGAGTGACGACTGGAGCGGTGACTCGCTGCGAGCCCGCGCCCAGCTGGGTGTTGACGAAGGGCGCTGGGTGGTTTTGGTGATGAAGCAGCTGGCGTCGAGCACCACTGTGGATGGCGGTGCTGCTGGTTCCAGACCAAACCTAGTAGCAGCGAAGTTGAGCCTCGACCTGGTTCTCAGCCATGGCCAAGCCTCGGAATCAACCTCGGTGTGCAGAGGCATTTCATTGAACAGCTAGTGTGCGTGGAAATCATCGGTGCCGACTCGCCCCAGCACTGCAGCGAAGGGTGGCGTGGGGTTGAAGATGACGATGTCGAGCAGGGCGGTGGTCGAGGGAGAACTCAAAGTCGCGTGCAGCGTGAACGCGGGCATCAGCACGCCGGAGTTGTCGTCGGAACACCAGGTGGGCGCCAGCGCGTCCAGTAGGGTGGCTATCGAGTTTAAGTAAGTATTATCGAGTTTTTAAAAAAATTAATATATTCTAACGTAAAATCATTTTATTTACCATTTAAATGGTTATTTGAAATTCGAGCTAACGAATTAATATATTTCAACATAAAATCATTTTATTTACCATTTAAATAATTATTTGAAATTCGAGCTTATGAGCTACTGTCAGCCGAGCCTCGTTAACTATTTTTTGCTTGAAATGAACTTATTTCAATTTTGAACCTATTAACTATTATAGTCAAAGAAATTTTCATTCGAGCTCTAACAGCTTTTCTTTTTTTTGCCGGCCTTAGCATCCAGCTTGATGTCGGTGAACGGCTTCAACTGCGATGAAGAACATATCACCCCGGTGAGCTAGTTGACCTATTTACTTAAGAGTGTCCTCTGGGTTAACGCTCGAGAAATTTTACGGTATTATTCTATTGCCTCGATTCCTGAATAATAATATTTTAAGATTTTACACTTTAACCAATATTGGTATAAAAATAATCGAGTCGTCCTCCTTCATTAGCACACTTATTCCTATTGAATAATGTGTGTTACTCTATTTTACAGTAATATATAATATTGAGAATAATGAATGGTACGAGTATGCAAATGAAGAAAACAGTTAAAAGTTATCTTGAAATTGTACAATAACATATATTTAGAAACAAAATTTGAAAACTAGAATGACATATATTCAGGAACGGAAGGAGCAGTAAGTATACCGTAGGTAGTAAAATCATATCTAGTTATTGATTTGTTAAAAATATTTTTACTACTCTACTATAAGAAAGTATAAACAAATACAAACTAATTTGATCTATTCGATCGAAAAGAATAAACGGTGCTAATTGAATTTAATTTACCGTAAAGAGCTACTTCACAAATAGTTATCGTTTTGAACATATGTATAGTCAAACTTACGAAACTTTGATTGTCAATATCTTTTTTAAATATTTAAATTAGATACATGAAAATTATATGTAACATCCCAAAAATCTGCCAAATATTATTTTATTGCTTAAATGTGCATTTGTGATTTTCTGGAATTTATTTAGATTTTTCTGGATTTATTTGAATTAAATCTTATTTCAAGTTTATTGCTTTTTATCCAAAAGTATTTAAATCTGTGCAAAGTTTAAATAAAGTTTTGGTAAAAATATTTTATTTGAGTCCAGAATGTCTCACAGTATTTTTGAGATTTTTTTGGATTTTTCCTGATTATTCTATTGCCTAAAACAAATTAAATGAATTTCTGGAATTATTTTAAATGAAAAACCTTTTGAAAAGGTTTTGAACATGTGAGCGGCGCCCATGCACTTTGTGCGCCCCGATAGCCGTCGGCGGCTGTTTGCCAAAACCCTAAACCTAAGAAATCCTGACCGTTGGATCGAGACCCAACAACCGAGATCTCGCCGCGTCGTCGAGCGCTCAGGGCCGTTGATTGAGCGACGCGTGGACGTCCCGGATGAAGCCGCGTCGTCTTTCCGAGTCGCCGCCGGAGTCCGCCGCCGCCACGAGCCGTCTTCGGAGTCCGGGCCGGACACGCCTTCCCGTGCAACTATTTAAGGCGCCGACGCGGGCACGGAACTCCTCACCTAGCGCCGCGCATCTTTTCCAAAGCCCGAGGCTCTATGTCGCCGTCGTTCGCACGAGAGAGCTCGCCGGAGTGAAGGTCCTTGCCGTGGTGGTTTCTGCTCGGTTTCGTCGCCGCCGTTGATCTTTCGCCGTCCCCAGTGCCGCCATCGAGATCGCCAAACCACGCCGCGTCGGATCCGTGAGGAATTGTCGCCGTTTCGTCGCCGGAACGTCGTAGCCGAGGTCTTCGTTCTCACGTCCGGTGGAGTTGCGCCGCCGCGTCGCCATCGTCACGTTGAAGCTTTGGAAGCCGTTGGATCTCGGTGAAGGGTCAAGATCGTGCCGCGTCGCGCGTGAGCGATGAACGTCTTTGGTAGCGGCCGATTAGATCTAGATCCCGCGGCGGGTGTGCGGCCACGTCGCGTGAGATCGGTAGCCGTCCGATCAAACTCGTGCGCTCAAGATCGCGCCGTCGCTGCAACCAATCGTGACTAGCCGCGTGTCGGGCGCAAGCATCGAGGCGTCGTGCGCCGGGTTCACGGTGGACCAGAGGAGGTCTCGTGGACCAGGTCTATGCACCGAGGCCACGCGTCGGCTTCTGATTGGTCCGGTTCAGCGCTGGCGTCATGCTGACGTCATGATGACGCAGTAATCTATTTTCGAAATAAAAATAAATCTGTTAAATCTGATTTTCTGATTTTTGCAATTTCAGTATTTATTTCAAATTTCAAAAGGCTATATCTTTTGCATCGTAACTCGGATTTGAGTGATTCCAGTTTCTAAAAATTTGTAAAATTGAGATCTATTTAATGGTGAATTTTATTTGATTTTTGGAGTTCATTTTCTCTCTGTTTTGGTATTTATTTGCTTTTCTTCTTCGGTACGCGTAGACGTTGAATTGTGCGACGCTTCGGAGGAAGATCAAGCAACCCAAGAGCAAGCTTCAGATCAAGATCAGGACCTATTCCATGGCAAGTTGTGCTTTGATCATGTTGAACCCATGTTTATAAAATTGCTATGTTTGTTCTACCCTATTGCATATATTTCAAATATATAATTGTTTTAAATTAGATTGGGTTTAGCTAATATACCAGATTGATCTATACCCTACCTTGTCATTGTATGCCATGATCCATTGTCACCCTAGATTGGTTCATTATAGTTGGTTAGTAATTATAATCAACATGGGATGGTTAGTCCGTATTAGTTGCTTAGCCATGCCACGTCATCACATGTGTCAGAATCATTGATAATTAATCTTAATTAATGGAATATGGAACAATGTTATGAACTTGTGTGTCATGTGGGATCACACGATGAGATTGAGTTGTTGTGGCGAGTCATGTCACGCAACGATGTTGAATTGTTGATGGCACGTGGTGCTTGGTAATCAACTGGGTGATAATCACTTAGATTGAGGCAAGTGGCAAGGGGCGAGGAGGCCAAGGTGGGCCCGATGGGCAGATGGTATGTGGATGTCTTGCCTTGATCACACTAAGGACTTAACCTTGCAAGCCTTTGACCTGAGTCTATCATGCAACCACATGTCTGGTATGGGCCAGCCTAGCTGAGTAATTTACAATGTCTTGATTTTGGTACTATCGTGGTTGGTGTGAGTTCCCGAGTTATGGTGTAATTCACATGGCGCAAGAGGGGCCCGGATGTGGTAACCATCCCACGATGTTGAATCCTTAGCGGGTAGTATCGGGTTAAGTCAGAGCATTGTAAAGGCTTTGTTATAATCACTCGCCTTGGTGGTGTTTGGTTGTATCACGTGGGTAAAGTGCATAACCTCTGCAGAGTGTGAAACTATTCGGATAGCCGTGCTCGCGGTATTGAGCAATGCTCGGAATTACTGATTAAGGGTTAGCTTAATTAATTGGACAACATGGTTGGGATGGCGGAATGCCATATGGAAGATGAAATTTGACTTAGGATTGAAACTTGGTTTACTTGAGAAATCTGAATTTATTTACTATTGTTATTTGTTTTACATTCTTTACAATCTATTTATCGTATTTGTCCATAAATGCCGCTTATTGCAAAATAGCCATGATAGCCTATCCATTGGAATAAGCCTTACATATAGATACATAGAATTGCATTACATGCACAACTTGTTGAGTGCTTTAAGTACTCACCCTTGCCAAACAACAATAATCAACAGTTGAGGAATCTACACTGTGTTGGAAGATGAAGTCCAGAAGACACGAGTCATTAGGGTCCGAGCCTTGTCGGTTGCTGTGGTGAATGATGAGCTATCTACGTTTTTCTATTTTCCGCTGCTTAATCATTAGTTATATTTTCAGTCTTGCCCTGCGTGGCTTAATAATGTAAGTTGGTCATAAGATCATACCTTTAGGTATATCAATGAATGAACTATTATTCTATTATCGTTGAGTATGATGTGATATGTACCAATGTTGAGCTGTGTGCACTAGCGTTGATCCTGGGAATAGTGCGGTAAACACAGTGGGTTCGAATCAGTGGATTCGGGTCCTTACATTATATGTGTAGATTTGTTTCAAAAATACTTTCAAAATATTATAATCTTATTATGTTTTGTAAATATATTATAATAGAAATTAGTGGTCAAAGTTATGTTTTAGAGACCGCGTCGTCCAAAATGACAACTAATTGTTACGAGAGGGAGTATATTGCTAACACTAATAAAAAAATGTTATTATTATCTTTAGATCACATGTTTTTTAATATTGAATTAGATTATGCGGACAATAAGAGGTTTTCTCTTATGTACGTGATGTTATGAGATAATATCTGTAACCGTTTCGGTTACAATCTATCTCTTATGTGTGGACGAATCCGAACTCATCACTTGCGGTTTTCTTTATATATTAGGCATTCTCCATATACAAGAGATGAATCTAATAAAGCAAGAGAGCTCCACTCCTATATTATGTGTGCTCATGTTCTTCTTATTGTTATTTTATTGGCATGATGTTGATTGATCGTGGGTGAACTACTACGTTTTACAATATGTTATCAGCACGAGACTCTACCGAAGCTACCGATCGTGATCGTCTGCGTGCGACAACCTACACGGCATCGAAATCATCCTGCTACAAGCGATCATCCTACAACAAGCCCTTCGTAAGCATTCATATCCAACTATCGATCCTGCAGATCATCTACCCTTTTTGCAGATTAATTACATAGGATGATTGCTACCAATATATGCATCTTCTACTGTTCATCATCGAGATTGAAAAAAAATTCACGCCCTGGCGGTGGAGCACCCACATGACCATACATGCTCAGGCGGTAGCGCTCGAATGCGCCCGCACGTGAAGCAGAGCCAGTGGCGTTCATGCGCGTGACGCCCGAAGCGATGGCGCCTGAGCTGGCGGCGCTCACGCTCGAGCCGATGGCCTTCGCACGCATGTCACCCGAGTCGGTGCTTGGCAAAACGGCTGTGGCGGTACCCGTCTCGGTGACGACGAACGCCTGCGCCCGCGCTCGGCTCGGCCCGACTGCGCCCGTAGCACCCTTGCCGACGCGCCCAAAGCCATTGTTTCGTCGGCTGCCAACGCGCCCGAAGTCGTTGTTGCGCAGGCTACGCACGCGCCCGCCTTCCCGACTGCGCCGAGCTCGCGCCCGATGTGCGACTGGTCGGCGACGTTCCTCGCGCCCTCAGCTCCTGCGCCCTTGCCCACCGGAGAAGACCACGCGGCACGGGTCTCTGTATTCCACGCGAATCAGCAGCACGCTGGTCTTGCTCGCAGCACGCCCTATCGCCATTGCGCCCTTACAGGCGGCTCGCGCCCGTGCGGTCCCGGTGGAGGCGGCTCAATCTCCACGTATGCCAGCAATCGTACGCGGCGGCCGCCCCTTCAGCCCATGCGCCCGCGTCCTGAAGCACGCGATGTAGCAACACCAGCGGCGACCCGTACCACCGAGCCCGGTGGCATCTCGAATTCTCCGTCGGTGGCTACGTCTGACGTGGCTATTCCCTTGAATGTCGCTCCCACTGGTGAACACGCGTGCCTCAGGGATCTCGCGCCTGGCGCCTCGGAGCTCCCGCGTCTGGCGGAGAAGCGCGGGCCAGCGACGCCTTGGAGTCTCCGCCTTCGGCGGCGCTACCTCCCGTCGTGCACTCGCGAGGCTCCCCGGCGAATGATGCGCAGTCGTGGCAACCCTGGTAGTGGTACCCACAGCAGCGGCCAACGAGATTAGCAAAAGCACTGGTGGTGATGACCAATCGCCGATGGCACCCGCAGTGCGCTACTGCCAGAGCAAATGGAAACCCTAGCCGCCCGCCTAGATGACGCGCTTGGGCCCAGTTGGTCCAAATGGGCCTCGTAGGCCGGCCAAATTAACATGGGCCAAAGGCTGCCGATGGGTCGTGCGGCCCGCCCATTTTCTTTCCAGAAAATAATATGATTAATTCTGAAATTTGATAAATAAATCCTAGAAATTATTTTTTTCTATGTTATGGACTTCCTCTTAAAAAAATTGATATTTAGCACATTAGAAGTTCCATGCTCTGGGTTTATTTTCTAGCTTTATGCCATTTTTATTATGTGCTGAAATTTATTTTCTGTTATTTAAGTGATTCTGAAAATTGCTTGATAATTAATAGAAAATGCTAGAAAATTATATATGACTCATTGATGAGTATCATGTTGTTGTATTATTTTCCTTAGCATGATTTCATGTTTATTATGTGTTGGACACCTTATTTTCTGTTATTTAAGTAATTCTGAAAATTGCTTAATGATTAATAGAAAGTTATAAAAAATGCTAGGAAAACTTTATATAGCATATTGAAAGCTACATATATCTGGATTTATTGTCCTAGCATAATTCCATATTGATATATGTTGAAATTTATTTTTGTGTTACATGGTAATTCTGGAAATTGCTGAATAATTAGCAAAATGCCATGAAAATTGCTAGGAAAATTCTGGGAAATTTTAAGTAATTATCTACTGAATAGATATAGACCAAGCTTTACTGATTGAAGAGTGAGCATGCAATATAATGATTTTACCGGTAGTAAAAGTTATTTTGCATAAATAGAAATAGAATATGTTGGACATCGCAAAGAGGGAATTTATCAAGCTTGCCCTGAATGGCAATAATTACCTTACCGGGCAATGAATACTAAGATTAATCTGATAGCTCGATCTTTTGGAGCCACTGTTTTCCCAGCCTGAAGCTGGTACCCCTGTTTTTCCTGAAGCCGCTAGATGTACGACTTTGCACCTCCTGAGGCACCATCTACATACGGACCTAAAGGCCGAATAGTTGATGGAAGATGACCTGCTGGTACTTTTGGATTCCCTAAAGGAAAAATATATAACCAGCAAAGATCTGTTATGTTGCCAAAAGTACAATGCGAATGGATCCTCCCGCACTTTCAAGATTTTAAAGGCTGTGGCAACATATAATTTTTGTCATACACAAGCTTGTCATTGATCTAACATTATGTAACCAGAAAGTTAAAAGATCGACAAGATATTGTGCACATTCCACCCCAAAATGAGGATACTGTCGTAATAGTATCGTCGTCAAGTACCATAAGTACTTCGAGCTTATATGCATTTTACTAGAAGCAGAAAAGTATGATGAACTCCTAGTGAAGAATCATCATTTACTTCCTAATGGGAGTTTTGCAATGCCCGAAGCACTTGTAAATGCTCAACAGGCTAGCAATAGCCAAGGCCGCAGAAAGGGCCAACGGAATATAAGGGATAAGTGGAAGAATGACAAATCAAATTGGGGAAGAGGCAAATTCATATTGGAAAAGTAAAAGGTAAAGAGCCAGGGGCCTCTAGAAATAATGCTGCAAACTCTGAATAAACCTGTTTTATGTATGGATGCACTGGCCATTGGTCATGCAACTATCGCATCTCGAAGCATGTGGTAGACCTTTACATGCAATCCACTAGAAAACTAAATAAGACCCGAGGAAATAATATTAAGTCATACTTCACCGTTCAACCTGTTGTTGATACGAATGTTGAGAAGTGTGATGATATGATTCTTGAAATTATTGAGTTTGAGGAGCCCTAGGAGGGCACCTACATCTTATATGGAGACCTGGATTAGTCTCCTAAATATCCCTTCACTTTGCTAAGTCGATGTCACATATTCCTTATGTCTCCTTATCAGTTTATCCCTAGTTCCTGAATGAACATTTGTCTACGCTCCTGTTGAGCGATTATCATTCAAAAATTGAATAAATTGATATTTCACAGATATTTGATTAATTGTAATATGTTTGTTCTATATTCTACAATTTGTTCTTGATGTAACAATTGTTTGATTATTAAATCATACTTCCAATATAGAACAAAGTATAATCCGATGGCGGAGGAGAAAATCTGTCTAGAAGAGAGTTGTACCACACTAAGTGAATTGAAAATATTATGACTATCGCCAGAAGCGATACTTACATAGTTGGCACTGGAAGAATGCCATTTATACCCTGAGTCCATTCGTACTCTCTTAAGTTTTAAAGACATTGGTCCAAAATCATTTTCATATGGAGACAAAGAATGAGAATGATACATAATACCTACTTATGACTAAGTTTAATGGGTGTAATAAACATGTGGTTGAAAACTTCATTCATTCTCCTCCGGGTTATACTATGCATAGAGAAAAAACCTGAAGTTTGTGTTGCGATGAAAACACAGATATATTTAAGATCTAGCAGATCGACTGGGTTATCCTGAGTTGAATATGAATAAGAAAGAATAGTTAATAATTCTGCTGGCCATAGTATAAAGACTTTCCTAAACCTGAAGATTTCTTATGCCCTGGTGTGCTAAAGGAAAGCTCATACTTAGATCTTCTTACCTAAAAAGGTTGGTGAAGAATCACTGAATTTCCTGAAAAAAATTCAAGGTGATATCTGTGGACCTGTTCAACCCCTATCGGGTCCTTTTTCTTAAGAAATTTTATGGTATTGATAGATGTTTCTACTAGATGATCCTATGTATATCTATTATCTACTAGGAACCATGCTTCTGCCAAAATTAACTAGGAACCATGCTTCTGCCAAAATTAATTGCCCAAATTATTAAATTAAGAGTCTACTTTCCAGAAGAAAGGATTAAGTCTGTTCAAATAGACAATGCTAGCGAGTTTACCTCAAAGTATTTAATGATTACTGTATGGCTTTGGAAATTAATGTAGAGCATCTCGTACCTTATGTCCACACTTAAAATAGCCTCGCAGAGTCATTAAATCAAAAGAATAAAAATTTATTGCTTGGCCACCCTTGCAGAATATTTGGCTCCCCACCAGTTGTTGGGACCACGCAGTGCTGCATACTGCGGTATTAATTCAACTCAGACCAATTGCACATCATAGAATTTTTTCGTTGCAGATAGTGCATAGAAAAGAATTAAGTATTTCCCATCTGCGAAAATTTGGTTGTACTGTATACATGCCAATCTCTCCACCACAGCGTATCACCATATGACCTCACTGGGAGTTGGGGATCTATGTAGGTTATGAATCTTCGTCAAATATTAAACACCTAGAGCCTATATCAGAGGTTCTGTACATGGCTCGGTATGCTTATTGTACTAAGGATATTTTTCGGTATTAGAATGCCGAGTCCTTAGATCCACGCACTAAAGAGACCGAACTTGAAGTTCGGATGATGATAAATATGCAACAAATAAGCTAAACATCTGACAAATGTCTTCACTGATCATAAGGGAGTGAAAAGATCTCATATACCTGCAGTATATGCACCTGAAAGAGTGGAAATATCCTAGAAGGCTATTGAACCCACTCTTGACCCTCATGATAAAATGAGAGGGAGGTCTCCAGGTGCACGGGACTCAATTCCGTGGAGACATCCACATAAGTAGAGAACCAAACAAATGAGAACACTACATGTGACAGTAGAAGAAGCTCAACCTGATATTGAGAAAATCCCTGAAGTGAGTCATTCTGGAGATGATAACATACCGAAGTGATCCATCCTGAAGATGCTAACCCCATCGTATATTTGCGCGCACAATCCAACGCTGGGAAGTCGGAATACCCAGACTCCATCGTTGTGGGAAATCACGAGAAGCTGGAAGAAATTAATAAAGTGATATCCCTGAAGTGATGTAGGAGAATTGTATAAAAGAAAGACTACAATTTCAACATATATTTGCCTCTAAAATTGCTAAAAGTTAGATTCAGAACTAAGTCCATGGCAGAGTGCCAGAAACGCTCAGATAGGGTCAAACAAAAAGAATCAATTGAGGCAGTACTCGCTTAATAAGAGGAAAGTTTTTGGTCCTGTTGACCAAACATCTCCTAAAGTGTTTCCTGTAGGATCAAATGGGTTTTTCATCCGGAAAAGAAATGAAAATACCCAGGTGGTGAGATATAAAGCAAAGTTTGTAGCACAAGGGTTCACACAGAGACCCGGCATCGATTACGATGAAACATATTCTCCTGTAAAGAGTGGAATAATGTTCCGAAATTTAATATTAATAGCAGCAAGCTTAAACTTATCAATGCAGTTGATGGATGTAGTGACCGCATATTTATATGAGTCACTGGATACAGATATTTACATAAGAATCCCTGAAGGAGCTACAGTTCTGAATCCTAATAATCGCAACATGTATAGCATCAAACTGAAGAGATCGCTATACAGATTAAAACAATAGGAGAGAAGATGATATAACCGACTTAGTGAGTTCCTCCTGAAGAAGGAATATTGTCCCTGTGTGTTCATAAAGAAATTCCAGAATGGATTCTGTATCATCTCAGTATATGTCGATGATCTGGATATCATCGGAACCATAGAGGAGATAGAGGAAGCAAGTGCTTACCTCATGACAGAGTTTTGAGATGAAAAGATTTGGGTAAAACCAAATTTTGCTTAGGCCTGCAACTAAAGCATTTCATAGAAGGAATCCTTGTACACCAGTCTTCCTATACCCAGAAGGTATTAGAAAAGGTTTAATATGGATAAATCTCATCTATTAAAAACCCCCATGGTCATAAGATCCCTTGATGTGGATAAAGACCCTTTCAAACCAAGGATGGAAAATGAGAAAGTTTTAGGACCTGAAGTCCTATACAGATGTATCTTGCAAATTGCATAAGATCTGATATTGCATTCGCTGTAAATTTGCTAGTAAGACACAGTGTAGTCCCAACCAGAAGATATTGGGCTAGTATCAAGATTTTACTTAGATACCTCTAAGGTACTCAAGATCTTGGATTGTTTTTCCAGAAGAACTAAGACTTAACCATTGTCGTAGGTGTGAAAACCAAACACAAACGAGGGGGCGGACGTCGACCGTTTAATGGGCCAGCGTCCACGAGAGTGAAAATGACACGGGGGGTTTATACAGGTTCGGGGATCCGAGAGGACTGCCCTACTCCTGTCGACGAGCCTACGGGGGTTAGTCTCCGGAGAGTAGGGCCCCGAAGGCTCGTCAGTTTTGAGAATTCCTTTATATTGCTCAAGAGAGCTCTCTTTACAAATGAAAGGGGAATGGGGTATTTATAGGCTCTTGGCCTGTACAAATGATCGAAATACCCCTTACAAGAATAGTTAAACTATGAGTGCAAATGAAGGGCAATCGTGTCTTTTGCCGACATAGCTGTAATCCCTTGATCTGTATGCTGCATAATCAGTAGCTCTTCAGGTATTCTCCAACAGTAGGCCCCCTGCCCTTTGGCGCTAAGGAAAGCGCCCGAAGGGGTAGTATTGGATGACATGCACGCTTGCGGAGGTTGTGGGAGAAACGCCAGGCTCAATCAAACTTGGAGAACCTTCGATAGCAAATTCCTGCCATGGGAAATCTGATGGCATAGCAAAATTGGACACTTAGCCAAAATTTCATGCCATGGGAAAACTGATGGCGTAGCCACAAATCATGCCATGGGAAATCTGATGTCATAGCAAATTTATGCCATGGTAAAAGTGAGCCATAGTCTGTGCCATCGCAAATTTCATGGCATGGCAAAATTCAACTTTCTAAGGCCATAGCAAATTTGTCTGTGCCATCGCAAATTTGATGTCCAAGCCATGGCAAAGGTTGACCACTCCTTTTCATGTCCATCTCCATTATAGGGAGGACAAGTGATTGGTCCCCAAAAAAAACGTTCTCCACTCATGGGTCACATGCTCAGCCATAGATTTAGGGTCGGCCCGATCCTATTCTGGCTCGACCAGCCCATCAGGCTATTAAACCTTGCCTTGGTTCAAAAGAAAGAAAGACTTTTCTTCTTTTGCTTTTCTGAAGGCTGCATCGCTTTGGACAGACTTCCTTGCCCCGATGGACTGAGTCCGTGTGAAAAGTATGAACCAGCTGCTGGGGTATTTAACCCGCTCTTCACTGGCGTACCAGTCCGACGGAGAAGGAGCCGTTGCTGGGCTCCGGCGCACAAGCAGGGGAAAGAACTGACCCCGAGGTGAGCATTGGAAGCCTTCCTTCCTTCCTTGAATGCCTCTTCGTACTCCTCTCGCATCCGTAGCCCACTTGCATGGTAGACCGGACGGAGTGGCGGGGTGCCGAGAACAGGCACAACCATGAGGGGTGCCGAGCATTTGACACGGACCACAAGGCATGCGGGATGGGCGCTAGGATGCAGGGCGCTGCATGTTGCGGAGGTAGGACGCCAGGCGCGCGCCCCTCTGCCGGATGCAGTTGCCGCGGGGCTTGGCGGCATCGGCTGCTGGGCGTTGGCCCTTTAGACGTAGGGTGTTGGGAGCCTATTACGAAGCATTTAGGTGTATGGGCGAACTACGGGACTTAGCCGTATAGGGAGCTGGACGCCTTGGCTAGACGCTGGGCGCTCGACTGGAAAGGCCTGGAGTGTCTAGCGAGGGGTAGAAGCACAGTCCTAAAAATGAGACCGTCGGGCGCAATGGGAGGGCGCCAGCAGCAAGCACAGCTGCAGGGCGCGCGTAGTAGGGCGCTAGGCGCCGGCAGCAGGGCGCTTGGACGCACGAGGTTCACCCTTAAGGTTGTGTATTCTCGTAGGAGCAGGTCGTGGACACACATACATCTTCCTTAGCACAGGGGGCATCAACCGACACACATGGGCGCGGGTCGTGGGGCGCTTGGCCACAGGGCACTCAGGCGCAGTTGTAGCATGAAAGTGCATTTAGGCCCCTTAAAAAAAAGAGGTTTTGGTAATTGATGGAAACACAATTAAAAACACTAATGGTCAAGTGAAAATTTATGCAGAGATAAAGATTATATCCTCATGAGAAAGAGGTTGGAAATCCCCACTATATTTAAATTTGTCAAGACGGCATCAAGACTCCTATCATAATTCCTTTTTATTATTATTATTGAGTCTAAGGATAGCCGTACTATTAAGGGGGGTACGACGGGAAATCGCTTTTAGGATATACTTGTGCTCAAGGGATGGAAAATGCAAAATAAAAGGACTTCATCATTTGCTTTTCTTTTGAAATTTCCTCTTCTGGCCGAGCAGGTCAATCCGGAGTATCCGGATATTCAATCCAGAGTCTCCGGGTTGACCCCTTCGGGTGCTGCCCTCATGTAATCCGGAGTCTCCGGGGTTTCATCCGGAGTATCCGGATTGACCCCTTCGGTATGGTCTGATATTGCCAATCCGGAGTCTCTGGATTATACATCTGGATACTCCGGGTTGTGCGCAGCTCACCCCAACGGTTAGAATTTGGAGCACCTATATAAGTCTTCACTCTTCACCTAACAAGGGCAGCTCTATTATTTCACTTGCTCATTCAAAAACACTCATTTTCTCTCTTGAGCCCAAATCCCCTTTCTCCACTTGAAGCTTTTGATAGATTTGGTTCTTTTGGGAGAAAGGAGTGGATTTGAGTAACTAGTTCTTGCATCTTTCATACTTGAGCACAAGTTTCATCCTCCAAGTTGATTTCGCGAAGTATTTGTTACTCTTGGAGTTTGAAGGGC
Organism: Otatea glauca; assembly: GCA_036346275.1. Taxonomy (NCBI): domain Eukaryota; kingdom Viridiplantae; phylum Streptophyta; class Magnoliopsida; order Poales; family Poaceae; genus Otatea; species Otatea glauca. The sequence continues at coordinate 20,164,899 of CM070714.1, read as the reverse complement.
TCCTAGACGGCAAGGAGTCACCGGGAGCTTCCAAATCTCGGTGTGGTAAGCCCCGGAAGTTTGTAAAGGCAAGTCTCGCCTCCGAAAGGAAAGAGGCAAGAAGTGAAGACCGGCGAGTGTTTTGTGCAACACCGGGAGGATAGTGGTCAAGAGGGACCCGGGCTTTGTGCCTCCTCAACGGAGACGTAGGATTCCCTTCAAGAATCCGAACTTCGGGTAAAAATCTTTGTCTTCGTGTTCTTGGTTAAGTTCTTGCTTGAGTTTGTTGTGGTAGACCTTTGGAAGATCCGATCTACTCTCTTGTTGCTTGTGACTCCAGATCTACCATACCCTCAGGTACCTGACATCATTAAGATCTTTTGTATTCAAGTAGATTGTCGAAATATTGCAGGGATTTAAAATCTCTCTTCGAGATCCTCAATCCGGAGTATCCGGACCCCTGAACCCGGACAGTCCGGATAATCCGGAGTATCCGGGTTATATACCCCGGACATTCCGGGTTGAGGCCCTCGGGAGTTTTTACTTAACTGCAAATTTTTATCCGCCTATTCACCCCCCCTCTAGGCTACATCTCAGGTCCTTTCATAGCAGGGCGTTACTGGGGCATCGCCGCGGGGCGTTCGAGTGTAGGCACATGTCGCAGGCGCTGGGCGCTGATTCGGCAAGGCGTAAGTCCCATGCTCGTACTGGGCTCCCGCTTGGCAGAGGACGAAGGCCAGTACGTGTGCAGGGCGCACCTCGATCGAGCGCGGGGCACGTACTCGCCAGGGCGCAGAGGCACAGGGCAGCGGCACTGCCACGACCCGCGGGCGCAAGCGAGGGAGCCCAGGGAGGTTGGCCACCATGGGACGCGTGGAGCACCGGGAGCACGGGGCGAGCAGGACGTATGGCGCAAGCGCTGTCGCTGGGCGCCTTGCGTAGGGAGCACTGCCACGAGCTGCAGGTCGCTTTAGCTGCAGGTCTGCGACTCACGCGGGGCGTGCAGGACTCAGCCGCGTGAGGCCGAATAAGCGCGGTGGCGGCGCCGCAGGCGACGGACGCCGAGGACTTAGGCACGGCGCGACCTTATCCGCCAGCGCGTAGAGGCGCGGGTGCGATCGCGCGCCGCATGGTCACGCGGCGCCACGCCAGCAGGTGCTGTGGCACCGCCGCCGTCACGTGCGCTACGCCAAAGACAGGCGCCAGTGCACTAGCAGTATTGTCGCATAAGTGCTAAGGCATTTTTCGTTGGGGCGCATGGTGCTGATGCAAGGAGTGCAAGCGTAGGGCACAACTGTTAAGTGTGTGGGGCTGCAGGGCGCACCAGGGCGAGCTGCATGATGCTCCCTGCGCGGGAGCTTGGCCGAAAGGACACGGGCACTTGACAGAGAGAGCGCAACCGCAGAGCGCACGAGAATGAGCGACTGGGCACCGGCGCTGAGGCACGGCAGCTGGGTGCACTCCACGTGGGAGCCCAACCAAAGGGGAGTCAGCGCGTAGGCATGGGCGTGAGCATTGTGCCTCGTTGGGGCGCAGCCGCGCAGGGTGTGGAGGCGCGATGAGGGGCGCTCCTCTGCGAGTGCTTGGCGATGAGGCACGGGGAGCTCCTCCACGGGCACTTGGCGAGGAGGCGCTTGGCACTGGCATGGGTGCAGTCGCCGCAAAGTGTGCGGCTTGCAGGTTGCTGGGCAGAAGACCCACTAGACGCGGATGCAGCAGTCGATCGTGAGCATGGGCGTCCGGGCGAGCGGGCGAGGAGTTGGCTTGAAGTGCTGCGGCAGCTGGGCGTAGGGGCTTTAAAGCCTGCAGGGCGCTGGGCGGGGGACCCACAGGAGAGCAGATGTAGGGGTCCCTTACGCGGGCGTCTGGGCGCAAGGGCGCGCATGGCGCAGGGCGCCAGGCCAAGGGGACACTGGCGCAGGGTGCCCCTCACGGAGGCTTCGTCGTGGGAACACAGGCGTAGGGCACCTCTCACATGCACAGGGCACCCCCAGTGGGCGCTTGGCTGCCGGGGCGCAAACGCAGGATGCCCGTACTGATACTTTTCCATTACATCCTTTTCCAAATAAGCATTCATATGTTGCTGACTTCAACTTTGTGTCCTCTTCTGTAGGTACCTCCCACGACGCCTTGGTGAACGAGGATCGGAAACCTCCCCTTTGTGACGAGGGGAAGGCAAAGAACTGGCGGACCTAACCGGGATGGAAGACCTGATGGCGCCAACTTCAAGGAAGAAGTCGAAATCCTTGAAGATGATCCATCCAAAGAGACCCTCATGGGGGTCGGACCTACAATCCTCACCAAGGTGGAGAAAGCTGTGTTGGTGGCTTCTGGGAGCCGCTTAACACCGAAGGATGTCTTGTGGCCAGGATCGGAGGAGTGCCCCAGTCCCCCTCCAGGGTACACCGTCGCTCTCAAGGCCTGGTTCGACGTTGGCCTCGGGCTCCCGATGCATCCGTTCATCCGGAGTATCGTGAGGCATTACGCGGTGGAGCTCTCGCAATTCTCCCCCAACCTACTGGCACGGGTGAGGGTGTTCCTGTGGCTGTGCGAGATGGCGATCGAGGGCCGGCGAATGAGGCCCACCATCGCGGCCTTTGATTACTTCTTCCATCTCCAGAGGTCGAATGGGAATTTGGTCCCTTGGGCTCATTAACCTCGATTGTCCAGAACCAAGGTGACTATCCGGTGCATGCCACAAAGTACAACTGGAACCGCCCTGGGAAGAAGTGGTTCTATCTGAAGGTAGAGGGCTTCCCATACACAGGGGGCAGCCAAAAATCACTCAAGATGACTACCCCGAGATCCCTCCTCTTACTGATGACGATTGGGAGTTCATTCGTGCTACTTCTGAGATACGCAAGTGGAGCGGCGTCCGGGACCTGATGGAGGAAATGACGCTCATAGATGCCAGCCCCCTTGTCTATGGGAAAGATGACTACCGAAGAGTCCACAAGAGCAAAAGTGAGCCAAGTTTGTCTATCAATCTTAGCATGTAGACCTTCTTGACTTGTTCGCCTAATGCCCTTTTTCCTTTTGTATAGTGCGCACTCCGAAAAAGGCGGTCGAGGAGGCTAATTGGATCCTAGGAGAGATGACCACCACCGAGTACGAGGCTCTTGAGGAGGTGGGTATCACCGAGGGCCGAGGGTGTAACAGTACTACAAGTAGCCTGAAGATAGTGATGCCCCCTCGAGGCAAACCCATCTCGGATCCTTCCAAGGGGAAGAAAACCAAGGTTGCTGGGATTTCCTGCAAAGATCTTCCCCCCAAGAACCTGCCAAAAAAGAGACCTCCTTCAGCGGGCCACTCGCACCCCGCAATGTAGCCAGGGCTAAGGACCTCTTCAGCCACCAGGCCTCGCCCTGCAACCTTCGACGCCAAGAGGTCTTTGCCTACGGGGAGCATTACAGAGGAAGCTCTCGCAGGGAAAAAGGCTAAGAGGGTGCCTCTTTTGAAGCGTCCATCACAGCATCCTCCTGCCCCTGGGGAGCCGTAGCCCACGTGCCCTAACAAGGACAAAGATGGCCAGTCTTCGAGCAAGTGAAAACTTCAGGGTGCTCAGAGGTCCCCCTTGCAAAAGAGGAGGGTGCAGCTCCCCTCCACTGAACTCTCTCATGCTGCTGTTGGTAAGCTTGGTAAGGAAGGTGATGGAGCTCTTGAGATCACACAGTCCACTTCGATCTCCACGTCCTCGTCCTCGTCCTCCTCGGACTCAAGCTCAAAACCCAGCCATGCGAGCATGAGGCCCAGCTCTATTGATTCCCTTGTGCGTGAAGTGGAAGCGCAGCTTGAGGAGGGAGAGATAGGCTCCACACCCCAGGGTGATTTGGAGAGATCAGCTGTTCAATGTGGCGACGTCTTTGATTCCCTCTTTGATGAGGAAGGTATAGGGGTTTCCCTCCGCCGCTATCTCACTACCTCCTCTTGAATTTTGCTTATTGGTGCTTCTTGTGTTACTAGGGGTTGCAGAGGTCGAGGCATGGGCGGATGACTTGAAGAAAGAAATTCCTGAGAACAAGTCCTCGAAGAGACAGCGTGGTACTCTTAGCACTGATCTCCGGGCAGTAGGAAATGGTGATGAGGCCATGGCTTATTCCTCCAGCGAGCTTCCCTCCTATGCCATCCCGTACATTGATCATGACGACACGGCGGCGCAGATTCGTCGCTTGACTGAAGAGCGCGTCAGCAAATACATGAGTCGTTTCCGTGACGCACGGGGCATTGGAGAGTTTGCTGAGTTGCTCAAGGACCGGCTAGGCACAGCCATCAACCTCCATTTCCAGGTTACCTTTAAGCCCTTTGCACCCTATGAATAATCTTTTTCATTTCGTCAGTTAACACCCGCAAGCTTCCCTCGCAGGCAACCTCCATTTCTAATGTCATCCGAGATGAAGCCCCGAGGATGATCGAGGAGATGTTCAGAGAAGCAGCCAGGGAGGCCCAGCAGAAGGTCTCGCAGCTAGATGATGAAAGGCTGAGAGCTGCCGAGGAGAAGCTAAAAGCTACTGAAGAAAAGCTGCAATCCACTGAGGAGAGGCTTAGGGCCACATAAGAGAAGTTGAAAGTTGCTGAGGAAAAAGTGGATGTCATTCACAAGGTGAATGTGAGCCTCGAGGAGGATGTGACCAAGTCGTGGCAGTGTTTGGGCCAGTTCTATGACCTTGAGAAGATCACTCTTGCCGCTAAGAGATCCTTGGAGAGCCTCGGGGCCAAGGTTTCTCCCCTTCCCTCAAGACAAACTAGGCCGGAGAGCTGGATCCCCTTGCTGGAGGAGCGTGTTAACTCCTTTACTCGAGTCGCTGAGGACAGATGTCAGTCTTTTGCCACAGCCACCCTGACTGCCGGGGCCCTTGCTATATCCCATCTCAGTGATTGTTCAAGCCAGCAGGCGGTGCGAGATGGCCTACGCGGTCTTTTTACTTCATAGGTGAAGAAGGCTACCCCTAAGGAGAGAGCTATACTGAAGTCTCTAGCGGCTGAGTTTGTGAAGAGCGTATCCTCCTCCTTAGCCTCGAGAGCTCCTGTGCCCTCCCCCGCCAACAGCGGGCGTGATGATCCTGCTAGTGTATGACCCTTTGAGATCACATCTTGTTCAGCAGGGAGTAATGGTGATGTTGGGCATATTCGCACGATGCATTCTTGTAGCCACGACTTATTTAACACTTCGACCATGTAGCCTTTCATGAACGAGTATGCTTTATGTTTACATCTTGAGTGCTATGAGAATGATATGGCGTAACTCTTTTTTATCCAGGAAGCACCCAAGACGGCAGTCGGTATCAATTATAAACAATGTGCCCAAAGGGGCCGAGCACCCCGGAGACTGAAACCACTCAAGAAATCATGCCGCAAGATGGGGCCACTTTATGAGGGCACAACCACTGTTCGGTGCCCTACCCCCCAAAGGGGTTCCCTTTGGCCGTAGCTTAGGTTAGGCGAGGGGATTTGAATCCCTATGCCTGCGTAGGCATTAGGCCGCGCCTGGGCCCTTGCAACGTTGCTTGCAAAGTCTTTGTATGTTGAGCCCAATAAGAGCAAGCATGTGCGCCCACCGGGAGGGGATGTCTCCCGGGTTAAAACCCTTGTAATGAAGAGGTTTCCGTCATACCTTGTAGAAAGGTATGAGGTTATGACCTAGGGGTCATTTGGCTTAGCGCTTGGGGACCATGGGGGACTAGACCATGGTGCACCCAAAGACTTAGGCGTACTGTCTTAAGTCGCCACCCTCTCCCTGGGTCCAGCAGGGAGTGGGCCGCCCAAGGAGGACTTGAGATGTCCAGGCCGCTCGGGGCTCTTTTAGGGGTAGACCACGGAGGCCATATGCCCTAGGAGTGTGCTTGTTGCAAGCAATTTGAGGTTATGACCTGTCCCCCTAACAGCAGCGTGTTGGGGATGGCTTTCTCAAAGCGAAATATGCGAGTGATGAAGTAGATGCGAGACCCCCCTTGATATTTCATTGATGACTCGGAAGGGTTTACATCAACACAAGTTTAAATGCCGTAATGGCGTACAAGAGGGCTTAAACATAGAACTTTCTAAGCTTATCCGCATTCCAAGAGTGCTTGAGCGGCTTGTCTTCCACGGTTGAGAGGCGGTAGGCTCTTGAGCCCAAGACAGTTGAGACGCAGTAGGGTCCCTCCCATTTGGGGTGAAGCTTACCTTGAGCTGTTGGGTCGGTGACCTTTTTTAGCACCAAGTCCCCCAGGAGGAAAGCTTGTTCTTGTACGCGGTGGTTGTAGAAACGGGCGACTTCGCGCTCGTAGGAGGCGTGCTTGACGAGGGCCTGGTCCCGAAGCTCCTCTGCGCAGTCCACCTCCACCTTGTGATTCTCTTCATTTATCATGTAGTTGATGGGAAGGGGCCCAGAGAGCATCTCCACACGGAGTGAGCAATGACGAACCTTTGCAGGGAGGACGGCTTCCACTCAGTACACGAGTGAGAAAGGCGTTCGTCCTGTGGAGCGGCTGGGCGTAGTACGCATCCCCCACAGGACATTGAGGAGTTCTTCTGCCCATAGCCCGCGCTTAAGTGCACTCTTCTCAAGCCGTCGACAGATGCCTTGGAGGATTAGACCATTGGCCCTTTCCACCACCCCGTTGGACTGAGGGTGAGCCACCGAGGCAAAGCATGGTATTGTCCCAATGGAGTCACAGAAGGACCTGAAGGAGGAAGCATCAAATTGAGTCCCGTTGTCCACAGTGAGCTCCTTAGGAACCCCGAATCGACACACAATGTTCTTCCAAAAAAAATTCTGCACCGTTCGGGATGTGATTGATGCCAATGGCTCAGCTTCCACCCACTTGGTGAAGTAATCTATTGCCACCACTGCATACTTGTAGCCCCCTTGGCCGACGGGAATGGTCCAAGGAGGTCCATACCCCACCGGGCAAAAGGTCATGTAATTGGTATTTGATGCAGGGGTGCAGCAGGAGAGTGGCGAGCTGATGCCATCTTTTGGCATCCTTCGCAAGTTCTGAGGGTCTTGATGGCGTCTTGCACCATGATAGGCCAATAGAAGCCTTGTCTTAATGCTTTTGCCGCCGTTGCTCTTGGTGCAATGTGTGAACCACAGAGCCCCTCATGCACATCCCTAAGGAGTGCAGTGCCTTCTTCTTTTGAAAGGCACTTGAGCAGAGCGGAGGATCCTTTCTTGTAGAGTTTCCCTTCAAGGAGCACATAGGATCTGGACTTGCTGAACAACCTTTGAGATTCGGTGTTGTTCTCGCCTCCACTTCCCCTTGAATGCATTTTATGATTGGGGTCATCCAGGAATTGGGGGAGGTGAAGATCTCATTGACCTGTGGAGGTAGTTCATGTTCTACGTCCCCGTTGACATCTTCCTTGATGGAGGGGGCATCAAGCACTTCGAGGAAGACCTCAGGCGGAAGCGGCTCTTGGGAACTTGCTGCCCGAGCTAGACGATCAGCCCGATGATTGTCTCCACGGGGAATCCGACAGGCCTCCAACCCAGAGAAATATTTTTCCATCTTTCGCACCTCTTCAAGGTAATTAGTCATCTTGGGATCAAGGCATTGGTAGGACTTGTCAATGTGGTTGACGACAAGCTGAGAGTCCCCGAGGATGAGTAGGCGCCGAATCCCCAAAGCCTTTGCAAGACGAAGTCCCATGAGGAGGGCCTCGTATTCAGCCATGTTGTTGGTGGGGTTAAAAGATAGGTGTGCGGCGTACTCAAGTGTCTTCCCTTCTGGGCTTACGGGGACAACTCCGGAGCCTCCTCCATTTAGGCGCTTGGAACCATCGAAGTAGAGGGTCCAGTGGGGGTCGGGTGGTCTAAGGCGCTCCGCCACCTCCCCTCAGACAGCTTGGGAGTTCGTCCATTCTGCCACAAAATCTGCGAGGATTTGGGATTTGACGGCGGTTCTCCCTACGAGCTTGAGGGAGAAGGGTGCCAGTTCAGCTGCCCATTTAGCAATCCTCCCAGTCGCCTCCTTGTTGCCCATCACTTCAGCTAGCGGGTAACTGGTGGGGACAGTGATTTTGCCATGTATGTCTTGAGGTCTTCAAAGGCCCTTTGAGCCTCGAGGGTCCAGCGGAAGCCCTCGAGACCACAAAGTATTTTAAAGAAGGGTAACCCTTTCTCAGTCGACCGTGCCATGAATCGCCCCAAGGCCGCCATGCGACCCGTTAGGCGTTGAACGTCCTTGATGGATTGTGGCAGCTCCATGTACAGAATGGCTCGAATCTTCTCCGGGTTGGCTTCGATACCTCTTTGAGAGACGAGAAAACCCAGTAGCCTGCCCCCTTTTACTCCGAAGGCGCATTTCTCAGGGTTTATCTTGAGGCTAAATTTACAAAGGTTCTCAAAAGTTTGGCAAAGGTCTTCAAGTTGTTTTGAAGCCAAGAGGCTTTTCACAACGGCATCATCGACATACACTTCCACATTATGACCCAACTGATCCTTTAAGACAAAGCACATAAGCCGTTGGAATGTGGCTTCCGCGTTCTTCAACCCAAAGGGCATGCGCAGGTAGCAGTAGGTGCCCACCAGAGTGATAAAACTCGTCTTCTCCTCGTCTTCTTGTGCCATATGGACTTGATGATAGCCCGAATATGCATCCAAGAAGCTCATCAGCTCGCATCCGGCGGTGGACTCAACCAATTGGTCGATGCGGGGAAGTGGATAATCATCCTTGGGACACGCCTTGTTTAGGTCGGTGAAGTCGACGCACATGCGCCACTTGCCGCTGGATTTTTTGACCAAAACAGGATTGGCGAGCCACTCGGGGTGCCATACCTCCCGGATTAGACCAGCATTTAAGAGTTGTTCGACTTCCTCTTTGATGGCTTGGCATCGTTCAAGAGAGAGCTTGCGAAGTTTCTGCCTTACAGGGAGGCGCTCAGGCCTTACCGCGAGATGGTGCTGAATCACCTCGCGGGGGACACCCTTCATTTCCCACGGGACCCAGGCGAAGGCATCCGCGTTGGCCCTTAGGAACTTGAGGAGCTCCTCCTCCATCTTTTCTGGTAGCTTGGCCCCGACCCGAACAAAACGTTCATCGTTTGGACCGAAGAGCCGTACCTCCTTTAGACCTCCTTCAGGGCGAGGCTTTAAAGAGTACTTCTCCTGAGGAAGTTCTTCCTCCGCAAACCCTATTGAGGATGAGATGGGTGTGGCATCCTTTGAAAGGAGATGGACTTCCTCGTAGCTGGTTGCCGCCTTATGATAGAGGCGACGGGCCATGTCTTGATCACCTCTCACAGAGATGACCCCATGAGGTCCTGGTATTTTGAGACATACGTAGCTTTGGTGGATCGCAGCGCAGAAGCGGTTGAGGGTTACTCTTCCCATGATAGCATTGAACGGTGACTCAACGTCAATGACGTCAAATCTGACCGCTTCCGTGCAATGGTTTTCTCGTGATCCAAAGGTCATGAGGAGCTCAATCCTCCCCAAGGGTTGGATAGATTTTCTTGGGACGAAGCCCGTGAGGGGGCGATCGGACGGGAGCAGGATGCCCGGGTGGTAACCCCCCCCCCCCGTGATTCCCATAGCTCCTTAAGCGCGCGAAGATAGAGTATGTCCGTGGAGCTTCCTCTGTCAACAAGTATACGAGAGACCTCACAGTTGGATATGGTGGCGGTAACCAGTAGGGCGTCATCATGGGGGAACCTCAAGCCCTTTGAGTCCTCCTCGGTGAAGCTCAGCGGGATGCTCGCCCACTTAGAAGGTGCACTTCAAAGGTTCACCCCCACGATATTGACTTCTCGGACGTACTCCTTCCTTTGACGTTTGGACTCATGTCCATAAGCTGAGCCCCCCATTATGACATTCACTTGTCTATGTGGCACTTGGAAAGGGAGCTCTTGCTTAGCACCTTGTGGGGGTTCTCCTGGGGGAGGTCCGCCAGGAGGTAGCACTGGTGCTGGGCGGATTGCTTGGAGAGGCATGGCCTCCGCGGCCACGGGACGGGGCGGCGACCCTCGGAGTGGTTCAGGACCGCGCTTAAGGAGCTTGGCCACTTCGACGACGTATTGACGGCACTCGTTTGTGTCATGCCCGCCTACTTTGTGGTAGGCGCACCAACGGCCATCTCCTTGGGCTTGATTGACCCTCTTTTCACTGGGACCTTCGTCGCGAGCTCGAGGGGCTTTAGGCTTTGAACCCTTCTTAGGCCCTTTAGGGGTACCGTTCCCTTGGGGCGGGGCGTCGGCCACAACGAGGACCTTGGAGTCATGACCTCCATTAGAGCGGTCCCTCCGGTCCTTGTTCTTTTTCCCGAATGACGCTTTTAGCCTTCTTCCGGGGGAGTGATCCCCAGCTTGCGGGGGGAGCCCCTTTTTTGCCAAATCGTCCTCCTCTCCACGGGCATATTTCTCAACAATCTCAAAGAGTTGCTGAGTCGTTTTCGGGGGATCCCACCCCAGCGCTCGGTTCAGCTCACCAGGGAGAAGTCCTTCCTTGCATGCGTTAATGACGGTGGAGTCCGGGGCATCTGCCACTTGGCTCCGCACTCGGGAGAAGCGCTTGAGGAATTCTCGTGTGGACTCGTCCTTCTGTTGCTTGACCGTGAAGAGTTGATTAGGAAGCATGGGACGCTTGTAACTCCCTTGAAAATTCGCGCTGAACTCTTCGCGTAGCTAGGCCCAAGAGTGGATGGAGCCTCTCTTCTGATTGAAGAACCATGACCGAGTGATTCCTGAGAGGAAGAGCGGGAGGCAGTTGCACATCTCAGCCTCCCCGCCTCCCCCTCCCGGATAGCCGTGGCATAGACCTCCATGAACTGCATGGGATCAGGGTCCCCATCATATGGTCCAATGTTAGGTTGGCGGAACTTGGGCCGAAACGGGGTTCCTGAGATGCCCCAAGTGAGAGGGTTCCCGGTCCCAGGGCCGCCTCCGCCACCACGTCGACGGGGAGAAGGCGACCTTGTGCGGCGACGGCGGTGGTGAGAAACTTCGGAACTTGAAGAGCTGGAGGTTGGGGGGCGACGGTGACGACCGCGCCCGGGAGAGTAAGAACGCTCTTGCCGATGTGTGGTTCGAGCAGCCCGCGAGACCCTGGACTTGGCCTCCCTTCCTCTGAAGTGGTACTGGTTATGGTGATTCGGTGAGGTAGGAGCTCGCCAGTGCTGACAGAGTGGAAGCTCCTTCCCTCGACTTGGCTTCATTGGGCCGGATGATGGTCCCTTGAGCCTTGTGAGTGTCCATGAGCGCCCTCGACTCGATTTCCTTATTCACCCGAGAGTGCCATTGGAGGAATGGGCACCTTTGGCCTCGGAGGTTCTCCTTCCACCCTGGGCCATGTCGTGCCTCGAGGGTGAGAGTCTGCACCAGCTGGTGGGAGTTGATTCACGATCTCCGGGTGTAGGCGCACTTGCCCAGGAGGAGGAGCTTGTGGGGGAGGTCCCGAGGCTCCTGGTCGTGGGGGCGCAGGCTCGAGCCTTAGGAGCAGTGGCGATGGTACAAACTGCAATGGTAAGGGAGGAGCCCCCCTGAACCCTGGGCTAGGTGGGCGCAGTGGCCAGAGTGGGGCCCCGCTCGAGACCACCGCATGGGTCAGCGGAGGGAGATTGTAAGGGTTCCCCCCTTGCCCGCCCCCGTGGACGAAAGCTGGGCCCCCATGCACCCCCGGGTCGGTGGCGATGTGGACCGAAGGTGGTGGCAAGAGCGACGAGAGATGTGGAGGGACACCAGGAGGATGGTAGGAGGCCATCATGTAGTCCACGGTTTGTTTCGTGGTCGCCTCCACCAGAGCCCGCCACCGGGACAAATCCAACGCCTCAGGGATGATAGCAAGCTCAGGGGCTCCCATCCCTACGGAGACGGGGGCATCTCGAGGCTGCTGCCCTTGGCCCGCGGCGGCTAGCGCAAGGGAGGAGGAAATGTTCTCAGGCCCCGGGGCTTGAAGGACATTGTCTACCCCGGGGTGGATAGCTCCGATTTTCGAGGGCGGTGCACGCCGAGCCATAGCCTTGTATGATCAGCTACGGTCCCCACGGACGGTGCCATATGTCGTAGGTGTGAAAACCAAACACAAACGAGGGGGCGGACGTCGACCGTTTAACGGGCCAGCGTTCACGAGAGTGAAAATGACACGGGGGGTTTATACAGGTTCGGGGATCCGAGAGGGCCGCCCTACTCCTGTCGACGAGCCTACGGGGGTTAGTCTCCGGAGAGCAGGGCCCCGAGGGCTCGTCAGTTTTGAGAATTCCTTTATATTGCTCAAGAGAGCTCTCTTTACAAATGAGAGGGGAATGGGGTATTTATAGGCTCTTGGCCTGTACAAATGACCAAAATACCCCTTACAAGAATAGTTAAACTATGAGTGCAAATGAAGGGCAATCGTGTCTTTTGCCGACATAGTTGTAATCCCTTGATCTGTATGCTGCATAATCAGTAGCTCTTCAGGTATTCTCCAACAACCATAATGGGTTATATGGATGTTGGCTATCTGTCTAATCCCCACAGTGCCAAATCTAATATTGGTTTTGTATTTCTGTGTGGTGGTATAGCTGTTTCTTGGTGGTCTTTTTAAGCAGACCTTGGTAGCTACTTCTACCAACCACTCAGAGATTATAGCTTTATATGAAGCCTCACGTGAATGTGTTTTGCTGAGACGTGTAATTAACCACATCCAGAAATCTTATGGTCTTAACGTCGTCGATACCCCCATAATTACCATGAAGATAATGTTGCTTGTGTTGCACAATTGCAAATGGGTTATGTGAAAAGCAATATCACGAAGCATATTGCTCCTAAACTTTTATATCCTCACGAACTCCAGAAGAATAGTGAGGTAAAGATTTTGCAAACTAAGTCATGTGAAAATCCTGCAGATTTATTCACTAAGTCCCTGTCTAAATCCATATTTCAAAGATATGTTAAAGACATTGGAATGAGAAGACTTAGAAATATGCAAAGTTCAGAGGGAGTAAATCCTTGAACCATGGCCCTTATTGTGATCCTAAAGATCCTAATATAAATCCAGAAGATTGTAAATTGTACTCTTTTTTCTTAGTGAGTTTTCCTGAAGTTTTCTTACATGAAGGTTTTTAATGATGCAACTAGTGCAACATAAAGTGCGAGTGCAATGTACTCTTTTCTCCATCGCTTTTTTTCCATTGGATTTTTGAGTGGAGTTTTTGATGAGACATGTGCATTACGCGATATTTGCCCAAGGAGGAGTGTTATGAGATAATATCCGTAACCGTTTCGGTTACAATCTATCTCTCTTATGTGTGGACGAATCCGAACTCATCACTTACGGTTTTCTTTATATATTAGGCATTCCCCATGTACAAGAGATGAATCTAATAAAGCAAGAGAGCTCTACCCCTATATTCTGTGTGTTGATTGATCGTGGGTGAACTACTATGTTTTACAACATGTGAATCCTAGATTTTAATAATACAATATGGCATTATACTGAATTATCTATGTCCACCATAGTCTTCATCGCAACCGTGTGATTTATCTGATATAGGAAACCCCTAACACCAAGAAGAACAGGGTGGCCATCTTTGCATAAGGGACCTAGCAACAAGAAAAATTGCACCTCCTAATCCTCTCCTCGTCACCTCGTCTCCTACGGTCCTACCTTGCATCTTCCAAGATTCCTCTCCTCCGCTCTATCTCGTCTCTTTCTTCTTCGGCAGGCCAGGGCGACCGCATCTGCGGAGGGTCGGCGACCTGCGTTGCCGCCGGCTAGATCGCGGGCTCCGTCGTCAGCACCGCTGGCTCCTCCTGGTTGAGACCAAGAAAATGGTAGGCAGCTCTCCCTCTCCTTTCCGTCCCACCCATGGCAAGAATTCACCTTGCTTTGTCGCTTGCTTGATCTGATTCCGTCGGACAGCGCTTCGAATCCTCGTGCCCTTATCTGGTCAGTTCGGCTCCCACCCTTTTCTGGGGATCTTTTTTCTTGCCCGTACTACATATTATCTGTGATTGAGTACTAGCTATTAGTGTTGATGTTGATGGATGCTGCGACTAGAGATTGCACATATCTACGAGCACCGGAAATGGGTACGACCAGCTCAGAAAATTCGTTAGCTTCGAGAATTTGTATACTTGATGTATGTTCCTCTGGATCAAAAATCTGTTGCGCTTGCAAATCCATGACATGGTTGCGTTGGTAGGTTCATGATACTAGACTTCACGATCTGCCGTTTAAAATATGTATAGCATGATCCGTTAATGAGAATTTATTGGAATCCTTTAATTTGCTATAACAGCCTATCTTAATGTAGATGCCTAGTCCTTGCAAAAAAAAAATGTAGATGCCTAGATGGTTTACAGGTTCACAGCCTTCTTTGGTACCCATGCTGGCTATTCGCCGCACTGTGAAATGGAGGTCATGAAATATACTTAGTGCGTGTTCCATTAGGTCGTCCTGCTGACATCCGAAACCTAGAATGATATATTACTGTACCTCTAGTTTATGTTCAACTGATGCAGTTCATTTCCAGAAAATTTATCTTTGTGGTTTGTGGTTACATGCAACATACCAGAGCAACTTAAAATATGTTCAGGTCTTTAGGAATGTCCTGGAAGCTGATGTTAAAGTAGAGCCCAGCGACTATAAAAATCTCAATGAAAAATCTAGTTTGACAGCCATTATGGCTGCAGAATTCCATGAGGGAACAATGTTATCTTTAGAACGAAGTAAAATGTTGAAGCCTAAAAATATAAACTAGTATGCTGACAACTTGTTTTCCATGCTTGGTTCTCAAATGAATGAAACCATTTTATGGCTTCAGTATTGAAGTACAAATATATCCCTTAGTTTATTTTCAATTCAAATGAAGAAGCTATATGATGCGTTTATGTCCAAATCCAATGAAGAAGCTATATGATGCGCTTTAAGAGTAAAGCACCTTTTCATACTGGTTCCTTGCCCTATTGTATGTTCTATGGTGGGTTCTCCTTATACCAGTCGAGGTAGTCCAACAGTAGAAAAGTAATAGCATGAAATAAATCTTGTGGGTCAAACTACTTAATTGGATTCACATCGCTAATGACACCGTTCATGGGTTTAACTGTCTAACCATTCGAGGAAGATAACAATGATGGCAAATAATCACCAAATGTGCTCATCACTTTTGTCCTGATTTCCTCATACTAGTTTTGTTAATTCTTGTTTGGTTGTGAACTTGTGATTAACTAGTGGTTCTGAGCACCATATGGATTTTGCCCTTGTGGACAGGTTTATCACTCTAGTTTCGTTGATGATGATGGGATCACTAAAGCCTGTGGGTGTCCTTTGCTTCCACTAAAAACTCATATAAAGGGCCCAGCCCCAGCCTCAGATCAAGGTATTGTGACAACATTAAACACTTTTGATGATGTACTTGCACTCCTATACCACCATGCTGAACTGCTTATTTGCATTGATGTTATTACAGATAAAGTGGACATAGTTGATGAAGCAATAACTTTCTTTCGAGCAAATGTTTTCTTCAAAAACTTTCATGTGAAAAGCCCGGCAGACAAGTTACTGATCTATCTGACATTTTACATCAATATTGCCTTGAAAAGACTAGAAGGCTGCCGAACACTGGCTGTTGGAACCAAGGCAATCATTAATCTGGGCTTGGAGAAAGTTCCTGTGCCTGGGGAACCAGGTTTTCCTTTCCCTGGGCTTTTCGCTCTTCCCCAATCTCAGGAGGAAGCAGGTATACAACTCCATCTACTTTAACTGCATGTGCATACGCTTTTAGTCAAAGTAAACTAAGTTTGTTCTGGGTACAGAAGTTATTGTTGTTTACTTAGTATTTCACCAGTTCACCTGAATGACCTTTTTGAGAGAGAAATACCATAGTAATAGTTTTATGTAAACTGTATACTACTTAAGATAGTGACTAAGTAGACACTAAATCTAACAACAAAACATTCTTACTCCCATGGATTTTGATAGTCGATTAAGCATTTCTCTGATGGAATGCAGAATTATTGAGGAATTACTTGAAGCAGATTAGGGAGGAAACAAGTGGGAGGCTGCTCAACTGTGCATACAGAGCTAATGGCACTCCAAACAAATGGTGGTTGGCTTTTGCAAAGAGGAAGTTCATGAACATTGTCATACTTTAGAGTGCAGTCGTTTTTGGCAACAGGTTAGAGCTGTTTGTAGAAATCCTGATTGCACTTGCATATTTATATCTATGATTATGTAAAGTATTTCCAAAAGTTATAGTCATTCCAAATGTGTAGTGAGGAGCCAAAGATTTTTGATGAAACAATGGACAGAATGCCCAAAACTATTTCTTGCAATGGATAAATGGAAGGACATCTTCAGTCGTTATGTTGTCTTCAAATCTCCGTTTTATTCCTGCTAGTCTGTTGCCCGAAATTGGACGTCTTTGCCAATGATGCACTGTTGTGCATGACATTTCTACAGATTTACTAAATCCAGCCCCTACAGCGGCTGTGATATTTTGTTTGGAATTATTATGATTGTTATTCATGGTAATCTCTCTGACCCTATTGCAGTTCTCAAAACTGATCTGAACGATATAATTAAAATATGGGGAACTGGCTACTTAAACGAGATTTCTGGCACTAAAGGTGAAAACCTGATGTTGCTAGTATCAAGAGACATGTATATATACATACTGCAAATATCAGTAAAAGCAAAATCTGGATATGCACCTTGATATGCTTGGTTAAGCTTTTGAATGAACTGGACAGCAAAGAAATTTGGTAGAAGCTATGTTTGACATAAATATGTATTTGGACCTTGTTCAGATTGCGTTCTTTTACATGCATGTGGAAGATCGTGTTGAATGTTGATGTTTATGCTTTGTCATGGAACATCCTCACGGATCTTCTCATTGGATGCTCGTCAAAGCTGTCCCTGAAGAATGCAATACGCATCCGATTCTTTCGCAGAAAGAGAGCAGCAGGAGCTCTTAGAAAGTATGCTATGGTGGTCGTTAACTTCGTGATCTTTCTTACAATAGCTGTCTGTTTATTTTTTTCGTCTTGAGCTGTTGTGGCAGGTCCGTACTTACAGTCCACAAACAAATTTGTGGCAACGTTGCCTATGTGTGTCAAATAGCTCTATTTTGGGAATTTTACCGTACCATTAACTTTACGCGAAGCGAGGATGAAACCCATGCGAACTAGTTTTGAGAAGCGTGTTTGTAGCATTACTTATTTACTCTCCAGTTCCTAGTCTGCAAGTTAATTTCAATGCTATACTCACGCTTCACTCTTCAAGCTCCTACAGTAGTCACCCATGGCACAGTCATCACCATACCTTGAGGTTAATCTCCTGACGTGATTGGCAGCTCGGGATTTAGTACCCAACTTTTAACAAGCCTAAACTACTCTTTTTTTAACGGAACTCCTCTTCGACAAAAGAAGCTTAACCTTACATATAGAGGACAAATAGCATGACATGGACACAAACATGTGTTATCTTGGCACCTGGATATCTAGATATGCAAACAAGTATTATTAATGCGATGCTGGTATATTATTAATGGTAGAAGAAACAGGTGGAGATAGATAGCTCTGCATTTCTGCTCCTGTCCAGACTCCAGAGAATGTGTACAAAAAAGAAATTCTAAAACAAAAACTAAAAACATAGTAAGACCCCCAGATTCTGTCGCACAAAAGAACAATTACAAAGGGGCAAACAAAGTTGAAAAAGGGTAAATAAAAAAAACTACGGATAGAAACCAGGAAAATGGACAGAACTCAACCAGGCAGGGGAGAGCAGTTACAAGTTCTGATAACCGAGGCAACAAAAAAGGTAAATAAAAAAAAACTACGGATAGAAGCCAGGAGAGTGGACAGAACTCAACCAGGCTGGGGGAGAGCAATTACAAGTTCTGGTAACCGAGGCAACAACGTGGTGCATCATCATCACGGCGACTGCATCAGAATCAAACGCAGGACATAACAAAAACCACCCCAGGCGATCACAATTCACAGAAGCATCAGCTGATTTCTAACATCTAAGATTATGTTTCATTATCCTGGCATGACCATCCTAGAGGTTGCTTCAGCATGTATTCTGAGTATTGATTACTTCAACAAACCATCTGCTGGTCTTCCTCTCCAGCATGCCTGCCAAGCACAACATGTAGACATCAAGTAAATAATATTGTGTGTGTGTTTAAACAGATTGGATTGGATATAGTATGGATTGCAATAAAGTGCTTACAGTCTTTTACACCCCACTCCAAATCTATTGCTGAAGTTGCTAATAAGGAAACCACTGAAATACCGACGCAAGATATTTCACATGAAAGAGAATTACTTCTAGGGGCCGGGAATTGTGCATATGCCACAGCATTTACACTCAAGGTAGTAGATCAAACCTCTTTTTTTTTCGGGGGACCAAACCTATGTTGCAAAGCATACGAAGATAAGCCCCTCACACTGGTCACCCAAACGAACACATTTGTCAGATACGTTTCCAGAACAAATCATTGCAGTTGGTATGTGTCACGAAATCTCATTGCTTGAATTTGACTCAAAAGAGTTCACTTGTTCAGAATGGTGGAGATATTGCTAAAAAATTGCCGCTTCTTCAAATGACAGTTGTCTTTAGGCCTCATTACTCGACAGAACATTTATCCACCGATGGTTTTGCAGTGGAGATAACTGATGGAACGGAGGAAGGTTGCAAACATACAGATGTCAGCCTACATCAGTGGGAAAAGATGTTGCTGCTAATGGCAATTGATTGTTTCTACTGCAATGCCCAGATCACGGCATATGGAATGTCATCCAATTCTGCACCACAGTTACCGGAAACATGGTTCGTCCGAGTCACGGTACGAGATTTGGGAGCGCAGATCGCCACTTTTTCTTCTGATTTCCACTACGAACACGACCCCGTACCCTAAACCAGTTAAGGTTCGACAAAACCGGTTCGTGATTCGCAGGGGTTTGCAACGAGTCTGGCAACTATGTTCTGCACATGGTAAGTACTGCATACCTTCAGATGCAAAAGATGAGCAGAAAAATCACACGAGCAGGAAAAAACACAAATGGGCACCCTAAGACTCAGAATCAGAAGAAGCGAAGTTGCCATGGCAGGGCTGTAAGGTTGGGAACTGGTAATTTCTTGGCGAGTATTGTTTTTATGCTTTCCCTCCTAATACAAGTTGCACAAATCTTGAAGCAAACGAAGTGATAAGTAATCATCATCTACCATTCATTCATACTTTAATAATTGTGCAACTTTCAAAAAGAAAAGCACATAAACACCTTTCGGCGTCATGTGCATCATATTAACCTATTTGACCAGAAGTAACATAAGATCTATGTACAACTAGGTGCATACTAGATGACATATATCGTCATCAGCTTCCAAACAAAAGTTTCATGTTAGTTACTAGACTGAATTGCAGTTGTGACCTTATTATCCAATCGATTAATCCAGAGCTGTTACTGCATAATATTTCTGGTCAAATTATCCATGTAAACTAATAATGTTTCAATGAAGAACTACAAGCAAGTTCTTTAAGAAAGAACACAAACAGCAATCTCACCAATGATAATGCAGAAAGAAATATATCCAGAGGTACTACCACACATGCATTTTGCCACATGCCTGAAAAAAGCAGCTGTCTTCAAACATGGGGCAAGATCAAAGCAGGGTTAATTCCGAATGGCAGGGCCATTCTCCTTTGGCAGGGCATAGCATTGTTGGCAGATTCTACTAGATTCGTTGGCCTCCATGGCAGAGAATTGCACTGTGGTTCTCACCTTAAATACCCACTGTTTAACTTCTTTATTCTGTTGTTACTTGCCCCACGTTCACATTGTAATTTTGCCCCTTTTTTTCTTACCATTTGTTGTTGTATCTTACCATGTACATAACTATTATATAGAGCAGATATTAGCAAATAAGATGTGGATATGCTGCTGAATATGCTTCCATATCAGGACAGTGCTTTGCAGACTAAATTGACCTGTATTAACTTGCAGAATAAAAACAGAATGGTTTCTATTCTCATCTGATTCAAAAAGGTGTAGTCTTTTCCACATCTATTTTTCCCTTCAGTACTGTTGCTAGTGCAAGAAGTTTGCTTATTGGAAAGAAACATTAACATAACACACTACATCATTATTTTCCAAATTATGTGCATGAACATGCAACTGGTGGACCACATGAATCTTGTTCTTTGTCATGTGAAGATGTCTGTTGATATTATGCTTTGCCACAGAACATCCTCACGGATCTTCTTTCTTATTTCATCCCCTTTCAAAGTCTCTGAATAACCTTTTTTTAAAGAGAGAGAGAGAGAGTCTCTGAATAACCTGAGAGGCTGAGATATGCATCTGATTCTTTTAACAAAAAAGAAAGCGTGCAGGTTGAGCTGCTCTTGAGCATAGAAAACTGAAAAGCCACATAACATTTTACGAGATCAAATCTTTGATGCAACATTGACCAACAAGTTGAAGACTTTAATTTACACCACCATTGAACAAACTTCTTACCTTATTTCTCATTCCTGAAAACCTTATGGCTTCTTGACACTTTCTAACATGGATGTAGCATAATTGATTAGTAGAGCTGTCCTTTTTACTCTTCATAAACTACATATCGTAACTATATGTATAGTAAGCATATTAAATGCACTTAGTTGCTAATGGGTTGATGTAGATCATCGCAGTCCAATACTCCAATTTGCTTTCTAAGATTGTACAGTCCCCTTTCTTGTGGAGAAAAAATATTTTATAGAAACATTACTCACTTTTAGTCAAGGTTATTAAAACGCTTAAGGCGCGCGGCGAGGCGACACCATACACACATCCTAACCTAATATAGCAGTAAATTAAATCAACAATTTTATAAGTCATGCATACCTTGATATTACTGGTTCTTGAGCCCATGTAGCATCCATCCTCCTTCCAATTTATCTTCTCCCATGTAACAATGACAGTATAGATGCTTGTTCATATATAATCATTATAAATTTATAATGAGCAGTTGAGCACAGTGAGAAAATTAGCACAGTAGGTCATCCTCTCTTCTACATATAATCAGCTTCCTTATTCGGTCACCCACATCCCATTGGCCTCGAGACAGTAGATCGAGGCCATTGAGCAGAGCAGCAAAGTAGATCGAGCAGAGAAATAGAGCATCAGCAACAGAGCAAAGCATATTAGAGGGAGGCCAACGGGTAGGAATGCGGAGAGAAGAAGATGGGGGACGCCGGCGGGGGAGACGAGGGGAGAGGTAGCACCCAGATCTGGCGACCGGCAACGGCAACGATGCAGAGGAGGCAGTGCCAGAGTAGAGGACGTGGCAGCTCGGATCAGATGGGGACCGGGTGGAAATGGGCGTAGGCAATTTTTTCTAGTACCCGTGCTCCCTCTAGGTGCTGGCCCCTATGATGCACCGATACTTGTGTTTGCCTTCGTATCGGTGTCGGACACCGTGTCCGACACCAATACAACACCGATACGTCGCTGATACGTGTCGATACCGTATCGGGGAATTAAACTATGAAAAAAAAATCATTTTATTTTCCGACACGGATTCGACACTTCTCCGATACGTATGCGATACGTATCGGACAACAGTGCCAGTCCATACGACATAAAACCGAGCCGTAACAGAGGTGGAGCGACGTGGATGTGTAGGATTCGTGTGGGAGGTGGAGTCTCCCTGTCGCCGCCTCAGTCGTCGCCACCGCCTCCACCACTGTCGTCGGTCGAATTGGCCCCTCTCCGTCGAATTGACCACCCCACCGCCAGATCTGCCATCCCCACCGCCAGATCGTTCATCCCCGCAGCCGAATTGTCCTTCGCACCAGCGTTGCGCACTTCTCCCCGCCGTAGGTTCGGCCTCTGTCGGCGTCGACCGCCCTGCTCTTCATCCTCCCGCAGTCCTGCTTTGCACCCTGCTCTCCATCATCCTGCACTGCATCGGCTCTGATCTGCATCCTCCGACGGCACCCTCCTTTGCATCCTCTGGCGGCTCCCTCCTCTACATCCTCCAGTGGCGCCCTACTCTCCATCCTTCTGCTTTGCTCACGCTCAGGAGGTACCGAGCCACCAAGGTATAAGCTCGACTCTGCTCTTCATCTTTCTGTAACTGTAACTACATGTCTCATACTCTTATATGCTAGACTGTTACTCTGTTAGTTAGTAGTAGTACTTAGTAGTGTTGCTAGTAGTTAGTAGCAGTACTTTAGTACTTAGTAGTCACTACTTCACTCTTAATTTTTAGAAAATGGCAACTTGAAGAGACGTGGATCATCTTTGAGTACATATTCGTACTTTACACTCCACATTTTTTACATTATTTCAGTTTGACAAACAAGTCGTAAAATAGAAAATAATACATATGTATATGTTATTATTATTATTTAATATATATAGCCGTGTCGCTGTGTCGATATTTTTGGGAAAATGGTGAATCCCCGTGTTGGTATCGTGTCATGTTGTGTCGACGTATCCGTGTCGGTGCATCATAGGCTGGCCCCAGTATGTTACCTTATCCCTCTTTCATCTCATTTATGGCGTCCGCCTCATGCCCCCACGACAACAACCAACGCCTCAACGAGGCCTCAGCGATGCCATGCCCTTGGGGCAAATGCCATACCCACCTCCGGCAAGGCGACGGTGTGGCGCAGCCCCCCGAACCACCTTAACGATTAAGCGACACTTAATCGATGCCTTAATAACCATGCTTTTAGTTAATTCAATCTACAACATCCCTACCGGTATCGCTCTTCTGCCCATGAGATTCATCAACAGAAGCTGTTTTGCCACCACTCAAGACTTGTTTGGGTGCTGGGGGGACAAATCCACAGGGGAAAGATCACGATGAGGATTATGGGTGGCCATTTTCAAACTCTGGGAGAAGCAAGGAAAAATCTCCAACCTAAAAAACAAAAAAATGGAGAAAACGAGGAAAACAACACAACATGCACATGACAAGAAATTTCAGAACAATTGCACCCGATCAAATAAAAATCAATAAATCACCATCGAAGATCACTGCGATGTCACGGTAATTGCCTTCCTCATCACCAGATCCTTGTTCGGATAATTTTTTTATTCGTATGTATAAATCATCATACATGAGGGACTTGCCTTCCTTGTATGTTGTCCATGCTCCTCATCACCATGAAGATTCAAAGCAGGCAACTCGCCGTCGTCCTCTTCATCGCTGCGTTCTAGTGTGTGTCCACATCAAGGTTACAAAAACCGGCGAAATTCGGCGAAATCTCACCGAAATCTCGGATTTCGGACCCCAACGAGTTTGCAAAGACCGGCCTGATGGAAAATTCTGAAAAAAAATTGAAATTGCTACAGTAAATTTCGGAATTTTAAACCGGAATTTGATTTTTTTTGGCCGGATATGACCGGAATTATATCAATAAGTTCTCAGCAAGTGATCTTCAATGATAATATTTCGAAAAAGTTGATTTTTTAGACTTTTTGGCATTTCGGCAGAAACACTGTCTGAATTTTAAAAAATTGAGAATGCATTTTCATGCTATGAAAAATTTATGGGAGTATCATAAGATATTTAGGATAATACATAAAATTTATGAAAATATTTTAACATCATTTGTTATGTTTTAAAAATAAAAATCAGAAAAAGGATAAATGAGGCAGTGACAGTGCTAGAATTTTATAAATTTATTCATGTCTGATAATTACCTAAAATTTTTATGGGATCTTAAAAATTCTCTCATAACCCTGTTGTAAAAGTTTAAAAAAAATTCAACCAGTTTTGATGAGTCAATAAAAATTTTATGTGGTACAAGGACGTGATGTACATTTCGAAAACAGTGATGTACTACATTCACATTTTTTTGGTAATTTTTTGTGATTGATCATGACCTCAAAGCTTTATCACAAGATCATTGATGCTTTCCAAATATGTACCAATTTTTTTTGTAATTTTTACATTGTTGAAACTATTGGAAAAAAACTATTATGAAGTAACACTTTCATGTTTTCTGTGATTATCTTATGTTTGATCATCTTCTCAAAATTTTATGACAGCATCATTGATGCATTGCAACTATGTAAAAAATTTGGTAATTTTACATGCTCGAACTATGGGAAAAAAAGTAGCAAAGAAATGTCGTTCTGAAGATTCGAACTCGTGACCTCTTGTTTCATGGAGTTAAGCCGTACCACTGAGATATGTGTGCTCATGTGTTCTAGAGATGAGAAATAACTCATTTTATACATTGACAACTCACTGGTTTTAATACATCGTCAATCATTGAAGTTCCTTCACACTTCATTCCACCGAGACTCTGCCATTTTACTTTCCCTGCGCAGACCCTTCTCCACCTCCTCCTCTGCAGTCCGGCCAACATCCGCCAAATCCGCCACTCCAAGGCTCGGGAGGCAAATCTCGGCCTCAGGCGAGATTTGGTTCTATAAGGCGAAATCTCGGTGGTTGAAGGCGAAATTTCTGGCTTCAAAAAATTGGTATGAACAAATTGATTTGTTGGATTTTAAGTGCATTTGTATTTTTTTGCTTATTTAGACATGTATTCATGTGGGATATAGTCTAGTAAGAACTAGCAATGCATATACTCATGTGGGATTCATATGTCGGATGTATTCAAAACTCAAAAGACCATGTCACTTACTCACTTGGTCACTTGTATGGTAGTATGGTATGCGACTAGTAAGCCTCACAACGAAAGGCACATATCATGCATTTTAGCAAACATCGGTGAGTTAAGAATGTTGATTGCATGCAAACAAGCACATGGTCATACAATCTTATATATCATGCATTTTTCGTAATGATGCAGTGTGAGGTCGTTATGATGGCGGAGCCTCGAGTGTACCGTATGGGACCACGGGGCGACGGCTCGTGGTCGAGGTGCAACTCGCACGCATGTTATGAAGGGTGGAGGAGCGACCGTCTAAAGGAACATTTGGTCGGCCGCACGGTGATGTGAAGGCACGCCTAACGTGCCTAAAGTGATTAGGCGAGCCATGATCGCGGACCTCGTGGTGGCCGTGATAGAAAGAAGGAGAAGCGAGCGATTCGCTGCGTCGAGGAGGCTTGCACCGAATGGGCCACCATGGGCACGGAGGATGGCGACTTAAGATGGCCATAAAGGCCTCTAAAGAAGAGGCCTACCTCGGGAGCCAAGGTTTGACGCAAGGTTCGGGTTCCGGAGTGGTGCGGAAGTCTTCAATTGATCGACTATCGGCAAAATGTTGGTCGGTCCAAATTGACACGGAAAGCCATGCCTCCATGGATGTCGACCTTGCACGGGCTAGTGCCCCGCATAACCTCGTATTGACATTGCATTCCAAAGAGGGAAGCGGAGAAGCTAGGGGGATGGTCAAAGTGGTTACATGCTAATGCGATTCCGGAAGGAAGGTGGATGCCGTATTTCACAGTATGAAACAATTGTATGTTTGTAAGTTACACGTCGTGTGATGATTGTACTAATCTCTTGTGCATGCGGTCATAGTCGCAATTAGTCGACGCAGAACTAGGCCCGAGGTTCGTGCACCACGAGGATACGAGATAGACGGTAAGTACTTGGGCGCGAATGAGCGGGAGATTGTGAAGTACCTTGGAGGTTCGAGGACGATCGGGCCACCTTTGGTGTTACTGATGATGTGCGGCGCTGGACGGGACCTACACGCAGAGTATCATCAACTTCATGGTATCTTTGCAATGGGATGATGTTCTTCCATAAGACCGTAAATGCCACGGTACAAAATTCATTTATTTTTCCTATTCCGTATGATCGTCATTGCCACACGTACTAACTTCTTGCTTGCTCATTCGCAGCTAAGGTCCGAACCACAAATACCTACTAGCCGAGATAACAAAGGTGGTGGCGAGGAGATTGGGGTGGAGCATGTTGTGCGGTGGTTCGCGACAATGGTGCCAACTTCAAGAAAGCATGCGGATGTTACGATTGCGGTACCCTCGTATAGTATGGCGCCTTGCTTGGCACACACCGTAAATCTTATGCTAAAAGACGTGTGCGAGGAGGAATGTATCAAAGATATTGTGGCACATGCCAAGAGAATCTGCAGATTTTTATACAACCACAAGAATCTACATGCGCAGATGAGGCAACATATTGGTGGAGAGTTGGTGAGGCCAAATGCCACTAGATTTGGGACGACCTTTGTTTTCCTTGATAGCTTCTTCAAAAAAGGAAAAGTTCCAAAGAAGGATGACACATCCTGACCGATAGGTAGTAGGTGGGTTTGAAATGGCGGAGGGCAAATGCGCATATGACCACCTCGTGGCGGTGGATTTACGGACATGGGTGGAGTGGACCGTGGTGGCCGTAGAACCCTTGTACAAGTTGTTGAGACAAGTTACCAACAATCGGTGGTAATGATGCGATGCGCATTGCACGGAATGAGTACAACAATAACTTACGGAGCATGGAGAGCAAGATAGGATATTCCTACAAGTCATGGAAAAGAGATTTGCCAAATAAGGAAACCACATTTGTGCAAGTCGGTAAGTGAAATTAACATGTTCGATTCTATTATGCTAAGTATGCAATGTTCGCATCTATTATACTAACTATGCAATCTTTTCATCAATTGCGACCTCAGTCCCTAGACCAAGTCCCGCCTCATACAACATATGCAAGACTCCAAAGACATGGGAGCGCTCTCGATCGCACTAAGCATTATGGTTGATGACGACGCTACGCGATGAAGGCTCTACGAGAAGCGGACACATACCGTCTTAGACGGGGCGTTTTGCCACCCACTTACCAGAACACAGTACCGTCGATAACCAAATGACGGCAGTAAGTACATAAACCGAGGTTGGTTGGTATGTTGTTGTGTAGCACTCATCGACTTTTCTTTCTTCGTGTTGTTCATGACTCAATGGTGGATGGCCTTCGAATGAGGCGCCACGCAAAAGTTCGCCTTGAGGTTGGTGTCCCAAAGGCGCATCGTCGAGTGGGTGTGAACGCAATTGGAGCACATTTGCTTTGGTGCACACGCACTACGAAACCGTTTAAGTTATGCGAAGCTCCAACACTCGTGTTCGTGCACTACAACCCGCGACTTCGCCTTCGAGACTATGAATCCACTCGCGGACCCAAGACGAAGACCACGCATCGCTTGATCGAGGATGCGATGCATCCCGCCATGACCCAATTGCAGAGTGGTTCGACTCATCCAGTCTCTTGGGAGCCTCTACTTGACGAGGACGGTCACACGACGACCCACCCTCCCAAAGAGATTCGTGGTTGACTCCATCCCAATGGAAGAGATGTATAAGGCAACGGTAAACAATGCAATTGTTTTCCATTCCACTTTTAACCATGTATGTCCAAACACGAGAACAATGTTAACCTTACTTCTAATTGGCCACAGGAGGAAGAGCCTCCCAGTTGGGTGGAGTGGAACATCGGAGACACGCACACAGGAAGAGAAAGCGTATACCGACGAGAGGATGACGACACTCTAGCAGAGCTTTAGGCGGATTACAAAAGTTATCGGGCAGCAGAGTGGTAAGGAAAAGGAAAAGGCCGAATTGATGATGAGCCTATTGTCGGCGATGAGGACGACACGGCAACACCTTCCGATAATGTGCGTTACCTCGGTAGTAGCTCGATCGCGATGCACTCTCCCGGCGATGACGGACGGAAGTCGACCAGTACTCCTCCGGCCCGTCCACGATCACAATCACCGGCAGGAGGATCGCATCGAGGGTATCGCCAGATGTGACTCCGTGGCGGACCAGCGATGGCGGGAAGGGCACGTCGCGTGGTGGGGGTGGGCGCCAGCAAAGACAACCACGGGATGGTGCTCAATCATGGTGTAGCAATGAGTCCTCCACCATTTGGGCATTCCATTGAGCATACCGTATAGTCAAATGACGTGCGGATGGGATCGGGGTGGTACGGATGGGATCGAGGTGGTACTGCGATTCTGATGAGTTATGATGGATCGAGCATTTCTTTGCCATTTGACTACAATGATCCATATGTCGATCCATACGCACGGCACTCATCTGCCAATGTCATGTACCTTCACCAGTCCGAGAAACCTGATACCTAGGAGTCTCATTACCAACATTGGAAGTCTGCCTGGCTACCACGAGACATGACCTGGGAGGAATACAAGCAACAACACGAGAGGAGGTACCACGAGATCATTGTCGACAACGCGGAGGTGGAGTTTGCACCACGGGCGCTTTACTAGTCGTAGGTATGTGATGCAAACATACATTCATTTAATTGTCATATGCAAATATGTGAAGACTTGTTGTGTGTATCGATTTTATTACATTCTTATTAATTATCATGCCAATATACATTAATTGTTTCGAATTGTGACTCTCAATCTTCGAATTTCAGTCAAAATGTTGCCGAAATTTCATACTTCACGCATACCCGAATTCCCGAATTTTTAAAATTCCTCGAGCATCGAGAATAATCGAAAATTTTATGGCAATATTATTCACATGTCAGAATCATGCTATTAAAATTTCAAATATTTATAACATGCTTTGTCCCATTTTTCATTCAGTTCAAAATTGCCGGTGAGCGTTTCATTACGACAGTACCAATGTTTCAATTTTTAAAAAATTTACATGATTCAAAAAAATCTGAAATTTTTATGACAACATTAATAATACGTCAGAACTCTCCACAAAAAAATTCGAAATTTTTCTCCGAAGATGGACCAATTTTCGGGCTTGTCAAAATAGCCAAAATTTCGCCCATTCTCGGCGAGATCTCGCCCAATCTCGCCGAAATTCGGTATTTACCGGTAGAAAAAAAACCGGATTCAAATTTTGAATTTGAATTTCCGGACGAGATTTGTCCGAAATTACCGAATTTCGCCGAAATTTCGTTTTCCGGGCATGAACGGTATTTTATCCGAAACCGAAATCCGAAACACTGGTCCACATCGACTCGGTGATGCGGCGAAGGACACCGCGAGTGAGTCTGATTGAGAGAGCGGAAGAGATGCGTGGCGTGAGGAAACAGGATCTCCGGCATGGAGAGAGCAGCACTGCGATACAAACGCATAGGATCGGAAGAGGCAGCAGCGTCCCTTCTCGCAAACAATAGGCGCGGGAGATTTTGGCCACCTCCAGACACGATTTTTTTAGCCCCGTGGGTTGGGGTGGATTGGGGAAGTTTGGCCCGGGGTTTCCTCTTCCAACCTGTCCTCCAAACGCGCTGCTGGGCCGACCGAGGAAATTCACCGCGGGCCATGATTCCCACAGGGAATGGCAGGGAGCCCAGCTGGGATTAGGCTTTCCCAAACATGGCCTCACAGTGGCCCGCTCGTACACCATACTTCATAAAAGTATGCTAGTCATCCCAGTGCCCATGCTAACCCAGCACAGTTTCTATGCAAGTTTTGATTTGGACCTCTTACAATATATACAGTCATTGAAAAAGTTGAATTTTA
The DNA here is from genome assembly GCA_036346275.1 of Otatea glauca. Lineage (NCBI taxonomy): Eukaryota > Viridiplantae > Streptophyta > Magnoliopsida > Poales > Poaceae > Otatea > Otatea glauca. The sequence goes on along the minus strand of CM070714.1, from coordinate 20,135,586 downwards.
AAACCCCCACATTTCACTTTGCTGCATATGTTTGGAACTAACTTTGCTCTTGAAGCTGGAAGCAAGCATTGCAAGTAGATGGACAAGGTAGTGTGAAGATCTTAAATTTACTTGCTATATTTCTGAACCACTGGAGTTCAATTTCTTGCTCCATTTCTACAAAACTATGATAATTTTATTTTTCATGCATTATTGTGCCCAAATTATATTAGTGACTTGTGTAAGAAGGGGCTACTAAGGGGCAAACCACATGAAAGAATGTAAATTTGGCCCTTTGGGCGAAGGAAGAGTGTGAAATGGACATTTCAAGAACAAAGAAGAAATGACATGAAAGGAAAAAAACACAGCACTTTATACTTCCAACAATGGCATAGATGTTCTTTTTTTCTGTTGAAAATACAGGCTGCATATCTATTTTGTTTCACAACTAAACAGTTTTCTTTCATGGTGCCATCTGATAATGATGTTGTTTTACCACATTAAATGGTTAACAAAGGATGGGACTGAGATCATACATGCAGCAATGAAATAATATGATTAAATTCATATTCCATATGGCATTTTAACGCCCAAGAGCCCCTCAACCCGCACATACACCATACTTCATAAAAGTCACTGTGCATCTCTTTGTTGCGAAAGAATCAGAGCCCCTCAACCCGCTCGTATACCATACTTCATAAAAGTCACTGCGCATCTCTTTGCTGCGAAAGAATCAGATGCTTACTGGATTCTTCATAGACAGCTTTAAGAACATCTAGGGGGAAGATCCATAAGAATGTCCCACAACAAAGCATTCATCAACAGGATCCATACAACAGAAAAGAACATGGTCCAAACATGATGCATCGAATGCATGCTCATTAAGACTGATTTCCTATTGCATTAGCAACAGAAAAAAATGGAGAACTATACACTAAGTCCTTTTTTATCAGATGGGGCTGAAGATAATTTCGTTTATGTGGTGCAAACTCAAAAACGACAGTTTATTAGCTGCTCAAGCATTTTTTTCCGATTTGATAGCATATTCAGAGGCATATCCAGATTTTACTATCTGGACTTTGCACTATATATATCTGCCTTGGAAAATTAAACTACAAGGCAAAGAAGGATGTGAGCGAGCATCAACAACACATTGAAAGAGGTCGAGTGAAGTATTTCAGGGATGAGAATCACAGTGCAGTTCTCCTCTGGCATGGAGGCCAAAAGAGGCATGAATAACTATTGGATGGTGGAACTGCCGACCTTTCCCTGCCAAAGGAGAACTGCCCTGCCATTCACTGACCCTGCGTTCAGCACGTACAATCTCAAGATATTAGTATCATTTTCAGTAGAATATTGTGGAGTGCACTGCATGAGGTATAGTCCATAGCTCTGTTTTTCAAATTCATGTGTACATCCTTCTCACTGGTGGGGGCATAATAACTTCCTGTTTTAATTGTTTATGGTTCATGAAAGAATAGTTAAGTAGGTAGTTCAGAAGGAAAGATCTAGCAACAACTGTGAGTTATTACATCCCAATGAAAAAGAAGGCATAACAATGTAATAGAACATTCACAGAGGAATCGCCATACATATTATATATACCAATTCACAAGAGTTAACAGCAGCAGACTGGTTTTACTAAGCAGATAGAAAGTACCTGCGGATTTGAACTGGGACCGTGAGACCAAGTTGGTGAGTTGCAGCTGCAATAGTTGTGTTTGGTCAAACAAAAAAAATGATGGCGTCAATCCTGTACGAATGGTGGTGACTGCACTTCTACTTCTTCGCCACCACATGCCACCATAGAAGATCATCATGTCCAGCTGCTAACCTGCCACCATTCATGGTTAGAATTTAGGTGAAACCAAAATCTACCCATTTGTCATCCAAAATAAAGATATTTGACATGTTCTAATTAATATTAAAACCCAAACAACAAGAGTAATCAGAGCCCAAAAAAGGTAAGACCCAATTAAATTTAGACCATCCAGGTTTCTTGCCACCCAAGTTAGACAAAGGGCTTCACATACTTGTCCTCAATATTAACTTGAGTACTCTAATTCTCAATTATTGCAGAAAATTAGAATTTTAGTAACTAAGTTTCATCTTTTAAATTATATTGGTTCTTTTAATGAAGTTATCATTAGAAAATAAAAACTTAATAGCAGTAAAACTTTTAATAAGAGACTGGGTAAAGTACTGAAATTTTCTGACGTGAATATTGATGTGGCATCAACAATGTTTGAAGTAGCGATTATCGCACTGTCACAGGTTCATGGCAACGCCTAGAAAATGCTACAGCAGATCATGGAGGGAGGCTATCCCGGAAGCAATTGTACATAGCGGTTTCCATGAAGTATTTAATGCTATCCTTTTTTGTCAATAAAAGACCATGGGGGTAACAATAAAACACAAGCTTAGAATACTGCAAAAGGCAATCTACAGTCCAAAATGTTAGCTATAAACTAAGCAGGTGAGAGTCGGTATGGATGGTAGCATGACTCAAAAGTAAAAAAACAGGGAAAGCTATACTGGAAACAAATTATATAAATAAATAATAAAGGCAATAAAACTAGTATGGTATAGAAATCAATGATACATGGTACAATTGATAGCGTCCAAACTAACCAAGTTTCTTATGAAAATTAATTGGGTTTTGGCTACACAACACTGTAGTAGTCACTAGCTTAGGGGCTTAATGAGGTGCTTAGTTGAAAGATTTGATAATTTTGGGACATTCACAATTCAAATGTACATGCAGCAAGTATGATAGAAAAAACCTTCTTACACTTCATGTCCAAAGCAAAAAAACTTATGTGATTATCAACAACAACAAAAACAAATACATCAGAAAGAAACATTACTTCTCGTGTTCACAACATTTTTATATTCCAAGGAGACATTGAGGACATGTTTAGGTGCCAATGCCATACAAAAATTTTCGCATGGGGAACTAATCTTGGAGTGGATTATGGTGACTCTCACAAGTCACAAATCCAACCAAAACATGCTTGGGAGACAAAAATCCACCCTGACGTTTGGGAAGAGCAGCAGGAAAAAACCCAACAATTTTATTAGAGTGGATAATAGTGAAGGTTGATATTGATTAATGTTCAAATTAGAAAACATAACAAAGTTGAGTGTATCCATCCCGCCAAATCTGCAACACTAGAGCCAATCAAATAAAACCAAAATCTCAACAAGCACCCGATAGCAACCTACATCAGTAGGCTGTGATCCCACCCATTCCCTGGCAATCCAAATCCTGAGGAAGAGTTTTCTGACAGGGTTTTCAAATTTGAGATTGTTAGCAAGTAAATTCAATGTAAGTGGTTCTAGAATCATAGGTTACATACTTACATCAGTTACATGCTAATTGGCGAAGCAGGAAATCCACAGGAAAAATGATTTTTTTTAAAAAAAAAGGCTGAACCTTGATGACTACTGAAAAATATATCACACATAAAAACAGGCAAAGGATGTTTAAAAACATAAAATAGAAAGTAGTTGATGTGAACTACCATGCAGAAGAAGGCCAGGTGGCATGGCTTGAAAGGGACTAGAGTTTCTTAAGGAGAGGGATAGACATAGATCGGGATGAGAAAACTAGAGGGGTAGATAGCAAGTAGAGAAGATAAATATTTCTTCTTGCTTGATTCAGACCTCCTTGCCCAAGCTAACTTTAATACATAACCGTGCCTAATATGACTGGACCTTTCCTGATATGATTGGACTTCCTAATCTCCTAGACTCAAACTATTAACCTGCCATATCCTAATCCTGACCGACACTATTATTATCCACGAATGCCAACTTGAACACATGCATGCTTGATCTACTGACTCCTGCTGATCATAGAATCTTCCCTCATGCATATGTGGTGCGTACTGCTATATGCCGCCGACATTGCTTGTGTTGTTCCATGGAGTTCACAACATTACACCCGTCCCGGACAAGCAGCTCGTCCTAGAGCTGCAAGGTGGCGGCCATGGCTAAAGTCCTTGGTAGCCCCACAACAATGAGAGGCTGCGACACAGGCGCCTCGTCTTCAACGGCAGCTGCGGCAACAGCGGCAAGCATTCCGGCTGCCACAATCAGCGTGTCCAGTTCTTCAGCAGGCACAGCAAACCTCACAATACGCATGGCAGTACTGCAGCAAGCTACGGTGGCTTCTGCCGCAGCCCATAGCACAGTCAGCAAGGACAGCAGCCACCGAGGGAATGGTGGCAATTGTCCGTGCGGTGAGGTAGAAGGCAAGGTCGACAGATCCTGCAACAAGGATGGCAACACCACTGCCATGGACATCAAGGCAGCTGCTAAGGCCCTGTTTGTTTCGGCTTTTTCACTGGCTTAAAAGCAGAAAAGCCAAAGCCGAAACAAACGACTGGCTTTTAAGCCGGGCTTAAAAAAAGCCAAAAGCCTCCATATAACTATAAGCCAAAAGCCAGGTGAGAGGTGCTTTTTTGGGCTTTTTTGGGAATGAAATAACCCTTTGCCACTGGAAGTCTCCAAAATTACCCACAACCTTAAAAGGTATTTCAAACTTTCTAGCAATAAGCTACACCCAGGGTTCACAAAACCGAATTTCAAAAATCGTTCGAAATTCAAAAACCGCTCGAAAAATCACTCGAAAACCGTCAGAAATCGAAGGGTTAAGAAATAAAAAAAAATTCAAAACAATTCGGTTTTTCGCAAGAAACTGCTTGGTTTTTAAGAAATGGTTTTCGCGAAAACCACGCTTTTCAACGGTTTTGAGCGGTTTTCAACGCATAATTTTTTTTAAAATTTTTTTGATTTTTTTAAATTTAAATAAAACGGTTTACCGAGCGGTTTTGGATATCGAACCACAGTGGTACACTCGAAAATCGCAGTTTTCACCGATTTTGTGAACCTTGACTACACCATCTAACCCATCAAAAAGCCAGGATATCAAACAACATGTCTTGGCTTAAAAGCAGACGGCTTAAAAGCTCGTTAAGCCAAAAAGCTAGCTTTAAGCCAAAAGCCAAAAAGCCTAAGCCGAAACAAACAGGGCCTAAGTCTGTTGATGTTGCTGTGATGGAGAGTAGCACAGGTGGCATTGTTGTGTCTGGTAAGATGTCATCAGGCCAGTGTGAAGTTGGTCGTTCCTCCAACACTCTAATGTGTGCCTCCAAAGTTCCAGGCCGCTCCTCGAGAGCCTTGACTCGCACTTCCAGAGACACAAAACATTCTTCGAAATGTTTTTTCGACTTGTTGAGGGCCTCCTCGTTGGTGATGCTTCTCTTCTCATGCGCATCAAAGCCATGGTGGTTGGCTCTAATACCAAATGACATGAACCTTGCTTCGCAACGAGATAATTGCTGTGCATAAGAAGGCCAAACAGCATGGCTTGAAGGGGATTAGGGCTTCTAGAGGGATAGACATAGATTGGGATGAGAGAATTGGAAGGGTCAAGAGATAGCAAATAGAGGAGAGAAATGTTTCTTCTTGCTTGATTTATTAAGCATCAAATAGCATCCTTATATAATGGATGTTTACCTCATAGTTACCGGATTCACTCTAAACCCCTGCGAATCGCGAACCGGATTCATCGAACCCGAACCAGTTTAGGGTAAGGGGTTCGTGTTTGCAGTGGAAATTGGAAGAAAAAGTGACCAACCACAAACCCAAATCCCGTATCACGACTCAGACGAACCGCATTTCTAGTAACTCACTTTACCTCCTTGCCCAACTTATCTCTAGTATGTAACCTTGCTTAATCCTACTGGACCTTTCCTAATATGATTGGACTTCATAATATCCTAGACTCGAACTTTTAACTTGCCATACCCTAATTCTGGCAGACAGCACTTGCCTGGCGGATTCTATTAACATCCCTGGATGCCAACTTGGACACGTGCATGCATGATCTACTGACTCTTGATCGTAGAGTCTTCCCTCATGCATATATGACGCATAACTGCAGTATGCAACTGATGTTGCTTTAGTGCTGTTACTTGGGAGTCCAAAACAGAAGAAAAATACACAACTAACCCAACCACTGGGAAAGAGTGTCCCTTACATGAGGAAAACAATATTATTGATGCAGAAAATAGCAAGCGTGTGATACCTTTGAGAACTAAGAAAAGATTGTTGCACAAACAAGATTGCAACATTCACCCTGCACTTAAGGAGCATAATGCAACAGTAAATTACCAGAATGGCCTCTCTAATATTTGAGAGACAAAAGAGCATTTTATAAATAACGAAGGACAAGTTTTAAGAACTAAACACCTAAAAGGTCACCTAAGCTTCATACCTTGTAACTGAGCATTGAGAATCTAAGAGGAAGCCATAATGAGTGCTTTAGCTACTTTGATCATCAATACAGAATGGCGTGTAATTATGCAAAAGAATTGGCAAAACTACTTTGCAGTACTCCATACAAACCCCATAAATCAATAAATAAGGGATGAGAGCAACAGGTTCTGGATTGAGTTGAGTATTAAACTTCTCCGGAAACCCACTACAAAATGCCTGTTAAATGGAGCCCAAAGCTGTGGCATCCTCAATCTGAAGCACAAACCTGCCAAAATAGGTCCATAATGCCTATAAATCTAAATTCTAATATGTATTGATCACAATAGATCGATTCAATTCCCAACTATACGTACTTGAGCATAAAGTACGGCAAATTGCTGTTGGCAGTACACTAATCTTGCTAGCAATACGTACTAAAGAATTCCTGTTAGAACTTAGAAGCATGGATGTAAGTTCGAATTTCTTATTTATTAAAATTTTGTGAACACAACAGATCGATTTGGTTCCTAACTATATGTACTTGAGCATAAAGTATGGGAAACAAGCAAATTGCTGTTGGCAATTCACAAATCTTGCTAGTAATACGTACAAAAGAATTCTTGTAGAACTTGGAAGCATGGATGTAAGCTCAAATTTCTTATTTTATTCAAATTTTATCATAACTACTTTTTCATGACACATGAGTAAGAATTGTCACTCCTGGTTTATTTTTCTCTCAGTAAATGACAGAACGAAATGAAAACAGTAGACACAAATTGGTTGATGGAGCCTAGCAACATAGCAGTATTGCACAGCAAGCATGGAGCCAATCAAATACATTCTTTTAAATAATTCCTTAGCTCCAGCATTGTGCCAAAAAATTCAATGTATCAAATGCTTTCTATGCGAATAAACATTAGAAAAGATACAAGGAATGATCTTCCAATCTTCAAAGCTAACTAGATATTTTTTATGCAACTCCAAAATATTCGATAATGGATAAATCGTACCCAAGCATTGTAACTCATTTCCTCATGTGTGATGATAGCTAAGTAGCTAACTGCACACTTCACTGAGAACCTTCATGTCCAAAGCTCCCATCATCAGCAACCAAGGAAGGAGGCCATGCCATCACATATGGATAGACATGGCCATCAAATCTCCACTGAAACAGTCTCTCAAGCCTCATGCTCTCCAGGCAAAGGGAGAAGAACCAGCAGGGGTGTTGGCTACCGGGAAACATCTCCATGGTTGCCAGGTACACGTATCCAGCCCTAACCTCCACAACTTTCAGTCCTCTGTAACTGTCCCGCAAGCCCCCAGTAATCCAACCGACCTCTGCACTCAAAGAGAATATCTTCTGCGGCACCCATCTCTCAATCCCATCACTGTCCACTCTAGGAATCCAAACAAGGAGGAGGAAGTCAAATGCATAGACAACGCAGAGCTCACCATTCTTAGTGTCCCCAGCCCTAAAATTGTACCCCTGCACCTTCAATTGCCAGGGTAGATCCACAGAGGAGAAATCCATGGTCGCGGTGTTAAGCGTCATCATGCGTCCTTCGCCATCATAAGCCCAGTAAATGGAGCCATCAACCAGCGTGCCAGCGTTGAAACTTGGCGTCTTGTCTGATCCGATGTCGACCCACGGGTGGATGATCCAATCCCACCTCTCCGACGAAAAGACGGCAGCACGAATCCTCAACTCATCCCTGCAGACGCAGATAACGCTGAACGACCAGGGGTCCTCATCCGAGGAGAGCAGGTGGAAACCAAGGAAGGCGAACTCGCCGAAGCTCTCCACCTCGATATCGCCGGGTGGCATCGGGAGGAAGTCCACAGCCCAGGTCATGGGGTTTAGGGCAGCGAGCCCCCCATCCAGAGGGTTCCAGAGGAGGATGTAGCCGTCGCGGCAGTCGGTGACCTGCCACCCTGGGGACGCAACGTCCTTCTGTGGGAGGGAGGTGAGGAAGAAGTCGCCTCCGCGGAGGGCGGCGATGAGGTCGGGGTCGGAGCGGCGGGCGGGGGCGAAGGCGGGGATGGCGGGGCCATCGGGGTCGAGGAAGAGCCCGACGAGGGGCGGCGGGTGGAGGGAGCGGAAGAGGCCGCGGAAGGCCGGCGAGGAGCGGACGGCGCGGAGCCACGACCGGCAGGTGAGCGCGGCGCGGACGAGGGCGGGGAGGGACGGGATGCGGAGGAAGATCTCGAGGAGGATGTCGTCGCTGATGGAGGCTATGGTGGTGGCGCTAGGATTTGATGCAGGTTTCGCTAGCGGCGGTGGCGGCCGCGGCGCCGCCGCCGGCGGTTCCATCGTTCGAGTCGATATGTCGGTCGAATCGATGAAACGGTCTGGATGGCTGGAACTCTCAGGCGTTCTTGTTCTACGTATATTACGTGTAAGAAAGGCCTTAGCCCAAAATGCTATGATTTTGGCCCAACTAAGCAGTCCATCGGGCACATTTATTTGAGGGATAAGAAAAGAGAATCTACATTTGTAAGGGCACTTCTAATGCTCCTAGTCAGCAGTTCTAAAGATATACCTTGGGATGAAGCTTTTCTTGCTGCTACCTATTTGATTAACCCTACTCCTAGCAAGGTTATTCAATATTCCATTCCCTTGGAGAGATTGTTTCGTGTTAAACCTGACTATTCCTATCTCCGTATTTTTGGGTGTGCATGTTGGCCTAATCTTCGTCCATACAATAGTCGCAAACTTCAGTTTCGCTCAAAACAGTGAACTCTCCTCGGATATAGTAACTTACATAAAGGTTTTAAGTGCCTTGATCCTTCTTATGGCCGTGTCTATATTTCAAGGGATGTTGTCTTTGATGAAACAATTTTTCCCTTCTCTCAATTACATCATAATGCTGGTGCTAGGTTACGCTCCGAAATTCTTCTTCTTCCATCTGTGCTATTGAATCCTAACACCTTCGATGGGGGAAGTGAACATATAAATGGTCATTTGACTAATAGTCCTAGTGCAGAAAATTCTAGTGAAGAAACTAACCTTTTTGGTGGAGAAACATCAACAGAACAGGGCCGTGGAGCAGGTGATAATGGTGTGATGGAAGAAGATGGGCGCAACATGAGTTTTGGAGAAGATTTGTCTGGCGCGCCGGGCAATGAATCGTCCCGGGATTGGCATCTGTCGTATGGTGCCATGCAATACAAAGCATGAGCAGGATGGACCATCAGGGCAGTCTTCGTCTCATCAGCAGGTGGACGACATGCAACGAGAAACGGCAAGAGAGATGAGTGCGCCTTCTGATGCTGGTGCACGGGTGTAAGCAACGGATCTTGTTGGGCATGGATCTTCATCGGTTCCTCTTCTTGCAAACAGGCCTAAAACCCGGTTGCAAAGCGGAATTCGGAAAGAAAAGGTATACACTGATGGCACCATTCGATACGGTTGTTTTACATCTTCTGGAGAACCTCAAAGTTTAGAAGAGGCATTGCATGATAAAAATTAGAAAACTGCTATGGATGTAGAATATAAGGCTTTGATGCATAATAAAACTTGGCACTTAGTTCCACCTCAGAAAGGGAGAAATATTATAGACTACAAATGGGTATATAAAGTGAAAAGGAAATCTGATGGGAGTCTAGACAGATATAAAGCTCGTCTAGTAGCTAAAGATTTTAAACAGAGATATGGGATAGATTATGAAGACACTTTCAGTCCTGTAGTTAAGGCAGCTACTATTAGAATTGTTTTGTCTGTTGCAATATCCAAAGGATGGAGTCTTCGTCAATTAGATATACAGAAAGCGTTTCTTCATGGTGTTCTGGAGGAGGAGGTATATATGAGGCAACCACCAGGTTATGAAGACCAAACTGTGCCAAATTATGTGTGCAACTAGATAAGGCTTTATATGGATTGAAACAAGCACCACAAGCATGGTATTCTCGTTTAAGTGCAAAATTGCATGATCTTGGGTTTAATTCGTCAAAGGCAGATACTTCACTGTTTTTCTATAATAGAGGCAAGGTTTCTATCTTTGTACTTATTTATGTGGATGATATAATTGTTGCAAGTTCAACAGAAGAAGCAACAATGGCATTACTGCAAGATCTTAAGAAAGAGTTTGCATTGAAGGATTTGGGTGAGCTACATTATTTCTTGGGAATTGAAGTTAATAAGGTACATGATGGTATTGCGTTGACACAAGAAAAATATGCCTCGAATTTACTTAAAAGAGTTGGAATGTCTAATTGTAATTCAGTTAGCTCTCTATTATCCACTAGTGAGAAATTGTCTGCACATGAGGGATCACCTTTATGGTCCTATGATGCAACTCAGTATAGGAGTATTGTTGGTGCGTTATAATATCTAACTCTGACCAAGCCAGATATTGCTTTTCCTATGAATAAAGTGTGTCAGTTTCTACATGCTCCTACTACTATACATTGGACAGCTGTAAAAAGAATATTGAGATATCTGAAGCATACTCTTGAGCTTGGACTTAAGATAGGCAAGTCTCTAACAATGCTTGTGAGTGCCTATTCAGATGCAAACTGGGCAGGATGCATGGATGATAGAAGGTCTACAGGAGGCTTTGCCGTTTTCTTAGGATCTAATCTTGTGTCTTAGAGTGCGCGCAAGCAGGCCACATTATCTAGATCAAGCACTGAGTCAGAGTACAAAGCTCTTGCTAATGCAACTGGAGAAATAATGTGGATTCAAACTCTGTTGCAAGAACTTGGAGTTCAAAGTCCACGAACTGCACGGCTGTGGTGTGATAATATGGGTGCCAAGTATCTCTCAGCGAATCCTGTGTTTCATGCAAGAACAAAACATATAGAAGTTGATTATCATTTTGTGAGAGAACGGGTGTCCATGAAATTGTTAGAAATTGATTTTGTTTCATCAGTTGATCAAGTTGTAGATGGGTTTACAAAACTTCTTTCAGTTCGACAATCGGAGAATTTCAAACACAACCTTAATTTAGTACGGTTGTGATTGAGGGGGGCTGTTAGAGATAGAGTTTGTTTCTATGTTTATTTCTATTTGTTTCTATTTACTGGTTGGCTTAGAGATAGATTCTATAGGTAGATTTTCTTGTTTAGAATCTCTCTTGAAGGCCAAGCAATGTAACAAATCCTTGTACAATCCGTTCCAGCGGTTTTGGATATATTAACGCGCATACGCGGCCTCCAAGGAGGTGAGAACGCTTCCACCGCTCCTTTGATTCTTTCAATGTCACGTAGTACAAAGAGTGATATAGAGGTATAGTTAATGAGACAAAAGAAGAGAGCTCTATCTCATAAAAGATATAGCTCATTTAAGAGGCTAGAAACCACTTTGAAAATGCACTGTGGCTTGAGCCGTTTCATTTTCACGCGTTTTGTGGTCGCAAGCTTCACCGCGCGGATCAATTGTACCATTTTGCTCCTGTGTTAGCGTATGGCTATTCCCCTTGTCTTCCTTCGCCGCTACTACGCTCCGCCCTTCTCTTCTGACGTGGGTTTGGTCACCGATTTCTCCTTCCACCGCTGCCAGTTTCTTCTCCCTCCGCACCCGTTGATTTCTCTCATTCCATTGATCGCCGCTGCTGATTTCTCTCCCTCCACCGCTGCTAGTATGTTCCTCTCCATGGCCGATGCCACCGCTGTCGATTTCCTCTCCTGCCGCGATTTCTTCTGACTCCACCGACTCCTATTAAATCCACTTCCACCGCTGGCTTTTCCTCCACCGCCACCTCTCTCTCCACCGGTGGCGCCGACTTCCTTTGCCTCCACGGCCACAGATTTCCTCCATTGCCGGTCGTCTTGGTGGATGGCTTGCCGGGAGAAGGGAACACATGAACGGGAGAACGAGCCATCAGCGCACCTCAGTCGAGCTCCACCCCGCTGATTTTGTCTACCCCCACCGCCGTCGATTGCTCAAGATGGCCGCTTCCGCTGCTTGGTGGGGTGGTTCATCCACCGGTAGCTCCATCCAGGCCGATTCCTCTTGCATAAACTCGTCTCCATATCAATGGTAATTCCACAAATGTCTATTTCGTTCTTCTTTCGATGAGCGTAAGGATTTGGCTTTCAGTACTGCAATTTTAGGTTGTAGTGCTATGCAATTTAGGTGACAGAAAATTTTAGGTACCTGAAAATTAGCAAAACCGATATTATAAAATCATTTATTGTTGAAATAGGAAAATGGAACTAGACTGGAGTTGCCACTACCCTATCTAAAAAACCAACCACAACAGATCTACATGAAGATTTCATTGTTACAGAAATGTTTTTAATCAATGGCCTCTCATATAATTATGAGGACACGCCTAGTTGCATGGCATTAGAACTCTTGCAGAATGCATCTCTAGTTTAACTTTAGTTTACATTGTCATCTCAATGAATTATGCCAGAGATCTTTTGGATCTTTCTATGATAAATGTTTGATGGACTACAAAAGTTGTTGATAGATTTAAGAAAGTATGAATTGTGAAATGCAATTCACACTTTACAGTTTTTCTCAACAGAAACAAATTCAGCCTTATACTTTAATACTTCTGTCCATGCCTGCTTGATGGAAACAAGTCACTGCATTCTATATGATTAGGTTTTCCACATTCTGTTAGCGAGAAACTATGTCGTTCCACATTCTATCATCGGAGAATTAACAAACCATCTTGTTGTCTACACAAAAACATTGGACAATTTTTCTAAGTATGTGCACATGGAGAATAATGTTTGTTTGAGAGTAATTTGTTGTTTATTTTAGGCGAATGGACTCACATCCACCTGGTGGTTTCGTAAATTACTTCCACACTCCACAATTTTCTCCCTTCCCGCAACGACCTCATCCATCGAATTTATCCCTTCCCCAACCTTTTCCTACTGGACAACAATGTTCAGTGAATTTTCATTTTGTTGGTGTTCCTCCGAACCATGTTCCATTCTCGCCACCACAAACACCACTTGGAAAAGGGAGTCCATCTCCATCAGTGTCAGATTCGGAAAAAGGAGCTCCATCACTAACAATGTTTTGCAAAAAAAAGGCCAAGTTCACATTGATGTTGACGGTGATGATGATGTCGAGCCTGGTAGGACTGATAAGTGATTGGGATGGTCAAATGAAGAAGACATAAGATTGGTAATCATTTTACTTGTACAATTTATCTATTTCTAAAGTTGTAATCTATGACATTGAATGATGACTAAATGCTGCATTGAAAATGTAGGTCAGCGCTTGGTTGAATAACACAAATGACCCGATCGTCGGAAATAACAAGAAGAATGATCAATATTGGGATGAGGTTACTACCGTGTACGACATCAACACCCCAAGGAATCGGAGAAGAGAAGCTAGCCAACTTAAGCTCCGTTGGCACCGCATGAAAACAAAGATCAACAATTTCAATGGTTGCTGAAAAACGGTGAATGCAGTGTACCAAAATGGCATGTCAAACGACCAAAAGATGGACAATGCACTGCAGAAGTATCAAACTGATTATAAAGAACCTTTCACACAGGTGCATATGTGGAAGACTCTCCGAGAACAACCAAAATGGTGTGCATATGTGAAGCGAACGGATAAAGAGAAAATAATAGTTCATCGGTGGCGAAGGAAAACACATCACATGATGTAAATGTGGAAGAATAGCACGACCAATTGGTTGCAAGACAGCCAAGGCTGAACGCAAAGGTAAACGCAAGGCGTTAGAGGTGACAGAGGGTATAATTGTGCTTGGAGAAAAACTAGACAAGTTACTTGAAGTTCATGCCACGGGTAGAAAGGAGCGCCAGAAGGTTACAGAAGTGTAGCAACGTTTGTCAACCGAGAAGCTTGAAATGGCAAGGCTTGCACACCTGGCTGCAAAGGAACACAAGGACTCAAAAATGTTTGATATTTACAAAGAACTCCTGTTTGCTAACACTAGCAGGCTGGATGATGATGCGAAGGCTCAATGTGCGAAGGCATTGGAGAGTATGAGAGTGAGTCTGTTTGGCAAAGAAGATTATGAGGTATGATTTTCTAAGGTTTTTTAGTTGTTATTCCCAGAACTGAGTTGATGACAACATTAATTTGTTTACACATCTTGATAGGTAAACCTTCTTTTGATTGGCTGATTAGTGGGATGGAGCATGTTTGGTTGATTTCTGTTGCAATATGAAATCAAATGCTATTTTGGTGTGACGAGCTATGACTTTGTGCTGGCGTAGTTTAAAAGGAGTACACTTTGAACTTATGTAGTTTGGATATAATGTGAGCTTACTGCACTTTACTAGTATGGCAATTTTATCTTTTTGCAACTTGGTCAGTTCTCTCTGTTATCAAGTAGCAATTGCAAGGTGTAATGAAATGGCTTTTGACCATTGTTTAAGTGATTCTCTCTTATCAACTAGCAATTCTAATTTGTCTAGCTCACCATGAGCTGTTCAACTAGGATCAAATGTTTATGTGGGTAAACAGAAATATTCTAGTCATTTGACCCTTAATAGGATATTTCTAGTCATTTGACCCTTAATAGGACCAAGTATACCTTTGCCTGTAGTTTTTGAACCTCTTGCTTTAGAAGTTCATTTGCATCCCTGAGGCTCTCAAAGCTTATTGTAGAACCTGAGTTAAGGTCAGCTGCTCCACTTAAAAGAATGTCTTTCGGGTGCAAAATTGCAAGGAATTATTGGTGAATAGTCAGGCTTCTTTGTTTGCTTTCCTGCCTTCACATCTAAATTCTTGATCACATCTGAACTAGTAGCTGATGCAACTCTGTTTGCCGTTGTGTCCATTCTCTCAGCCTTATTATCACTTGGTAAGTGGGGTATAGTGTTCCTGTTATAGCTAACACCGAAATTCAAAACTTTACTTAGTTTTAGGTAACATGAATCACATACAAGCCAAGAATATGGTAATTTCTCCTCTCTGCTTGTAGTGTAAACATGCCTGGTTTGCAGTGTATGTGAAGTGTGAACACCAACTTGCTACTAGATAAAAAAACATAATCAAGTGTAAACACCAACTTCAGAAATAGTATGAAAGGATTGCTTGCATGTATGTGAAGTTGTGAACACCAACTTGCTCATAGTATGAAAGGATTGCTTGTATGTATGTGAACACCAACTTGCACACCTCCCATAATATGAACATTGAGCACTACATGCATGTATTCTATAGGACTCCTCTATATATTCTTGGACTATAGGAAGCACATAGTCACATACCAAAGCTTCTTCGTCTTGCTAGGACTCCAATTCTTTCTCCACAACATGTCCCATCAATCAGATTCCGATCTCGATGACACAAACATCATAGATCCAACTGACATATACACACTAGATGATTACCTTGCAGAGGAAGATGTCTTAGACTCTTTCACTGAGCAGATCGCTGTGCATTTGAAGGCTAGCCTTGATGCTTTTAAAATAGGGACATCTCGTAGCCAAAATGGTCTAAGGAGGTATGTGAATAGACCTCATGAACAATGTCATCATCAACTAGTTGTGGTTACTTCTCTGAAAACCCACTCTACTCTGATAGAACCTTCCGTACAAGATTTCAGATGACAAGGCCTATGTTTCTACATATCGTCAATGCACTAGGTGAATGTTCTCCATATTTCACAGCAAGGACCGATGCCCTTAATCGACAAGGGCTCTCACCATTGCAGAAATGTACAGTGGTTATTCGCCAATTGGTGAATCGTAGCCCTGCAGACCAACTCGATGAATACCTGAAGATCGGAGATAGTACTGCAATGGAGTGCATGAATATGTTCGTGCAAGGCATGATTGATAAGTTCGGTACTGAATATTTGCGACGCCCTACACCAGGGGATGTGGAGCGTTTACTGCAAATTGGTGAGAGTCGTGGCTTTCCTGCAATGTCAGTCAGCATCGACTGCATGCACTAGCATTGGGAAAAATGTCTCGTAGCCTGAAAAGGTCAATTCACTCGTGGTGATCACAGTGTCCCTACGATCATAAATGTCCCGTAGCCTGGAAAGATTAATTCACTCGCGGTGATCACGGTGTCCCTACGATCATTCTAGAGGCAGTTGCTTCACAAGATCTTTGGATATGGCATGCCTTCTTTGGTGTTGCTGGATCCAACAACGGTATCAACGTGCTTACTCAATCGCCATGGAAGAGTTGAGAGAGCAAGCTCCTCGGTGCAATACTATGTCAACGGGAGGCAATACAATAATGGTTACTACCTTGTAGATGGAATATACCCAGAATGGACTGTATTCGTTAAGACAATATCCCTCTCGCAGATAGAGAAGGACAAGTTGTTTGCACAATATCAAGAAGGAGCAAGGAAGGATGTTGAACGGGCGTTTGGTGTCTTGCAAGCTCATTTTTCTACTTCACGTCGACCAACTCGTCTATATGAATGGGGAAATCTAGAGAAAATCATGCTATCTTGCATAATTCTCCACAACATGATAGTCGAAGACGAGAGAGATATGGTTGGCGTTCCTCTTGATTTGAACGAGACTCCAAGCACATCGACCGGTCTACCATTGGAAATATCTCATGATGATATCCTTGCATTTGCAGACATACTACAGAGAAATTCCAATATTCGGGCTCACCCAACTCATACCTAATTTAAAAGGGACATGGTTGAGCATATTTGGCAAAAGTTTGGGCACAACTAAAATAGTTAGGCTTATTTTCAGTGACATTATTTTATAACTTTTTTATTTGGTTATTATACCATTTCACTTTGTTCTATTTCGTTCATTCCATATAAACGTAAAAGTTAATTGATCAATTGTGTATATATGAACAATGTGTATGTGATTATCCAGCTAGCCACACAGAATATATAATGGGTTTACAATGGATCTTTTCTCACATGCAACAATAAATACTCTTGTTGTCATTTAGATACAAGTTATACATACCATGTATTGGGATAATTGCATATAAGCATTCATTTAATGCGTTCTATACATTGGGAGTGCCCTAACCGTCTCCAGCACATAATTGGCACTCTATCCGTTGGTGTCGTTTTGGAGGTTTGTCTAGTTAAAATTTTAAAACTTTTGTAATATTATATATATTTTTAGAA
Organism: Otatea glauca; assembly: GCA_036346275.1. Classification (NCBI taxonomy): domain Eukaryota; kingdom Viridiplantae; phylum Streptophyta; class Magnoliopsida; order Poales; family Poaceae; genus Otatea; species Otatea glauca. The sequence continues at coordinate 20,118,332 of CM070714.1, read as the reverse complement.
CTACAAAAATGAAGCATTAAAGACTTTAGAATGTGTCATTGTCTAAAGCAACCTCTATTTTATGCAACTTAATTAGAGCATGCCGCTCCTGAGTTACCCATTTTCTGCGATCTGCTCAAAAACTTACATAAAAAGCCTCATAACAAATTCCTCCCGAAAAAAGCAAATTTCATGGAATATTATTTTAAAATGATGTTGAATTAAAGGAAAACATTTTAAAAAAAAACTAGAACGTTGTTATTAGAACTTGCAATATCTAGTCAATTTGGAAAGTAGCGCTGCTATGCGTAAAAACAAATTGTGTGTGAAGCATTTTCCTCAATGAAAGAGGAGCTTAATTTTAAGCACACCAGGTGGACCTCCCGCGCTTTACTACAAGGCCGATTGGGCTTTCATAACATAATTATTTGAAATATTATTGTCGAGAGGGATGAAATTAATTAATGTGATGTATGATGGAAAATATTATTTCAATTTTGAAGTCAATGCGAGAATAATAAGGGCCTGTTTGTTTTTGCTTTAGATTCTCTAAAAGCTGATTCTGGATTGTAGTCGTAGATAAGCCGATTCTTAAAAACATGGAATTCAAAAGCACATATGAAATGAATTGCGGATTCTAGTGTATATGGGTGGGCTAGATTGTGAGAATCGGATTGTAGAATCGAGCTGTTTGTTTTTTATTCTGCTTTTGGGCCAGAATCCAGAATCAAAAGCTAAAACAAATAGACCCTAAATATATGTTTCATTTAATTCGCTCATGTGAAATTATTTTACTAAATTGGTATATAATTAAGTATATTAACATATAACATAATACATATTATTGCACTAATACTTTTGCCTACATTGTTATGGATAAACATTTATGTAGGCTTATATGGATATGCACGAACTACAATATTTATAAAGCACGAACTATATGCACAGTGTATTATTTTTCTTCCATATTAGAGCACAACCTTTAGTAAAGTCTCTGTGGCCAGAGTGATGGCCAAACGGGCCGCCGTGCTGGCCCACATGTTGAGGCCACGGTTCAAGCACAACCTAGGTGGTTCTCATGTCGTGCCATGCCAGCATGAGCCCTAGTGGGCCGTGCCGTGCCAAGGTCAGCCTGTTTGGCGCCAAACATTAAAAAATTTCAGAAAAATAGGTCGCAACAAACCTAAACGTGCCTAAATGGGCCATGTCGTGCCGTACTAAACATGCCGAATGGACCGCAAATGACCTAAACGTACCTAAATGGGCCATCCCGTGCCATGCCTTGCTAAATGTGCTGAGTGGGCCGCAACAGCTAAATGGGCCAAAACAGTGGTGCAGTGCTAGCCTGGCACTATGCGTGTCATGCCGTGCCGGCATGCCGGGTCAGGGCTACAACCCAAGCACAGCCCGTTCGCCGACCCAGCCTATTTACATTTAGATCGTGTCATGCCTAGGCCATACCCACAATCCCGCCCCACGGGCCGGCCCAGTTAGCACGTGCTGGACATAATCTTGTTGTATTGCTTGAAAATAGGAGTGGAGTTAGTGGTGTGAGCTAGTTGCCTGGCCCATTATTTAAGTATGTTGTAATCTACAGTTTGTTTTAGAGTGTGGGTGAATAAAATAAGAAAAAACAGGAGAGTATAGTTGAGTTGCCACATCTCCACAAGTTATGTGTGTTCTTCCACCTTCCACACGTTATTCTTGTGTTAGATGTGTCCACGAGAAAACGTGTGTATCGATCCTATGAGATAGGCCAACACGGCCCATCTAACCATCTCTAGGCCGGACTTCTAGACTATCAAATGCAAATTTCACTTTGATATACAACTTGTGCCGGTGGAAGAGCCAGAATTTCTACCCCCTAGTGATTACCTAATCAAAATTTTGAAATCTAATTGTTAACAACTCTACAATAGTACGTCGGTACTATCAAGATACTGTGCCGAGGACCTATTTGTCCTTGGAAATATTCTCAGTTTTACTTGAGAGAGCAAAGCATATTACCTGTGGAGTAGTATTTGACAATAACAGGAATAACAAAATCGGAAATAGCATCCTCACGTGTATGCAATGTAATTCTTATCACTGTTACAACATGATAATGCAAAATTTGCAAGATTTTTTGCACTATCTTTAGAGGACTCAACTTCAGTCCATACTGTCTGTGGTTAAAATTCCCAATCATGCTGCGAAAGGTGCAGGGGCGTAGGACTTCCGAATCACTTCCGCCAGGTCGATTTGTTTTGGCCACTTGAGAGGGGACACGAGATTTAATTAGAGCGGTTTGAAATTTGCACGTATCTTTAATTCTCTCTCATGTGGGAATTTATCAAGTCATTCGATCAGTTTTCAACTGTGTCATGTGGGAATTAGTTGATCGTTCAGTTTGCAAAGAATGAAGATAAAATTTCATAGCTGTTTTTTTAATGATGTGGCCTAAGCAGAGGCTAAATAATACAAGAGCATGTACAATGGTACATGTTAGTTGTTTGTAAGCCTATGACATATAGGATTTTAGGTGATGTCGAGGCGAGAGAAGGAAGGGAGAAAGATGATGTTTACTGTTTAACAGACGATCTTATAGTTGGGTTTATATCATGTGTATATTTATATAGACAATCTATTAATTATATGAAAGACTATTACAGAAAAATATGTAAACAATACATTATATGAGTTGTCTTTAGCCGTATCTATAGATGACATGGAGGTGTATACAGACATCCACCGTCTATACCACTGTATATACCCTAAGAGAGAGAATTTACGGAATGCCAAGTGCCAACGCATCTATAAAACTGGAGTGCTGTGAATGGCAGGGCAATTCTCCTTTGGCAAGGACAGACCGGCACTCTCGCCGTCGGCTGCCGCCGGCCGGACGGCTGCTGTCGATCTCCATGCAGGCCAGAGGAGAATCGCACTGTGATTCTCACCCTCATCACACCAAACACTCGAATTTTGCCTTGTACTACCGTGTGTGCATGCTACACTCGTCATCTCCTTCCTTTTCTTCCTTACCGAATCACCCTGTGTTCATGCTCTCTGCAATGCCAGCCACCTATATATGCTGCAAGGACCGGACAAAGATGAGAAGACGAAATCTGGATATACCCCGGCATATGCTACCAGATCAGAAGTGTTCTTGGGAAGCTTGTCTTTAGCTGCATGTACATGTGCCATCCTTGCTGCCTTTGGTGTCGCACCATGGAAAGTGCATGCATGCCTAGTCCCCTCTCTCGCTCTCACACACACAAGTACACAACTAATATAGTGCCCGTGCTAACGCTACGACGGCAGTACATCCGCTTATCAATTAAATGAGAAGATAAGTATGAATATAACACTTAATAATAAATAATCACAGTGCCCGTATGCGAATACAAAAATGAAGATATAACACTCAATAATTTTTTTCGCTAAACGTTTCCCGTATGCTCTTAAGATTTGTTCTTATGTCTTGAGGGATGTTTTCTGTGCACTCATTCCACTAGTATTTTAGTATTTCAATTAAGAAACACTTTCTGAGGATAGGTGAACCCTATAAGTTCATTGTAGAGTATCATAAGTATAGACCTATTTTACAACCTTATAAAAAGTGATTAATAAAATAGAGAGTATCGACCATGCAGATCCGTGCATTAAACTGTTGACCATTTCAGATGTGCATGAAGTTCATGACCAAATAACCTGTCAAGTTCTTGCACAACATTTAATAATTTCAACACATGGAGAGCGCTAATTTGTTCTCCCACGCTTGAATTTTTCAGTGGCCACCGAGCATTTCTTTTTTTTTTGCCAAAATTATCAACCGGACGGGCACAGCTTGATTGTTTTTTTTCGGGAATTTTTTACTGTATTGGCATCATCGTTATAATTATTTTTCAAATCAGACTCTCGCGGCGATGAATTTGCGATTGTAGCCTCGAGCCGGAAAAATTCAACGGAGCGGTGACACGGTATTATTTACCAGCGCCAGGCTCGAATTTTTTACTATATTAGTATCGTCGTTATAAATTTTTTTTGAATCAGGCTCTCGGGCCATGAATTTGCGATTGTAGCCTCGAGACAGAAAAAATAAGCGGAGAGGTGCTAGAATTTTTTTTCCCGCGGTCGAGAAGCACTGTAATTTTTTTCCACGCCCAAAATTATCTAGCGGCCGGGCAGAGCTTGGTTTTTATTTTTTTTCGTGCCTGAAATTACCCATCGTCCACTGGATAATTTTGAACGTAGGAAAAATATTTCAACACCTCTCCGTTGAATTTTTTCGGCTCGAGGCTACAATCGCAAATTCATCGCCGTGAGAGCCTCATTCGGAAAAAATAATACCGCACTGCCCCGTCTCCTGGTTTCCTTTTCTCAGCACGTAATATATGGTCCTTCCCTTTTCCAGGACGTTTGTTTCCTTTTCCTTTATTCCAGGACGTTTGTTTTCTTTTCCTTGATGATGCTGGAGGTCAGGGGGGTCTGTTGTGGGCCACAGGGATGATTAGACACGCTAAACAATGGCCATCGGATGTGGGTGAGTAAAACTGAGGAAAGATTTGAGAGGTTAATTTTGATGGAGGCAAGTTTCTGAGGACGTTTCGCTGGGTGCACGAATATTGGGCTATCCCTAGTGGGATGCACTATTTAGGGTGGACGTAGAAAAGAATGTTTACGTGTATTATAAAAGGGTACTAGTATAGCGACCGTGTTAACGCTACAACAGTAGTACACCCGCTTATCAATTAAATGAGAAGATAAGTATGAATATAATAATAAATAATCACAGTGCTCGTATGCGAATACAAAAATGAAGATATAACACTCAATAATATTTTTCGCTAAACGTTTTCCGTATGCTCGATGTTTTCTGCATACTCATTCCACTTGTATTTTAGTATTTCAATTAGAAACACTTCTTTAGGATAGGTGAACCCTGTAAATACATTATAGAGCATCATCAGTATAGATCTACTTTACAACCTTATAAAAAGTGATTAATAAAATAGAGAGTACCGACGATGCAGATCCGTGCATTAAACTGTTGACCATTCCAGATGTACATGAAGTTCATGACCAAATAACCTGTCAAGTTTCTGCACAACATTGGTACATATCGATCATCAGTTCATGAGCTAGCAAGCACTTGAGGCTAAGTTGGACTTAAACAGTTGTGTATGTACCTTTGTCCAGGCATGAAAGAGTCGACGTCGCCGTCGCCGCACGCGTGCGTATGTGTGTACGCTGACGTCGCCGGTTGTCGCCACCGTCGCCATTGCCGCACGCCTGCGTATGTATGTACGCCGACGTCGCCAACCGCTATCACCACACGTAAAAGCCTCGCGGCCTTGCCGAACAGCGGGAGGTATGGCACCTCCATCCCAGCGTTTGGGCGTTCTTTAGTTAGGAATTCCCGGGACCTGCGCAAGGAATACAGGAAAGGAAGGCATGGATTCAGTTTGTGTTTTTTTAAGGATTCTGGTGTATATGAGATCATGCAAGAAAGAAAGGATGTGAAGATATGAGTGTCTTTTTAAGCGCCTGCAGCAACTTTATCTTGTGATCATATTGTACGTACTACATATTTGGAAGGAGAGCGAATCAAACAAGGAAATAAACAGGGAGAATCCGCATGCAAGGAAACCAGACTTGAATTTTTTACTGTCCTGGCCAAAACTGTACGTACTACATATTTGGAAGGAGAGCGAATCAAACAAGAAAATAAACAGGGAGGATCCGCATGTAAGGAAACCAGACTTGAATTTTTTACTGTCCTGGCCTCGTGATCGTATTTTTTTCGAATATGACCCTTCTCGAGAATTTTTTTACCGATCTAGCCCCATAGAGCCTAATTTCAGCGCACGGAGAGCGTTGATTTTTTTTTTCATTTTTTATCCACGGAACCAATGATCCGTGAGTCTTTTAATTTTTTCAATTTTTCTCACGGAACCAAATACCATGAGCTACTGTTTATTTTTATCTTTTTCATCATGGATCCAGTGATCGGCGATCACAGTTTATTTTTCTATATTTTTTCGGAATTATTCAGTGGACGAGCATTGTTTGAATATTTTCTTATTTTTTCTCCCACACTTGAATTTTTCAACGGCCACCGAACATTTATTTTTTCCCAAAATTATCAAGTGGACGGGAACCGCTTGATTATTTTTTTATTATTTTTCGAGAATTTTTTACTGTATTGGCATCATCGTTATAATTTTTTCCGAATCAGACTCTCGCTGCGATGAATTTGCGATTGTAGCCTCAAGCCAAAAAAAATTCAGCGGAGCGGTTGCGTGGTATTACTTACCAGCACCCAGGCTCGAAGTTTTTACTATACTAGTATCGTCATTATAATTTTTTCTGAATCAAGCCCTCGCGGCGATGAATTTGCGATTATATCCTCGAGACAAAAAATCAGCGGAGAGGTGCTAGAATTATTTTTTTCACGGTTGAGAAGCATCGTAATTTTTTTCCCATGCCCGAAATTATCCAGCGGCCAGGCAGAGCTTGGTTTTTATTTTTTTTCGTGCCTGAAATTACCCACCGCCCGCTGGATAATTTCGAACGTGGGAAAAAAATTCCAGCACATCTCCGTTGAATTTTTTCTGCTCGAGGCTATAATCGCAAATTCATCGCCGCGAGAGCCTGATTCGGAAAAAATTATAACGATAATGCCAATATAGTAAAAAATTCGAGCCCAGGCGCTGGTAAATAATACCGTCTCCCGGTTTCCTTTTCCCAACATGTAATGTATGGTCCTTTCCTTTTTCAGGATGTTTGCTTCCTTTTCCTTGATTCCAGGACGTTTGTTTCTTTTTCCTTGATGATGCTGGAGGTCACACTAAACAATGGTCATCGGATGTGGGTGAGTAAAGTTGAGGAAAGATCTGAGAGGTTAATTTTGATGGAGGCAAGTTTCTGAAGACGTTTCGCTGGATGCACGAATGTTGAGCCATCTCTAGTGGAATGTATTATTTAGAGTGGAATACTTACGTGCATTATAAAGGAGTATAGATAGAAACACACATCGGTTGTTGCCATGCAAAAGCAACATCACTTTCCAATATTCTTCATTTCAACTTCGTCGAATTGCTAGTACTAGTTATATATATTGTTCGTGACCATGAGTGCGTGAGTACTGAGTAGTACAAGCTGTACTTGCAAAGATTGGAGGCTCACAATCACATCGCATCCTGTGGACCATGGTCAATCCCATCTTGCCGGTGGAATGAGATGCACAAGGCTAGCTGTACGTGCGAGCTTTTGCTTGTGCGATTCTGCCTAGTCGTAGGACATTCTCATGGATCTTCTTCTCCTAGCTAGTCATGACGATCAATTCCCATTTAGCTTCTCATGGCCAAGAAATACCTAGCGATCGAGATGTGTGGCTCAATTGGCGCGTGAATGAAGTGAAGAGCTATTCGCGCTCCGAAAGGCCGACTATCCCAGCTGCTAAGGGCGTGTTTGTTACCTACGTGCCCTTCCTTAGTCGATAGAAACACCTACCGATGGAGATGCAGGCCCATGCATGTATCACTTGCCTCCCACGGAGGAACAATCTACTAATACATATAGCTACTAGTATAGTGTCTGTGCTAACGCTACGACGGTAGTACACCCGTTTATCAATTAAATGAGAAGATAAGTATGAATACAACACTTAATAATAAAAGAGAAATTTAGAATTTTAAATGAATTTAGAAAGAAAAACGGAATTAAATGGAGGTCGAATGAGCGAAAACGGGCTCCCAAAAGATTTTAAATCAAGAAAGAGAAAGAAAAAAGAATTTTCTGATTTTAGATTATTTTTTTTGCAGCTTCCACAGAGAGCACAACGTGCTCTCTGGGCTTGGCCAGCACAAGGGGGAGGGAAGGCCAGGGGTGGCCGACCGGTCGCGGTGGGTCGACACTGGTGCAACGAGATCGCCGGCACTGGCGCCTGCGAGGGAGGAGTCACAGTTGCAGTGAATTTCGCCGAGAAAGATGACGGTGATGACTTGGATTACCTCTAAAATCCGGCGATCTTTAAAAGAGGGAGCACTTGGGGATTTACGCAATGCGATGAGGTGGAAGAGAGCTCGCTGGCTTTTATAGCCCCGAAACAAGCATATTTATGAAAACCATAATTTGGGATCAAATCAGATTGGGAAGAAATTTTGGCAATAAAGCACGAAATTCGGGGAATTAACACCATAGATGGAAAGAGAAGATTTGGTGCGGGGTTGATGAAGCTTTGGAGCTTCTTTCTTGCTTTAATGGAGGGAGGGAAGAGAAGAAGCTTCTCTGGTCTGAGCTGTAGCTAGAAGAAGTTACAGGTGGGTTGCCTTCATTTTTTTTAAAATATAGAAGGATTTTTGAAAAGATAGCATATTAGGTTAAAAAATTCTAGAAAAATTCTCAAAAAAACTTTCAATTATTTTGTACTTAATAAAATTATTTTCAAAAAAATTAAATTATAAATTTGCCGAGGCACGACGGCCGCGAGGTCGTCGACCAGCAACCTCGTCGCGTCGGCAAAGCCACCGATGGCGACAGTGGAGCCATTGCAGACCTGCGTTCTCCCAGCCGCGCTGCCCCGGCCGCCGCGTGCAATCTCCTGGTTTCCTTTTTCCAGCACGTAATGTATGGCCCTTTCCTTTTCCAGGACATTTGTTTCCTTTTCCTTGATTCCAGGACGTTTGTTTCATTTTTCTTGTTGATGCTAGAGGTGAGGGAAGGTCTGTTGTGGGCCACAGGGATGATTTCAGAAAAATATAAAAAAATAAACTGCGCTCGCAGACCGCTAGATCCGCAAGAAAAAAAGATAAAAATTAAATAAGGTGCTCGCGCATACCGGTTCCGCGAGAAAAATTGAAAAAAATTAAACAAAGACTCACTGCATCGTTGGTTCCTTAGATAAAAATGAAAACAAAAATTCAGCGCTCTCCGTGCGCTGAAATTAGGCTCTATGGGACTAGATCCGTAAAAAAGTCTCGAGAAGAGTCATATTCAGAAAAAAATACGATCACAATGCGAGGACAATAAAAAATTCAAGTCTTGTTTCCTTGCATGCGGATCCTCCCTGATTATTTCCTTGTTTGATTCGCCCTCCTTCCAAATATGTAGTACGTACAATTTTGGCTAGTAAAAAATTCAAGTCTGGTTTCCTTGCATGCGGATCCTCCTTATTTATTTCCTTATTTGATTCGCTCTCCTTCCAAATATGTAGGTGGGGGAGGTCTGTTGTGGGCCATAGGGATGATTAGACACACTAAATAATGGCTATCGGATGTGGGTGAGTAAAGCTGAGGAAAGATCCGAGATGTTCATTTTGATGAATGCAAGTTTCAGGGGACATTTTGTTGGGTGCACGAATGTTAGCCATCTCTAGTGAGGTGCATTATTTAGGGTGGACGTAGTAAAAATTGCTTACGTTCATTATAAAGGGGTATAGATTATATTATTAAATCGATAGAAAGAGAAGCCCTCGTGTTCGCTCTCAAGGCTAAAAAATTTCTAAATTAATAGTGAAAAATTAGAAAAATAAGCATCGTCAATTATAATGAGTCCATATTATAGCCAATGTCAGGTAGGATACAAAAATAACTAAAATTAAGAATAAAAAATAAAATTAGCAATGTGATTTCTATAAAAATTCGTAAATAAAATCCCTAAATAAATATAATTCAGAATAAAAACTAAACAAACATTAGCAATTGGATTTGTGTACTAATAAAAATTATTAAAATTTAAAATAAAATAAAATAAAATTAGCAATTTAAATTTTGACACACATTCCAAAATAAAAACACTAAATAACTGTCGCCAAGTTTCGCGGCGAGAGATCATTTGACGAGGAAATTAGTAAGTGGGTGTTGCAACAAGAGAGCGTCCCCCATCAAAGAATTAGGCCTGAAATTGACTAAACGGATTTGTTTACGGCCGCAAGACTTCTCGTCTGAAAAGAACAAAAACGAAAATGTTTGCGGCCATATGCACAGCGGCTCTTCGTCGCGTAACAGGGTCCACGTAGGCCTCGAACAAAAAGCGCGAGATCTATCTCGGAATAAAGCGAGGATTTTTGGCATTTCAGAAACCCTTTTTCTCTGCTTGTGCCTCCATCCATCCATGGCATCGGCTACAATGCGTCGAAAGGGAAAAGCAGCATGTCCTGCCGGATATGCCGTTTCCGGCAGGGCATAAATACGCGGCGCCGTCGCCTGTCCTCCCCGCAAATTGACAACACCGACAACAGCTCAAAACAAAGCTCATGCATGCCGATCATGGGACGGAAGAGGGTTTTAGTATGCATGTAGTGACAGACGATGACGATCAGTGAATGAGAATGCAGTGCGTGTGAAGGTGAATTGCAGGGCAACTACTCCGTTGGCAGAGGGAGGAAAAATGGACGGATTGCTCCCTAGTCCATCCCTGTCTGCCAAAGGAGATTTGCTCGGCGATTCACCCCCACTTTTCCCATGTCTCTGGCTGTGCAAGCCGATGGAAGAATTGCTGGTCTCTCCGTTATGATGCAAACAAAGAGTCGGTTTGCGAGTCGTTGCATTTGTGCTGCGCTGTGAATTTTTTTTACCTACTACAGTAACGTTTAGCAAATTTTAGTTCTACAAATATGTATTACGGGAGAAGTTGCTTCTGATTGTGGAAGAATCAGGTCGGACCGGCTGCAACTTCAAGGTTCTGGACCCGACCGGCAAGAATCAGGTTCCAGCCAGATTCTGATTCTATGTAAAGGGCAGCTTCTGATTATGGGAGAAACTGTCCAGAATCCTCCCATTCGACAAACAATCCGCTCTTTTTTTTTTAAGTAGAAGTGTGCAGAAGCTATCTCAAACAAGGCCTAAGACCTTGTTTGGGAGGCTTAAAGTCAACTTCAACTTCTAAAAAGCTTGTAAGTCTCCTCCAAACAGCTCAGCTTTTAAGCTGCTTTTGACATAAGTAAAAAATCATATATAACTAACAAAAGCTAAAAGCTAAAAACTGGGTTGCACGTACTTTTGACCTTGTTTGGGAGGGCTTAAAGCCAGCTTCAGTTTCTGAAAAGCCAGTAAGCCCCCTCAGCTTTTAAGCGACTTTTGATATAAGTTAAAAGCCATATATAACTAACAAAAGCCAAAAGCTGGACTGAACTTGTTTTTACAGCTTATTTCTAAAAAAAATTAACTATTTATTAAACGATCTCTTATAAAAAAACTACAGTCACTTTTCAACTTAGAAAGCTAAAAAGCAGCTTTTTAGAAAAGCTACGTCACCCCAAAACAGACCATTTGCAGCTTATTGCGGGAGAAAATTAGCTATTTATTAAACGCTCTCAATTCAACGAAACCGAAGCTAAGTAGGATAGCCCATTGTCGAAAGCCTACTTGGCCCAAAGAAGCCTGTCCGAAAATCCCCTTGGTCCCTCTCAGTCTCTCTCCGCACCCTAGGGTTGCTCTCTTTAAACCCCGCGCCGCCACCCGCCTCCTTTCTCAACACCAGTACACCACCATCTCCCCGCCGCCGCCGTCGAAGACCCGGCCGTCTCCTCCCATGGTTGCGCCCCTTCCCTTCCCACCCTAACGTTTCCTCGTTCTCGTTCTTCCTGTGAAGCTAACATTTCTGTGTGTGCGCGTGCGTGCGTGTGCAGGCGTCGGAGAAGAAGCAGTCGAACCCGATGCGGGAGATCAAGGTGCAGAAGCTCGTCCTCAACATCTCCGTCGGGGAGAGCGGCGACCGCCTCACCCGCGCCTCCAAGGTGGCCTCATCCCCCGTGCCTTCACGCACCCCCTGTACCAGCCGATTCTTGAATGAATCCTCACTGATGCCATGTCATCTCGCTTCGGTTCTTGCAGGTGCTGGAGCAGCTCAGCGGGCAGTCGCCGGTGTTCTCCAAGGGTATGTTACCATTCCAAGCTTTGCTTTGTTGTCTATTCCAACGGCGTCCGAAAATTTCTTTCCTTGTGTTTGACACTTTGCTGTGGCTCGTCGTCTCAAGCGAGGTACACCGTGCGTTCGTTCGGCATCCGGCGTAACGAGAAGATCGCGTGCTATGTGACGGTGAGGGGCGAGAAGGCGATGCAGCTGCTCGAGAGCGGGCTCAAGGTGAAGGAGTACGAGCTGCTCAGGAGGAACTTCAGTGACACCGGCTGCTTCGGCTTCGGTATCCAGGAGCACATTGATCTTGGCATTAAGTAAGGCCCTCTTCCTTGGCTAGAAACTGTTTGCATTGTGGGATGCGATTATGTCAATGATGCATCTTTGTTTGCTTTGTCTTTTATTGGTTATGATACAGCGTTGCTGTTAGAAGCTTAAAAATGTTTTGAGTATTGCATTTATCGCTAATGCGTATCCCGTTCTCATATTGATATGTTGTCACCTAGGATATTGTCTCACATTGAATGAATGATGTTTGTGTTGATTTTTGTAAGTTGTAGATGGGTTTTCAATTCTATATGAGTAAAGCTTGAGCTTGTTTTTCGATTTCTCTTGGGTCATTCACTTGATACCTAGGGATTACTGGTGTACAGTACGGACGTGTATTTAACAGAGGCCTAGATATGATTCTTGATAGTTTAGGTGACAATGTTATTGCAATAGGCGCTCAAATTTAGAGAAACCCGAATTCATGAAACATCACTCAGCTGGTAACTGTACTGTAAATTCTTTTTCTAAAAAAAAATTGGCCAAGAGCTCTTCTATTCACTATAGAAGAAGAACAACAGCCGGGCTACAAACGCACCCACACACGCCTAGACACGCACTGCACCACGGCTCGCGAGCGACGGTTCCGAGCCGAGGCTCGAACACACGACCGGCCGATTGCACACCCGCAGTCTTGCCAACCGACCTACAGCTGGTGCTCACTGTACTGTAAATTCTTAGATGGGCCACTGGAAAAAAAAATCTTATCGTTGAGCATAATGCTTGTTCTGGAATTTTGTTGTTAGTCCAGTTTATTTATGCAACTAAGGTCACCTGGTATTACAAACATCAGGGCATATGTATTTATGGTATCCTTTTCATATTTACGAACTGAAATGATATAAATCGAACGTCAATTTATCCCTCAGTTCCTGTCCGTGTGGCGATGCTTGATAGTACATGGATGTACGAATAGCTGTTTAATGTCTGAATATCCATTTGAATGCCATACATCAGCTGTGCATGGCAGATGATAGAGAGAACTACCTTGTGATTTTTGTACTAGCTATATGCCAATGCAAAGTTTGATCTTTTTTAGCAGAATAGCTTTCATTGTGCTGTGCTTTTAATTGATGTTTTTAGCGCAACCACATAGCTGAACCTCTGTCGTGTTCTGCAGGTACGATCCCTCAACAGGTATCTATGGAATGGATTTCTACGTCGTACTTGAGCGTGCTGGCTACCGTGTCGCCCGTCGCCGGTGGTGCAAGTCTCGTGTTGGGATCCAGCACAGGGTGACCAAGGAGGACGCCATGAAGTGGTTCCAGGTCAAGTACGAAGGAGTTATCCTCAACAAGGCACAGGCTAATACATCTTAAAATCTTACCTGTAGGCGCAGCTGTCAGAACCTTTCTCTCGTTGCGAACAGAAGTCCACCTTGCAAGTCTATGTTCGCTTGATGAATTCTCTGGCCAGATGTTTTGTCAATTACCTGAAGCTAAAAGCTTGACCTATATTCATATGTTCTTGTCCATGCATACCGGGTAGCTTACTTGTTTGGCCCCATTCACGGTTGCTGAGTTTGATGTCCATGTCTATCCTGTTTTTAATCGACATAATTATCGGCTACTCTTCGTGTTGATTAAATTGAACCTGAGAGGAGGTTCATCTAACACGTATGGGTAGTTTACACGAGGATTTGCACCGATGGTGGCATTTCATCGTATTCATGTAAGCACCAATACCCTGTTGAAACATACGGCGGCATTAGCAAAAAAATTTCATGATGTTAATTCCAAGCATAACCTTGGATCAACATTGACATAATAGCATATGCATAGATACCGATACATGATATTTGATAATATCAAAACAAAACATAAATGCTTATAATCAGGTATTTAAGAATATATATATATTTTTATATAATATAATATAATTACTTGGGACATTGGTGCTTGGAACACCATGATCTAAAAAGGATATTTTTTTTCTATGTATTTTCATGCGAATTTTTTTGAAAATTTTAGGATGCTGAGTTTAACCAATTTACTAACTAGTTCAAACAAGTTTGAATTGAAATTCAGACTATACTTTCCCTTTTTGATGATAGTTTGGTTGTAGGTATGCGCTGATTTTATATATAAATCAGCAAAGCATGGGATCCAAACTCGTTCAAAATATTTGAATTCGAGTGTATTTTTTCAAAGGTATGTGTTTCATTTGAATTGTTATAGATTGGTATATACCCTAAAACTGGAATTTTTGAAAATTATACTCGAATATGGCTTGAATTTGCACATTTGAAATCATGGTGCCCAGGCACCATAGTGCCCCATAGTTTGAAGAAAATAGACTTTGTAGTGCTTGTCAAGCCGGCAAGCAAGTTGCTAGTTCTCATCCTTCAAAAAGAATCATGTTCACATCTAGACCATTAGAGCTCTTACATATGGATTTGTTTAGCCCAACAACCTATAAGAGCATTTGAGGAAATTCTTATTGACTAGTCATTGTTGATGATTTTTCAAGGTATACTTGGGTGTTCTTTCTAGATGATAAATCCGAAACCTCCGGTATCTTTAAAAACTTTGCAAAAAAGGCTCAAAATGAATTCGATTTTAAAATTAAGAAGATTCGTAGCGATAACGGTTCTGAGTTCAAAAATACAAAAATTGAATATTATTGTGATGAACTTGGAATAAAGCACGAACTTTCCGCCACCTACACTACGGAGCAAAATGGAGTTGTGGAACGGAAAAATCGAACATTAATTGAAATGGCAAGAACTATGCTTGATGAATATGGCACTTCTGATAGTTTTTTGGCGGAAGCCATTAATACCGCTTGCTATGCAACAAATAGGTTCTATTTGCATCGTCTCTTGAAAAAGACCTCTTATGAGCTTCTTGTTGGAAGAAGACCAAATATTTCTTATTTTCGAGTTTTTGGTTGCAAATGCTATATCTTGAAAAAGGGTATTCGACTTTCAAAATTTCAAAGTCGTTGTGATGAAGGTTTCTTGCTTGGATATTCCTCAAATAGCAAAGCTTATCGTGTATTTAACAAAAATAAAGGTTTTGTGAAAGAAACTTGCGATGTTGAGTTTGATGAAACTAATGGCTCTCAAGAAGAGCAAGAAAATTTGGATGATGTAGGTGAAGAAGGATTAAGAGAAGCAATGAAGAACATGACGCTTGGAGACATAAAACCAAAGGAGGATAAACAAGATCAACCTTCATCCACTAAAGTTGAACCTTCCACTTCTGCAACACCAAATCAAGTTCAACCGATTGATGTGGATGAAAAGGAGGGTGATCAACAAACTCATACTCTACCTCAAAGAATTCATCACGGGCTCTCCAAAGATCATCCAATAGATCAAATATTGGGTGATGTTAGTAAGGGTGTTCAAACTCGATCTCGTGTCGCTTCTTTTTGCAAACATTACCCCTTCGTACCTTCATTTGAACCTACTCACATAGATGAAGCTCTAGATGACCCGGATTGGGTAAATTCAATGCATGAAGAACTCAATAACTTTGTTAGGAATGATGTTTAGACTTTAGTGGAAAGACCCAAGGAACACAACGTAATAAGTACAAAATGGGTATTCCGAAACAAACAAGATAAAAATGGTATTGTGGTAAGAAATAAGACTCGGTTAGTGGCTCAAGGATTCACTCAAATCGAAGGTTTCGATTTTGGTGAAACTTTTGCACCCGTGGCTAGATTAGAAGCTATTAGAATCTTACTTGCCTTTGCATCTTGTTTTGATATTAAATTATTTCAAATGGATGTAAATAGTGCTTTTCTAAATGGAGAAATATCTGAATTGGTATTTGTTGAACAACCTCCCGGTTTTGAAAGCTCTAAATATCCAAACCATGTTTACAAACTCTCTAAGGTGCTATATGGTCTCAAACAAGCTCCTAGAGTTTGGTATGAGCGGCTTAGAGATTTTCTACTTTCTAAAGGGTTCAAAATTGGGAAGGTTGATACAACGCTCTTTACAAAAATCATTGATGAAGAATTCTTTGTATGCCAAATCTATGTTGATGATATTATATTTGGCTCTACTAACGAAGACTTTTGCAAAGAATTTGGTGATATGATGTCTAGGGAGTTTGAGATGTTAATGATTAGAGAATTAAGCTTCTTCCTTGGACTTCAAATCAAGCAACTCAAAAATGGAACCTTCGTGAGTCAAACCAAATATGTGAAAGACTTGCTAAAAAGATTTGGCATGGAAGACTCGAAACCCATCAAGACTCCAATGGCTTCCAACGGGCATCTTGATCTAAACGAGGGAGGTAAACCGGTAGACTTAAAACTTTATTGCTCTATAATTGGTAGTTTACTTTATCTCACCGCATCTAGGCCCGACATTATGTTTAGTGTGTGCATGTGTGCTCGCTTTCAAGCTTCCCCTAAAGAATGTCATTTAGTAGCTGTTAAGAGAATTCTAAAATATTTAAAGCATTCCTCAAATATAGAGCTATGGTATCCTAAAGGTGCTAATTTTGATTTAATTGGATATTCGGACTCGGATTATGCGGGTTGCAAACTGAATACAAAAAGCACCTCCGAAAATTGCCAATTCCTAGGTAGATCCCTTATTTCTTGGTTCTCCAAGAAACAAAATTCCGTAGATCTTTCCACCGCCGAAGCCGAATACATATCCGTAGGTAGTTGTTGTGCTCAATTATTATGGATGAGCCAAACTTTAATGGACTATGGAATAGATTTTAAAAATTTGCCTCTATTATGTGATAATGAAAGTGCAATTAAAATAGCCAACAACCCTGTCCAACACTCAAGAACTAAACATATAGAAATTCGTCATCATTTTTTGAGAGATCATGTTAGCAAAGGAGATATTGTAATTAGTCACATTAGAACCGATGATCAATTAGCGGATATCTTAACCAAGCCTTTAGATGAAGCCCGGTTCTGTAAATTGAGGAATGAATTAAATGTCATAGATATCTCAAATGTGGTTTGAGTATTTGGATTTTGCTTAATTTTTATTGGATATTCTTTTGGATTTTATTTAATGCCTTTTAAATTCTTTAAATATAGCACTCCTTGAGGGGGAGTTCTTTTTATGATACATGTGTTTTAAATCTCTAATAGTGCTACATGTTGCAAAAAGAATTAAGTTTCAATCATAATTAAGTCACAAGTCTTGAAAACTTAATATAAGATTTGGATGCAATTGTATATCTTATATAAAATATAAATATCTTATTAGGTATTTTGAATTCTCTGGATATTTACTTCTGTTTTGGCTGATTTCCCGGTAGCACCGCTCATACAAAAGCGGTAGCACCGGAGACCGGTACTACCGGCAAATCTGCGGTAGCACCGGAAAAGTAGGGTTTAGGGGGTTAAGTCCAGTGCGGTGCAACCGTCTTCCTCATCCTCTTCACACCGCACCGTAGCCTTTCTCTCTCTCTCTCCTTTTTCGATTTTGTTCCCCACTCAAATTTCTTCAAAATCATCCGGAGAAATCAAGATTCCTCTCATTTTTCTAATTCTTCATTTGATCCTCTCTCAAAGGTACCGATTCTTGCTCAAAATTTTTGGATTTTTCATGCTCAAATTTCATCTTCATATCATTTTAGGGTTTTTGTGAAAAGTAGCAAAATGTGAGAAATTTTGTTGAAATTTGTGGTTGAAATAAATTTGATAAGGGGTATGTATGCCATTAAGCCACATTTCATGAATCAAATCAATCAAAATCATGAATTCTAACAAATCCCTGCTCAAAACTGCAAATGGCGGTGCTCACGGTCCTCGTCTTTATGCTCGCTTGTGTCCTGCTACCGAACTAGCATAGGCAGTAGCACCGGGTTTGCAGTCAAAGTTGTTCACAAATGGTTATTTTTCACAAAACTCTAAATCTAGGGCATATCCATTGATCTTACTCCTTGAAACTCTTTTTATATCCAGTAATCATATCACAAACGGTTCTAATTAAAAACCGTCTGTGATTACTTATCATTAGAGACGGTTCTATCTTAGAACCGTCTAAGACAAAAGATCATCACAGACAGTTCATAGATAGAACCGTTGTAAGTTCAAGCTCTATTGGTTTTGGTGATTGGTTTAATATTAATGTTTAATCATTGTTTAATGACAAATCTAATCATTATGAGACTAACATGTTTTATTAAGTCTTATTCTTATTAGTCTCATACTTGGATGGAAAATGGAAAACCTAAGGTATGCACTCGTATTCATTTTATTATATAAATGCATACTTAGAATTCAAGTTAAAGTATGAACTCTTCCATTGCTTTAGACCAAATATGTGCATTATGTTTTTAATTCATATATACATGAATGCACACATCTAGGGAGAGTTTATAATTTAACTTGATGTTTCAATTGTATTGATCCATGTCCTCTTGTCATACAATATAAAGGATCAAGACCTTGAAACAATCTTTTGAGTATATATGACTTATGTAGTTATATGCTCATGTCAATTTAAATGAGTTTAAATTGAGTTCGATTGTCTCTCAATCAATCAAAGAACACTTCATCATGTGTTGATGGTGTTTCCTTGTTGATTAAAGACAAGCGAAAAGTTCTTGAGTATAATGAAGTATTAGTTGCATCAAAGTGCTCAAGACAACAATTAATCATTCGAATTAATTTGGGTTGTGCTCAATCGATCTTGGAGATATCCATTATGTGTTAATGGAGTGCGGTGATGAATGAGACAACCGTGTTTGTTGGACTAACATCTTCCATGAGTTGTGAAGTAGGTTAAGTCCAAGATGATGAAGAATCGGGAAGAAGAAGTCATCATGTGTTGATGAGCTTCAAGAGGTGATCCCGAAGTGAAGAGAAGGGCTAGAGAAGGTTCATCATGCGTTGATGACCAAGAAGAAGAAGAAGAGGTGATCCTGGAGAGAAGATGATTGGAAATCATAAAAGCTTCAAGTGGATCAAGTGCGGCAAAGGTATAACTAGCTAGGGCTAAGGATGTGTTCCTAGTCTTTTACCGGTCTCGGTGTTTGGTTGTGAGACCGGGTTGCTTGTTAGGTGTCGTACTATTAAGAGGGGTTGAGTCTTTTAGCTTGAGCTTCATCATGTGTTGATGAACTCGATCCGGTTCAGTCTAGCTCACTCTCTTGGTTTGGTGTTTGCATGAAGCTAACCATTTGGCATGTGTTACAAATGGGTGAAACTTGTGCATTGGATTTTGCATGAGCAAAGTATTTGCATGTGTTGCAAATAAGGGTGCTCATGCTTGCATCTTATTTGAATCTTAATTGATTTGGTTTAAAGTGGTTGCATGGAGCTAGAGATTGCATGTGTTGCAAATAGAGAGCTCATGCACTTGAATTTGTTGTGGTTGTTTGCATGGTGCTAGAGATTTGCATGTGTTGCAAATAGAGAGCTCATGCTTTGGTGTTTTAGCTTGTGATTGGACCATGTGTTGATCATCACAAGGCTAAGCTTGGTTTGGTTGCAAAATGTGTTTTTGCAAAGTGTTGGTTTGTTATTTGCAAATGTGTTTTGCAAATAAGCTGAAAGTTATAAGGTTCGATCCTAGAGCATGTGTTGGCATTTGCAAATGTGTTTTGCAAAGTGTCGGGATCATGTGTTGATCCTTACATGGCTAAGAGGATTGATCTTATAAGTTCGGAGTTTATTTGCGAATGTGTTTTGCAAATAAGTTAGAGTTGTTGTTTGCAAATGTGTTTTGCAAATGAACTTGAGATTATGGGTTTTGATCCTAGAGCATGTGAATAGGGTTTGCAAATGTGTTTTGCAAATTGACTTGATCATGTGTTGATCATCACATGGCTAAGAGGATTGATCTCATAAGTTCTTGGTTTATTTGCAAATGTGTTTTGCAAATAAGTTGTGTTTAATGAGATTCTTTGGAGTATGTGATTAACATATGCAAATGTGTTTTGCATAGTGTTGTGATCATGTGTTGATCCTCACATAGCTCCAAGAATATATCTTTAATGGTTTGGAGAAAAGTTTTGTGCAAAATGTGTTTTCTCCACGAGGCCGGTCGTCATCCCTTGTAAGGCCTGTAGCACCGGGTCCGGTGCTCATGATTTGGCCGTAGCACCGGAGGCGGTGCTACCGTCTCTCGGCGGTGTGATTTTTCCGAGAGAGGTGTTTTTGAGTTCGACCTGAGGCCGATGCAACCGGGGTTGAGGCCGGTGCTACCGCCCGAGCGGTAGCACCGCTCCCAGTTGGCCGGTGTTACCGGTTTTCCTGCAATGGCTAGTTTTGTAGCCGTTGGCGAGGAGGCCGGTGCTACCGGTCCCAGTAGGGCGGTAGCACCGGGTTTGCTGAGTTTTTCCAGATTTCGCCCCCAACGGCTAGTTTTGGCTTGGAGGCTATAAAAGGAGGCTTTGGGGGGCATTTGCTGGTTGCTGAAATCAAGTGCGTGTTCTTGGGGGTGAAGTGCATGTGTTGCCTTCTCCAATTTGCCTTTTGAGCTAAGAGTGAGTCCTAATTGCATGTGTTGCAATTATGAAGTGGATTGAGAGCCTCTTGTGCATGTGTTGCACTTGAGGAGGATCCTTGTGCATGTGTTGCACTTGGTGAGGTTCAAGCGGAAGGGCTTGACTTGTTACTCTTGGAGGTTGCCGCCTCCTAGACGGCGTAGCGACGTCGTGCTTGTGGGAGCTCTCAACGAAGGTTGTGAGAAGCCCCGGCAAAGTTTGTGAAGGTTGGAGCTCGCCTACCCGAGAGGGAAAAGGAGCTACCACTAGTGGATTCGAGGTGGGTGCTCAATTCGTGAAGCCGGTCCAATTCGTTTGGGCTAACCTCAACGTGGACTAGGGGAGATCGGCAAGTCTCCGAACACCACGGTAAAAAGTATCGTGTTTCTTGTGCTTGCATTGTGTTTGTTATTTATGTTCAAGCAATTTATATTCATTGAATTAAATTGATTGATTGCTTGTCTTTAGAATTGCATATTCTTGTTAGAGATATAATTAGTTAGTGCACATAGTGAGGCTAGTTGTTTTAGGCTTTAATTGTCAAAACCTTAGTTTATCGCTTCTGCATTAATATTTGTTAAGGTTTTGGTATTAGGATAATTAGGGGTGAATTGCTTTGTAGAAATTAGCGAGAGAATTTTAAAAGCCGCCTATTCACCCCCCTCTAGTCGGCATCCTCGACCTAACAACCGTCTCTGATATTAGTTTTACTGACGGTTCGGAAACCGTTTGTGATGTGCCTTCTCATCACTGACATATTTTTGCAGACGGTTCACAAAACCGTTAGTGATGAGGTTTTCGAACCGTCTGTGATGAGCTTTTCTGTAGTAGTGAGTTATATATATACTCATATCAATTTAAACGAAGTTTAAATTGAGTTCGGTTGTCTTTCAATCAATCAAAGAACATTTCATCATGTGTTGTTGGTGTCTCTTTATTGATTAAGGACAAACGAAAAGTTCTTGAGTATAACGAAGCATTAGTTGCATCAAAGTACTCAAGACACCTTTAAATCATTCAACTTGATTTGGGTTGTGCTCAATCGATCTTAGAGGCATCCATTATGTGTTAATGGAATGCAAGTGATGATTGAGGCAGCCATGTTTGTTGGACTAACGATCTTCAATGAGTTGTGAAGTAGGTTGAGTTCAAGAAGATAAAGAATTAGGAAGAAGAAGTCATCATGTGTTGATGAGCTTCAAAAGGTTATCCCGAAGTGAAGAAGAAGAGCTAGAGAAGATTCATCATGTGTTGATGAATAAGAAGAAGGAGACTCGATCATGAAGAGAAGATGATTGGATATCATAAAAACTCTAAGTGGATCGCAAAAGACAAAGGTAAAACTAGCTAGGGTTAAGGATGTGTTCCTAGTCTTTTACCGGTCTCGGTGTTTGGATGGGAGACCAGGTTGCTAGTTAGGTTGCCATACTATTAAGAGGGGTTGAGTCATTTAGCTTGAGCTTTATCTTGTGTTGATGAACTCAATCCGGTGCACTCTAGCTCACTCTCTTGATTGCCTTTTGTATAAAGCTAACCATTTGATATGTGTTGCGAATGGGTGAAGCTCGGGCATTGAATTTTGCATGAGGTAAGTATTTGCATGTATTGCAAATAAGGGGGAGCTCATGTTTGCTTCTTATTGAATCTTAATTGATTTGGTTTGTGCATGAAGCTATGGATTTGCATGTGTTGCAAAAGGGAGATAGCTTATGCAATGTTGTTTATGTGATTATTGTTTGGAGCTAAGTTTTGCATGTGTTGCAAAAGGAGAGAGCTCAAGCAATTTGGTTTAAAGTGGTTGCATGGAGCTAGAGATTTGCATGTGTTGCAAATAGAGAGCTCATGCACTTGAGTTTGTTTTGGTTGTTTGCATGAAGCTAAGATTTGCATGTGTTGCAAATAGAGAACTGACGTTTTGGTGTTTTAGCTTGTGATTGGATCGTGTGTTGATCATTATAAGGCTAAGCTTGGTTTGTACTTTGAGTTTGCAAATTGTGTTTTTTCAAAATATGGTTTAATTGAATCTTATCTTAGAGCATGTGAATAGGGTTTGCAAATGCGTTTTGCAAACTGACTTGATCATCACATGGCTCAAGATTTGTTTTTAAGTGGTTGGAGTTGTTATTTGCAAATGAGTTTTGCAATTGAACTAAAAGTTATGGGTTTCGATCCTAGAGCATGTGTTGTCATTTGCAAATGTGTTTTGCAAAGTGTCAGGATCATGTGTTGATCCTTACATGGCTAGAGGATTGATCTCATAGGTTCTCGGTTTATTTGCGAATGTGTTTTGCAAATAAGTTATGTTTAAATGCGATTCTTTGGAGTATGTGAATAGGATTTACAAATGTATTTTGCAAATTGCCTTGATCATGTGTTTATCATCACCTGGCTCAAAGAATCAACCATTATGGGTGTTTGATTTGAAAAGAAAAGATTTTTGGTGAAAAATCTATTTCTAAGATGGGTGGCCGATGCTACCGGCCATGGTAGCCCAGTGCTACCGGCCGAGCGGTAGCACCGGCACCAGTGCGGTGTGTAAAAACCCGAGAGGGTATTTTTGGGGTTCAGGCAGGCCGGTGCTACCGGCTGAGCGGTAGCACCGGATGAACCCCCGGTGTGAAAATTCCAGAGAGGCTGTTTTTGATCGGTTTGACAGTCCGGTGCTACCGTCCATGGTAGCCCGGTAGCACCGCTCCTCTAACCGGTGTGAAAATTCTAGAGGAGGTATGTTTGTGGTCGGCTCAGGTCCGGTGCTACCGGGTTGGAGGCCGGTGCTACCGCCCGAGCAGTAGCACTGCTCCTAGTTGGCCGGTGCTACCGGATTTCTTTCAATGGCTAGTTTTCTAGCCGTTGGCCTGTAGTCTGATGCTACCGGGCCAAGTAGGGTGGTAGCACCGGATTTGCTGAGTTTTTCTAGATTTTGCCCCAACAGCTAGTTTTGGCTTGGAGGCTACAAAAGGAGGCCTTGGGAGGGCATGTCCTGGTTGCTGGAGTTATTGTAAGTGTGTGGGAGTTCTGTACATGTGTTGCTCTCTTCTATTTGCTTCTTGAGCTTAGTGTGAGCCTCTAATTGCATGTGTTGCAATTAGGAGAGACTGAGAGCCTCTTATGCATGTGTTGCACTTGAGGAGGATCCTAGTGCATATGTTGCACTTAGGAGGTCACCGGAGTGCATGTATTGCACTAGGTGAAGTTCAAGCTAGAGAGCTTGATTTGTTACTCTTGGTGTTTGCCGATACTTAGACGGCTTGTGGAGGCGTTGTGCGCGGGAGTTCTCAACGAAGATTGTGAGAAGCCCTAGCAAAGTTGTGAAGGTTAGTGCTCGCCTACCCGGAGGGGGAAAGAGCAACCACTAGTGGAATCGAGGCGGGTGCTCAATTCGTGGAGCCGGTCCAAAGTGGTTTGGGCTAGCCTCAACGTGGACAAGGGGAGACCAGCAAGTCTCCGAACACCACGGTAACAAGTATTGTGTCTTTTTGTGGTTTGCTTTCTTGTGCTTTTTACATTCAAGCAATTTGTATTCATCATATTAAATTGATTGATTGCTTGATTATCTTTAAGATCGCAAATTATTGTTAGAGACATAATTAGTTAATGCACATAGTGAGCCTAGTTGATTTAGGCTTTAATTTTTCAAAACCTTAGTTTATCGCTTCCGCATTGATTATTGTTTAGGTTTTGGCATAAGGGTAATTAGGGGTGAATTAAATTGTAGAAGAATTTTTAAAAGTCGCCTATTCACCCTCCTCTAGTCGGCATCCTCGACCTTACACTAATGCCCAATCTTCATTGAACAAAAGCCCCTTCCGCATGCAAGGTCCCCAAGACAACATAGTGTCTAGCCCATTTGCAAGCACTCAGAAAATAGAAAGAAATACTTACAGTCCACGAATTGAATATCAATGCCAATGGCTAGGCTCGTCAAAGATGATGTCCCAGAAAACTATATTGCCGCTCAATGCCACTATTACCGCTGAAAAATGTGACGACGGATTGATCAGCTCAAACACACGCGAATGTCGGGTTCAAGAAGTTCGAGGCGTGCCAGCCGATTTGATCCTGCAATCGGCAAGAATATTATAGTCTAAACAGTTATGATAGCCGATTAGTTTTTTTTAACACAGATCCGATCTAAATAGCTATTTAGTCGATTAAATCGCAAGTAACGATAAAATAGTTTGGTAAAGGTAGACTTTCCCGAAAAAGGTGATGCACCACTAGATCAGAGAAAACCAAACCTGGCATAATCGGAGAAGATCAACAATTGGTGATGCGCAACTTTATTGATCATCGATGAATTATAAGAGATCTAAATTATAGGACTACTCCTAGTTGACAGGAAAAAATAGATAAAAAGTAGATGCGAGTTGTTTGATTGATCGATTCCTTCTTAGTTCACCCTTGATTCCCTTTTTATAGCATGCAGACTGATCGTTTCCTTCTACGATGTGTTGCCAAGCATGATTCGTATTGGTCTTTACTTCCTACAAGCAAGACTCCCTATTTGGACCGATGTTGGCTACACATAGAAATCTGTCTCACTTTTTCAAATCAGTCATATATTTCCTAATCTCTAGTTTCCATACTAAAATTATCCAAACCTGGACTTTATTTCCAAATCGGCTATACTGGCCAAATTTTGGTGCAAACTGCCACAGACTCATGGCAAGAGTTTCGGAGATACAAAGGCACAAAACACTTGATGAGGCTGAAGGATCGAGATGGCCTAGAGGGGGGTGAATAGGCAATTTTAACAATTTCTAACTATTTTAAATAACTAACTGAAATTAATAGAGAGCAACTTACTGTAAGAATAATATAGAAAATAAACAACTAATAAATACAGCGAAAGCAATAAACAAAATGGCACAGGAGAGACAGAGATTTATCCCGTGGTTCAGAGCCGCACTCCTAATCCACGTTAAAGCACTTCTTTCGAAGTTCTGCTTCTCCAAAGCTAGTCGCAGTAGCTCTGGCGATCACTCAGGTAACTCTTTCACTACTCCAGTGAGGTGAGTTCCAAACCTCTCACAAATACAGTTGCCTTCCACAAGCTCCTTTGGACAGGTCACACTGTTCACTTCCTCCAAGATGTCTATGATCGCCAAGATCCAAGAGTAATAAACTTTGCACAAGTTCTGTCTCTTGGTTCATTTTGCAATTCACACAACTAGACACTGACTTGGAGCTAAAACACTTAGAGATGTATGAGAAGTTTTTGTATGAAGATGAAGCACAGACTCCTTTTGAGAATGAGAGCTATATTTCAATACCAAAGTGTAAGGAGTTCATCTATATCTATGGTAGATGGCTTAGGTAATGCTTATATAGCCATTTGGAGTGAAAATAGCCGTTACACCTGCTACAGTAGCCGTTGGACGTGTCAGATGTCAGAAACAACAGAAATATACACGTACAACGGACTTAGTATCAGTGCTTAGCGATACTGGATATGTGTATGTCGGACCAAATTTGAGAGATTGTGACGGACCAAATATTTTGGTCCGTAGTACATGGGTTGATTATAGAAGATGGTCTGGCATACCACTGAGAGACATACATGAGTATCAGTCCAAATTCTTTGGTTCGTTACACATGGATTTCAAAAGATTTAGCTTAGGTATGGAGACCTATGTACGTCGGACCAAATTTTTGGTCCGTTATACATGGATAATGCAAGAGTTTTGCCAGGAATAGAGACACATGTACTTCGGACCAAATTTTTGGTCCGTCATACATATACTTTACAGAAGATAGGTTTGGCATGGAAACACATGTACTTCGGACCAAATTTTTTGGTCCGTCATACATGGTCTTTTCAGAAGATTGGTGCCAAGTTCCTTTTTCAACAAAGATAAATTTTATCTAAGCTTTTTATTTTAGCCACGGACTAAAAACTAATTAAGCATAGAAAATTATTCATTTTAGGTTTCGATTGAAAGTACATCAAAGATTTAGTCCAGCCAAAAACTTATATACTGAAAGGGGTGCCAGACCAAATTTTTGGTCTGCTGAAGATGAGAAACCTAAGATATTTTGGTCCGTCACAGAGGAGAGAATTTTGCATGTATGCCTAGGGGTGAAAACGGGTCGGATACGGGCGGATATTGCTCTTTCCGTATCCTAACCCATATTTTTTCCCCGGATTCGGAACCGGATATGGGCTAACCGGATACGGATACGGAACGGATATGTGACGGATTCGGGTCGGAAACGGATAAAGATATACGGATAATGCATGCATATATAGAGTAATATATATTGAATTAAAACCATACGAGTACATGACTATAGTAACAAATTATATATCAATTAAATTCAACAAACATCGTAGAAAGAATATGCTACTTGAGGATCAATAGAACCAACTAATTGTTAATATAAATGGGCTGAAATGGGAAAAAAAAGATGAAAATGGGCTGGGCCTTGCTGATATCCGAATAGGAAAATCCGAATATCCGATCCGAATATCCGATCCGATATCCGAATAGGAAAAATCCGGATATCCGAATAGGAAAAATCCGAATATCCGGATCCCGTCCTGTATTTACCGGATATTGGATGCTCCGGATCCGATCCCGAATCCGGATTCAAGTATCCGGATCCGGTCCCGGATCCGACCGGATAGTAAAATCCGGTCCCGGATCGGGCGGGAGATATCCGACCCGTTTTCATCCCTATGTATGCCGGACTAAGTATTTTTGGTCCGTCATTCATAGGTAAACCTTTGGCTATCAAGAAGATTTTCAAAGAAGGCTTTGATCAAGGATATGTGAATATGAAAGCGAATATTTTAATCTGATGATCAGATATTCAAAAGAAGTTTTGACGTAGAATAGTTTCAAGGTATGCAACGGACTGAAGAAAAATTGATAGGTAAAGATTTGTCCGTTGTACTAAGAGGTATGTTTTCATCAAGGTAAAGACTAAGTGTCTTTTCCTCCGAGTGATCTAGTTTTGCCTTTGCCTAAACAAACTATTTCTTTGTGCAAAGTCCCTCTTTTAGACAGCAAAAAAAAACCCTAGGCTATTTGACTTGAAACATCTCCCAAGTTATAAACTAAAAACTGAAAGCCTTAATCTTGTTATCCCAACTTGTTCCATCATAGATTCCAGCTTACTTTATTCAACGCTTTGAGTATTACTAACTTAGTCATCAATACCAAAATCATAATAATACAGAAATAAAATTGAGGGGTGCCTAGATGCTATCAGAGGCAATTCACCAGAGGTTCTGAGATGCAACTCGAGCTACATAGAGACCAAAATTAGCTCCCAGACTAAGGGGGATGATGAAGCCGGGCAAGTCACATATGGACTACTCTCAGAACCAACTCAACCGAGCACAAACCCCACTGAACTGATCCACAAGATCAAAGTAATAGTCGACTAATGAACCAACCAACTAGCAAATGATCAAATACTCAATAATAAGTCACAGCACCCGGTGGATAGAGATTCAGAAATCCCTCAAGAACTGCTCCACCAAGATTGGGATCAAGTCACCTCGGGTTGCTCACAGAAGTGGCATCCACAAGATGAATGAGACCAGATCAAGAGTAGAATCAACACAAGAGTACTAAAAACTCAAAAATCCACCACAAGAGCAAACAGATTGAGAGTATTAGGGATTGCAAAATTAGGGAAAAATCAATGTTCTTCTCCTTCCTTACCAACAACTCACCAAGATGCCAAATACGAGAAGTCCGAGAGGAGGAGTTGAGGCAACGGCTCGCCGAGGTAGCCACCATCTCGCCACTGCCTGCATAGAGATCGTGCTGTGTGACCCAGCTCCCCTCTGAACGGCTCCAATCAGAACGCACCCAAGAGAGCTAGGGTCAGGAGTAAGTTATATTGATGGGCAGATGGGCCGTGCCAAACGGGCCGGTCTGAGGCCTGACACTTTAGGCACAACCCAGGCACGACACGGCTCGACCGTAAATGGGTCGTGCTAGCATGGCCCAGTAGCTCGTGCCGTGCTTGGGCCGGCACCTCGGCCCGGTGAGCCAGCACGGCATGGCCTATTTTCAGCGGGGCTGGCACGGCACACGTCGGGCACTACCCGTTTAGCCTGTTTATTCGAAAACTGCTATTTTATAGCAGTTGGAGGCTTTAGAAAATTTGGGAAAATCCAAAAATAATTTTGAAAAATCCCAAAAATTTTCCTATAAATAGGGTAGCAACCCCCCTCATTTCTCCGTCAGCAAACTTGCAATCTCTTTTCTGCATTTTCTTGTGAAAATTCTCTTGCTCTTGATGATAATTTGGCAAAATTTAAAATAGTTTTGTCAAAAATCCAAAATTCGGCTTTCGGTTTCTGTCAAGAAATCAAGGCAAGAATAGTGATTTAATTTTTTATTATTTTAAATAAGATTAAAGTACTAATAGCGTAATTATTTCTTACATTTTTCTTTATGGAGCACTAGGATTTTGTGTCCTTCCAGCTTCTGATTTCGGGATTTCACCCGAGGAGCTTCTTGCATCCTATCAAGCTAAAGAAGCTACAGTACCTGTACCATCCTCAGGCTCTACAAGTGCAACTGCGTCGGCAAGCATCGAGGCAAAAAGATCAAGACGCAGTACATCGGGAGTCTGGGAAGATTTTGAGCAGATTTTTGAGACATCAGACAGCGTTTAGAGTAGGTATGCTATTTATAAATATTGTATGAACAAATTAACTACAAAATCTTCAGGTGGAAAGGGGCACTTGAAGAGACATGATGAGGGCTGTACAAGAAAAGTGGGGGTGGCTTTGAGATGGATGCAGTTGCAGTACAATCTTGACGGTACGGTACGTCACTGGGACTAAATCTCGAGGTAGCTCGTGAATCTCTTTGTCATTTAATCACTTCTCAAGATCTACCTTTAAATTTTTATGAGTCACCAACATTTGAAAACTATATTAGGACTGCTCATAATCCTAGGTTTTTTGCAGTTTCTAGACAGACAACAACTAGAGATCTGATTAAATACTATAATAATTGTCATAGTAAGATAAAAGAGCTCTTTAATACCTGTACTTTTTCTGTGTCTTTGACATCAAACATATGGAGTGGTAGGGCTAAAAAGGATTACCTTAGTGTAGTTGCTCATTATGTAAATAATGACTGGCAACTAGAGAAGAGAATTGTAGGATTCAAATTAATTGATGTAGCACACACTGGTGAGAATATAACTAATTGTATTTTAAAAGTTGTGGAAAATTTTAGCCTCACAGATAATGTTTTTGCAATAAAATTAGATAATGCTGCAGCAAACACTTCTGCAACGACCATTCTTACTTCGCTTTTTAATTTGTACACTGAATCTTTCTTATTACATCAGCGTTGTGCTTGCCATATTATTAATCTTATATTTAAATCTGGTTTGAAGAGGTTAGACCAGTACCTTGAACCTTTTTGCACTGCAATATCTTTCTTAAATAATTCTAATCAACGAGTAGCAGCATATAACACTTATTGTAATGCAATGGAGATACGTCCACGTAAGTTTGGTTTGGATATGCTTGTTAGATGGAACTCTACTTACTTGATGCTTGAGTCACTCATATCCTATAAGAGTACATTTTCTGTTTTTATTGACATGTACTATCGTAGTCAGGATGGTCAACTGCTACTCATAGAGCAATATTGGTATATTGCTGAATACTTGTTGTCATTTTTGGAACTTTTTTATAATTCTACTGTTGCTTTATCTGGAGTTTATTACTCATCCTCTCCTTTAATTGTGCATCATATTCTAGAAATTGCTACCCACTTAATGAACCACAAAAATGATAATATTTTGCGTGAATCGATTTATGCTATGAAAACTAAATTTTTGAAATATTGGAAAGAAATTCCTATGTTATATGCATTTGCATTTATTTTAGATTCTAGAGATAAATTTTGAGGATTTGCTAATGTTCTCTCACTTCTAAGTGATGCGATGGGTACTGATTATTTTAGTTATTTTTTCAAATGTTCGTGCTAACTTATCTCAAGTTTATGCTAAGTATGATCAGAAGTTTGCTGGAGTTCGCATGCAGTGACCTCCACCAACACCCACAATAGGTAAGAAGAAAACTGCATGAGGAAATATATGGGACGCTGGTGGCTCTACCTCAAGGAATTCGACTATAGCAATGTCAAGTGAGGACACAACAAGTGGTGGGGAGCTAGCTGCCTATCTCAACATCGACATTGTCAACTACCAAGAGCAGCAAGAGGACTTCAGTATTTTGCAGTGGTGGCACGAGCACAAGATAACATATCTGGTGCTTTCCATATTAGCATATGATGTGTTAACAGTTCATGTCTCCACGGTTTCTTTGGAGTCTGCTTTCAGTCTATTCAAAAGAATAATCGAGGAGAGAACAACAAATCTGACAAGTGAGATGGTGAAAATACTTCTCACTGTGAAAGATTGGAAACAAGCTGATCAACGAGCTCAACACGCTACAGAAAATATTGAGCTGGCGGTGATATTTAAAAATCTTTATCTAGATAGTCAGGAGGAATAATTGTAATCTTCACTTTTTTCTGTATCACTGAGCTATAGGCTGTACTTTTTTTCTTTGCCAAGATTTTCTCATGTTGAGTTTTTTCTTGGCAAAGTTTTTAACGAGGCAGCCAAACATTAATAAAGGTTATTATTTAATTCCAATTATTTGTCTCCTTTTAGAATTTTATTTCATATTTTTTTTTCTAATTTACATAGATTTTAAAAAGTTTTTCTGCATTTCTTTTAGTTTTTCTAATTATTCTAGATTTTTTAACAAATTTCTAATTTTTCTATATATATATATTTAAAATTTCAATTTTTTGAATTTTTTGGGCCAAACGGGTTTACCGCGACCCAACATGGCCCATCGGCCTGTTTGTACCCATGTCGACGCGACACGGCCCGTAACTACCTATGCTTAGGCTTTGACCTTGCCTGTAGGCCAGCACAACACAACCAATTTAATAGTGAGGCCTAAACAAGTTATACCGCGTTCGAGCCATCACTAGGGATAAGGCACACTCGGCTAGATTGATTCGGTCTCATGGGCCGGACCGGCCTAGTTGGCCAATAACATACAACGTATGCACCATGCTTGGCTTGTGATGCAAAGGCCTGGTATTCTCAAGTCTCACTGGTTATCGCGCTTGCTTTTGCAAAAGCCAGCCGTCAGCCGTGGATGCTGGATGGTTGTACAGATGGTTTTCCAAGAGATAATGTTCACTATTTAAAAGAAAAAAAATCCATAAAGCCCCCCACAGGTCACTAGTTTTTTCAATTTGTCCCTTATACATTATTTTTCGCTTACTTTGCACTCTTATAGCCGCACATTAACACTATTTCTTGTGGTTTAAATTATTTGT
Source organism: Otatea glauca (assembly GCA_036346275.1). Lineage (NCBI taxonomy): Eukaryota > Viridiplantae > Streptophyta > Magnoliopsida > Poales > Poaceae > Otatea > Otatea glauca. The sequence continues at coordinate 20,086,423 of CM070714.1, read as the reverse complement.
TTTACTTTTTTCAATCATTTGAGCAATTATTTAAGTACTTTTAATACTTATTTCAATTATTTAAGTGATTTTGGTATTTGTAATACATGATTTCAATGCTGAAACATTAGTACTCAAGTCGTGTATTATAAGTATTGGAATCACTCAAATAATTGAGAAAAGTATTAAAGTCATTGAAATAAGTATTGGCATCATGGGAACAAATGCCAAAGATAACTAAAATTATGAGAAATAGTGCTAACTTGCAGTATTGGGAACAACTAGATAGTATAGCGTGCTACGTCGCACCGCGCAAATCTCACTCTGGAGTTTTTATTGCAAAAATAGTAGGACCTAAATGTAATTTAAAATATTTCGGGCTTAAAGAATCGTCGCCCATGTCAAATTTGCGGAACCACTGTTTTTTTTGCAAAATACCCGAACTTAAATATAATTTTAAATCTTTCGAGTTTAAATATAATTTTAAATCTTTTGAGTTAAAAGGACCGGCGCCTGTATCGATTTTGCGGAACCACGGGATTTTTTTCGCAAAATAACCGGACCTAAACGTAATTTTAAATCTTTTGGGTTTAAAGAACCGGCGACCGAGTTGAATTTGTGGAACTACAGGGTCATTGATTTTTCGGATGGTTTTTTCGCAAAAAAAATGTACCTTGAGGGCTGGAAGCTCATTTGCATGGTAAATTAAATTGTAGGGGCAAAGTAAAAAAAATGAGATATAGGGGTAAATTGAAAAAGCAAGTGACCCGCGACTAGGGGTGAAAATGGATCGAATACGGATGGATAATAACTCTACTATATTTATTTTCATATTTTTCTTAGGATGCGAATACGAATACGAATAACCTAGATATGAGCATGCTCTGAGAGTACAACGTGCACTGAGGGGGAATTAGGTACAAATTCTCTTTTATATTAGTAGAGATATATGGTAGCACACTATATATATAAAAGATTTTTTTAGAAACTCAAGTAATGTTAGTGCGTGATGACTCTAATAACTTATTTTCCTGGATCACCTCTGAAGATTGGAACTATCGTGGTTGCAATGTTTATTTGTAAACGCCGTAGGTTGCATTTTGAAAAATGAGTTAAGAAGGGTTCCATTTCTAGAAATAGATAGTAAAAAGGCCTATTTAATAGAAAAAATTATCAGTCAACCAAGTGGAGTAGACAGTAAAATCAGAGAGGGCCAAACGGACGGCACGGCGTGACCTTACCGCTTTACCTAGTTACTAACTGCCGCGTCGCGTCGACCCACGTCTTGGGTGCGGCCAGCACGGCCCGTTGGCATCACGGGCTGTGCCGTGTCGGCCCAGTCCTCCGCGGGCCTAACGGGCCGGGTCGGCCTGGTAGCTCATTAGGGCAAATTTTTTTAAAAAAAAACTAGAAAAAAATTAGAAAAATAGAAAAAGTATTAAAAAATACAGAAAAATAAGAAGAAAAAACAGAAAAAAATTAAAATAATTAGAAAAACTCGAATTATGTAGAATTTTTGAAATTTTTTCGAATTTTTTAATACTCCAACCGTTATTTTTCAAACTAGACGGATCATACCTCCTTTAAACATTCCGACCTACCCGTAAATAGACCGTACCATACCAAGTTACAGGGTACGACCCATTTACAGCCGCCGGATCGTCTTGTACTCGGGTCAGCCGAGAGAGAAGGAATCATCAAAGCAGGTCGCTTTTTCTTCGTCGTTGCAAAACCACCGGCGCAGCGAACAAGGCAAAGCCCACAGCTTTCTACCTTTTTCGTCTCCCCTTCTCTCTCTGTGCCGCCCAAGAAGCTAGCTCCTTCTCCGTCATGGCGCTGTCCCGCGCGGTCTCCGCGATCCGGCGACGCGGGGCCGTGCCCTTGCTTCCGGGCGCCCCGGCGAGGGCGATGGCGTCGCTGTTCGGGCACGTCGAGCCGGCGGCCAAGGACCCCATCCTCGGCGTCACCGAGGCCTTCCTCGCCGACCCGTCCCCCGACAAAGTCAACGTCGGCGTCGTACGTTTTTCTTACCCCCGTCGCTCGTAGCAGCTTGTCCACTACTGTTGCGATTTCAATCTTGGTTGGTTCTGAAAATGGGGGGACGTTTGGGCCTGAACAAACTGCAGGGCGCCTACCGGGACGACAACGGCCAGCCCGTCGTGCTGGACTGCGTGCGCGAGGCGGAGCGCCGGATCGCCGGCAACCTCAACATGTGAGATCTCCCTCCTTCATGCCCAGCCTTTTCTCTTCTTTACTTGCTCCCTTCTTGCTAACTGCTGGCACGAATGAAATCCGCCAACTAGGCAATGGCTTCACGGTCAAGTTGTGTTCCTGTTTTCTTGTGCATGTTGGGGATCTCGGCTACTTGCTTGCTTTGCCGCTGCTGATCGAGAAATTAGTTCACAAGAATCTTGTTCGTTCTTGTGCGATATTGTGAAAATAGCATGTTAGATGCGGCATGTTTGGGAACGGATTAAATTATTCAACACGTAACTTGATCATGTACGGGCGTGAGAATGCCTTTTTTTCTCCTTCAATTAAGTATGTGGACCGATAGCATTTGCTATTTTCAGCCTAGCAGGGTACCAACTTGGACTTCCTCTAAGCATTTTGTTGCAGGATGATTTTACAATGCCGCTTTTTGGCTGTTCTAACATGAAAATGATTTGTTCATCGGAGCCATGCTGTCTTGTGATTGATACTGTACCATTTCGGCGTAAAAACAACGGGAGGTTGCCATGGGTTTTGATCATTTTTTTTGTTAAATTTGCAAAACAGGGAGTACCTTCCAATGGGAGGAAGTATTAAGATGATTGAAGAGTCTCTAAAGCTGGCGTACGGAGAGGATTCTGAGTTCATCAAAGATAAGAGGATTGCAGCAGTGCAGGCGCTTTCAGGCACTGGCGCATGCCGGCTCTTTGCTGATTTCCAGAAGCGCTTCTTGCCAGATTCACATATCTACATTCCTACACCAACATGGTCCAAGTGAGTTGCTATCCTGCTTTGATAGCAATTGTTCTTTTGTTTTTTCCCCTCAAAATGTTTAAACTTAAATAAGAGAAAGAGGAAGAGAAAAGGAGATTGAGTGCATTCCAGTGCAATTTGTTCGAGAAATAGTTTATCTTGCCTTATCTGTAACATCTATGCTAGCTAGGTAGGATTCTTTAAGCAGATGTCTTCACTCTTCATTATTATTTACACCCCTTAGTTGCTAACCTCAATGTGGGAAACTTCTCCAGTCATCACAATATTTGGAGGGACGCTCAAGTACCACAGAGGACATTCACATATTACCATCCAGAGTCAAGAGGGCTTGATTTTGCAGGATTGATGGATGATATTAAGGTGATTTATTCCTTCAGTACTGTTAGAAAGATGTATTGCTCATCATGGTTATCACGGCGCCCCGGCGAGGCGAGTCGCCTCCGGGGTGCCTGGACGCCTAGGGGAGGATTAGGCGACTAATACATATATAGTATATATAACATATATCACCACTACTGCTATACTTCTACCACTACAAAGCTCCCCCGTCGCCTCACCGTTGCGTCCATCGCACTCCCCCGTCGCCCCATCGCGCTCCCCCATCGAGCTCCCCCGTCGCCTCCCCGTCTCCCCCATCGAGCTCCCTCGTTGCGGGGCTGACAGCAGCACCAGAGGCGGAGGAGGGAGAGGGGGAGGCGGAGGGTGGGAGGGGGATTACCTATCGCGGTGTTGCCGGTCGCCGGTCATTGGAGGCGCAGCTACTGGCAGCGGAGATCTAGATCTAGGGTTGTTGGCGGCATCAACTCCCCAAGGCTCGACGGTTCTAATCTGGTCCGTGCTCCTTGTCCAGTCCTCCAAATACCCGGCCCTCCAGCCACCAGACCAAGTCGGCCACCGCGATGCCTAGCCGTCCAAGCGGCTGCCTGGCTCTCTCCAAGCGAGGCGCCGGGTCTTGGTGCCCACCTCCGGCTGCCTAGACGCGTAGTCGGCGACTAGGCATCGCCTTGGCGACGCCGTAATAACAGTGTTGCTCATCTTGAATTTCTTGCATTGTTGCTTCTACCTTATCAAGGTTTTTTTATGTCTTATTTCATGGATTTTTTTAAGTCACATAGCTATAGACTTGCCTTTCTCATTGAGACATGTTAGGCACATTTAGTTTAGTTTTTGTTGCATAATACCTAGTCCATTGGATTTTGGAACCTGGAAAGACTCACTATTTTCAATTAGGTGCTTTTGACCTGTTGACAATTTATCTGAGTTGCTTTATATTTTTGTTTTTCCTCTGCCATCTGCAGAATGCTCCAAAAGGTTCGTTCTTTTTGCTTCACGCATGTGCTCATAATCCTACTGGAGTAGATCCTACAGAGGAACAATGGAGAGAAATATCCTATCAGTTCAAGGTAGGGAAAGTGACAATAACAGACAATGGTATTTCCTGTATTGGGTACCTGCTAGCCACGGCTACCATATTTTACTTTTTTATTTCTACAGGTGAAGAACCATTTCCCATTCTTTGACATGGCATACCAAGGATTTGCCAGTGGTGATCCAGAGAGAGATGCCAAGGCAATCCGTATCTTCCTTGAAGATGGGCACCAAATTGGATGTGCTCAGTCATACGCAAAGAACATGGGACTTTATGGACAAAGAGCAGGGTGCCTGAGGTATTCACATGACCAGCTTTAGTTATTCTTGAAACACATAGTTATGTAATGCTACCACCTTCTTGGTTCAAGTAATATTGCCTGACCAGCTTCATGCATGCTCTTGTAAAATGAAGTGTGGCTTGTCAGAGCATTAGGTATTGGATTCTCAAGACATTAGCCATTTCAAAATAAAATAAAATAAAATTCACTTCAGAGAATGCTCCCCATTTCATTCTCTGGAGAGAAGTGTATGACATTGAATATAATTGAATGGTCCAATGTGTCTTTTCTGTCATCTTGTGTTCAAATAAATGGTGATCATAGTATGACGATTATAATGTTTGATGTTACTATTATCGCAGTATTCTATGTGAGGATGAGATTCAGGCAGTTGCTGTCAAGAGCCAATTGCAACAGATCGCGAGACCAATGTACAGCAACCCACCTGTTCATGGTGCACTAGTTGTTTCTATAATCCTTAATGACCCAGAATTGAAGAGCTTATGGTTGAAAGAGGTCAAGGTAAACTTTAGATCCTGTCTTAAGTCTCAACTGCCTAAAGTTACCTAAATATATGTTATGCATGCAAACAGAATGTACTAATAAACGTTTCTAATCACTATTGGTTTCTCAGGGTATGGCTGACCGTATCATTGGAATGCGGAAGGCACTTCGGCAGAATCTTGAAAAGTTAGGTTCACCTTTGTCATGGGAACATGTCACCAATCAGGTAAATAGCACCACAAGATATGCAGTCATGGCATTTCTAAATTTATTTTAGTGACATGCACAATGTACCTGTTTACGGTGGACGGTAGTTGCTAGTTGACATGCAAATTGTACCGGTTCACAGTACTTGCTAGCATCCCCAAGGCGGCAAGGCCCAATGTAGATCATCGGATTGTACCATAACCTTGTTGGAGTTTGGTTCATCAAGCAATAAAATTCTCTATTGCGGGGACTGGTGCTTGCGGTACTACTGCAAACTATAACATTGCATAGTGGGTTTTGGATCATTTATTTAATGTCTTAAGGCCTCGTTGAACTGGCTCTCCTTGGTCTTCATAATTAGACAATTAGAAAGGGAGAACTATACAAAATCTATTAACTTGTGTCTGGTATACTTTAATTGGAATTTTTCAAAGTCTCAAACTGGGAAGAGTGACTTGCTTCAGTAATTCACCTTTTAAGTATACCACTGCAGACCAATCTCGTTTTGTATAGTGTTGATATGATGGTATGTTTAGCTGGGCAAGAATGCTTTGCAACTTAAATCTCAATTTTCCATTTTTTATTGCTGCATTTTATTTTATTTTACTTTGTTTTCTTTGGAGATTGAGATTCCACATGCAACTATGTATTGTTAGTTACTTCTATGATGGATTTGTATTTAAAGAAATACTAAATATATTTGTGCAGATTGGAATGTTCTGCTACAGTGGAATGACACCTGAACAAGTCGATCGCTTAACCAATGAATACCATATTTACATGACCCGCAATGGGAGAATAAGGTATAAGACTTAGTTTGTTCATGACGTTGATGCCTTAAATAATCTCTTTATTGCAGAACAAGGAAGAAAAATCTAACTTTGTTGATGTCATCTCTTTCAGTATGGCGGGGGTAACAACAGGAAATGTGGCGTTTTTGGCTAATGCTATTCATGAGGTTACCAAACCGAACTGAGGTTCCTTCCTCGTTCCCTCTTCGGCCAATGAAATGAGGCTTGCAAGCGACACTATTTGGTTATTGACCTTAAAAATGTTTGTACTAGAGAAATAAATTCCAGTAACATGCTGGGGTTTGCCCATCGGCAAATTTGACTTGGATCATCCATTTTTCAGACCTAGATGCTGATCCTGTTCTGTCGGGGCAAATGTTATGCCCGTGGCAGATCACTATACCATCTTTCACAAGACGCTGAAGAGCATAAATGCAAAGAAATTGAGCGTTTGGTTGCGTTTCCTTCTCGCAGCGTGCACTGTTTTTCTGTTTAGCGTTTCAGCCACCTCAACGGTCGCTGGCAAGTCGATTACAATGCTGCTTGCGTGTTGCGACAAGTGAGCATGTAGATCATTTTGCAAAGTAAAAGAGTTGCAGAAATGAATCGTCTCTCCATCATTAATATTTCAAACAATAAACTGAGAACAAAAAAAAAATTGAAGATTGCAATTAAAAACCAAAGGCAGGTACGACATACTGAGCTGCACTGCATGGGGCACGCGGTAACATACCAAAATGATCTTCCTAGTGGGTTAGGTTCAAAATGATCTGAAGACTGTAAAGTGCGGCGACCCCAGCAAACTCCTTCCAAGTAGAGCTGCATCGGGGCTATACATGTTTTGTACAATTGTCATAGTTTCTCTTTCTCTGTTTTCTTACCGGAAACCTACAATTGTTGTCATCTGGGCCCAGATAGCTCAATTGGCTCTATTATGAAGGACGATGAATCGTGTGGATCTTCATGTCTTACAGAGAAACTGCAAGAGCCTCCATAAGGCGGCGCTTCTCTATTCAACTCTACGCCTTTCTCTGCCAGCGTGACATTAGCTTCAAGGGCATGTAGAACTTCTGACATCTTGGGCCGCAATATAGGATTGGTCAGCGTGCATTGGAGAATCACGTTGACGGAACACTCCAACTCAGCTACATCAAACGAATCTTTGAGATCCCTGTCAACAAGTTTATCCAGCTTCTTTTCCTCCTTGAGTTCTCTAACCTGCAGAGGAATATGGGTGTCAAATCTCTCCAGCTTGGGAGTTAAATAGAGTGAATAATGTATAAATATGTGACAAATAGTTTACCCAATCTAGAATCATCCCCTTCTGAGATTGGCCATGTCCATTGCTCAAGGTTTTAGGTCCAGTAATCAGTTCCAACAGTAGAATACCAAACCCATAAACATCAGTCTTTTCTGAAGACTGTCCTGTTGAGAGATATTCTGGAGCAATGTGTCCAACAGTACCCCGAACTGCAGTAGTAACATGTGATTCTTGTCGGTCAAGAAGTTTTGCCAATCCAAAATCCCCAACAACAGCTTCAAAACGTTTATCAACCAATATGTTTGCTGCTTTAACATCCCTGTGAATGATCTTAGGATTGCATTGTTCGTGAAGATACAACAGTCCCCTGGCAGCCCCAAGAGCAATGTGCATACGTTTGCTCCAATCAAGAGATTGTTTTCTGTGATGGTAATCTGCAAATTTCAACTTCACATTAGAAAGAGAACAAGGTAGAAAAACACGCGAATAATAGAACAGTGGCCCAAAACCAGACAAATGGGGACCACAAAGAAACTTTCTATGTAAGGAAAACATCAGATTTTGAGTAAATATTATTTCAGCAAGGTGACTTACACGCAATGCTAACTACAACTAGAAATCACAAACATCAAAATATTGTGCACAATCAAAGTTACCTCTCAAGCAGTCCGCAACACTGCCATTTGACATATATGGATATACAAGCAACCTTTCTTTTGACGTCATGCAAAACCCATACAAGCGCAAAAGGTTCCTGTGCACAGCTAGGCCAATCAATTCAACTTCTGTCTGGAATTGAACTTCACCAGTAACATCGGGATCTTTTAACCTTTTTACTGCCACTAAAGTTCCATTTCTCAGACAGCCTTTATAAACAACACCAAAACCACCTTGACCTAATATATTCTTTGAGTTAAAATTGTCAGTCGCACTTTGCAGCTCATGAAATGAGAAATGCTTCAGATGGCCCAATTCAATTTTAAGATCTTGATCTAGAAGTAAACCAAAAAAAAAAAGATTATCAGATCATATATCATACATTTTTGGCAGTAAGAACATAGATGCTTAGATAATTACCAGCAGAAGCAAAACGCAAGCGCCATGTGCAATAATTTAGCCAACATGCAAACAGAAGAACAAATATTGTGGCACAGGTTACGCTTAAAGAAATTGCCAGTGCTAATTGATGATGGTTCTTAGGTTTTGTCGACGGTCTAGACATTGTTGTTTCTGCAATGAAAGGTAAGTCAGTTCAAAAGGACACAGATTTAAAAGAGATGATGTCAGGTAAAACAATTACCATTAGTAACTACTGTCAGATCGGTGCAACCATGTAGAATTGATGAATTGCAAAGAAAACTGTTCCCCGCGAGACTGGAAAGCAGAGGTACAGTAATGTTAAGTGAAGCATTAAAATCGACAGGTAAGAATGATTAGCACACGCTCAGTTTTAGCTTATGGAAGACAAAACAATCATAATTTGCAGCTGCCCAAAGAATTTGGATGAGCAAACAAAGGAGGAAAATAATAAGAAAAACTGGAGCTTGTCATGCATACTCTCTCGCTCACTCACCTGTAGTCATGTGCATAGATTTTTGGAACTGGACCGCTTAAATTGTTGGATGATAAGTCACTGAAACATATTTCCCGTGTCAGTTTAAAAACCAAGAAATACATTTACACATATCACTTATGTGAAAAGAGTAAACATGTAAAAGAGACATACAGGAATGTGAGACCTGGAAGCTTTGCAACTTCAACAGGGATCTGTCCAGACAAGTTGTTCCTATCAAGGCGCCTGAAGGATTGAGAAAACAACAGTCAATACAAAATATGAGACACAAAATTTGAAGTCATATTTTGACATCAACTCACAGATAATTTAGTTGAGCCAGCTGCCCTAATGAACTTGGGATTTTGCCAACAAACTGGTTACCAGAAAGATCAAGAGCTTTCAGATTGGTCAGCTTCCCTATCTCTGGAGGAATGTCACCTGATATTCTGTTATTCTGTAATAGCCTGGAGGTCAATAAATAAATTGAGCAATCAACGCTGGTGTTTGTTTTCATTTTCACACGGATAAAAGAAAATCAATGAAACAGATCTACAGGCAGCAGAAAGAATACAGTTCAATGATTGAGAAAAGCACCATAGACAAACAATACGATGCATGCAATGCGTACTAAGCTCATGCTCTCACAAGTAGGGGTGAAAACATAACGAATATTGCTCAGGACATATTTGTATCCTTATTATTAAGTTGAATCCGAATATTCTCATATTCGTACAACATCAAATGAATATTGAATATGAATTCAGATTTAATTTCTGCTCAATTTGGTCGATTTCAGATATCCACGTAATATATAATAGTCAGATATTAAAGACCTTGTGTCCTCATATGTAGCACAATTGATCATTAAATTTATCGAGTTACCCAAAGAAACACAAATCCATGCTAAAGGCGTACTACAACAATAGTCAAATATTGTAACAATACTTCATAATCAACATAGTGTTGCAAATGGTCAATACTCAAATGTTGCCACAGTTTCACTTGGGTGAATGAAGCAACATAATTTTTGAATTGGATGGCCAGCACTGTTATTACGGCGTCGCCTAGGCAGCCGCCGACTAAGCGTCCAGGCGGCCGGCCGGGGGCGCCATGGACCGGCGCCTCGCCTGAAGATGACCAGGCGGCCGCCTGGCTGTCCGATCGTCGCGCGTCGCCGCCAGGCGTCGCTTAGCGTTTGGCGACCGATCGCGATCGGCCGAGTATTTGAGGGCGACCGAGACCGACTGCTCCGCGCTGGACTGGATCGAGAGGAGGCAAAGGAAAGAGGACTCACGCGGGTGGAGAAACCCTAGCGGCGCCGCCGCCGCCAAAGAATCGCGCCGCCACCGCCGCCGCCATCGGTAATCCCTCTCAGCCTCCCCCTCCACCTCCACCTCTCGTGCCCCTGGCTTACCCTTCTGCCTCGGCTGCCGCTCTGCACCTCCACCTCTGGGCTTCCGCTCGCCTCGCCGCCGCTCGCCTCCACCACTGGGCTTCGCCTCTGCCGCCACCGCCTCTGCGTCCCGCCGTGGAGGAACCGAGGAGGAGACAGGCAATGAATGGGCTATGCGGCTCTGCTGGAGGAGACAGCCGAAGATGAGTGTTGTGTTGAGTAGAAAACTTTTTCCTTTATTAGTGAGTATTGACTATTGAGGAAGAGCCAATTAGCCGAAGATGACTGAGAATGGTTATCACTGACACTGAGCATGCTTATTGACTCAAGTCATATTGAGTAGTATTAGCTCATAGCTGCCAATCTGTCATGTACTCATTTGTTAGGTGTTGGTTGATGCTGCTGGCTAATGAGTTGTTAACAGATTGATAGCTAATGTATTGTATTTGTATTGTATGGTATGGATTAGTCATTACTCCGATGCTGACTTGTTATTGTCGCAATTGTTTTGTACAGAACTTATACATACATGGCTGACCAAACAACAAGTACCGCCGCCGTTAGCGGTCCGATGCTAGCCAAGAGCGAGCATATGATCCATCCAAGGATCCAAAGCGGAAGGCCAAATCAAGGATCCTACTGAAGTATGGATTTTGGCCCGACATGACGAACAAAGATATGGTGCAATGTATACTTTGCGGAAAACAAATGCATTCAGGCATCAAGAGGTTGAAGCAACACCTTGCCGTGGGTTTTGGGGATGTTCAAAAATGCCCCAAAACCACCACACCCATAATGAGAGAGATGCAAGAGTACATGAAGAAGACTGAAAGGAACAAGATGATTAATTTAGATGATGATGAAGAGGAAGGTGGAGGTGACGATGTTCAGGAGGTTGAGGTTAATCAACAAGTATCCTCAAAGGCGTCATCTTGTCATCCAAGTTCTAGGACAGCTGCCAAGAGGAAGCAAGCTGCCATTATATTCAAACCGGTGGCCAAAGTAACAAAAACAGTTGCCTCTATGATAAAAAAAGACACCCGAAGAGGTGAGTGAGGAAAGGCATTCCAAACAGTTGTCCCAAACCTCCATAGAGCAATGTATGAGGATCAAGGAAGAAAAAGAGAGGGTGGATATGCATGTTGGTAATTTCTTTTATCAGTGTGGCATACCATTCAATCTTGCAAATTCTAGGAGTTATGAAATTATGATGGAGTCTGTTGGACAATACGGGCATGGATACAAGCCTCCTAGTTTTCATGAGTTAAGGGTGTCATTGCTTGCTAAAGCAAAGAATGAAATCCAAGCATTAAGGGAGAAGCAAGAGTCTGGTTGGAGGCAATACGGTTGTACACTACTGTCATATGGATGGACTGATAGGAGAGGAAGACACTTGATAAATTTTCTTGTCAATTGTCCTGAAGGGACTTTCTTCTTGGAGTCTGTAGACGCATCCTCTCAATCGGCTGATGCAAGGATGTTAGTTGATTTGCTTGAGAAGAAGATTGTGGAGATATAACCATGATGGTCGGCCCATCATCCCAAGCAGACAGTTCTCTTCCTGACTTCATTCCAGACATAATTTTGATCTACACTACCTCTCTGTTTGCCCAAATGAAACCATACAACCTACACCGCAAGGTCAAATTTCTAAATCCGCCACTAGCCCTATGTACCACATTCTAGAAATGTAAGAAAGCTATCACAAAGACAAGAAACCTTTCTCAATGTTATGACACGGCAGCAATATCCGTTCACAAATGGGTGGCGCATGTTCAAGATGATACAAAAGGTGGAAGACGATGAATAAGAAGTATAGCTGTGGTAGCATTGTCAATCATACAAAGTAAGCTTGATTGGCTTGCGTTAAGTTCTAAAAAAACTGGGGTTATGTTCCCTTCTTGTCAACTAAAAGAAAAGAAAAATCGGTCAGCAGGGTTTTGTGGCGTGGCACCTGACATATCTCAGTCATGTATTTTACTCTGCAATTCTTGTCCTGACCCCTGAGAGTTAGTGTTCACGGACCTTACATGGAATTTTGTTAAATCCAACTATAAGCCAATAGACTTATTGTAAAGTCCCCACCTTACAGCTCTCTTAACCATCATGATAGTGATACATTAGGTACTGATAGAACCATGGAACCACCTACACATCAGTTGGGCAAATTGACACACACCAACCTACAAATGTTACTCTACCACGCTAGAAAATTTTCAACTTTCAAACACGCAAACACGAACATTCTCATTCTCGAACCAATTCAGCTCGAAAGCATACCAATTTTACTGTGTTGCAAGACACGCCGTGTTTGAGGCACTAATGAAACAAAAGCAACAGTGTGAAACTGCTATCAATAAGGTGAATTCGTTTCCAAAACCCTTACATTGTCTGCAGGTGGCTGAGGTTCCCAATGCTCGGAGACAGCATCCCAGACAATCCGTTGTTTGCCATCTGCCTGCAGCTCCAGCATCCAAACAAAACACCACCACATCATCACCACCACCACCGCCACCAAGGCAACAATAGCAAAAGCCTTCTTTGCAGTACAAGTATCCAACCACGACACAACAAATAGGAGAGCAAAAGATCTCACAGCGAGACGACGAATCCGTCGGGGGAGCAGGCGACCGTGGACCAGGTGCAGGGGTCGACGGAGTTGATGTCCCACCCGGCCATCACCCCCTTCTCGTCCCGCATCCGGCTCTTCACCGCCATCAGCGCCGCCACTGAAATGCAACACCACACACACGAGCGCACCCAAGACGCGTCACCGAAAAGCACCTCCTCGAACCAAATACTAAGCCCTAACCGCAGCTAGGGTTCCGCCCAAAACACAGCCACGTCATACCACCCACCTTCGTAGTTGAGCCCCTTGGGCGAGAGCGGCGGGTCTCCGGCCGCGACCCCACCGGCGGAGACGAGCCACGCGGCGGCAACCACCACCACGGAGGCTGCGGCGGCGAGGGCGAGGGGTCTCGCCATGGCAAGTGGAGGATTGAGTGCGAGCAGCAGCAGCTTGCCTGCTTGAGCTTGCCGTCCATGGGGTATAACACTGTAGTACTGTATCGAGTGCAGCGTAGGCGGAGGATTAGATTAGTTTGATGTTAATTAAGGCAATTTGGTTTGGGAATTGGGCTTCTTAATTAAGAAAATGATGGCCACTATGGTCATATTATACAGTAAGGCAACTTCATTTTACTTTTAGCCTATATATATCAGTTTTCTAATATGTGAAAGAATGAGAAAAGAGTAAAGAAAAAAGAGTCGGCTCAGGCAAGTACAATAATAAAGCCAACTACTAGCTAATAGTAAATTTAAAGTCAGTTTTTACAATAACTGTCTCTAAAGGTTATCTTTAGATGTTGTGCAATAACTATCTTTTCTCTCTTGTACATAAATGATCTACATACATTCCCGTGCAAAGCTGGCTACTAAATAAGAGCCAGCTCTCTTCTCTTTTCTCACTCCTCCACATAGACCAAAGCTGATGTGTACAGACTAAGAGCCAGCTGACGTGGTCTTATTGTACAGACCCTTATGGCAAGTACAATAGCAAAGCTAACTACTGGCTAATACTAGTAAGTTAAAAGCTAGCTTGTACAATAACTATCTCTAAATATTGTCTCTAGATGTGCAATAACTATCTTTTCTCTTTTGTACATAAATGATCTACCTATGCTCTTGTGTAAAACTGGTTACTAAATAAGAGCCAACTCTTTTCTCTTTTTTTTTCTCACTCCGTCACATAGACCAAAGCTGATGTGTACAGGCTAAAAATCAGCTGACATGGCCTTATTGTACATGCCTTTAGAGAAGAGTCAACATAGCACAGGAAACAAGATAGATTAATTATATACAATAGAGAAGTGATAGTTATTGCACAGCATCTAGAGACAACATTTAGGGATAGTTATTGCACAAGCTAGCTCTATTACTTACTCTAGATGATATAGATGAGAGATATGATAAGTAGTAGGTTTTGTTACTGTACTTGCTCTAAGAGCATGTATAATAGTAGGATGTCAGTTTTTTATATGCTTTGTCACCTAAAATTTTCACTTATATAAAAGAGAGAGAAGGAAGAGAGAACGTATCTTTTTTTTCATGAAGAAATGACTATATAGACTCATATAAAATATCATTATATGAGTATAATAATACATTTTCACGTCGTAATTAAAATATTATAGGATCCTATAAAAATATTTATAAGATAGTATTTATTATAATAGTTGTCTTTAATTTTATCTTTTCAGTGTATAAGAGTACAGACTGCGGTCATTTCTACTCTGTACATACTCTAATCGGGCCTTAATTAGGTGCGTGGCTCTGGAGGCTTGGGAGTTGTGCCCAGTGGTGGGTTTATTAGGTTTATTTTTTCTCTTGTGGAAATGGAAATGTGTTTTTTCTCATTCTCGAGGAGCGGGGTGGCGAGGGAATTGGCGCTTCCGGTCTGCCAATTACTCCTGCTGCTTCCTTGTTCTTTGTTTGTTGGTTGGTTTTTTTTTAACTTCTGACACAATTGTTGTTTACAGGTTCGATGTTCTTTCTACCAGCTTTTAATTTTGTCGATAGACATTGGCAGTGCTCCGAGCATATTTTATAATGGTTTATATATATAAATATAGGATGTATTTTATATTTAAATGTAAAAGTTAGTATGATTAGTTATTTTTAATATCTTTTTAGTCTATAAATCAAGAAAAAAATATGCTTTATAGACCTTAACGGAGGGAGTTCTACGGAGGATTGGCCAGCAGAGAAGCGATCAATTGCATGAGACCGTGAGTCGTGGACAGTCTGGTTGATTGGTGAAAAAATTAAGCCTTGTGGAGAAATGTCGAATAATCTCGCTTAGTTTGGACTTCGAAGAATGCATACGGATCGGATGCTGAATTTTGGTAAGATTCTGTTTTTCATTAGCTTCCTGGATCATCTTCTAGTCGATTTCTGGGATTACTCGTGAGCTGCCAAAGTCATAACAGGTTGATAAAGCCAAATTTAACATACATTGGAACAGTATGCATTGGATGAGAGCCCAACAAGATCCTCACAGTTTTCATCCAAAACCAAGGGCCATACGATGTAGGATTTGTTTGGCTTGCTTAGAGAATTTTTTTCAACCAAATAAAGTGGGGGTATCCGTAGGGAAAAGACGCTCTATTCCATGGTATTTTAGGATTCACCATCAAAATTGCCATACACAGATAATAGAAGTTGTTATATCCGTGCACAGTCTATCATGCGCAGCTCATGAAATACGTTATTCGTCAGTTTATAGTGCATATTTTTCTTGGCACATAACCAAAGAGATTTGAAAGTAACTAGACTATCCACAAATATTATCTATAAGTACTATACTCAACGCATGCATATAGAGAATATCAAGTAAATCTAGATATTTATTAGGGATATAAATATAACGTCATACTAATTTGCGTTGAAACATAAAATACAGCATATATTTATAGATAAAAATATTAAAAAAATACGTCCTATAAACTTAGATAGAGAGTACGACTTTTGGCACACCACACCCGTAGGTAGCTCAAGTTAATCACCACATCCAACCATATTTTGAACTGCAACTAAAATAATTTTAATCCAAAGTCAAATTTATCTTTTTTTTTCTGAAATTAGTTGAATGTCGGTACGGTTACAACGAAAAAAAATCATATTAAGGCTCTGTTTGTTTCGGCTTTTTCACTGGCTTAAAAGCAGAAAAGCTAAAGCCGAAACAAACGACTGACTTTTAAGCCAGGCTTAAAAAAAAGCCAAAAGCCTCCATATAACTATAAGCCAAAAGCCAGATGAGAGGTGCTTTTTTGGGATGAAATAACCCTTTACCACTGGAAGTCTCCAAAATTACCCACCAAATGCCATCATATATAAACTCAAGAATCCTTCTCCCATCTCCTCATTTCTTCTCGTCTTTTCTCGCTCCCCTGTGCGACATGCCTTCTCCCTCCGTCGCTCCGGTCTCTGCCGTCCTTGACCTCCTCCCTCCTCCGCCGTCCTCAGCCTCCTTTCTCCTCCATCGACCCGGATCAAGTTGATAAATAATTATGCTCAGAATGAAGTTTGATCTCAAGATTAATCTATGTTTTCAATACGACATTTGGTGAAAAAAGTATAAAACATTTGTATTAGATAAATTAGTACATAAGAAAAGTCCTTACAACCTTAAAGGTTATTTCAAACTTTCTAGCAATAAGCTACACCCAGGGTTCACAAAACCGAATTTCAAAAAATTGTTCAAAATTCGAAAACCGCAAAACCCGCTCGAAAAATCACTCGAAAACCGTCAGAAACAGAAGGGTTAAGAAATAAAAAAATTCAAAAAAATAAAAAACCATTCGGTTTCTCGCGAGAAACCGCTCGGTTTTTAAGAAACAGTTTTCGAGCGAAAACCGCGGTTTTTCAACGGTTTCGAGCGGTTTTCAACGCATAAATTTTTTCAATTTTTTTTGATTTTTTAATATTTAAATTAAAACGGTTTACCGAGCGGTTTTGGATATCGAACATCACTAATACGCTAGAAAACCGCAGTTCTCACCGGTTTTGTGAACCCTGGCTACACCATCCAACCCATCAAAAAGCCAGGATACCAAACAGCATGTCTTGACTTAAAAGCAGACGGCTTAAAAGCTCGTTAAGTCAAAAGTCAAAAAGTCTAAGCCGAAACAAACAGGACCTAAATATTCTGAAACATCACAAAACCAACTGTTAGCGTCAAAAACTTGAGGTAGGGTTTACGACAACAAGACACCGCATTTAACACCGTTCGAGAGCGTGCGGTCGATTTGACTCGAATCGACAAGGTAAAAACAATAAAATTTACTCCAAGCCGATCGTCAATATCAATCGGCTTAAACTTAATCAGCCTGAAGCCGATCAAGATTAAAGTATCAGGATAAATCTAATTAGCCGATTAAGGCTAATCAGAGGGTAAAGGTAGATCGATTCTGAAGAAGGCGATGCGCAACAAAATCAGAACAAATCGAACCTGGGGTGTAATTGACGAAGATCAATAATCGGCGATGCGCAACTTTATTGATCAGGATCGATTACAAAGGCTAAACTACAAGAACTACTCCTAGTCGACAGGAAAAAGTAAAAGCTGGTTGATTGTATTGTGTTGATGATGATTTCGCAGCTCGCTTTGGTCCTTCTTTTATACCCTCGGTCGATAGTGTTCTATTACAACACGCTTCAAGTCCGTATCCGTATCGGCCTTATCTTTGAACGGTTGTTTCCCTAAAAAATCTCGCAGTCACCAATATCTCGGATTCTTTCCAATCCTCTGTTAATTTTCGTATCTTTGAGTTTATTGCCTGATTCGATAAACTTGCCTATTTTTGGTGCAAACATATGCCCCCCATTTTTGAGAGATGACTTGTCATCTGTCAAAAATCACAATTATCGGCTTGTTCAATCGGCTAACGTTTGATCTTCACCCATTAATTGCCGCTTTATTTGCGCTGTAATTTTCGACATCTTTGGTAGTGCGTTTTAATCGCCACGCCCTTTGAGATTCACTTCCGCCGTTTCAAATTTTTACCATGCTATAAAACGGGCCCCACACTCGGTCATTCCTCGCGCACAAGCTCTCGACCCCAAACAATCGGCTTTTGCTTACCCTTTGCTCGGTTCCATCAATCGCTTGCACCTCTCTTCTCCAATCGGCTTGCTAAGATCGGCCGAAATGGACGCGAGTCGTACTCATTCCGATCCCTAACAAGAAAGATCGAGACTTCCTTGGTCCGATAGGGAACCTAGATGCCAAGACGGTTATTAGTCGATATTCCCTTCTTCCTCTATCGGCTCATGCATTCAACATAGAGAGCTGGGAAAAAGCTTGAGCATGGCCATGCCGCTTAGGGTGGAGATCTTGGTATATTTGCGTGGCTTCTCAAAAAAGAGAGGAATGGGAAAAGATAGGTATAGCTGAGTGTATCCCTCTCTCACTAGCCGATCCAAAAGCCAATGAACCCTTAGTGGCCACGGCCTGTTATTTCTGGTCGGAGACCTTTAATGCCTTTTTATTCCATACTGGTCCCATCGGCCCAACCCTCATGGACATAGCCCAATTGTGTTGCCTTAGGCCAGATGGTGAGCAGATATCGGCTTTTAGTGGCAAACCGAAATACAAGCTCATTCAATCCAAAGGAGAAGGCTGGCGCAAGTACATTGATAACAATAATAAAGTGAACGGGCCGATATCAGATGAAGAACATGTTGCTTTCCTGAACTTATGGTTAGACCGATTTTTGTTTTGTGGTGCTTCTTTAGGACCAACATAAGTGTATCAGTTGATGGCAGAGCGGTTGGTAGAGGGCCGTCGGCTAGCATTGGGAAAGATGTTCCTTGGAGCAGTTTGTCAAATGATGCATGTAATTAGAGTCGACTTTTCTTGGTTTTGCCAAATTTTGCATCGGCAACGAGGAGATCCTCTCTGGTTCATACAGATGTGGTTGTACTGTTTATTTAGCCGATCCTTCAAATTGGATCCATCTGACGACTCGGCATTCCCTCGTGAAGATACACCAGAAAATGTAGCACCAGAATTGAGCCACCGATCTTATGGCGAAAGATACATAATGTGCTCGTAGCAAGAAGATATCTCCAGTCGGCCTGAAAAAATATTTATCTTTCTTCCTGAACTTGGATAGTAATGATTTTAGCCAACAAGACTTCTTCAGTTATACCAATGCAGCAGATTTTGAATGGACAATTTCTTCATCCGATTACGATTCTCGAGATGCCCTAATCGACTCTAGATTTCTTCAAAGTTTTTATTTCTCCCAAATCTTACATGTCGGCTTTAATACAAGAAATCGTACCTTTCCTTCCTATGAATTTTATCATCCTTCCATTTTTGCGGACAACTAGGTTTTGGCCAAGTGATCCCATCTCCCACTTCTCGACTTGGTTCACCTAGGACTAGAGGAGATCTTTAGTGCAGCCAATATGGTCTTGGAGGTAGCCATGACTTGCGAGATCAAATCTTTGCCACATTTTGTCTTGAATAATCGTCGATCCACCGATTCTCGTATGGTGGTCTTCATTGCAAATGCACTTCTCTTAGATCGTACTTATCGGCCATTATTAATGCCCTTTTCCTGCACGCCTCGAGTCGATGGTATCTTTTGATAACAGCTCAAGTGACGAATCGAGCTCCAGATATGATAATACTAGTCTTGTAGATATTACTGGCGAGGTATTAGTCGATTTTAACTTTTCTTTATCGTAGTCTATATGAATGTCTCATTGGCTTTATCCTCTTTTCTTTGCGACTAAAGTCGCTGTAAGAAGCCGATCGACGCCCTTCGGCTAGTAAAGAAAAACGACCATACAAGGCAACTGCACTTACTGGATATACTTCTGGTTCCTTGGGCATTCAAAGCCCATCATTGTCCGATTTGGAAAGACAACGACAACCAAGTAAGTTACGTTTAACCATCTCTTGTTTCTTTTTATTTTCTTCATAAACTAACTTTCTAGCCGATGGACCTTCAGAGAAGAAGAAGCCGAAGTCAACTAAAGTTGCTGCCAAGAAAAAACACTCTAAACCACAAGAACAAAGTGGCGAAAGCTCACCGCACGGATCGGCTACTGCTCAGGTATTTGTCTATCTCAAAATTTAAGGATCTCGATTTAGTCCATCGGTTTTCATTATATTCTATCTTCTTCCAGCCTACCGCATCGGCACAAGTGGCCAACATCCTGGCAAGCTTGCCAGATATATCAGCCAAAGAGCCGTTGCCTCCTCAACCGATGCCAGCACCAACAACCACTGCTGCTCCAGAGACATCTGATCCATCCAACATCCTTGGCTTCAACTTATCTGATTTGGATGATCCAGAGATTTTTGCAGCCGATGATTACATCTCCGCAATTCAAAACATCATCGCGCCTCAAAAGACGCTCATTACCGCGGTTTCATCGGCTCTGGCATGCAAGACCGCCTCAACAAGCTATTTGATTTAGTGTCAAGGCCGCAATCGAGATTTTAAACAATAATCACCGATTCGGGACGCTATGGTCTGCGCTTGAGGCCGATTTACCACCAAAGACTATGGTCGACCGCTTGAGGTATGCCATTTGGATGAGAAAAAGACATCGTGGAGGCAACAAGAAAGGAAGAAAAGAGAGCGACCAAGAAGCCACCAGAGAATCCTTGATAAAATGGTTATGAGACAAAGGCGAAGAAGAAAAGTTTGATGCCACTATGGATTCTCCGAAGGTACCAAATCTTCTCTTCAAAACTGAAACCACTAAGAAATTTCTTGAAGATGAATATCAAAGATGGTGAAGCTTATCGCCAAGGTCAAGATTCCTTTCAAAAACATCATCGGCCGCCAAGGAGCGTAAGATAGAAATAGCATCACCGTGGCGACCTTTAAGGAGCAATCGCCAAACTTATACCCATCCTAGGCAATGCAACAGAAGATGACAAGATCTTGGATGAGGTACAAGAAACAATTGCCAAGGCAATTTGGAGCATCGCTCGGCTTTAGGGGCACGACTCAATGTCTCCGACTCAATATTCCCGGATGTAATATTTGAGTGGTTGTCCCAAAACTTATAAATACTCAATGTCTCATGAATGCTTTGTAATTTTGCCATGTTTACGATCACTGCTTAACAACATTGTGTTAATCTCGGTTCGAACATATATTCAATCGGCTAGGCTCCAATCCAAACACTAGGTAGTATTTCTTTAAGTATTTCCCATTAATTGCTTTAGGCAACACATACCCTTCTAACGCTTCTAGCAAGTACGAAGTTTCCGCCGACTAGCCGATTAATTTTATATGGCCCTTCCCACGAGGTGACCATTTTCCAAATCGGTTATCTTTCGAGCCAACAGCAATATTGTTTTCCATACCAAATCGCCAAATCAAAAGACTTAGGCATAACTTTTTTATTATATGCTCTTGCAACTCTGATCTTATTCCTTTTAAGACGATCAAGCGTAGATAAACGTAACTCGCTAATTCATCCAACACATCGACCATTAAATCATTGTAATCTTGAGCCGATAAACCATTTTGTCGGCTATTCAGACGACTCAATATTGATCTCTACGCGTAACGGCTTCTTGTCCATACACCAATTGGTAAGGTGAAAGTTTTGTCGCCCGTGATAAGATAACCGATAAGCCCAAAGTGACTCCGATAGAGTCAAATGCCAATTCCTTGGCTTCTCATCAATTTTTCGCTTGATCAATTTGATTAGCGTTTTATTAGACGACTCGGCTTGTCCATTAGCTCGAGCATAATATGGCGAAGAGTTTAACAATTTGATCCCTAAACTCGTCGCGTAACTCAAACTCATTTGACATGAATACCGCACCTTGGTCGGTCGTGATTGTTTGCGTATTCCAAACCGATGGACGATATGTTCATTCACAAAACTAATCGCTTCAACATCGGTCACCTTTTAAGTGGTATAGCCTCGACCCACTTTGAGAAATAATCGGTTGCGCCAAAATAAACTTATGGCCTTTACTCGAGGCGAGAAATATTTGGCCGATTATGTCTATTCCCAACCTCCGAACGCCAAGGTTTGATAATTGGATGTAAAGCCGATGTCTTTGGTGCTAATTGTATGTTGCCAAACTTTTGACATGTCCGACATCCTTTGTAATATTTGAAGCAATCTTCTAGCATCGTCGGCCAAAAATAACTCGTCCGTCTCGAGCATCCATTTCATCTTATGTGCCGATTGATGAGAACCATAAATGCCTTCATGCACTTCACCCATCGCCACTCGTGCTTCTTCACTTCAAGACATCTTAACAACAAGCCCTCCATAGTCCGATAATACAAGATATCGTCCATAACAACATACTTCAATGCTTGTTGTCGATCCTTCGCTCCGCCGGCTTAGATGGGTCGACTAGATAATCTTTAATCTGCGTTCTCCAATCAAATATTTGCGCACATGACCGCTTTGCTCACTAGTTCGGTCTCGACTTTGGTCAAAATCCTTATATCCCGATGCTTGCCGAGCTAAAGCATTAGCTCTATCGCTCAATTCACGAGGAATATGACCGATAGAAAATGAAGTAAAAGAGCCGATAATCTCTAAACATTGTTCTAAATATTTCAGAGTATTTCATCCCGACATTGGTATTCTCCTTTATCTCATTGTACTACCAATAGTGAATCACCATATGCCTCAACAGCTCTTACTCCAATATTTTCTAACAACAAGAAGCCTTTGAGTAACGCCAGACTCGGCTGGTTGTTGGAGCATCGGCTATTCATAGGAATGCAAATTCAAAGCTATGCCCTTTGGGTGAAGTAAGTACAATACCGATACCATCACCTTCCCCACATATCGATCCGTCAAAGAACGGTTGCCATGGTGCTACCAAGACTAGGTTTGTCTTTGTGTCATGTCCTCGTTATAAAATCGGCTAGGACTTGTCCTTTGACCGCTGGCCGATTCAGATGATAAGTCGAACTCGACTCAAGGCGTAAGCCCATTTGCCAAGTCGACCTCGCAGAATTGAGCCGATAATATATATTTTATAACATCGGTTTTGCAGATGACCTTACAAGCCGATGCTAATATGTAGTGCCTCGACTTTGTGCACGAGAAGTACAAGGATAAACATAGTTTTTCAATAAAAGGGTACTGACTTGCGTCCAAAGAACCGTCGGCTTAAATAAAAGATAACCTCTCTTTACCATGCACTTCTTGTGCCAAACAGCTCAATAGTATCTTCTTCGCCGAGACATATAATCTGAAAGGAATCCTTTTTGTGGTGCAAACAAAGCGGAGGGTTGGACAAATACCTTTTGACTTCGTTGAAAGCTTTCTGCGATCGGCTCCCATATAAATTCTTCATTGTCCTTCAACTTCGGAATGGAGTAAAGACACGAATTCTACCAGAGAGGTTCGAGATGAACCGACGGAGATAGTTAATTTTGCCGATCAACTTTTGTAATTCATTTTTGCACGTTGGTGGTTCAGTATTGGCTATGGCCTTGACCCTCGTTTTGCTGACTTCGATTCCTCTTTCATGTACCATAAAGCCTAAAATCGCCTACCGACACACCAACGCACACTTGTAAGGATTCATCTTCAAACCGTGCGATCTTATGTTTTTAAACACCTCTCTAAATCGCCAAATGTTGGAAATCGTCTGCAGACTTTACTACTACATCGTCAATATATATTTCGACAATGTGGCCGATTAAATCATGAAAGATCGATTCATTGCCCGCTGATACGTTGCTCAGCGTTTTTCAAGCCGAAAGTCATTCATCGCCCACTCGAGCAGTCCTATTGCACCGTGACATCCGAAAGTTGTTTTTGGTATATCGGCTTCCGCCATGAGTATCTGGTTATACCCGTTACCATCTAGAAAACTTATGATTTTATTCCCGATGCAAAGATCAATAAGCATGTCGGCTATAGGCATCGGGTATTCATCTTTTAGGCGCCGCCTTGTTCAAATCTCTAAAGTCGACGATACCAAGTTTTCCATTCTTCTTCATGACCGAACGATGTTTGAAACCCACTCTGCGTATCGGCAAGGCCTAATAAACTTTGCTTCCAACAATCGTTCTATCTCTTCTTTTATAACCTGGTACAAGGCTGGATTAAAACGCCTGGGATATTGTTTAAACGACCGATAGCCCGATTTTATAGGTAACCGATGTTCCACCAGTTGACGGCTTAATCCGGGCATCTCATGATATTCCCAAGCGAAACAATCCTTATAATTTCTAAGTATTTTTACTAGCTTTTCCTTGTACTTTACATCTAAACTTGCACTAATAAAAGTTGGTCTTTTCCTATCCCCGCTACCTATATCGACTTCTTCAAGCGAATCGGTGGATGTGAACCCTTGACCTAACTTTTCAATTTCTTCAAAATCTTCTATGGCTTCGCAGCTATCCGTTATTTGCCGATAGCTTTGCATTTTGTCTGCGCGCTTTCAATGTTTTTTCGTCCCCATCGTCAGAACACTTCATTTGCTCGATCAAAGGTGCGGGCTTGACATCGATCGGCATGAGCTCCGATTTGCTTACGATATGAAATCGCAATCATCCAAAGCATTGCCGATATGCGGCCCGCCTTCTTCGTGTTGCCAATTCGCGTCGGAACTAGCCATGGCGATATGAGTGATGTGTCACCGTAACGACCTCAACTTCTTCTCCGCTCCATTGGACAAGCGCTTGATGCATAGTCGATGGGATATAGCGATTAGCATGGATCCAATCCCGACCGAAAAGACATCTGTAGTTTCCTTTGGCGTCAATCACAAAGAATGTTTGTCGGCAAAGTCTTGCTACCGACGATCGCCTCGTGACCATGACACCTTTTGCCTCAAGGGTCGCTGTGAAGTCATTCGAACCATGTTAGTTTTGATCAAATCCTCATCGACTTACCCAATTTCTTGCATGTTGTGTACGGCATCGTTCACCGTGGCGCCCGTCTACCGAAGATCCTTGATATCGGCTTGCCATTTATATACCCTTTCGATACAATGGTTTCAGATCTGATGATCATCTTTGGGTTTCTCAAAGATGGCGTTACGCGACGCCGAGCACACCGAGCAACCGCCTCTTTGGCGGTTCGGTTCGACTTTGAATTCTACCGTAATGTGAACACCATGTTAATATCCATGGAGGCGTGTCATCCGAATCATGGAGAATCAAGTTATCGGATTCAAATCTTCTTCGCTTGTTCTTTTCTTCTCCATTCTTTTTGACGATTTGATCGACGAAGTTCGTTAAACACTTCGTCTCTCTCTCTCTCAGCGTCTGCCTCACGAATCTCTTGCGTCCCTAGCCTCTGAAGCCGTCGTCGTTGTGATCGGCTTAGGCCAGATGGACACCACCTGGGTTTGGGTTCCACCGGCTTTCGTATTTGACCAGCCAAATCTTCTTGACTAAAACTGGGCTTGTGTGTCTTGACTTGACTTGGTTCTAGATTCGGTTTAGATATTCTCTCGTGGACCGGCCTTCTGTGACTTCTGCCCTGCTCTCTGACCGACTCAGATAGCCTATCTCTGGCCGATTGCCTTGGCCAATTGTCTTGGGGATAATGTTCCATCGGGCAGGTGTATGGTGATGGCAACGCTACTCCTCTTTCCCAGCAAAACTGCCAAAAGGGACATCTTCTATGTGCCCTTTCCACATTCTCGGTGCAGTACAAGTTATCCGACCGGTGAGCCTTATACCGTGGTCGGCTATTCATCCTTTCGTATTTCTCCATTGATTGTAAAAAGGTTGGTCCCGACCTTTTCGCTGGCTGCCTTAATGGATACTTTTCTGCTTTGTACCATTTACCTACCTGAGGATTCCCTTTGGGTTTGATGGTTCTTGAATTTTTTCCTTCACTATCGGCTTCTATTTGTAAAGAGCCGATTGTAATTTTCAGTGTTTGATCACCGTTCGAGCTTGATTGGATGTTGACTTGTCGATCCTTTTTATACTCGTCTTGCATCGGCTCTTTTCCTTTAGCCGAACACTGTATCATGTTGATAGGAAACGGATCAACATCAACCTGCATGGTCGGTTCATCGGCAAACTTCAACCGACCATCTTCAATAGCAGACTGGATCTGTTGACGAAGTATATTGCAGTCATTAGTGTTATGCGAATAAGAATGATGCCGCTTGCAATACCTGCGCTTTTTGATCTCATCCGGCGATGGTATCACATGTCCCTCCGGCAATCGTATTATCTTTTCTTGTAGTAAATCAAAATACGATCGCACTTAGAAACATCAAAAGAGTACTTAACTTCCGACTTGTTCCTAGTCGGCTTGAGCCAAGAACAGACTAAGGATTTCTTGGATCCTTTTACCCATTCGGCTATGTTTATTTCTGCTTCCTCGTTGTCCGATGAATCACTAGGGCAATATTCAACCATATTGACCTTGGCCTTATCCCTTTCCTTGTTATTGCTATTTTTGAATCTATCTTTGAATGCTTTGTTATCAGTGAATTGGCTTTCTTGAGCCGATCGCGATGCAATAAGTGGCTAAGGTCGATGAATTCTTGGCCTCCAAACTTCTCCTAAGCGGCGGGATCAAACCTTGAAATGCTAAATCGGCAAGTTGGTTGTCAGGCAACGTAACGCTAAAACACCGATTCTTGATTTCTCTAAACCTCTTGATGTAATCCGTCACTGATTCCCCAAACTTTTGGCGCACTGAGAACTCAAATCAAATTCTAAGCTCCAAATCGCTCGAAAAGAAATATTCATGGAATCGGCTTTCCAAACCGTTCCATAAATGGACCGAATTCGGAGGTAAACAAGTAAACCATGTAAATGCTGCCCCGGATAAAGACAATGGGAACAACCTAATTTTAAGCCCATCGGATTGGGCCGCTTCACCGCATTGCGCGATAAAGCGTCCGACATGCTCCAGGGTGGTGATAGAATCATCCCCGGAGAATTTGGCAAAGTCCGGGACTCTGAAATTGTGAGGGTAAGGCATGCGATCAATGTAATCAGGGTACGGCTTTCTATAGCCGATCACTTTTCCTTTTGGTTGTATGCCAAATTGGTCCTCAAAGCGATGCAGATCCGATCGGTCCAGCTTGGCATTATCGCCACCGCATAGCAGGCCCTTGATAATGTCGGTTATAATCGGCACCCTGCCCCCCGAGTGTAAGCTCGGGCTGCAAATTGTGCTGTGCCGTCGTCATACGACCATACTGATCGCGTTGATTATGCCTGGTTTGAGTTTCTGGTATTGGAACAAATGGCTCAGAGTATGTTACTACCCTGTGTGGACCTGGGTTCCTTTGCAAGGTAGATTCTTTTGGGAATCTCTCGGAGCCAATCGGCTGTGAAACCGATTGGGAAAAAGCGTGAAACGGGCCGATGGCGGCAAATTGATTGACGCATCCAACCTAGCGGCGTCGGTATAGGCATGGTAATGACTCACCCCACTTGACCGAGGGTCCCTAGGCAATATGACCGTAGGTTGTGTGGGCATCATTGTAGGAGGTGAGGTCATAGCCGATGGTTTGGGATCGGCTATCATGCTCGCGTGTTCGTGATCTTAACGAGAAAACAGGTAATTTGGCGAGCTTGCAATGGATCTAGCGCACTTCCGACGAGGCTAACTCTGGGCTATAGATTTAACGTCATTACGCTATCATCGGCTTAAGCGTTGTCACTAGAGCCGATGATTGATTTATTAAAGCGTGGTGCAGATTGATTAATCATAGCCGATAATTCACCTTGAGCAGCGGATATCGGCTTACGGTTCGATGACACCCGCATCTCCCATGGCATTGACCGCTCGGCGCGGATTTTTGAGTGACGCCACGCCTTGTCTTCTCGATAGCAACTTAGCATCATCTCTTCCAGTAGCACCTTCCGAGCTTCAATTTCTTGGCGCTGTTTCATGGATAAATCGCCCATTGTTGGGACGATTATAGCTTCGAGTTGAGATCGATGGTGGAATCGACTTCGATGAAGACATTGCGGGTCCCATCTGGCGTGCCAAAAGTGTGTTGGCGTCGAAAACTTGAGGTAGGGTTTCGACAACAAGACACCGCATTTAACACAGTTCGAGCGTGCGGTCGATTTGACTCGAATCGACAAGGTAAAAACAATAAAATTTACTCCAAACCGATCGTCAATATCAATCGGCTTAAACTTAATCACCGCCGATCAAGATTAAAGTATCAGATAAATCTAATTAGCCGATTAAGGCTAATCAGAGGGTAAAGGTAGATCGATTCTGAAG
Organism: Otatea glauca; assembly: GCA_036346275.1. Lineage (NCBI taxonomy): Eukaryota > Viridiplantae > Streptophyta > Magnoliopsida > Poales > Poaceae > Otatea > Otatea glauca. Next base: position 20,058,363 of record CM070714.1, on the reverse strand, counting down.
AAGGCGATGCGCAACAAAATCAGAACAAATCGAACCTGGGGTGTAATTGACGAAGATCAATAATCGGCGATGCGCAACTTTATTGATCAGGATCGATTACAAAGGCTAAACTACAAGAACTACTCCTAGTCGATGAGAAAAAGTAAAAGTGGTTGATTGTATTGTGTTGATGATGATTTCGCAGCTCGCTTTGGTCCTTCTTTTATACCCTCGGTCGATAGTGTTCTATTACAACACGCTTCAAGTCCGTATCCGTATCGGCCTTATCTTTGAACGGTTGTTTCCCTAAAAAATCTCGCAGTCACCAAATATCTCGGATTCTTTCCAATCCTCTGTTAATTTTCGTATCTTTGAGTTTATTGCCTGATTCGATAAACTTGCCTATTTTTGGTGCAAACACCAACTAAAACCATCCTTATCATTAGGCCCTCGAATCACCTCTGCTGCCCTTTCCAACAGCATGGATGTATACGAACTTAAAATTTGAAGATGAATGAAATCAACAGCAGTAACGATCGCTTTGACTTTGCTTTTACTACTATCGCTATTCTCAAAGCTAATTTCTCAAGCTAGCCATGTTGCAAATCAGGATGGACTCAATAGTCATTTCCATTCTCAAATGTAACTTCCCAAGCAGCAACGTCATTTCCAACAACGCCGGAACCTGATACTGAGGTACAAAACAATGTGTCTACATACAATGACATAAAAATGAAAACAATTAATAGCTTAAAAATATTTGACATGTTCATAGACACATGTGTAGCCTAGCTCTATTTGTGAAACCAGTCTAGAAACCACAAATCGAAGACCAAAAAACAAAGGAATAAAACTATGAAGTCCTAGAATATGACATGCCAGTAAAGCTAAAGAACACACACAACTTGACCATTGGTGATCATCTTAAACACATGGGTCACTGTAGCAGAAATAGAGAGGGCATAATACTGAAAATGGATAAGGCTTCCAGAAAATTCATATTCAGTTCACATCTGTAAACCTGGGACTGGGAGGTTTGCTTCCAACAAACTTGAGCTAGAAACTTAATCGTTATTCTGAATCCATAATTTCCCTCCATGTCCTTAATTGTTTTTAAAGAGACCATGCCCTTGAATCTAGGATGTGCCAATAAATAAGTCTAGCAAATTTTAACATGTGCACAGGGAATTGATAGAATTCGAAATTTGCGATCAAATATTTTTTTTTCTGTAATATAAGACATGCTTTCCATAACAATAGTTCTACTTCTATACAATTAGATCCTACAAATTTCGATGCCGAGAGGGAGGATCATGTATTACCTTATAAGAAGCTGGTTCTGGCAATGGGCTCAATGCGGTGTTCAATATGATGCCGGTTTTGCTAGTTTACAGTCGTCCGTACGCATCCTTCGGTGCGCTTCTCACCTGGCCGTGACACGTGGAGTGCTTGGTGGGCGGAGCGATCCACTAAGGTTGGGATAAGAACAGCTAGTGTCGATGAGATTAAGGCATGTACAATAAGGTCACGTCAACTAGTTTTTACTCTCTCTGTCCTTGAAAGTAAGGGAGAGAAGCATTCAAATTATGTCCTCTAATATTAGGGATTGAGAGCTCTCCCCCCTTAAATTGTGTCTTCAAATTGTGCCCATGCATGCAGATGCATACAGATACATGCGACCACACATATTCCAAAACAAAAATGAGGCAGGTCATTCCCTATAATTGTGATTAATTAATGCATGCATGTTGCCAATTAATAGAGACACAGTATTAAATAGGGGCATTAGAATCTTTTGGCAGAAACCATAATATGTCCTAAAATTTTTTCTGTCCCTTATTTTTCAGGACGGAGGGAGTAGCATGTACACATTAGTTTTGATCTATGTGGAGGAGTGAGAAAAGAGGAGAGAGAAGAGAGCTGGCTCTTATTTAGTAGCCAGCTTTGCACGGGAGCATAGGTAGATCATTTATGTACAAGAGAGAAAAGATAGTTATTGCACAATATCTAGAGACAACCTTTAGAGACAGTTGTTGTACAAACTGGCTTTTAACTTACTATTAGCCAATAGTTGGCTTTGCTATTGTACTTGCTCGTATGAGAACGGATATAGATCGGGATGGGAGATCAAAAATCTATTTTTTTCTATTCATGATCACTTTGAAATTTTTTGATTTAAATTTTTTCGATTTGAAACTTTCCGATTTTAAATTTTTAGTTGAAATTTTTTCGACTTGAATTTTAAATCGGAACTTTTCGAACCAAAAGTTTTTTTGAATAAGAACTTTTCGAACGGAAAGATTTTGAATCGAAAGTTTTACAAGTTGAAACTTTTTGATTTGATATTTTTCTATTTAAAACTTTTCGTTTTGAAACTTTCCGAGTTGAAACTTTTTGAGTTAAAATTTTTCGAGTTGAAACTTCCTAATTTGAAATTTTTCTATTTAAAGTTTTTTAGTTTTAAATTTGAGTTGAATTTTTTCAAGTTGACACTTCCTATTTAAAATTTTTAAAGTCTAAATGTTCTAATTTTAAATTTTTGTGTTAGAGAGGGAAGAAGGATGACGAATACTCATAAAACAGGGGTGCACCAACGGCCCAATTGCAACAAGCAAAGCCCAGAGCAGCAAGCAGGCGGCCTCGAATACGGCCCCAGCCTAAACAGGCCGTCCCTACCGCTACCCAAATGCCTCTGAGACCATTCAGGAGACCATTCCCGACCGATCCCGACTCAGACTCGGCGGGGTTCCCGACCGCGCAATGGGGCGGATCCCCGACTCGACTTCGGCGAGGTTCCCGACCCCGCGGCGGGGCGGGATCCCCGCCCGACCGAACCATGATAATCCCGCCGAGGGCGCGCGTGCGCGCGACGGAGTCCGTGTCAACCTAAGGCCACGTGCCCCACGAACGGTCATTCGGCGTGATCGAGCGAGGCGGTGGTCCTTCCCAAGACAGCTTTGATAGCTGCTGAAGCCACGTCTCCTGTCCCATCACCACCACCCACGGTGCAAGGACACGCTCTCTCCGAGGCAACTCTAACGTCACACGCGACTCACGCCAAGACCCACATGGATTACTGAGCGCCACTCGCCACTTCCGGAGGATTACCTAACCACTCGACCGGCTAGACCACCGACCCAAAGATAGGCTCGGCGGCGACCGGTCGGCGAGCAAGCGACCGATCGGCGGAGCGATTGGCGACGGCGGGCAAGATCAAGCCCTAGAAGTAGCTCGCCTCGCACTTCGCCAATTCTCGATGTAACCCGCCTTCAGATCAATAAAAGGAGGCAGAACCTCCTAACAGGCAAGGAGTAAGAGCTACAGAGAGCTTTTTCCTCTTCTTCCTCTTCTTCTTTTCTTCTCCTTCCGAGAGCTAAGTTTAGATCATTCTAGTGTTGAGGCTCCACCTCTCGCTTGTAAAAAACTCGGTGCGATCATCCGCACCCCGATGAATACAATACCAACGCCTGACCGGGTAGGGACCTTCGCCCGAACCAAGATACATCTTGGACTCTGTGGTCTAACCATTCAGTGAGCGGAACGCGCAGCCCTTAGACTTACAAATTTACTTGCCGGCGCTCGGCGCCGGCTAGCGGTGCCGCGCGTAGTAGGGGCTTCGCGTCTTGGCAGAAGATCTCCGATTCCCATTCGCCTCCTTGATGGCATTCTTCTCCAACGACGCGGCATGACGTGTTCGGGAGCCGATCCGCTTCGGCTCCTCGGCTTCACCGTCACCTCGGAGGAGAGCTCACGCCATCCTCACGCCGCCGGAGGGCGGCGCTGCGGGGAGCCCAGACACCATCTCCGGCAGCCTTCGTCCCACTCCGCTTGAGCGCCTCGCGGCCCCAAAGCCGAACCCGAGGAGCGCTATACCTCCTTTGGCGAAAGCCCCTCCGGCCCGCGCAGAGATCCGTCACCTCCCGCCGCTCACGACTTGTAGCTATGGTCGGCTACATGCCAACCTCCGTCCACGAGTTCTTTGGAAGACTCTTCCACCACGGCCCAGCTCCGACACGGAGTATCCCGCCATGCAGCGGCACTCTCGCGAGTGCAACGTGGCGGGCACAAATGATTGGCGTAGCCACCGCTGCTCTGACGGTCCCCGTCCGCCGACCGAGGCACGGGGGGAATACCAGTAGAAGCGCCCTGAACGCGCGCGAGCTCGCCACGAGCTCCAACGGCAACGCGAGAGCCGGAGGAGCGAAGGTCGAGCTCGACCGGCCGAGCCAACTGGAGCAGACGAGCCCGAGCCCGCGCAAGTCTTTGGGCGACGCGCACGCGCGCGCGCCAAGAGCACCACAAGTTGGGGCGTAATCCGCGCCCCAGCTTTTCCCTCACGCAAGCCAAAACGTGGTCTGCGGCCGCAATCTTGCCGCCCGAGGCCTTCCGAGCCCGCAAACCCGAGGCCGAGCTACCTACCGAACCTTTCGGTCAGGAGCGCGCCGGCCGTAAAGACATGCAGCCTCCGGCCCTACCACACCGGCGCTACTTCCGCCATCGGGCCCGCACCGCCACATGGAGCCCACTGGTGCGCCAAGACCGCACTTCCGCCATGAACCACCCTCAGCCTCACGCCGGTGCGCGCCGCCTCGGTAATGTTTACGACATCCGCGCCACCCTCGAGGCGCCAAGAAAGATGGCGAGGACGCCGCCCACTCACGTGTTGCGGATGGTGAGCGCCACTATCATAGCCCGAGCCCGATGGTCCCGACCACGGGCTTTTGCCAAGGGATCCGCCAGCGGATTTCCCGCCCGATTCCGGCGCCACCAACATTGCCAAGTACACCGGGCCACCAACCTGTGTCCGCTCAAGATTACCGGCTCGCGTCGGGTCGGGGAGCGACAGATGATCTCTTCATCATCCAAGACCTCCCCATCTACTCGCGGACTCGGCCGAGCACGGCTCGAGTACCGCCTCAAAACTGTCAGAATCTGGCCGACTTGAAGAATCTCTTCGTCGGAATTCCGTGGCACTTATAAGCGCCTGGTAACTCCTGACTGAAGGTGCAAGCAGCGGCTCGGGAGACTCTCCGACTACATCCGAGGTTTTCCGCCAATGCAACGAGCTCCCAACATCTCCGACGCCGATGTCGTGGGAGCCTTCATCTACGGCACCTCCCGCAAGGCCTTGGTGCACAAGCCGGCCGCCTCAAGCCCAGACTACCAAGGAGCTCCTCGACATCGCCATTCAACCACGCCCGTGAGGAGGCCGAGGGGCTATTTTCGAAGGAGGAAAGGCTCAGCAGAGCCCGGCGTCAAACCGGTCTTCTTCCGATCGCTTCGACAAACGGGCGACGGAAGCGATCCGTGAGACCCAAGTGGTCGCCACGGCCGACCGCCTCGCCAAGCAAAGGCGCGCGCCGACCGCCGCCCGACCACTTCGAGAAATTGATGGATCGCCCATGCCCGAACCATGGGTTCTCCGTCAAGCACAAGTATCGGGACTGCGAAGTCCTGAGGCGCTATCTCTCTAGCGTCCCCACCACGCCGCGAAGCAAAGGAAAGAAGCTCGCCGCGCCCGCGAACGGCGGAGAAGAAGGCGACGACGAGTTCCCGAGCCCGACGGCCGCCTCATGATCTTCGGAGGATCGGCTTGCTACGCCGACAAGCGCCGGCTCAAGCTCGCTTCGCGAGGTCCACATCGCCGCCACGGGCGCCCCCAATATCTTCGGTGGTCGGAGTTCCCGATCACCTTTGATCGGACCGATCACCCGATCGCGCCCCACACCGGGAGGTACTACCGGTGGTCACCTGGTCGTCGGAACGGCGCCTCACGAAGGTGCCGATGGATCGGGCAGCGTGCCTTAACATCCTCTACGTTGAGACGCTCGACGCTATGGGGTCCCGCGCTCAAGCCTCCGGCCAAGCAAGGCACCTTTCCATGGCGCCATCCCGCCGCAAAGCCCATCCGCCGGCAGTCGACCGCCGTCACCTTCGGGAGCCGGAAACTTCCGCACCGAGACCTCACCTTCGAGGTCGTGGATTTCCGGCGCCTACCACGCCATCCTCGGGAGGCCATGCTCGCCAAGTTCATGGCGATCCCCGCCACGCCTACCTCAAGTCAAGATGCCCGACCGCATGGAGTCATTACCGCGCATCGTCTTTCCAGCCTGCCTTCAATCGGCGAGCGGCACCGCGCTGAAGCCTCGGCGATCGTTGCCTCTGCGAACTCAACAAGCTCGGGAGGAAGCCGCCGAGTCCGCCCTCAATCCAAGAAATCGTGGCGGGATCCTTCAACCGCCGAGGACACGAAGGAGGTCACGGCCGATCCTCGTGATCCGACCAAGACCGCGGCGGGTCGAGCCACGCCCCGCCAAATAGGAAAGCGCTCGTCAACTTCCTCCGCACTAACAAAGATGTCTTCACATGGAGGTCCTCCGACATGCCGGCATTCCAAAGGAGGTCGCCGAGCACTCCTTGAGCGTCCGACCGTGCTCAAAGCCGGTCGCCCAACGCCGCGCCGCCGACGAGGAAAGGCGCAGGTTATAGGAGGAGATCGCCAAACTCTTGGCGGCGGGGTTCAGAAAGAGGTGCGCCACCCGAGTGGCTAGCCAACCTCAGACTTGTAAAAAGAAGAACGGGCAATGGAGAATGTGTGTTGACTATACCAGCCTCAACAAAGCATGTCCCAAGGACCCATTCCCTTACCTCGATCGACCAAGTCATCGACTCCACCACTGGTGCGAGTCTCTTTCCTTTCTCGGATGCCTACTCGCTACCACCGATTGCGCTAAAGGAGTCCGACCACCGCGATTTCCTTCATCACTCCGCTCGGCTCGTTCGCTATGTCACAATGCCCTTCGCACCAAGAACGCGGGCGCTACATACCAGCCATGTATGCAAACGTGCTTCAATGACCGGATCGGCCGCAACGCTGAGGCGTATGTCGACGATATTGTCGTAAAGACCGGGAAGGTCGACGACCTTATCGCCGACCTAGAAGAGACTTCGCGAACCTTCGACGGTTTCGCATAAAGCTCAACCAGAGAAGTCGCTTCGGGTCCCCAAAGGAAAGCTCTTAGGCTTCATCGCCTCGAGCGAGGCATCGAGGCCAATCGGAGAAGATCTCGGCGATCGCAAGGATGGGCCCGGCGGCAACCTCAAAGGGGTCCAGAGGTCGACCGGTGCCCGCGGCTTTGAGCCGTTTGTGTCTCGCCTCGCGAACGCGAATGCCGCTCTACAGTCGCTCAAGAAATCCGACCGCTTGATTGGACACCGAGGCTCGGAGGCCTCACCCGCTTGAAGGCCTTCTGCCCTCGCCTCGATCCCCGGTCGCCCGGCACCGTGTGAACCGCTGCTCCTCTACATCGCGCCACTACCCAAGTCGCCGCCATGCCTCGTGGTGGAGCGAGCGGAAGAAGGCCGTGAGCTCAAGGTACAACGGCCGGTCTACTTCATCGATGAGGTACTTTCCGAGTCCAAGACTCGGTACCAACAGTGCGAAGTTACTCTCACGCGTGCTCATCGCAAAGAGGAAACTTCGCTCACTACTTCGATCAAGACGCCATCACCGTGGTGACCACGCCCCCACTAGGCGAGATCATCCACAATCGCGATGCCTCGTGAAGGATAGCCAAATGGGCGCCGAGCTTAGCGGCCATGGCATAATATACGCCTGACGGGCGATCAAGTCGCGAGCTCGCCGATTTCGCCGCCAGTGGATCAAGCCTGTGCACCACGGTGGTGGTCGAAGACCCCGAGCATGGACAATGTACTTGACGGTCTTACACCAAGAATGGCGCGCGCGGAGTCGCCATCATCTCCCCGCTCGAACAGCGAGCAATACGCCATTAGGTTGCTCTTCGACGCGACCAACAACATTGCCGAGCACGAGGCTCGCCAACGGTCTCCGGATCGCTGCCGACCTCGGTGCCCGCCGGCTCGTCCACGGGACTCCAAGCTTGTCGTCGACTGTCATGAAGGCTGCGGAGCCCCGAGACGCCCGCATGGCCGCAGATCGTCGAGAAGTACGCCGCCGAGGAGCGGTTCAAGTGTTTCGAGCTTCACCATAGCTACCGACGCTACAATGGCGAGGCCGATCACCGCCAATCTTGCCTCCAAAGAGAGCCCGTCCCGCCGGATCTTCGCTCTCTCCTACGGCTCATCGCCCACCGACTTGGACTCGCGGTGGTGGGCCACCCGACCAATCCAAAGACGGTCACCCGACCGACGCGCCGGCCGGGCGAGACTTGGCCGGATCTGCCGCGGTGTGCTAGCACTTGAGTCCGACCGAGGAGGCCCTACATCGACCGCTTGACGGACGGGTCACTTCCCCGACCGACCGAGGCCGGCGCCTCGCCTCGCGGCAAAATCTTTCGTCCCGATCGGCCTGCACCTCTACAAAAGGAGTCCTCCGGTCCTCCAAAAATGTATCTTGACCGACCAAGGAAAATAGCCTGCTGGGCGACATACAGTAGTCTGCGGTCACCACGCAGCACCCGATCTCTTGTGGAAAGGCCTTTCGACAAGGTTTCTCTTCGCCAACCGTGGTCGACGCCGAGCATATTGTACGCTGCGCGAAGGATGCGATTCTTTGCTCGTGACGATCTGCCAAATTCAAGCTTTACTGACGATCCCCATCACGTGGCCTTTTGCCGTCTGGGACTCGATTTGGTCGGCCTTTCAGAAAGCGCCGGGGCTTCACCCACCGCTCGTCGCGGTAGATAAGTTCACCAAGTGGATAGAGGCCAAGCCGTGAGCGCCACGTCGGTACAAGCGCCATCTTCTTCCGCGACATCGTTTTTAGGTTTGGAGTCCCAAACTCCATCATCACCGACAACGAACACGCTTCACGGGAAGGAATTTCGAGTTCGTGGCGACTTCAACATCCGTGTCGATTGGGCAGCAGTAGCCCATCCGCGGACTAACGGCCAGGTCGAGCGCACTAACGGCATGATCCTTCAAGGACTCAAGCCGCGGATCTTCAGTCGGCTCAAGCATTTCGCAGGGCGCTGGGTAACCGAGCTGCCCTCCGTCCTCTGGAGTCTGCGGACCACGCCGACCCGGGCGACCGGGTTCACACCCTTCTTTATGGTGTTCGGCGCTGAAGCCATTTTGCCCACTGACCTGGAATACGGCTCCCCGAGATTGCAAGCCTTCGATGAGGCTCGGGGGCTCGCCTCGCAACAAGACGCCATCGACCAGCTCGACGAGGCGCGCGACGTGGCCGTCCTGCGGTCGGCCAGATATCAACAAGCCCTGCGCCGCTACCACAGCCGCCAAGTTCGAGGATCGATCCTTGGTATTTGGCGACTTGGTTCTGCGTCGGTCCGGACAACCAAAGATAAGCATAAGTGGACGCACAGGAGGTCCTTTCACCGTCGTGGAAGTTCTCCGACCGCACCTTCGACTCAAGGACGCCGATGGTCGCATCCTCCTAATGCCCGAACATTGAAAAGTTAAGGCGATTCTATCCCTAAGCTCTTTTCTTTTTCCCGGTATAAGTCTTTACCTTTCTCCCAATCGAGCACACGGTCGCCACGTGACGACTCGAAATGGCTGCCCGTGCGCGCCCGCTCAGACGCTCCGGATGGAGTGCATGCGGTCGGTGACCCACCGACCACGAGGTCTATCCCGAGCGGTAACCCTCTCGACCGAGTGCTACGGCCTCGCCACCGGCTATGGTTGCCCAAAGAGCACTCCGTGGAAGAAGGAAGCACTGAGTGGGATGACCTTCGGTCGATTGGGAACAATCTTCCCCACACGAACTCGGCTAACTCACGTACTCATGTGGGTCGGTGACCCGACTAGTCACAGAGTCTATCCCGGCGGTAACCCTCTCGACCCGAGCTCTGCCTCGCCCCCGCTATGGTTGCTAAGTAGCACTTTGCGGAAGAAGGAAGTGCCCGAGTGGAAAAACCCTTGGCCGATCGGAACACTCCGAACCCCATGAGTGCGCGTAACTACCGTGATAAACAAGACTCCTATCCTCTTCGGCCCTCTCAAATTGACCCGACCTACGCATAAGCGACCCCGTGGTCCTTGAGGCTATGGTCGGTCAAACCCAAACGCAAAGGAGAGCAAAGAGGCAAACCGGAGCTTACAATTACTTACGATCGTTTACACAACAGTCTTTGCAAGAAAAGAAAAAAAAAAAAGGGGGCTAACTTCTTTCTTCCTCTTCTTCCTGGTGGCCGACCGGCACGGAGGAGGAGGACCTGGCATCTTGGAAGGCGACCTCAGGCGGGACGTGGCTGGCGATCTCCCGAGCATGCGGCTCGACCTGGAGCTCGAACCTGTCGACCTCGTCGTCGGTCCGGTTCCCTGCGATGCCGCTACTCACCACTGCGAGGTCGATACCGTCATAGTGCGAGACGGTGTTGACCAGTGCGGACGAAGCTCCCAGTGCTGCGCCCGCAATCACAGCCGCCTCCACAAGCCCCGGCTTTCGGGCCGTAGCGAGGGCAAGTGCGCTCGGGCTGCCTCGTGCCCAAGACTTGGGCACGAGACCTCTGGCCGCCCTCCAAAGGGCTTCGCCGGCGCCGTCTCGGCCCTACCATCCTCGGAGACCCTCGCGCGCGAGCCTCATCCTCGGCGCGATCGCCACGTCGCGGGTCTCCGCCGCGTTCCGAGCCTCCATGGCGACGCTCAGGTTTTTCTGCACCTCTGCGAGTTTTCGGCGTCTCCAGATGAGTCTCCTCTACGGGTTACCCCAACCAAAGAAATCAATGGAGGAGTTGAGATACTTACCAGTCGCAGAGTCGATCAGGCTGCCGACTTCCCCTCTGAGACTCTCGTAGGACGTCCTCAAGGAAGCCAGCTCCTTCCGAACAGTCTCCTGCTCGGACCGAGCTTGTTCGGCGTCCTCCCGGGCCTGATCCCGCTCCGACCGCAGATGGGTCGCTTCTGCTTGTGCCACCCCCTCAGCGGTGACGGCGGCGTCCTTGGCCTCGGTGACCTCCGCCAGGGAGGATTCAAGCTCCACCACCCTTGCCCTCAAGGCCTCGGCCCCAGGCGCTCGTCGTAAAGGGCCTTTGAGGCCTCCTCCACCCTAAGCGGAGTTTTTCGCCTCCGTCCGCCCAATGTTCAAAGCCTCTTGGGCAAGACGAAACTCAAGCCGCACCGACCACTTTCTTCCATCTGCGGCGCTCACGAGCATCCGAGCGACGAAGGAGCTCGGCTCGGCCTTCGAACGGGCCCGCAAATGCTTTGCACAACACGACATTTCGTCAAATCGCGTAAGCATATCGAGAGTTACAAAGTACGACTCTTCGCTCACTTACCAAACTGACGGGTTGAATCCCCCCGACCATCACCTCCAGCGCCCTGCTGGAAGACTCTAAGGCTAGGGTCAGACCCTTATGGATCAGCCCTATCTCCTCCTCCGCAACCGTGGCGCCCTGCCGAAGGGCAGCCCACTCTCGCTCCTCGGCCGGGTCCATGGATCCCGGCCCTGGGGCCACATCCGGCAGCAGACCTTCGCCTGTCTGCTCGGAGGGAGCGGCGCCCGACCAGAGCGCCATGGCGAGCGATGAAGCCCTCGGGAGCCCTTGGGGGGGGTCTGACGCCTCGCATCGGCGCCGCCCGGCCGCTGCCGCCGCCAGCCATCGCCGACCCCTCCGGCGGACTATCTCGGCCGGCACCGCCGTGGAGTCGGCGGTCGCTCCTCTTCCGCCAAGGTGCTTCGACCGGTGGCGCAATGGCTGGCCGGCGTCGTCGTCCCTCCTCCGAAGACCTCGCGTCGGCCGGCGGCATCCGGGCGGGGCGCGGAGCTCTTCGCGGCCTCGATCTCTCCTCCTCAAAGGAGGGCGCGTCCACGATCGCGTGCTCCATAGGCGCCGACTGACGGTACCACGAGCCGCCGTGACCGCCACTTGAGAAGTGGCTGCGCACGCCCCACCGCCACGCCCGTAGTAGCCGCCGACGCCACGATATTTAAAAGTCGCCGAGCGGCTTTGCTACAAAAATGTTCCAGCAGAAGGAAGAAATACTTATCGAGCGGAGCGAGTCACGCGACGCTGCGCTCTCTTCATCGGCCCCCCACCAAGGGGCAGGTCGGCTGGCCGCTTCCCCGAAGCTACCACCCGGTCGGGCGCGTCGACAAGCTGCGGCGCAGACGCCGCCGCTGAGGACGCGGCCGCGGGCTGCTTGTCGGGCCAACTCGAGCCACCACTCACCGGAGGGTCGGGAAGAATCTGCCTATAGTCGGGAAGCTCCCCACTATCGCAGAAGTCGTCCCCACCGCGGTGGACTCCGATACGTCCTCGCCGCGCGCGTGCCTTGCCGCGCGCTCCTTTCGCTTCTTCTTCCTCCTCTCCTCCTTCTGCCTTTTGCGGGAATCGGCCTCGGCGGTCTTCGCCCGAGAGGCCGCCCTCGTTTCTTTCTCCCCCGGGAGCGGTGCCCGGAGGACATGCCTCTGAGCCCTAGAGGATACAAAACGACCGATCAGTCGACGCTAAGAGCGAAGAAGAAAGAAGCGAAAGAAAAATCCCACAAACTCACCAGATTGGGATGAGCCGACGAGAAGGCCGGGTGGCGCGCGCGCCACCGTGGCGCTTCTCCGATAATCGCCGCCACCCGGGCCTCCACCTCGGGACGCGCCAACTCGGCCACCTCCATCCTTGCCCGGTCGGATGGCCCTCATCTCGGAACATGGGGCGCGGCGCTAGGCGGCGACGCATCCTCATGAAGGCGCACGACAACATCCCGGTCGGCCCGTTTCCTCGAGCCCCGATCTCCTCCACGATCGGGGCCACCTTGTTCTTTTTCCTCTTCTCGGCGCCCAGTCCATTGCTCCATCATGACGAGAGCTCGCCGAAAAAGCCTGGGCGCTGCTTTTCAACGTTCGGACATAGATCCATTCGAGCGCCATCCCTTGTTAGAGGACGGCAGCTTGATATCCAGTACTCGGGCTCGGCCGCTCGGTGGAGGGCCAGCCGCCCATGGGCGCCGTCGCGTCGACGGCTGTCTTTCCAAAGCCTCGCTGGAAGAAGTGCGCCACAGCCGCCCAATGCGCTCAATCCCTAAGAAGGCCTCGCACAGGGTAATGAAAATGGCGATGTGAAGGACCCCGTTAGGGTTGAGGTGGTGCACCTCCACCTTGTAATGGAAAAGAAGCCCCTGGACGAAAGGGTGGAGCGGCAGGCCGAAGCCGCGCTCAAAAAACGAGGCGGGGACCACAACCTCGTCGCTCTGCGGCGCCGGGATAACGGCCCCGGTCGGCACCCTCCAGCCAGAGGTGCCCTGCGCCGGGAGGAAGCCCTTCTTCACTAGGCCGAGCGCGCGACTCTCCTGTGCGGAGCACTCCGTCCACGACATCTTCGCGGGGAAGCGACGGAAAGGTGAGAAGAAGAGGGGCTGAGGTTTCCTTCTCTGGCTCTCTGGCGTTTTTCTTGCTTTAGGGACGGAGACGGCGAAGGCGGCGGCGTGGCTACCCGAGGCACCCCAACAACGTACTTATAGGAGGCGAGCGGACGCCGACCGAACGGACGCCTCCTCGAACGAATCGTCGCGTCCGCCCTCGTCTGTCACGCCGGCCTGGTAACTCCCGATTTCCAATTCCACTCCGCATTTAATCCTGTCGCGTCAGGTTGCAGAGCCATAAAGACGCCGCCCCCGAACAGCGTGTCCCGTTACCTCTTGGTCTCCGCCTTTTGGCCGGACGGTTGTTCCGGCGCGAGAGGCCCATCGGGCAGCTGCGGTCCCAAGATGGCAAAGCTTTGTGGCTTGCGCCAGGCCCACCAAAGCCGTGGGTTCAAAAGGCTTAACCCACCGGATGGGCGTAGGGCCGCCCAATGAAACTTGAGCGAGGGGCAAGTGCGAGTGAGCCCCACGGTGGGTCCCGGTTGGGTCGGTGACGACCCAGTCCACCTCTCTGCGTCGAGACCATACTTCACACTCTCCCGGAGCTCATCGATGAGCGACACCACCGGTGTGCTCTGGGTGGTGGCGACCCGTGGTCCATCTGGATTGAGTAAAGAAAGGTTTCTTATGGGTCGCCCCACGGCAGGCGGACACCTACTGCGGGACCGTCGCTCGGAAGGGTCCCCTTGGGCGGACCTCCCAGACCCACTCGGACTACCGTTACTAGCTCCAAGAGCACGGCGTTCAAACCAACGCAGTAAACGCGCGTCGCTCACCCCTCCGTGTCCCACACCGGATGGGGTAAACTTGTGGGATAGACGGCAGCTACTCCTCTCGCAGCTTCCCTCACGGGACGGGACTCGGGATGGATACCCGCGTCCGGCTACGACGTTAAGCGAGCACTCGGACGCCGGAACCTCGCGGAGGCATCCGGTCGTCCTTGCCGACTAAGGCGGCGTCCACCACGACGTTAAGCGAGCACTCGGACACCGGAACCTCGCGGAGGCATCCGGTTGTCCTTGCCAACCAAGGCACTCGGACATCGGAACCTCGCGGAGGCATCCGGTCGTCCTGCCGACTAAGGCGGCGTCCGGCTACGACGTTAAGCGAGCACTCGGACGCCGGAACCTCGCGGAGGCATCCGGCCGTCCCTGCCGACTAAGGCGCGTCCGGCTACGACGTTAACGAGCACTCGGACACCGGAACCTCGCGGAGGCATCCGGCCGTCCTTGCCAACCAAGGCACTCGGACGCCGGAACCTCGCGGAGGCATCCGGCCGCCCTGCCGACTAAGGCGGCGTCGGCTACGACGTTAACGAGCACTCGGACACGGAACCTCGCGGAGGCATCCGGTGCGTCCTGCCGACCAAGGCACTCGGACACCGGAACCTCGCGGAGGCATCCGGCGTCCTTGCCGACCAAGGCACTCGGACACCGGAACCTCGCGGAGGCATCCGGTCGTCCCTGCCGACCAAGGCACTCGGACATCGGAACCTCCGGAGGCATCCGGCCGTCCTTGCCGACTAAGGCGGCGTCCGGCTACGACGTTAAGCGAGCACTCGGACACCGGAACCTCGCGGAGGCATCCGGTCGTCCTGCCGACCAAGGCACTCGGACACCGGAACCTCGCGGAGGCATCCGATCGTCCTTGCCGACCAAGGCACTCGGACACCGGAACCTCGCGGAGGCATCCGGCCGTCCTGCCGACTAAGGCGGCGTCCGCCTCGACGTTAAGCGAGCACTCGGACACCGGAACCTCGCGGAGGCATCCGGCCGTCCTTGCCGACCAAGGCACTCGGACACCGGAACCTCGCGGAGGCATCCGATCGTCCTGCCGACCAAGGCACTCGGACACCGGAACCTCGCGGAGGCATCCGGCCGTCCTGCCGACTAAGGCGGCGTCCGGCTACGACGTTAAGCGAGCACTCGGACACCGGAACCTCGCGGAGGCATCCGGTCGTCCTGCCGACCAAGGCACTCGACACCGGAACCTCGCGGAGGCATCCGGCCGTCCTTGCCGACTAAGGCGGCGTCCGGCTCGACGTTAAACGAGCATTCGGACACCGGAACCTCGCGGAGGCATCCGGTCGTCCTTGCCGACCAAGGCACTCGGGCACTAAAACATCCGAAGGCATCCGCTCATCCTTGCCGACCAAGGCGCCGACTAGCTACGGCGCCGAAACGAGCGCAAAGGAAGATTTCTTGAGGAACAAACCGCGAGTTCGCACGTCCGACCACTCGAAACCAATCGCCAACTTCCTAGCGCCGAGTGATCAAAGCGTAACAAGCAAAGCTAACTCCTTCATGAAGTCATTCATAGAGAGAAAAAAAGGATTTCATTAAAAAGCCTAAGAGTGCTCAAAACTTTACACCATTTTACATGAGGCACACGCAAGACTCTCTATCTACACCCAGACTCCTAAAAACTCCCTACGACAACGCCGACGGTAGGCCCTTACCTGGCCGACGGGACAGACCTTGGGGTCGGTGGACTGAGGTCATTGGAGATGACTTCTTTGGTAGGCCCTTGCCCGGCCGTCAAGGCCGAAGCCACCGCGAAATGGCATGCCGCTTGCTGCTCAATGACATCGACGCTGCCGCGCCTCGCACCGCAATCGGCGCCCTCGCGCCATTGCCTCTAGGAGGGCCCCTTGCCACTCCAAGCCTCGGATCGCTGAAGTAGCGCGTCAACGGCGCAGAACGTCGCGAGCTACTTCTTCTCTCTTGGGAGTTCGGCTATCGCTGATCATACTCAACCCAAAGCTCGTTCAAAGGGTCTTCCTCTTCCACCACGATGTCATCACCAAATCAAGACTAAAGGGTGTCTTGAACACATTTCAAGAAGGAAAGGATTCTCGTCTAAGAGTCCGCCGCCGAGCAACCCGTGGCGCCCTTATATACCCATTCAAGGAAGATCAAACGACTCAGAATAAATGCGGTAGCGAGAAAACGGCGCCCACCACCGAACCTGGCGGTCAAGAAGGCGAACGAGCAAAAACACACCTAGCCGTGCGCGCGCGCACAACGGCAATTAAGAGGCTCGGCGGTTCGCATACCTCGAGAACGTAATCCGGGCGGGCGTCGAATCGTTGAGAACACGCCCGGCAAAAACCGGTAGGCCCCGCTGGCCCACCTAGTTGAGCGGATCGGTCAAGCTCAACCCCAATCGAGTCCGCCAACTCGATTGGAGGTTCGGGGCTCTTGGCGAATACTCATAAAGCAGGGTGCACCAACGCCCAATTGCAACAAGCAAAGCCAGGCGACAAGCGGCGGCCTCGAATCGGCCCGGCCTAAGCAGCCGTCCCGGCACGCTACCCAAATGCCTACGAGACCATTCGGGAGACCATTCCCGACCGATCCCGACTCAGACTCGGCGAGGTTCCCGACCCGCAGCGGGGCGGGATCCCCGACTCGACTTCGGCGGGGTTCCCGACCCGCGGCGGGGCGGATCCCGGCTCCGACCGAACCATGATAATCCCCGCCGAGGGCCGCGTGCCGCGCATCGGAGTCCCGTGTCAACCTAAGGCCACGTGCCCCACGAACGGTCATTCGAAGTGACTGAGCGAGGGCAGGTGGTCCCTTCCCAAGACAGTTTGATAGGCTGCTGAAGCCACGTCTCTGTCCCATCACCACCACCCACAAAGCAAGGACACGCTCTCCCGAGGCAACTCCAACGTCACGCGACTCGTCGGCACCCACATGGATCACGAGAGCAGCTACGCCACTTCCGGAGGATTACCTAACCACTCGACCAGGCTAGACCACCGACCCAAAGATAGGCTCGTGCGGCGACGATCGGCGGAGCAAGCGACGATCGGCGAGCGATTAGCGACGGCGGGCAAGACTGAAGCCCCTAGAAGTAGCTCGCCTGGCACTTCGCCAATTCTCGATGTAACCTGCCCCTTCGTACTGAATAAAAGGAGGCAGGAACCTCCTAACAGGGCAAGGAGTAAGAGCTACAGGAGAGCTTTTTTCCTCTTCTTCCTCTTCTTCTTTTTCTTCTCCTTCTGAGAGCTAAGTTTAGATCATTCTAGTGTTGAGGCTCCACCTCTCGCTTGTAAAAAAAACTCGGTGCAGTCATCCGCACCTCAGTGAATACAATACCAACGCACGAACTGGAGTAGGGACCTTCGGCCCGAACCAGTATACATCTTGGACTCCAGGGTCTAACCATTCAGGGAGCGGGAACGCGCAGCCCCTTAGACTTACAAATTTACTTGCCGGCGCTCGAAACGCCGACAAAGGAGGTGGGGGAAATGTGTAGGAAAAGGGAAGGAAAGATGTATAGAGAAGATAACACATGGCATCTTAGGGAGGTGATTTTAAATTTGTTAGTTTGAGGTTAATATTAAAATAGCCATTCCCATATGATGCAGGCTAACAACATGCACAAATGATAGGTATATGTTCCAGCTTCCACATTGGGCATGGATATTGTTGGAATTATTTGGGCTAGAAGCCTATTAGTTCACAAATAATTCTTGAAAAATTTCAAAGGCTCATTAGGTAGAAGAGATGTGAAAATAGAATAGTACCACATTGCTAGTGGGGGTGGGTGAAGACCAATTAATAAAGGATGGTTATCTCCACTATGCTAGAGCATGAGAAGAAGAGAACATGCGCGCGCTCACTCGCCTCGCCAAGCGGCGCATACGCGACGTGCGCGTAAATAGTGTAGTAAAATCGAGTCCGATGACTTGCGCAGGCGCATTTCTCTTTTGCAGTTTTTGCTGCGTGGAAGAATCCGTAACCAACTCGTATCGTGTTCTACGATTTTATCTCTGTTATATATATGCAGAACAGAGATCAGATTAATCCATCTCTATCGAATCTTTTGCCTTCATCTCAGTACTGCGTTGCATCCTTTCTTCCCCGTCCCTTCGTCGACGTGCACCGACTGTGGGAGAATAGGTCTCCGAAACGTCCGTCCTTGAGATCCTGTACCGGGAGAGGACGAATCACGTTTTTGGGAAGCTTCTTCACGAAACTGCTCGCTGTTTTCTTCACAGACGATCGGCTTCGACTACATCGCCTGCTGATCTTCATCGACGTCTACTACCGGTTCGGCCACGTCTTCGCGTCATCTGAAAGCATCTAGGCACCCAGTATGTTTTGGTTTTGATAATTAATGACAACTTTGTTATATGATCTAATACTTTTCTTGAGAATATTGAAAGTAGGTCAGTTCCAAGATTGATGACCATGGAAATATCAAGGAAGGTTCAAACCAATCGGCAATATGTCAAGATCGTGAAAAGGTAAATTTAAAAGGCTCTTTTCTAGTCTTTTGACGATCTTGGAGTTTGGAAGAAAGATCGGTTTACTAGATTTAGGGCCGTACTATTAAGAGGGATCTTGACGCTTATCTTGATGTCGTTTAGGGTTTAAAGGCTCAAAATGCATATTCAAATAGTTGCCAAATGATAAATAAGTTCCAATCTTGAAAATCCTTTAGAACAAATCAAATCTCTGAAACCGGTTATCACCATGGCGAAGACGCTGCTACAGGTCTTGTAGTAGCCGGCTCAATAGGGCGGTGTGAAAATTCCAGAGAAGGGCTTTTTGGGCGTTTGGTAGCCCGGTACTACCGCCCATGGCAGCCCGGTGCTACTGAACTATCGGTAGCACCGGATTTCAGCCCAGTGTAAAAATCACAGAGGAGTGTGTTTTGGGTGTTTTTGGTATCTCGGTGCTACCGCCCATGGTGGGCCGGTGCTACCTCGGTAGCACCGGACATCAGCCCGGTGTGAAAATTCCAGAGAAGCACCTTTTTGGGCATTTGGTAGCCCGGTGCTACCGCCCATAGTATCCCGGTGCTACCGGACCTACGGTAGCACAAATCCTAATCCCGGTGCTATAATTTCAGAGAGGTCTCTTTTCGAAGAAAGAAAATGAAGTGGAGCTCGGTGCTACCGGCCCTAGTTGGACGGTAGCACCGGACCCCCTGTAACGGTCTCTGGCAAGTGCATTAAATGCACTGTTCTAGCCGTTGAAATGGAGCCCAGTGCTACCAGTCCTACATGGGCGGTAGCACCGAAAAAACAGATTTTTTGCAGATTTCGAGCTCCAACAGCTAGAAAGTTTGGTGGAGGCTATAAATACCTCCCCACCTGCATTCTAGAGCAACTCTTGGTCCTCATTGATGATATTTGAGCTCTAGCAAGTGTTCTCCACTCTTGTGTGCATTCAATTTCCATCTGTGAGTGTGAGAAGCAAGATTGAGTGTTGCATTTAGTGTTTGAGTCTTTAGACACCGACATTCGACCTCAAGCTAGCATCAAGGTTTATTACTCTTGGAGGTTGCCGCCTCCTAGACGGCTTGGTGACGATCGTGCGCGGTGAGCTTCTCAACGAAGATTGTGAGAAGCCCTGGCAAGTTGTGAAGGCCGGAGTTCGCCTACTCGGAGCGGGGAAGAACTATCTTAGTGATCGAGGAAGGCTCAAGCGAGTGGAGTCGGCTTGACGTGGTTCAATTCACCTCAACGTGGAGTAGGGGAGACCGACAAGTCTCCGAGACCACGGGTTAAATTCCTTGTCTCCTATTTATTTGTGTTTGGTATTCTTGATTGTTGAGACTCTATTTCATCAATACCATACTCTTCATAGTCTTTGTACTCACAAGTCTATTTGTTTCACTTGTATTGACATAGCATCTTAAGAAATCGCTAGAGACATTAGTGTGTTCCTCATATTTGTATCTCAATTTCGTAGTGTCATTTGTAATTTCTAATTTGTGTTGAAAAATTTAGAAATCTAGTCGGTTATCCTTGATCCTTCATCATCTCGGTAACACACGCGAACTGCATCTATGTTCTGATTATCTAATAATATGAATAAAATAGACATTGCAATTGGTATATTGTTTATGTCTAATTTATTTGTAAATTCATCATTAATATACCTATTTTCCCAACATATCATAACCTCCAACACCTCTCAACAAATTTGAGACACCAGATATATCTTTCATTTCAAAAAATGCAATATTCAAAGAACTATAGAATGCAACATGTCGTCTGTTTCCAAGAATTGTCCGTAAGCTCTCATGCTAGATTGTAAAAGAGAATGCAATAATAAGAAAATAAATTTGGTAGAACTCGATGCTAAAAAAAATGGGTAGAACTCAAAAAATATATAATGTAGAAATTAATGGCAACTCTAGACATGGTAAAATAACATAGTATTCTAAAGATGTCGGCATGTACAGTGAAGTATATCTCTACCACGACGGCAAAGTATGATTCAGTAGTCAAGTGGACAGCAAATATAGCAACCAAATTAGCACAGTAACAGCTGAGCAAACATTTACAAGTAACACAAACCAAATTTCAATTTGTAGTCAACGGACAAATTAGGTGTCTACGGCAAGCGAACATTTTGCTGCTCACAAGAATCAGTTGCCTTGCCCTCTCTTCGGAAGGGTTTGGTTGTGCTAGAGGTGGGCTGGTAGGCACGGGCATGCAGTCGCTGCACCGGAGCTTGACGGCACAGCGATGCCGGAGCGGCGCTTGACAGTCACTTACTGCCTTACTCGGCTACACTGTCACCACCGCCACGCCGCTTGCTAGGGTTTCGAGGAACGCGCAGTGGAAAGGATGGGCGAGGATGGACCGGAGACGAGGGTGGGGTTCGGAAGGATGGCAACACAGGACGGAGGATAGACGAAAGGGGAGGATGGCGGCATGCCAGCATGGGTAGGTCATCCTGCTGCTATGCAGGAAACCTACCGAGGTCTTTGGTCGTGTTATCGGTAGCGTCTTCTACAGTTACAAAAAATAATTATTTTTATAAATTTATTTTTAAAAAAGTCAGATTTAAAAATAAAAGTTGTCACGGGGCATTAAAAAGAAGAAGGCTTCCTAGCTTCACCTGCTCACTTAGAAACTCGTGCAGCGCTGTTGATTATATTTCCGATTTGTCAGTACCGTGATTATTGACCGTGGAGCACTGAAATGATGCAGGGAGAGCAAATCAACCAGTGTGAAATCAAGAAGCCTTCAGAGCAGAACAAACAATAGTTCTGATATTGTTTACAGACTAGTACTACTAGTACTAACCTTCCAATAGTCAACCAGCAAACAAAGAATAGAGCAGGTGTGTCAGCATCATGATAAAGAGAATGAATAGTGCTCTGCTCAACCACACTAACAAACAGCATCTATTGCAAGAGCCAAGAGGACCACGGCAACAGGCGACACAACCCCTTGTCCTCAACTGTGGCTTTTATTCTACCATTATAGGATTGTTGGCTCTTCTGTCTTGCATTACACATGCCTTCTTCATGACATTTCTCACATATTTCATCCGGGGTCAGTTCATCCAAGACAAGAATGGTCAGAAATTCTGATTAACCCCACTCCACTTTGCAGGAGGCAGGTGAAAACAATCTTCTGAATTCTGATCCCTGGTCAAGGTGACTGTAGTTAAAACAAGCAGTAGTATGTGACACCAGCATTCAAAGGTAATAAACTCAGGCCGATAGATGAGAATGGAGGTGAGGATAATGACCATCATGACATGAGATTCTTCCGTCAGGAACATTTACACAATTACATCGACCGACAGCTGGATACGTGAAACACTTACAGGCGCACTACAACATTAAACGTGGGAGAAAGTACAGTAGTTGGGAGTTAATCCCTTCGTAGCTTAACAACACACCATCACATTCCCTCCAGCTATCCGCAGTCCTTGGCTAACCCTGACCAAAATGGCCTCCCCATAATGGAGATGAGCATTTAAATAACAGGGGCTGGCTGCACACACACCACACCCCTTCCCTCATATAAAACATTGGCGCCAGCTCATGTTCCGGTTTCCAATAATGTTCAGATTATACGTCGTAAATGTGAGAGCATGCAGATTGCCCTTTGGCACAAACAAGCATTGGCAGTGTGCAAAGTGAAAACCCGTACAGCCTTCGCTATGGTCCAGCAGCAGGCAAGAAATTGAAACCGCAATGTCGCCTAGCATGCTCTGGTATCAGCCTGTTTATGAGATCTGGTGAAGCATTTGCTAGCTGCAGATGAACAAGCAAACAAATATGTTGGTCTCTTCCATCTCCAGAAAAGCATTTTTTTGTTCCTGACAGCAAATTGCCTGACTTGCAAGCCTAAGTTACCATATCATAAAAGACAATAATTGTGCACACGGCTGCCTAGTTTCTCCGTAAACTGCAAATAATACAAGTCCAAAGCCTACTATTGGACATGCATACCCCTATTAAACGGTATACTACTACTACTCATCCACTTTGTCAGCATTAAAGGAATGGTATATGGTGTAAATATTGCAATAACTACACCTTTAATCTCTGCACATGACTTCCATTAGGGCATGTGCAATAGTGTCTATTAAGATTGTCTCTAAGGATTCCAACTCACCAAGAGACAGTACTAGAGACAACATCTCTAGTAGTTCGTGTCTAAAATCATTCATTTAACTACTTTATATTATTTTCAGCACATTTTACCCTCATACTTATCACTATTTGCGTTGGTTTGCGTGATCAGGTTGTCTCCTGCATAAGAGACAGTACGTTCTCTTTTCTCACCTCCTCTCTCCTCCACATAGGATTTTGCTAACATGGTATAGCTAAGAGACAGCTGAAGTGGCACTATTGGAGATGCCCTTACTTACTTCCTGTTTAAAGTTGAACAGTGGAGGAAATGGACGTCCATTTGGCAACCTTGCATGGGGTTCTCTCAATTCATCAAAGAACGGATGCGCACATGCTTCGAGCTGTAATGATAATCAAATCAGCAATGAACTCAACATAGAGCACTTGAACAATGAAGAAACATTGCATAAAATTATATTAATATAAGTTAGAAAATCGATGATTGTATAGAATCAAGAGCAGAGGTCAGCGATATAGGAATAACAACAAAGAATAAACACATCCTCGAGTTAGCAGTACAACCATCTAAGTTCAATGTAAGTTTCGAGTCTTGACACCTTGACCAACTAAATCTAGTGAAATTTGTACCACCAGTAAGGCAAACAAAAAACAACTTTTCTTTCTTTCTTTTCAAACATGTCCAGGCACTTCCAAGAGGAGAAGTTCATAAAGCAGTTATTCCTTTTAGACGATATCAGGTCAAACATTATCTTCCCTTTGTGAGGATATCAAGTGATATATTGTACACCCTTTAGAAGAATATCAGACAACATAATGGTGCTATCCAATATCAGACAACAACATAATGGTGCTATCCAATATCAGACAACAATATAATGGTGCTATCCTATACAAATCCAATCATTATTATTAACACTAGCTTTATAAACACACAAAATAAAGCATGTGTGGTCAAATATAAAATAGAATGATAGACCACGTTAACAAATAAATATAGGAAGCGATGGGCAGAAAAGGACCAATCAAGTTGGAAGAAACAATTAATGTCATTAAGTGCTAGGCAATCATCAATAGGTAGATGGCTTCTTTAGTTGACTTGAATCAGTCAAGCTGGAGATGAGAAACTTACGGCAGTGCATCTTAGATTTGGTGAATACTGAAGAAGACGTGATGCTAGGTCTATTGCTTCTGGAGGCATCCGCTTGTGGAAAATCTGAGGCATTACATGTATTGCAAGTTGTAGTTATGCATCATAACATCAACTAATGAAGTAATGTGATAAATAAACATTTTCCCGTACCTTGTGCCATGGATGAGCTTTTATCTGAGGAAATCTAAATTCCGTGTAGTTGGGATTCATGCAGCGGATTTCTTCACGTGTTGGAGTACCAAGAACCTGCCAGCAAAGCAACCTCATTCAGTTATGAAATTACAACAACAATTAAGAACATTTCTTTACAACTAAAGTACAGTAGTATACAAAAAAAGTACCTTTATTATCTCAACAAGCTGGTCCACTGCACTTTCACCAGGAAACAGAGGCTGACAAAATTGGATAAAAGAGGATGCTTAGTCCCAAGTTTGCTGCTCAAGTGGATGTATAAACCAGAAGGTGCAGAAAAGACATCTGCCAAAGAAACCATAAACAGGAGCTAACCTGCCCAAGAAGCAACTCAGCAAGAACACATCCAGCTGACCATATATCAATTGATGTTTTGTACTCAGTTGCCCCAAATATCAGCTCTGGAGCACGATAATACCGTGAGCATATATATGATATATTTGCTTCGCCTTTAACCTGATGAGTGGGTGATTTGAAAAATGAGGATCAGAGTGAGGAAACACTGAAAGAGTGAAAGTGCTACAGGATCGAAAGGTGCATTTACTTACCAACATTTTGGCACTCCCAAAATCACATATTTTGACTTGGTGAGTCAGCGGATCCACCTATCAAAACCAACAAAGAGAGAATCAGCGTATATCAGATTTGTTAACCAAAAGTGATGAAAAAAGTCAAGCATGAAAGAAACATACCAAAAGATTCTGAGGTTTCACGTCCCTGTGGCAAACTCCAGGTACAGTATGAATGTAAGCTAAACCCCGAAATATCTGCATGGAAAGACCAAGCAATATCAATATTGTAACAACAAACTATGGCAACTCAATCACAAAAGTACCAAGAAGCTCCAAAAAATTTGAGTGACTTTTTTACCTGGTACACGTACAGTTTGACATATATAAGTGGCATCCTTTGGTTCATGTTGCTATAATGCTTCAACACACGATACAATGATTCAGGAACGAACTCCATGACCAAGTTAAGGAAAAGTTCATCTCTGCTTGTGGTAGAGAAGAAGCAATGCTTCAAAGAAACAACATTGCAATGATCCATCGATCGCATTATTTGCAGCTCCCTGTTCTTGTAACGCTTGTCCTGTAAAACCTTTTTAATGGCAACAGTCTCACCAGTCTCTAAACATTTCGCCTGAATAAATAGACAAAACACGATACCAACATGAGAGGCCATTTAACTAAGAAGGGAAATTTACAATGAAGCAACTGTGATGGTACCTGGAAGACAATTCCAAACGATCCAGTTCCCACAACTCGCTCCGCCATGTAGCTAATGGTCTAAGAAGCATAAAATCATATTCCAAGTTAGGAAAGTGATCAGTCTATCCATAAAGTTCAATAATGTATTTTGACTCCCGTGTTTGTCCAAAATTACCCTTTTGGGCTCTCCATTCTTCCCTCCAATTGTTGTGGAGATTATGTGACCAGTGACCGGATCACTCCCTTCGATAAGAGAAGAATCATGCTGTCATGTGGTAACAATCCGTAAGGCATGGCAACACATAAACAAAGCAAGCAAACTAACTCACCAAAACAAACATGAACGTCTAAATTGGCAGCACAATGGCTGCAAATCAGTAGCACTACTAAATCAAAGTGCTACACACTACTGCTAACCCTCATAAACCAGGCTTGCTTGAAATGGAAACTCTCTGCCTTTATTTCACAGAACTCGGACCAAATAGGCAGCGCAAAAATGCTCACCAAGTAAGGCTAATTATCACAAAAATAACGGAGTACACTACAATTCAGGAAATCCTTATCCATACAAATAAGATAAGTCCCAGCAAGACTACAAGATTACTCATGAACCTTGCTAACCACCGGACACCTTAGGCACGAATCTAAGGGCTCAAATCAACTGCCACACGAAGCAGTAATTAACTGATTCAATTGTCCCATGTAGAACATCTAAGCCATAATAATTAACCAGTACTACTACAAGAAAACTCCCAAAGACACACAAAGCCGGCAACTTCAGACAAACCAATTTGGCAGCAGGAGATGGGGATGCTTGCATGGCGCGCACGCAAAGACCAGCCCCAAAGTAAGGCAGCGCATTTCCTCCAAGCCAAGCAACGCTCCGCTCATTCCCCCTAATCTAACGCTAATCCACCTCAAAACGTGGGGAGAAATCGCGCGGAGAAAGATACGAGGCCTAGCCTTCGCGCGCAGCACAGATCTAGAAGCGGATCAAGCGCGGAACTACCTAACAAGTGGGGGGGAAACGAAACAGCAGCAGCAAACAAGCGCAGCAGATCTGAAGGCCGGGACGGCTCCGGGCGGCGGGAACCCAACCCCACGCCGCCGAGGAGCCGGGGGGCAGGTCGCTCACCTTCTCGTCCGCGGGAACGGCGGCGCGCGGCTGGTCGACCTGCATCGCGTCAGCTGCGGCGCCGGCGCCGGCGGGGTGGGGCCCGCCCGGCAGCGTGGCCATGTGGTGTGGCTGGCCGCGTAGAGGAGGTGGAAATGGAGCTCCTCCCTCTCCCTCTCTCTCTCTCTCCTCGGTGAAGAGGTTGGGGTTGGCTAGGCTAGGCAACCATGACCATGAGTCACCCACCTCCTCGCCCCTTTTTTTTCTCTCCCCTTGATTTTTCTTCGACCGCCCACTGCGGGAAGAAGCGTTTTTTGGACAGGGACGGGGGGCGGCTTCGTAAATAGCCGGCGTGCCGGGTTGTCGCGAGGGAAATTTTACACCTGAGTCCCTGCTAGGGATACGATTGCGATTATCTATAATATTATGTGGACTTTTGTGGGTGTTGCTGAGGGGACAGACACGGTCAATTTGTCAGACCAGGCACTTGGAAATTGGAATCTCCTCTACAGAATGCCTTTCTTTTCCGCTTTCTTTTTGGTTCGTGATGACCTCGCGGAATGGGTAGTATGGTACTTGCTACTCCGTTGGAATTTTTGATTGGTTTCTGGCATGAGACACAGAGACGTTGCAACGGTTGGTTACGTGCACATGTAAGCTTCCTTCAACGGTTTTTTCGTTTACTGCAAACAACAGTGTTATACTATACTGAATAACATACAGTTTTATACTGCAAACACAGGTTTATTAGCTAGGCAAGCTACTGCTAGACAAATCGCTAGCTTCCAACTTAATTGCAAGCTCTCGATAATTTCTATACTATACGGAATAACATGAAGGCTCTAAAGATGTACGGGGCCTTGCAAGCTCTAGTGCTAGAATATTACTACTCCAGGGACGAAAAGAAATACCAACTCTACTAAAACCAACTAACATAAGTCACTTTGTTTCTTTCAAAATAACACCATTGATGCTATTATCTTCTTATTGTCCATTCAAAGATATACACAAGCTTAAGGCATCGCTCTCCAGTATCATTTTTTGAATACCCATGTTAAACCCAATCTGCAATTTATTAAGCGCCACCGTAGCCTTTACTTGATAAGCATTCTAAAGAAACTGAAGATGGCCTATCGCAGTCATGACTGCTTCCACTTAAGAGTTTCACAATACCGCTCCCCAACCACATGTACCATCCTTCGGTATATAAGAGCTATCAATGTTAATTTTCCAATTACCTTCATCTGGTGGAAGCCAAGATTTTGCTGAAACTCGATCTTTCTTTGTTCTTTCCTTGAGAGATTGCCCTTGAAATCAAGAAAGTGAAAACAAACAGAGGAAACTACCTACTTAGCCGAAACAAAACCCTCCCCATTAATCACTTTACTCCTATAGGCCACAACCACCAAAGAAAGATAATTATTTTGAACTTAATTTCCTCTGATATTTCCCATATCACTTCAAGAACATGTTTGGCAGAGAGACATTGAACAAATTTAATCCTGACATCCTCAAGTAGCAACCTCCTCCAACAACATTTGGTTGCTTTACATTTAAAGAAAAGATGGTTGCCATCTTCATCCATCCTCTTGCATAGTGGGTATATTATATCTAGTTTGACACCCTTTCTACTAATATTCATGCATATCTCTAAGTTGTTGTGAGCAAAACTCCATAGAAAGTACTTCCTTCAACGTTGTTAGAACGAGATTTGGAGTATGTCTCTTCTACTCTAACCCTCTCGTGTAGTCATTTCACTTTCCCTTTGCATCTTGTCTACCTAACGCCGAGAGTAATTTGTTGATTTCATATAGACTCTTAATTCCAATGCATAATTTATAGGAACATTCACTTATTTAGTCTACTGTACTCTTATTTTATATAAATCTAGTCCTCCACATATGCATTTGTAAATTTGATACCCTCCTCCACCGCGGAAGACGCTGCAGGCGACACATGTCACATACCACGCCGGAGAGCTCGGAGGGTGAATGGTGCTATGGCAGGGTGAGGGCCACGTGAGTGGGCATTGGAGCGCAGGAGGAAGGTGCTGCCGAGCTACGATAGCGCAGCAGGTGTGGCTCGAGGATCAAACTGGCACACGTCACCTCGCTGCCATGTCCAGGGAGCGCGGCAGGAATCCTACCGCGGTCAGCTGAGCTCTTGTGGCTTCAGTCACCCTCCAAGCTCCTCGGACGTCAAGTGATAGGTACCGTCTGCTACGACTTTCGTAGTGAGGGAGGAGATTAAAATTACAAGTGCATGTGCGAGGAGCTAGATTTTTTTTAAAAAAAAAGTACGACGGCCAGATAAACAAAGGATTCTAATTTATATTTTGCCCTTACTAATTATCCCTCATACGTCAGATAAACAAAGGATTCTAATTTATATTTTGCCCTTACTAATTATCCCTCATACGTCACCTGTGGCGGGCCCATGTCCAATTGCAATTGGTTATTAAGGCTAATTTGCATGCATTGATGAGAAAAAATACTCCTCTGTATCATCGTATTAGTCCAAAGTGCATGCCTAGGCGATACAAAATTTAATAAAATTATATACGCTTGCTTCTATTAGATAGATACAGTACTACTCTACCTAATATGGACAAGTATGATCAAGGGAAAATTACCTAGGTAACCATGCCTTAACCAAAAGTGAGTATTCCGTAACACGGAGTATCACTCTCGTGTGAGTCTTTACATCTATCATTTTTGTACTGTTTTTTATCAGTTTGGAGCGGGGGATTCCATTTCTCGAAAATCATTTTTGGTTATTGTCGGTTTTTCTTCCATGCCAAAAGTGACACTAGCGCATGAATTGCCATGTAATTTTCCATCCAAGCATTTTGTGGAGAAATTGTTTGCTACGTGAACCTTTTTGTCAACATCATTGGCACTTTGGCAGCGTCACATGTCATGTCAATGCTACGGTGACTTAAAGCCTAAGCCTTGGAGGTAAATAGGGCACTTCGGAACACATGAGCAGTACATGCAGTGTAATTTTCGTAGGATTTGAAAAGAAAATTCATGTTCGAAACCGTTTAGAATCAATGAATTTCAAAAGAAACAATTCAACTCTCGAAGAATTTAGGGGGGGGGGGGGGAAGGTTGCCTTCCAAATATAGCCTAAATCTTTTAACAAAATAGAAGTAGATAAGTTAATCTATGGAATATCCGATTAACCAGAAATTATCAAAGTTGCATTTATAACTAATAGAGTACGATCACGCTGTCCCTATCTATGTAGGGGAGCAATCAGAGTGGATACATATGAATTTTGCTCATCTCGTATTTTATTCAAAATTTTTCTTGAAATTAGAGTCGGTATAGACAATGCCAAATTTGAATACAAATGCGGATTATCTCTGATGTAGGGTTGTGTCTCGATCTTTCGATGAGAGTGATAACTTCAATTGGTGGAACTGACTTTGACGATCCGATTACAACGTACGACGACGTTGCGCCTTAGCAATCGCTAAACCAACTCCGGAAGGTTATTGACCTTGCTGTGGGCACGATCAACCTGAACACGATATTCAATTCCTGCAAGCAACCGAATAACAAGCAAGAACAATAGTAAAAGCAATATGAAATTGCGAATATGAATGAAGGCAAAAATAGGGTAGGGTTCTATTGAAGATCTTGACAAGGTGGCTGTCCAGCACAACTCGAAGACTCAAAGTTTGCACTTGGCTAAGCTAATCAAATAAAACCCAAACTCTAGATGAGGGTGCGGCTGGCTATTTATGAGATAAGAGGAGGAGGAAGTCGTCCAAAACCTAGAGAGACCGAATACAACTTGATTACAAGGCCTAGGGCCCACTTTGACTCGAACAGGAAAAATGACGTGATTTGTTTTGCAGATTCCGGACAGCTCAGATGGAATTTGGAGGTGAAACTAGATCCATTGGAAAGAGGGCGAAGAAAGCTTTCAGTCAAGTATCATTTTCCCCCAACACCCTTGTGGATCAAAAGTTATGACCATTTTAAGTTGGTGCTGTCAGGAAGACCGAAACCTAGTGGAATTCGATGTGGTGTTCGGATCGGAGTCCTTTGGTCGATATTGAGTCGTACTCGAGTTGGAGTTCTTGGTCGATGGATCATGCTCGAGTAACCTTGGTCGATGGATCAAGCCCGAGTAACCTTGGTCCGCCCATGGTTCTTGCCCGGAATGGTTCACGCGCGAGCATCCCTTGGTTGGCTTCTTGTAATTCTTGTTTAGTCGAGTTGGGATTTCTCGTGGGCCTTCCTTGAACTGACGTGTCTTGTTTGAGTTGTGAATGTGGTAGAGGTGGAGACACGCCTTTGTTGAATACGCCATCAAGCATGGGAGGAGGCCAAGGTGACGACCGAACTGATGAAGGTGATGACGCCATGTCCAAAAGCCGAAGAGGCCAACTGTGTGATCAACCTAGCCCTGGTGGGGATCGATGAAGCCATGTAGATGCAGCCATCCTAGTAGATGTAGATGATGCAGAGGATGCTGTGAAGTGTCGCCAAACTGATATAGCGTTGGTCTTATCCAGGATGAGCATGGTCTCATCAATCTCGGACACGAATACGGAGCGAATACATGTCGTTCGCTCCAAATACGGTTGGTCTCGGTCAAAAATATTTAGTTGGATAATACGTGAAAACATAAACCATATATGTCACACATATTAGATCAATCAACTATACTATATGCCCAAAATGCAACAACATTAGTAGATTAACAAGTAGATTTAAGTACATCATTCGATAACAAGGATCCGTTAAGCAAGCATATAACCGGGGCTAGCTAAGCCAATAGTACCTAGCAAGTAGCATTACAACAAGTCACAATGCTCACACTTTAAACTATTACATGGTTCAATATTCATTCTTCCGTACTTGCTGAAATGTGGTCTGCTGTACAAGATTTTGAAGATGGAGAATCACAATTGATGCAGACACCGAGCTATTGTAGAGTTCGTTCTGATGATGATTATTAGACTGCAAAACTGATGTATAAAAAAAGGTGATCTATTACAGTCTTGGGACAGGTGGTGATAGTAAAAACAGTGTGATAAAATAAGAAAGCCATTTCAATCGCATGCACTGTGTTAACGGTAGCAAGTCTAGTTAAACATAAAACACTAAAAAAGTGTCAATAATAATTGTTTTAAAATTTGAACTTTCTATGCCTCATCCATCATTTGATGGGCTTAAACTCTTACGTGTGTTAAAGCCTTATGGATTACGTAGTACATACTAGCTAAGTGATCTGATAACATAGTAGATGCAGAAAATTAAGATCTAGATAAACTATGCATAATAAATGAAAAAGATATGTACCACGGAACAAATGTTCACAGTAATTATGATAACAGATAAGAGAAAAGTACCCTTTAACTCTTCCCGAAAGAGAACTGCATAGATCTTAAAACATCCCAGTTACTCAAAATTTGTGCACTGTGCGAATCTATTGGATAGCATGGAAACTCTTGCACTAAAAAAACACCAGCATTATTTCCAAGGGAAAACAAATAACAATTTAGCGAGAAAACATGTCATCATATTAGGAAGTTAAAAGATTGTAGTTTCTATGAAGTGGTACATTTTGGCAACGAGAAAGCGTATCATTGACTTAGCATTCACTAACCAATCATCAACATATCAGCCGCATTCATTTTGTCATCTTAAAAAACATATATCGGTTGACACAAAAATATTAAAAAGGAACTCAAAATGAAAACAAAGACAAAGGCCAACTACAAAGCCTACATAGTTCATACCATTGACAAGTATGTGATAATGAAATACAAAATGATAGGAAGGAATGGTTATTCGAAATTTAGATGGCAAGAAAAAATAGTATTATAGTAGGTGATTCATAACAAATTGACAATTATCAAACCTCCTCGATCGTGTATGTAGTAGCATATTCTTTATCCTCCAGGTGCAAATCCAACTCATCAACAAGTCATGCTATCTTCTTATTAGAATCTGAAATTTAAAAATGACACGAAGCTAGTAAACAAAAGCTAGAAGTGGGATAAACTATAAACTAAATGATTTATTATTATCTTTCCTAGATTAAGTTGTCACAGTCCTCGGTAGATATTAGAGCCTCAACCATCTCAGACTCTAGTCGACTACAAAATGGATCAACAACATGTCCACCGGAATGGATCAGGCACCGAAATGAAGAAACAAACTAACGAATCAAGAAACGGAGGGGAACGAATCCCTTTCCGACCTGGCAGCTCGGACAGACACCGATGATCTCCGCCAAAGGTCAGAACCTGCCGTCGGGCTCCTGCGTGAGCAGAGCGGCGATGATTCCAACAGTATAAGATTTGAGAACAAATATGGGCAAGGGGGCGATAGAGAGGGAGGTGGGTGTCACAGATTTATGAACCTGCGCGGGACACGATCGGAGGAGTAGTAGCTAGATCTGTGGCAGCTTGAGGGTGGGAGGCAGCCACGAACTAGAGTCCTGGATGTTGCAGGCAAGGGAGGAGGGAGGATGTTGACTGTGGTGCTCTAGAGGGCCACCGTTGGGAGATCTTGGCGGCGGCATGCCAGGAGGGCGAGGGTGGGGACTCGACAAAGGGTAGGGAATGGGATCGGGGATTTTGGATTGGCCGATTAGGTTTCCACCAGGTAGTTAACGGATGGTTTCCGGATAGATCCGATTAAAATTTTGGATATATCCAAATTCAACGGATAGTTTTATCTCGAATCCGTTTTCATATCTGACAAAAACTATCCGGATCCGAGTCCGATATTCGAAAAAAACACGGACATCCGATTTTATACTCCAAATACGATCCGAATTTATTCGGACGGACGATCAACTATACACTCCTTTTGCACCCCTATATCTACGAGCAAATGGTGTGTGTTTTTCAAGGACCATAGTAAATCATTCAAAGTCTAAGCTGATTGGGACACTGACAATGATCGATTCCCGTTAGACCTGCCAACCCACTATTTAATTTTTCGTACTATATTTTAAACATACAAAGTTAGGAGGATAAAAATGTATTTATTTCTCGAAAAATTGAAAACCCACGTACATACATGCACCATCCTCGCTATCCAAGTCTCTCTCGACACCCGCGCACAAAATACAGTAAACAATGTTCATGTATTTTGATGATGCAAATACACTCCATCTCTCTTTCATGAGTCAAGGGACATTTCAATAATTTGCAGTTGGCATGGATATTCAAAATGTGGATTTTGAATAGAGTTGGGATATCATCTATTCTCTGTTTTCCATCGTGAAGAAATCACTAGAAATCCCATCCATTTTTGTTCTTTATCTTCAACAAACTGCAAATTTTTTGGCTGTGTTTTCGTTTTTAATGCACAAATTCGGATCCAATATGTAGGGATGGCAGTTTTATCCATAGGTTTGGGTATCCACGGGTACTCAATCTAATAAGGGTGAGCCCTGGTAGCACTTCAAATCCATGGGTTTTCAGGTTTGGGTATCCGATAAGGACACATGATGAGCGTGAGTGTCAATTTGTACCCATGCGTACCCTATAGGCATCCTATGACATGTGAGCCCCACTTTTTATAATATATATATTATAAAATTGAAACCGTAACTACCTAAATTAGAGACTGAGACACACATTAGGCTTTAAAAGGCAATACTATGTTCAAAAACTTATTGAGCATATATCATGCTCTCAATTTGTTTTGCACATATCATGCTCTGAATTTGTTGTGTATATATCATGCTCTTTCTTTTAAACGATGCTCTATTATGTGTTGGCATCTCTGTTATCACTATAGTCATAAGTGTTAAGTGTATACTATGTGACTAAGTTAAATGCGGGCCAATTGAGTTTTCTATTTTATCTTAGGCCTTATTTGTTTTAACTTTTGATTCTGGATTCTGGCTCTAAAAGCATAATAAAAAACGAATAGCCCGATTCTAGAATCCGATTCTCACAATCCAGCCCACCCATATACACTAGAATCCACAATTTACTTCATATGTGCTTTTGGATTCTAGCTTTTAGAGAATCAGTTTCTCTACAACCACAATCCAGAATCAGCTTTTAGAGAATTCAAAGATGAAACAAACAGGCCCTTAGTCATTGAATGAGCTTACATATCACTGTCCCATATTTTACTCTAATGCTTATCATCTTGTTCATTGAAATCAAATACAATATCTATGATTTCTATGAAAACACTATAGAATGGTATAGTATTTGTCATCAAGTATCTTATATGTACTCATTTGAACTTGTAGTATCATTGGTCACCTATAGGTTATCATAATGTGCTGATTAAGTGAAATAAACTAGAGTATCATTGATCACCTATAATCCATGTTAACTCTTTGTTTTCAGCACAGCCTGCTATCCATGGGTATCTATTGGGTATTGGGTACCCATCAGGTTTGGAATAAGTTTAGTGGGTTTGGGTGGACGATATAGTTTCGATTTTAGATGGACGGTAGTCGTACTCGGAGGTACCCACTCGATTGCCATTCCTATTAACATGCAAATGATCAAGATGCATAAATTCTGATTAAACAATCAAGATATGCAAATTCACATCCAACATACAATTTTTTTTTAACACAAATCGGATGCAATGTGCGAAAAAAAACGTGGATGGAGATCTAGTGTAGATAGTTAAGGGGAGATGGGAACCTAGGGACGCTGGCAAAGCTGGAGGGGACACGCGATCCTGCCAACGAACGAGAGGCGCCGCCGGATCCGGCACCCGGAGGGAAGGAAACTGCGCAACCTGTTCGCTCGAGTGGAGCAAGGGCACGTATAATAAGATCATTTCAGCAAATTATTAGTATGTACACATCAGTTTTATCCTTTATGAAAAAGCAAGAAAAGAGTGGAGAGAAGAGAGCTATTTCTTATTTAGTAGTTAGTATTTTACAGAAAAATAGATATTATTGCCAAATAAAAGTCGGTGTTAGAGCTGGTATGAGCGACTGTTAGTGTTTAAGTTAGTGTTTTATCGTTAGTCATAAAGATGAAGTTAATGTTGAATGTTCAAATTAAATGCTTTAGTATTTCTTTAGAGATAATCTTTACATATAATTACTGTACAATCTGGCTTTATTGTTTACTTTAAATAACATAGATGAGAGTGATATAAATATACTTACTCTAAGAAAACGAAAGACAGCCAGATCCGGTCGCTCGAGGGAGGAAGACAATCAGATGCCACAACACTTCGAATGCGGCCACATGGTGTGACCGAGGGCCACGGTGATGGGATCCGTCAATGCCTCGCTGGTCTCCGCACCGCCGCCATTGCCACTGCTCGACCCACCTCCGTCGCTCGTCTGGTGGAGGAGAGAGAGAACACACGATTGAGTGAGGAGAGAGAGCTGTAGAGAGGAGGGAGATTTTTACGTGTTGGAGTGTACCGAGGCCCCACAATTGAATATATGTACATGCATTTCTACAGATACACAATACGTATGCGAATGATGCACCAATCTCAAAGAACATTGTGTGTTGTTGATGGTGCACGCAAGTCAACGCATATGCGGGGAAACAACTCTCGTTTTATTTATATAGGGCAAGTACAATAGCAAAATCAACTACTGGCTAATAGTAAGCTAAAAGCCAATTTGTATAATAACTGTCTCTAAAGGTTATCTTTAGATATTGTGCAATAATTATCTTTTCTCTCTTGTATATAAATGATCTACCTATACTCCCGTGCAAAGCTGGCTACTAAAAACAAGTACAATAGCAAAGCCAACTACTGGCTAATAGTAAGCTAAAAGCCAGTTTGTACAATAACTGTCTCTAAAGGTTGTCTCTAGATATTGTGCAATAACTATATTTCCTCTCTTGTACATAAATGATCTACCTATACTCCCGTGCAAAGCTGGCTACTAAATAAGAGCCAGTTCTCTTCTCTCTCCTCTTTTCTCACTTATCCACATAGATCAAAACTGATGTGTATAGGTTAAGAGTCAGCTGACATAATTACATGAAGTTTGTCCATTTTGACCCAATAGTCCTGTATTTCCACTTATTTTCTATTCTTTTTTTTTTGAAATTCGAGCTCCTCAACATCATTGGTGCAAATTGGAGTAGATACCAACGTATATCACTCATCTTTTTATCGTATTCTGTAATTTTTTTCCCGGAATTACAGTCAGACAAGAATATTGTCAGACACTCGTTCCTCTAATTCGTATTCGCTCCGTAAGCCTTCAAACTGTCAGTCAAACAAAAATTATCCACTTCTTTTGCACCCTTACACAGTATATTGGACAATAGGATGCAATCAAAGCGAATCGTGGGGAGACTAATCGTCAAGAACACTCAATATTTCTCATCTACTTAGATGCGTCAATCCACCTATGTGTTATCCTGATCCTAGGTGAAGTCGCAGTAGACTTCCTCATACACCTGATATACGGACATATGCGGACGAATATCATTCATCCTGTACGCTAATCCATATTTTTTACTCGGAGTTAAAGTCAAACATAGATAGTGTCAGATACCAATTTGTCCATTCCATATTCATTCTACAAGGCTTTGATCGGTAGGTCGGTCGCAGGGAAACTATCCACTCTGTGGGCACCATAATAATCAAATAGATAAAATGATTAGAAAAAGAGTTTAGAGAAAGGACTTTAGTAGTTTAGTATGATGGGCCAAAAGATACAAGAACTGGAGTCGGAAGACAAGAACCGAGCCAAAATCTGATTTGGAATGTTCAGCCTCTGAGCTTGAACGGCCCAAAGCAATTAAGGGGTGATAGTCTATTGGTGTCACGAAGTTCCCGATATTATGAAATTAAAATGGCACCCAATTCCTTTGGGCCGAAGAAATTCGTCCAGCCCGTCATATGAGCAAGCAGGCCCCACCTGATTCGATTTTGTGGCCCTGGCTCCTGCGCGACATGATTGCACTCTATTTTCTTTTGTGAGTAATTTCAAATCTATATCTAATGGATTTTACATCCTATTTTATAAGATAATCGATCTAAAGAGAACAGAGTTTTGACTTTCTATATCCTGTGTGTTCTTCATGATCGTTCTGTTTATTGGATCAATGTATTATGATTGATCTACAGCGGTCATCATTGTTTTACAGCAAATTGCACTTGTGATGCAGGTTAAGTTCACGCACGGGTGAGTAATAAGCTGGAGACTGCACTTGGAATTTATCAAGTTTTAGTTAAGCGCTGGCCGCTCAAGATTTGGCAAATGAACAGGTCCTATGCGAATGTAAACTTAAGAGCCTTGTTGCTGTCGTCTTCCTGCAATGCAATGGTCCTATCTGTTTCTTTTTCTATGGCTCCTGTATTCTGCCCGAACTGAACTGATTGGCTTTGTGTCCTGCTTTATTCTAATCCAAATACAATGCAGAGCTCTCTAACGTGTTCATTTTAAAAAAAATGCATACAATGCTGCCAGTTCATTGCACCAGACAAATGCAGACATAATAAGATCGATCTACGAACTTTGGGCGATACTAGCAATGGGATGGCTGGTTACTGTTTATTTCCTCGGACGCGTCATGCAATATTTTTTTTCCCACACCTACAACATTTTTTTCAACGTCTGTAATATTTTATTTTGTACGAACATTTCTACTGTTATCGAAGGAAAATGTTACACGCGTAGAAAGAAAATATTTTACACGTGAAAAAAATGTTACAAACGTCCGAAAAAACGGATTTCCGAACACAAGTCATTCCGACGAACTTTTGGTGCCATTGCCTGACCAAAACATAGCCTACTCCAGTACTATATATTAGTCTATTACTAATATAATCTTGTTCAAAAACTTAGCAGAGCATAAGTTAACCGGTTCGATCTTGCACGCTCGCTCGCCGCTTACCATCGAAGCCAATCCCCTCGAAAGTCCAAACGCGCAATATGTATGCATGGCCAGGGGCGGAGCCAGCTGGGTCTTAAGCCTTGGGTCCAATCCATTGCATGTCCACAGATATAACCTGCATTTATATGGGCTTTTGTATAGCCGTATGGGTTTTTGTTGTCAAGCCTCGAGCCGCCCGAGGTCTAGCTCTACCTCTGTGCATGTCAATATGGCACGGCATGGATGTAGCGGCGGATCAATTCTACCCTAGGGCACGAGGCACCGCTCCGCTCATCTTACCCTTAGAGCATATATAATAATGTGAAATAAGCTGTTCATATACTTTATCACGTAATATTTTTGCTGATATGGAAAAGAGAGAATATAGCTGTCTCTTCATAAAGAGACGACCGTATAGATAACATAAAACATCATTACATGAGTTATTGTATATAATAATTACTTTTTTATACCTTATTTAAAAGATTATAGAATCTCATAGAGACAACCTTAAAATATCATCTATTGTAGAAGCTGCATTTAGTTTTGTCTTTATATGACATGGAGGATTATATAGATAACAATCGTTTCTACTATTGTACATGCTTTTAGTATCCTTGTACAATCTTTGGTATTATGTGCATTATTAATCTAGTTAATTTTATTTTTAAGGATGCTATTTGTACATATTTTTGAGCTTTTGAAATGCATCATAAATTATTAAGATATTATATTTAATTATTTGGTATTTTAACTTTGTTGCTTGACGATTTATGTATCAATTTGGATTGTACATGGCATTTAAATGTATTTTTTTACGCTCGATTTAATGATGACTTCGCACTAGCACCCTTTTCATTTTTATCATGCTTACGCCACTGGCTAGGCACATGGTTTCAAAAATCATCGAAAATCACGATTTTTGACCGTATTGAGCCGGTTCAAAATTTGGAACTAGTCGGTAAACCAATCCAATTCAAATTCAAAAAAATCGAGAAATTTAGAAAAATTTATCCAAAAGGTATGTAAAATTACTATTAATAGTTTTTTGACATCTGCCATAAAATTTGTTCGAAAAACCGAATTTGTGTGATGTTTTTGACCAAAACTGAATATTTATAATAGAAAAAAGGAAAAAGGGGCAAAGCAGTTAGCAATTCTTGATTTAATTGATCTATCATATCCTGTTATAATTTTTTTGAAAATTTTTATGTGAGGTCCTGAGTCAATTATAATGATTCTGTAAAAAATGTAGATCATGACCAGACATATAGATTTTTTAAAACAATTATGACAATGCTACTATCTTTGTATATACTCTTCTGTTTTTAATTTTCTAGGGGCAATAAATTAATTCTAATATTTCTAGAAATTTTACTACATGATCCTTGGGCACTATTTATGATACCATTAAAATTATGTTCATGATAAATCTTGTAAATTTTTATAAAAATATGACAGTGTGTGTTCCTTTTCATTAATTGCAATTTTTTATTTTTCAAAAAGTAATAAATGAATTAAAAAATTATTGAAATTTCTCTGAAGTTTTTTGTAGATTAATTGGGATTTATTAAAATTTTATGATTTTGTTCCTTTTTTTTCCAGTTTTCCTTTAGTGTACCGATTTTCGATGTAAACCGTTCAAAAATCGGCAAAACCCGTAAAAAAAAAACCAGTGAAAAATCAAAATAAAAAAACAGTTCTTGAATGTGCCGATCTAGGTAGAAAATTGAATAAAACCGGTCGAAAATCGAATAAAATTGTTTGAAAATTGATCAAACTAGTCGGTTTTTATTTTTTTGCTACTTTTTGACTACTGAATTCAAAAAGTTTAATTTGACAATTCGTTCAATTTCTACCTACTTGTGAGAAAAATCAGTACCAAGAGGTCGCCGAATTTCCATCTCGGTTCAGAATTCAGTATTTCTTTCAGTTTCTACCCTTTTCAACCGAAAATCGGTACCGAGAGCGAGAGGTGGCCAAATTTCGGTCTCGTTCGGTATCGTTAACCGAGGTTGGGCGCCAGGGGAATTATTTTTTAAAATAATATTTGAAAATAGAAAAATTACAGAAATGATATGCTGAAATTAAAAATTAAAAAAATATACCTCTCTGTCGCTATTTCGCTATTTGAAATAGCGATAGAGGCCTGTCGCTATTTGTCGCCTGCGTTCGCTCGGTGGAAATGAGCCCTAAAACTGCTCTCTGTCGCTACTTGAAATAGAGACAGAGAGATATATTTGTAATTTTAAATTTCGGTATATTATTCCTGTAATTTTTCATTTTTTAAATATTATTTTAAAAAATAATTCATGTCCAGGGTGTTCACAGATCCCGCTCGATTCACGAGGCGTTCGGTGCGAGGTTTCCCTGCAAACGTACTTGCGGCGGCGCCCGCTGATCTCGC
Source organism: Otatea glauca (assembly GCA_036346275.1). Classification (NCBI taxonomy): domain Eukaryota; kingdom Viridiplantae; phylum Streptophyta; class Magnoliopsida; order Poales; family Poaceae; genus Otatea; species Otatea glauca. The sequence goes on along the minus strand of CM070714.1, from coordinate 20,017,839 downwards.
TCGCTCCGCCGTGCGTCCGTCCGTTCGATCCGCGAGGTCAAACCATCCCGCACGCGCCGGGAAAACGACACGACAATCCCTTCAGCTAACGTGCATGCTTACACAGTGATCCAGCGATGATCGACGCAACCAGTTAACCACCACTACGGAGCAAAAGCAGAGCACCCCACACGGCCTGTAAAGAAAATCGGAATTGCTAAACATCACTCGACTACAAATTTTGTTAAACTGTCTTTTTTCCCCAATAAATTTCAGTATATTTGAAGTATAGTCAGATCGATGTAACTATTTTTAGAACATGCAACAAATCCATGTAATTGGTTTGATCAACCAACTAAATTATGGTATCCTGGATATATATCATTCTAGTTTCTTGCATTTACATCTAGATACATCTATGAAAGATTATATTATCCCTATAAAAGATTGTATTGTCTCTATTCATTGTATGTTTGCACTGTGTGTTTTTCTCTAGTCAATACTCAATAGTAGTAAATCTATACCCTTTTATAATGCATCTAAGCATTCTTTTCTACGTACACCCCAAATAATGCACCCCACTAGAGATGGCCCAACCTTTATGCACCAAATAAACGTCCCTGAAACTTGCCTCCATCAAAATTAACCTCTCGGATCTTTCCTCGCCTTTACTCACTCACATCCGATGGCCATTGTTTAATGTGTCTAACTCATCCTCGGCGCCACAACAGATCTCCCCACCTCCAAAGCATCATCTCAAGGAAAAGGAAACAAATATCCTGGAATTAAGGAAAAGGAAACAAACGTTCTAGAAAAGGAAAAGACCATATATTACGTGCTGGGAAAAGGAAACCGGAAGATAGGGTACTATACTAGTGATATTGAAAATAGCTAAATGAGAAGGGTATAGAAGGAAAAAAATGGTACAAAAGTCATATCAAAATTATAGAATAACATGTATTTAAAAATAAAATTTTAAAGCTAGAAGAGCATTTATTCTGAAAGGAAGGAGTATATCCGCCATATCAAAAGTGGGTGTAATTAAAAAGCGCAAACCAAGGGACGAACTTCCATAGTCGATTCAACCACCAGTTAATCCAGATACGTACAGCTGGGAGGAGGATCGATCAATGCGATTCAGTGTGATCAACAAATTAATGAGTATATTGCGACGCAACATCAATCAACTAGCGATTAAAGATCGATCCCCTCACTCCCGTCGTCGAATGTTGATGACTAATACCGGATCGATCCCGTTTCATGTGACGCCTTTTAATGGCGATGGAGACGCCATGCCGGCCAGCTGCTCGGTTGTCCTGGACCATGGAGCAGAACAATTTCAGCCGTACGTGCATGCAACTAGCACATCTGTATCGCCAAATGCGCGTGTATGTGAATCGAGTCAATCGTCTTCTTTTCCTGCATGCCAATGCATAACCGGGACCAGATAAGATCCAATGATTTGTGTTAGTTGCAGTGCAGTGCAGGTATTAACACTTATGGGAGAAGGAGAGGATCAGGGGAAGCCTAGCAGCAACTTCTTGCATTGATTTGCAGCTCGATTGTTTGACAATTTCCCGCTTCGAGTAGCACATTTATGTGCTCGGCTGCTTGTCATGGGACTGTCTCGCAACCTTCTTCCACGCCAGAAATTTTTACCATTCCTACGGAAATTGGACTGTTTCTTGTGAAATTCATACGAAATTACTATAATTTTCTCGTGTGGGTCTCATAGTTTTTTTTCTTCTTCCTAACAACACAATATTTCATTTTGGGGTGACAAAGGTACTTTGATTTTTTTTTCCTCAAGAATGGATGGTGGGCAAAGCTTTTCCAAGAATTGTAACTCTTTTTGGAAAACCCCAATTTCTGAGAAATCGTCAGAATAATCCCTTAATTGTGTTTTTGTGTGCTCGGGACTATTTTTGAATCCTCGATTGTCTTCCAGCTCAATTGGGTGCCTTACCAGTTGGGCTACTGGCTGGTTGACAAGGATTGGCATCATTGTTTTACCGCATAACAAAAAAATACACTTTCATAGTCACAAAAATTATCGTTAATTTGCATGTGCTTTGATCTCAAGCATCGCAAATTTTATTAACTTATTGCGCGCATTTATTCAAACTAGCACAAGTTTCTAACAGATGATAGTTTGCACTTATCTTTAATCAAAACTCACAAACAGATCCTCTAAGGGCTCTATATGCGTACCAGGTGACCTTTATCTTAGAGCGAGAGACAATTACCCGGTATACTCGGCTTACAGTGATCGTAGAAAATCATAGTGTAGAAAATCATAGTGAAAATTGTTAAGGAACCTCGCTATCAAATAGTCCGGGGTTCCCGAACAGATTTAAATTGGAGAACAGAGAGAGAGACATAAGTATATGGGGAGCGACGACGGAATTCTTTATTGCTTTCTGATTCTTGTACATAGGGGGACCCCTTCCTCCTTATATAGCGCTCTCCTAGGGTTTCGGCTAAGGGACCATCGTGGGCTTTTCATTGGGCCACGTAGTATCCCAACACTCCCCTTGGGCCTTTGCGAGATGCATATGCCTCATTAAAACTCCGAAAACCCAGTGGGAAAAATACTTGGAGAAAGAGTACATAGCATACGCTTATGTGTTGCACGAATTGTCTCATTAAAACCTTATGCAAAAAACTTCATGAAAAACTTGCTAAGGAAAAAAGAGTACAATTCACCCAAACTTCAATTGCTAATCTTCGAGATTCATGTTGGATATTCATAATTCATCTTCGAGATTTATGTGGGAGTATGTGAAATATCTCCCCCTGAAATCTGCACTTCTCTAAGACTTATCATTCCAATTCCTTTTATGCACCTTTCAAAGGTAGATGCTGGGACTGATTTAGTGAACAAATCTGCAAGATTTTCACATGACTTAGTATGCAATATCTTGATCTCGTTCATCTTATGCAATTCATGAGCATAGAAGAACTTGGGGTTGATATCCTTCGTGAGATTGCTCTTCACATAACCCATTTGTGCTTGGGCAACACAAGCTGCATTATCTTCATAGATTATCGTGGGAGTTTGCTCAATGTTCAAGCCACATGACTTCTGGATGTGGTGAACCATTCTTCTGAGCCATGCACATTCACGAGATGCTTCATACAAAGTGATGATTTCCGAGTGGTTTGTCGACGTCGAGACAAGAGTCTGCTTAGACGACTTCCAAGAAATTGTTGTTCCTCCACATAGGAAAACATAGCCAGTTTGGGACTTGCCAGTATGCGTGTCTGATAAGTACCCAGCATCGGCGTAGCCAACCAAATTTAATTCATTGTTTCTTCTGAAAAACAAACCAAGATCTTTGCTTCCTTAGAGGTAATGGAAGATATCTGTGATCCCTTTCCAATGCCTTTTGGTGGGTTCTGCACTGTACCGGGCTAGCAAATTTACGGCGAACGCAATGTCCGGCCTAGTGCTGTTCGCAAGGTACATGAGCGCTCCAACTGCACTCAGATATGGGAATTCTGCTCCCGGGACTTCCTCCCTCTTCTCTAGGTCCAGTATGGGTCTAGGTGCGCTTGGAGTGACCTTGAGCCATTGGAGTCTTCGCAGGATATGCTTTTTTAAATCCAAACCTTTCCAACAATTTCTGCGTGTAGGTTGATTGGTGTATCAAGATTCCTCCTTGGACATGTTCAAGCTGCAAGCCTAAACAAAACTTGGTTTTACCCAAATCCTTCATTTCAAACTCGGACTTCAAGTATGAGCATGATTCTTCAATTTCTTCATCCATCCCAATGATGTTCAAGTCATCTACATCGACGGAGATTATACAGAATCCATTCGGGGATAGCTATATAAACACACATGGACAATCTTCGCTGTTTGTGTAGCCTTTCTTGCAGAGAAAGTCACTCAAGAGATTGTACCACATTCTTCCTGACTGCTTCGGCTCATACAGTGATTTCTCCAATTTCACACTGTACAGGTTTCTATTTGCTCCGTCTTGGTTCGGAATAGGAATTCCTTTCGGTACTTTCATGTATATCTCCGAATCCAAGTTTCCATACAAATATGCTGTGATAACATCCATTAGCTTCATTCTCAACTTCAAGTTGAATGCCATTGAGATTAAATATCTAAAGGTAATTCCTCCTATAACCGGAGAATAGGTTTCTTCATAATCAACTCCAGGACGTTGAGTGAAACCTTGAGCTACAAGCCTTGCCTTGTACCTTACAACTTCGTTGTTTTCATTCCTCTTCCGAACAAAGACCCATTTGTGACCTCACGGGTTTATATGGGAGGTGTGCGGCATACTGAGCAAACACCTCTCTCTTGTTCGGAGAGACTAACTCTGCAGATGATTGCCTTTTCCATTCTTCCCAATCTAGCCTTTTTGCACTCTACGAGAGATGCGGGCTCGGGATCATGATCAATGATCGAGGCAATCTTCTTTGCAAGTATGCATCAACGTTGGTCGTTGCTCTATTCAGGGATTCTCCTGTTATTACAAAGTTTATGACCATTTCTTCATGGGGTGCTTCATGCCCTATCGCAGGAGCAAGTTCCTTTAGCTTTTCATCGCCTATGTGTGCGCACATTATTTCCGACGACTTCTGCGGTGGAAGATTCAAGTCAGAATTGCCTTTCTGTTGGCTTCTTTCCGGTGCAGTCTCAAGCGCTCCCCTTCTTTCCTTGGGGTATTTTCGTGATTGGTTGTGGTAAGTCCTCTCGCTTGATTTTCTTGAGACGTCTCCGGTGCTTTGGGTTTGAGGAGCAGATTTCTGTTCTTTTCTTTGAGGCCTCTGAGCAGGATGAGGATACCTTCTATTTTCTTTGGTATTTCCACCCTCTCTGGTGCATTTCTTGCGGGTACATGCGACTTAACCACACCCTTGGATCACAAAATGATCAGCGATTCATTTGATAAATTCGCAAATCAATTATCTTACGGACTTCTTGATTTGCTTTATTAGTGCGGGGTCATGTGTGGGATCGGTGGAATGCCATATGATTTCCGGCATTTTCATCCAAAGGTTGATTTCCTCCCCCTAATGACGGGAAACGATCCTCGTCAAAAATGCAATCAGCGAATCGGGCTGTATGCAAGTCTCCGTCATGGGTTCCAAATACCTGATTATGGATGCACTCTCATAACCAACGTATATCCTAGACTTTCGGAGAGGGCCCATTGCAGTCCGCTGAGGGGGCGGTATAGGTACATATACCATACACCCAAATTTCCTGAGATGGGAGATCTTCGAGATGATCCCGTGCACAAGCTGCATAGGGGAATGGATGTTGTAGGCCGAAGGTCTGAAGTTGATGAGAGCTGCTGCGTGCGAGACTCGTGTCCCTAACAAGTGTTGGGCAAGTTACAACTCTGCAAAAGCGGCCTGGCAATGAATTTAATCCTCTTTATTAGTGCTTTCGCTAGTCCATTCTGCGTGTGGACGTGCGGTACGGAGTGCTCAACTACTATCTCTGTTGCCGTGTAATAATCATCAAATGCCTTTGAAGTAAATTCTCCGGCATTGTCCATTCTGATGGACTTCACGCGATGATCAGGGAAAGCATTCTTAATTCTTATGATCTGCGAGATCAGATTTGCAAAAGCATGGTTCTTGTTGACAATAAGCATACATGCAACCATTTTGAGGAAGCATCGATGAGCACCATAAAGTATCGAAACGGCCCTGACAAGGGTTGAATCGAGCCACAAATATCCCCCTGGATGCGTTCCAGGAATGCAGGGATTTCACTTTGCACTTTCATGACAGAGGGTCTAGTTATTAAATTCCCGGTGGCACATGCAGGGCACACAAAATCTGCATGATTCGGGAAATTTTTAACATTAATGCCATGACCTTGTGAGTTGTTCACTATATTCCTCATCATTCTAAGACCGGGATGGCCTAATCTACCATGCCATAAAGAAAATAACTCAGAGCTTCTAAAAACAGTCTTCAAGGAAGTATACACTTTGGGTGCATGAATATTCGTGTAGTACAACCCAGATTCATATGAGGGACATTTTTCTAATACCATTTTTCCACATACCGCGTGCTTCACAATGCACAAGTATTCTTTGCCATTTTCTTCATTGGTTTCTACATGAAAACCATTGGCGCGGATGTCTTTGAAGCTTAAGAGAGTGCGCGTTGATTCGAGGTACAAAAGGGCTTCTTCGATTACCAAAGTTGTACCCATAGGCAATATAATAGTGGCTCTTCTGAGCCGATTACATATAAGTCGCTTCGCGATCGTAGTAATCTTTCCAGCGTTCTTCGTGATCATTGGAAGTATTTAGACTCTCTTAAGATGGTATTTGTTGTGCCACTATCAACAATGCATATCTCTTCCATTTAGGCGCTACGATTTCTAGATCAAATAAATATAATTCCAATCGAGATAGAGGCAAAATAATTCAAATATTGCTTGCAAATTTGAAGAATACTGGAATAAAGAATAAATTGCATGTTTATTCATGGGAGAAGTATGCTCTTCTAGAGCTTACAATTCATTATTCAAAGAAAATGTTAACAACCATAATCTAAAAAAATGCATTAAACAGAATCAGAAAATATGCATTAATTTACCTTCTATGTCATCGATGTAAGTTTCTCTTCATTTGCCATAATATTGGCTGCAGTTTCGATGTCCAGGCTATTCTGTGAGGATGAGACAATTGGGGTATCTTCATCCATGGCATCATCATCACCGATATTGGCGAAGTGCGCCTCTACAGGGGTGTTTTCTTTTGCCTTCCTCTTAGCCTGATATGCGTTGATCACTTCCTTGGATTCCTGACATATCTTCGACCAGTGTCCCCAAGTGCCACACCTGAAGCACGTTTGGTTCTGCTGTCCATATGACTTGGCGTGTGACTTTTCTTTGTCATCCTTCTTCACTGGGGTTTTGGACTTTCCCTTGGCCTGAGACCTCTCTTTTCCACCCTGCTTGCCCTTCTTTCTATTAATGGGCTTTCTCACCTTGTAGATATTGGCATTGATTTCTGTGCCAGTGCCTCGTCCAGGTGGCTGCGAGACATAGTTCTTGCGTAGAACATCGTCTTGCGATTCCGCAACTTGCATTACATCAATCAGTTCGCTATACTCCTTGTATGCGTCCTGACGATAGCTGCGTGCACTCTGGATAGCATTTGGGTGGAAGGTAGAGAGAGTTTTCTCAATCTTCTCCTCATCTGTGATCTTCTTGCCACATAGGGAGAGATTGGTACAAATTCTGTGCAAGGCAGAATTGTACTCGGCCACTGTTTTAAAGTCTGCAAATCTCATGCGCACCCAATCTTACTGTGCTTGGGGCAAGATGATGTACTTGAGCTTTTCGAACCGCTTCTGAAGTGCAGTCCAAAGCTCATGTGCACTCTCCTCAGCCATGTATTCGTTCTTCAAAGTGGCTGAGAGGTGGTGCCTGAGAAAATGCAGGGCTTGATCGTTTTGCTCGTGAAAGATCGAAAAGGCCACTAGAGGGGGGTGAATAGGAGCCAAATAAAATTTTCGAATAAATTCTCCCCCTAGAAATCAATCCACCAAAAGACCAGAAAGAGAGAACTGAACCATCGATCGAGGCAATTTCAAAGCAGAGGCTCAGGCCGGTTAAGATGGGTGAGCGATAAAAAGCGCCGGTCGGGTAGCTCTGTCGGATGAAAAGATCTGCGAATCGGTCGTTAGTATCGGTCGGATGAACAAGATACTCCGACACAAGTGGTCGGATGAACAATACTCCCGGCCGGAAGTGGTCGGGTGAATGTAACTCCGGCCGGAAGTGGTCGGATGAGCGATGTTCGGGTGAACGATACCCGACGGATGAGCAGTACTCCGATCGGAGGGCGGTTAAGCAATACTCCATTGCGAGGTCGGATGAGCGATGCTCGGGTGAATAGTGTTCGGAAGAACAAGACTCCGACCGATGAACGATCGACCGACCCTCGAGGTCGGATGAGCGATACTCGGGTGAATAGTGTTCCCGACCGATGAATAATCGCCCGACCTACAGAGGTCGGATAAGCGATACTCGGGTGAGCGGTGTTTGGATGAATAGTGCTCCCGACCAATGAGCGATGCGCCCGACCTACGAGGTCGGATGAACGATCGGTCGGATGAGCGATAAAATCAGCACGATCTTAAAAGCAAATCGATGTAACTTTTGATCGGTGATCCAAAAGCAGTGAAAATTGGTGTGCACCTCCCTAAGGATGTCAGAACCTATTTCAATCATCAATCGAAGGAATTGATACCAAGGTTCCGCCCTTTTCGATTAAACAAATGCAACACCAAAAGCAGAGTCACAAACACGGACTTCACCCTAACTTGTCGGTGGGAGTTGATGGTCGAATATCCTTGGATAACTCTCCACAAATCACAGCAAGTAAGTACGAAGAAACAACCCTTCAAACAAATAGAAACACTATCGAAAACTAGTCACGAAATTGGTTTCTTGCAAAGCTGAATAGAAGAGGTTGTAGATTGCCTAGATGATTGGGATATGATCTATAGAAGATTCATCCAAGAATCTTTCGTCCTTGGCAACAAGAACCGAAGCCAATCGGGACTAAAGAACGCAAGTCACACGCGTTCGCACTTCAAGAACACAGATTTACAAACTTGCAACAAGAGCGCAAGGATTGCCTAGATGATTGAAAGCACCAATCTAGAGAAGAGTTCATCAATCATGAATTTCAACAAAGACTCGAAGCATGTAGAAGGAGATGAGGCAAATCCAAATTACGTAAAGAAAATTGCAAGTAAGTAAATGCGAATTTAGATAATGAATTTAAGTGCGTAATGTAAATACATAAGAGAAATGAAACAAGAATATAAATGAAGAACATTTCATTTCGGAAGGGAGGTATACAAAGCCTCACAACAAAGTGGGCAAAGCTCAAATGAGCGGCAAAACCTCGGAACCTTGAGAGAGGAAGGCTGCCCTACCCTCTATTTATAGTGACACAGGATCAATTCCCACCCTTGGATATCTTGCTTCAATCCTAAGCCAACATCCAAGAGCCGTGGATTTGATCCTTACAACATCACTCTCAACAACTCTCAACTACTCACGTAGACTTTCCTCACTGCTCACCACGTCCCGGGGAGACACCCTCTCCCTGTCTAGTAGCGAGCTAGGAACACCTACCACCCTTGGATGAGCCTCTAAACCCTAGAGCACTCCATCAAGGGTGAGATTTTACCCACTCACACAGCTATGCATGGTGACCCAAACCCAACAACACAGCGGGTTTTGCACGCTGCTCAAAGCATACCAACTTGACCCGCTACTCTCTCTTCCCGATCGCGATCCAACGGTCCTCCTCGTCGAGCGGCTCCAAGTTAGCATCTCATCCATTCCTTTGTCTTCTTGGCTTGCGGCTACTCCACAGCCTCGGTCATCTTTGGCGACACCGATCATCCGGACCTCGGCTCTCCCGGCCTAGTCCCGATCCCCTTCGCCTCACCATGACCTAGCTCCAAAGTCCGCAACCATCATAGACAAGGAAACCACATCACATAGCAATGTCCAACAACACATATCCATCTCAGCAGAAAGATATACACTTCATCGGCCAAAAAACACGACCACACGTGGTATGACCACCGGTCTCCATCCCGACCAACCAAGGTCGACCATCGGTCTCCATCCCGACCAACAATGGTCTGACCACTGGTCTCCATCCCGACCAACAATGGTCTGACCACTGGTCTCCATCCCGACCACTCAAGGTCTGACCACTGGTCTTCATCCCGACCAACAATGGTCCGACCACCGGTCTCCATCTCGACCACCGGTCTCCGACCGGCGAAAACCCGACCACTCGGGTCGGGCGATCGAACTCAGGCCACCACGGCCCGGACCTCTCGGGTCGGACAAGCGGTCTCCGACCAAACAAAGACCTGACCACTCAGGGTCAGACAACTGGTCTCCGACCAGCCAAAGCCCAGACCTCTCAGGTCGGACAACTGGTCTCCGACCAACCAAAGACCTGACCACTCAGGGTCAGACGACTGGTCTCCGACCAGCCAAAGCCAGACCTCTCGGTCGGACGACCCGACCACTCGGGGTCGGACGGTGATCTGCAACACACCCAAAGCCCGACCACTCGGGTCGGACGACCCGACCACTCGGCCTCGGACGGTGATCTCAACCAAGAACTCAAATTGGTCTAGCTCGAAAAACAATCCAAATCAAACTCAAACTTGAGCACACCTTGCTCAGATAAAGTCAAATACTCATCACAAACATGTATGCATGAAATGCAACTTAAGGGAGCTTTGAAGATTATCCAAATGATCATAATGACAAGATATGACACCAAGCTTATTAATCTCAGATTATAACCAAACTAAGACATGTCCAAGTGCAAATAACAAATTTTGCTCATCAGCGAAGTTTTGAAAATGTATCATTTTTAGCAAGATTTGACAAGTGCAAAACTTAGCAAAGTTTCAAAACTAGAAGCAAAACCACTCGTGGATCAAATGGAAAACCTAGAGTTCAACCTACTCAACACTTTGGGAAATTTGAAGTGCATATAAGGTCCTTGAGCCCATTTTTTTTTAATTTATGCAAATTTTCTTTAAGACTTCGAAAAACATAGCGGGGTGCAAATGTTTGACATTATTTGCATTCTTTACCCACTTATGTGTTTGATATTTGCATTTTTTTTGTTGATTGACTCAAGCCATTTTCGATCATCTCAAGAGTTACTCTTAAGAGAATGATCTTGGTCATACACAATATATTCCAAGTTCATCCCAAATGCAATGGGAGGCGATCTCGAGAATATAAAGTCTTTGAGATCAATTTTGCACAAAAGAGTCAATTTTTTTAATTTTCATTTAGCACATATAAGCAATTACAAGGACTCAAATATGGATCAAGCAAATTTCACCCAAGTTGCTATAGGGACTCTAGAGAATTCCAAAATTTCACAATTTATGGTAAAAGCTCTTAGAGAAGAAACTTAGTAAGTAAAAGCAACATGTTTCATCAAGTTTTCATTTAAAGCTTTTAAGTTTTGATTTCAATGAACATTAGCTTGATAAATGAACTTGGACATATCTAAGCTAGTGATTTTCTTGAAAGATATAGCATGATGTATTTCACGAAGATTGAGTCAAATGCATAATAGACAAAGCTCATAAAGCGAAAATGCAGTCTAAATGCAATGCATGAACAGATTCCCAAACTCCCCTCAACAATTGAATCAATTTTAAGCTCAAATCTGGTTAAAGTTGGGTTATTATCAAGATTAGGCATAAAGAAAACCCGAATGAACTCAATAATAACCAGAAAAACAGAATGAGGAGAAGAAGTCGAGAAACTGCAACACTGGATGGCTATTGAGCATAGATAAGATAGAAGAGATTCACTATGGCTCAGACTCGCTCTTATCTTCCCCAGAGACTGACATAGGGAGGCTGACTCTAGATCTCAACTAAGGAGTGCACACAGACCCTGTCTACCCAGGAGGCCACAAAACCTACTAGACTTATAAGACTGTGAGGGAACTCAACCTAGAGAGAAGAGAGAACAGCTAATCACGCATGATAGCAACCTAAAGCACAAGATAAGAGGTCCATGCGAGGCATGCCAGAAGTCTAAGTGAGTGAACTCAACTCAAGAAAACAAGCCCAAAGTCACCCAGAAGAAGAAAGGAAAATCTGGAAGAGAATATATAGTACATAATATACAAACCACTCCCCTCAAGATAAGCTATATGAGCTCATAAACCCAAGCTCAAATCCCCAGACACATTCTAAAACTCTCTCCTCACAAGAGATAGGTAGAAAGCTAGAGGAAAAGAGATAAGATCGAAAACCACATGGTCTCTAAGGAGCAAGGCGGCTCAAGGTAAAAAGCAACCTAATTATGCTAGAAGTCCAACCAAAAGACTCTAGACAAAAGGACACAAGCTCTACCTACAAAAGAACCACAACCTCCTAAGAGATCCATCATTATCATCAACATTTTCAGAGGTACTTACCTCTGCAGTGTAGAACAAGTAGTGGCAAAGGACACAAGTGGATCCTAAAAGCGAGAGGAAGAGATGTTCCTAGGATGATGGTCTCCTCACTGAGAAGGCCTACACACATGCATCCAACAAATCTATGCTTTCAAATCAAGGGTTAAGCGGATCCAGTTTCCTAGGCACGAATGGACAAGATACATGAAAAGTGTGGCAAATGATCATCTAGAGCATGAACATGATGCGAGAAGGTAATGTAAGATCATGTTCACAACCAAGCTAAAGATAGCATCAAGATCCATATATCCATAGACAACGGTGAAAACATATCCACATGATAAACAACAACAAGGTGCATCATAGCATTTGTCATCTTTGGCATAAGAAGCTAAGCAAGGTGTATCACAAAGAACAAAATGCTAGCAGGATCATGTGCAAGCCTAGAAATACATGGATCAAGATACTACCTAAACATGGTAATGACCATGTAAATGAAGAAATACCATAATGAAGCACAACAACATACTACTAGATATAACATGAGCAAGATAAATAAAGACAACCAAAGAGGATCATGCATAAAACAAACCAATTAGCAACATCAAGATCTATTTATCCATAGTCTCAATAACAATATTTACATCTTTGAAAAGGCCCGTCAAAGAAGACCAAACAAAAGGTCATGAGGACACAGGCGATGAAAGTAAATAGTGACCATGGACACAAAGATGAGAAGCTACTTATGGCAACACTCTATGCATGATGATGAATACATGCCATGAATGAAGAACACAAGCTCATGCAAAATAGGTATGAAGCATATAAGCATGAAGGACAATAAAAGGTGATCATGAACAATATAAATCATACAGCGGCAGCTAGATCATATAACCCTAATCTCATGAAAGGCACTCACATGTAGCACAAAGTCTGACAAACAAAGTCTAAACAAGGCTAATCATGGATGTAATAGAAAATCAGGGTCATATAACCTAGATACTACTCATGACAAAATAAAGTAAATGATATATAGCACGTGCCCATAGTTAATACAAATGCTCATACCAAATGAACAATATCATGGACAAGATAAAAACAAGAAAATCACATGTTTGGGAAAGAGCTCATGAATTTAGGATATAATACATGAAGCACAAAGATGGTTGGGGAAAACATGCTATGGCACAAAACAAGACAGACAAAACTAACAAGACCTAGCAAAGTACATATAATACACATGGGAGCAAGAGCAATCACAACATGTTATGGAAATGATGATCACAAATATAACCGACATGAGGGTATGAGATAGCTCACCATGGAAGTGAAAGACCCCAATCTTTGTTATCATGAAGCTCAACACTTGTGGAGCGAAACACGAGGCAAACAAAGTTGAAAGTACATGCGAGTTAGCATGATGCTCATGATGGTCATGCAGAAGATCCAATCCTCTAGAGACAAGCCGCAAAGGCCAACTCGAATTCACATCGAGTGCCAACATTGAAAAGCGACAAAGCGATCCTAGATGAGATTAGTAAGGATCAACATGACCAACATACTTACTCGCAACTCTTGCCGTGAGTGGGTACCTCGAGGAAAACGAGGTCCACTACTTATGCACTGGCGAAGATGATGCCTCGGGACAACTCATGGACTAAGAATCGAACTAAGAAAGGACAAGTCCACAAGATGACCCAAATCCACTCCACTAGGCGGTGATCATATCCTCAAGCTAGCCTCAAGCGACTCATGCTATGAAAAGGCAAAAGGCACTTAAAAGCATTATTGCATAGACATGACACAAGGAATTGACACAAGAGGAAAGATGACTCGATCTTGGGATAGAGAGAAGATCTGGGAACCCAATCTTGAGCCACACGACGCCTCAGTACGATCCACGAAGAAGATCGGACTCGAGTGTCTCTCTGACGCTCAACTCTCACGATCGGGAGCAACTCGGTAGATAATCTAGGAGTCAAAGCGGGTTGTACGCCGTGGTGCAAAAGCTGGACCATCCCAAGAAGGTCGCTGGTTCTCCTACCGAAAAACACCTCACGCCACCGATATCTACCTCGATGGGAAAAGCGAGGAATATCAAGAGGACGGCGGAAAGATCGACTCTGAACAGCTCGGGACTAAAACTCGAAGAACTAGTATGAAAACCAAGTCACGGGCGCCCCCAAAAGCAGCGACTCTCTAACTTTGTCTAGAAGCGGTGTGTGCCTTAGGAGCACTCAAAGTGCGGGATGACCACAGAATACCCCTAAGAGCGACAACACGCTCACGCCGAGTGATCTTGGCGAGCCTGAAGCAGAAATCTACTAGGTGACCATCCTTCTTACAGAAGGTGCATGTGTACTTCGCCTTGCTAGAGACAGAAGCAACAGGAGTAACACCCTTCTGGTCAGAAGTCCTATGGAAACCCCAGCAGACCTAAACACGGTGGTGCTCACTCTGGGAGCTACCACAATCTCACCACTCTTGGATGCACGCACAATGGTAGGAGGATGTGCCCTAGCGTGCTCCAAGTAGTCAAATCCTAGACCCTGATTAAATCTGCTGATCTTAGATTGGTCTAGAATGAGATTAAGCTTCTTCTTGCCTCCAACAAACTTCTCGAGAGTGCTCATAAGATACTGGCAATCTCGGAAGAAAGAAGCACAAGAAGAGCAGGGGGAAGAAGAAGAAGAACCAGGAAAGATGAGCTCTCTCGTAGACGTGCATTTTCTCCTCAAAGACGGCCGCCTCAATCTTGAGGGCCTCACAAGAAACATAAGACGCATTTCTAATTCTATGGGCTTGGTCTTCTAATTTCTTCCTAAGCTCGACATGGATTTTATCCAAGTCCCCACAATCTCGATTACATACATAAGCAATATTTTTGTGACTTATCTAGTAAGTCCTTAGCAAGTTTAGCACACTTGACATTCAGGTTTCATTGTCAAGTTTTAATTGCTTCTGACCCTCACATGAGTACCGGATCCTTAGAAGCATGTGATTCAAGTTCATTGTTTCTAGTGAAAGCTTTCTAAGGTGTTAGCTCATGGCATCAATTTGAGAAAGCAATTTAGGGCAATTAGCACAAGAGGAGTAGAGT
Source organism: Otatea glauca (assembly GCA_036346275.1). NCBI lineage: Eukaryota > Viridiplantae > Streptophyta > Magnoliopsida > Poales > Poaceae > Otatea > Otatea glauca. The sequence continues at coordinate 20,002,797 of CM070714.1, read as the reverse complement.
GAGCGTTAAGAAAACTAGCTTCTCTGAAATATCATCAATAGAACTAGTGCTAGCATTCTTCATCCTAAGACCATCAAGTTCAGCAAGCACACTATCATGTATGGTCCTTAGGTTCTCCAACTCCACAAGAACAGCATCACAGAGAACACGGTCATCAGTGACTCGGGAGGGAGAAGATCTAAGTGAAGCTAACTCCGAGTCAAGGTACCTACTTCCTTCTCTAACTCGTAACACCTCGACCTAGCCTTAGCATGAAACTTGCCTAATTTACGAGAAGCGAGATTTAACTCGTCGTAGGTGGGTACCTCATCCGTGTCATTTGTCAGGCTCGGAGTCGCTTACTTCAATGGCGCTGCCATGAAGCACATCTTGAGAAGTCATCGTTGCCCTTCACCTTCTCTTGCGGATCGTCCTCGCTTGCATCGCTCCAGTTCTCCGTGTCGAGAGCTCGATGTCGTCCAAAGGCGGCGAGGACCCTGAAAGAGCTTCTTGTTCTTAGCAAAGTTGCGGTACTTCTTCTTCGCCGGCTCACGAGTTGGGGCCTTCTTGTTGCGGTTCTTGTCGGTGTAGTCGTTCTTGCCCGAACCGCCTTGTTCGTTTTTGCCCTTCTCCACCTTGGGACAGTTTGCTCGAATGTGGTTGGGGCCACCACACTCGAAACAGGTGATCATCCCACCTCTCTTCCTCTCTCTCACTCTCTTGTATGCATATGAAAATTTGCGAGCAAGAAGAGCAAGCTCATTTTCTGGAAATTTTTCCAGTTGGTCATCGCTTAGCTCACAAAGGGCGGAGAGAGAAACCAATGAAGAATCGAAAGAGAGGATCCAATGGGATCGGTGACCAAAGCCATCGATGAGACTTCGTCTTCGCGAGACGACGTCGATCTCATGAGTCTTGAGGCGGGAATAAAGCCCGTCAAGAGTCAAAGTCGATAAGTCGGTGGTGTCCTTGATGGTGGTCACCTTCATCTCCCGGACCAAGGTCGAGTGCGGTCAAGAAATGCCGAGCATTGTCCGAGTCGGTATATGCAACCGATTGCTCGGAGTCGCTCGAATCTTTGTAAACCGACCAAAGCACTCGTCAAGACTCTCACCAGTGTTGTTCAAACTTGTTGAACTCACGCTTGAATTGGTCTGTCGAACCGTCTTGATTTGGGTAGTGCCCTCATGGTAAGCATCAAGGGTCACCCAAATCTCATGAAGCGAACGAAGGTGAGAAATCCTATCGTACTCACTGCGACTAAGGCCTGTATGAGGATGTTCCTTGCCTTAGCATTTGCCTCAACGTCGACCATATTGCCACCGTAGTGGCGTTCTCATCGGCGGGAACCTCATACGGAGCTTCACCTTCTCGCCATATCGGAAGCCCAGGCGATGATGTACGACTCCATCAGAGATTTCCAAAAGGAAAATCAACTCCGAGAAAATAGGAGGCTTGGTGGAATACTTGTCCATCGCCATGGCTCTTGAGACCGGTCAAGATCTAGAAAGAGCGAACCGGCTCGATACCAATTGAAAGATCGAAAAGGCGACTAGAGGGGTGAATAGGAGCCAAATAAAATTTTCGAATAAATTCTCCCCTAGAAATCAATCCACCAAAAGACCGAAAAAGAGAAGCAACCATCGATCGGGCAATTTCAAAACAGAGGCTCAGACCGGTTAAGATAGGGTGAGCAATAAAAAGCGCGGTCGGGTAGCTCTGTCGGATGAACGATCTCGCGAATCGGTCGTTAGTCTTGGTCGGATGAGCAGTACTCCCGACCAAGTGGTCGGATGAACAGTACTCCCGGCCGGAAGTGGTCGGGTGAATGAAACTCCGACCCGAAGTGGTCGGATGAGCGATGTTCGGGTGAACAAGACCCGACCGGATGAGCAAGTACTCCCGATCGGAGGGCGGTTAAGCAATACTCCCGATTGCAGAGGTCGGATGAACGATACTCGGGTGAATAGTGTTCGAAGAACGATACTCCCGACCGATGAGCGATGCGACCGACCTCAGAGTCGGATGAGCGATACTCGGGTGAATAGTGTTCCCGACCGATGAGCGATGCGCCCGACCTCAGAGGTCGGATAAGCGATCTTTCGGGTGAGCGGTGTTTGGATGAATAGTGCTCCCGACCAATGAGCGATGCGCCCGACCTCACGAGGTCGGATGAGCGATCACGGGTCGGATGAGCGATAAAATCAGCACGATCTTAAAAGCAAATCGATGTAACTTTTGATGGTGATCCAAAAGCAGTGAAAATTGGTGTGCACCTCCCTAAGGATGTCGGAACCTATTTCAATCATCAATCGAAGGAATTGATACCAAGGTTCCGTCCTTTTCGATTAAACAAATGCAACACCAAAAGCGAGTCACAAACACGGACTTCACCCCTAACTTGCTGGTGGGAGTTGATGGTCGAGAATATCCTTGGATAACTCTCCACAAATCACAGCAAGTAAGTACGAAGAAACAACCCTTCAAACAAATAGAAACACTATCGAAAACTAGTCACGAAATTGGTTTCTTGCAAAACTGAATAGAAGAGGTTGTAGATTGCCTAGATGATTGGGATATGATCTATAGAAGATTCATCCAAGAATCTTTCATCCTTGGCAACAAGAACCGAAGCCAATCGGGACTAAAGAACGCAAGTCACACGCTTACGCACTTCAAGAACACAGATTTACAAACTTGCAACAAGAGCAAGGATTGCCTAGATGATTGAAAGCACCAATCTAGAGAAGAGTTCATCAATCATGAATTTCAACAAAGACTCGAAGCATGTAGAAGGAGATGAGGCAAATCCAAATTACGTAAAGAAAATTGCAAGTAAGTAAATGCGAATTTAGATAATGAAATTTAAGTGCGTAATGTAAATACATAAGAGAAATGAAACAAGAATATAAATGAAGAACATTTCATTTACGGAAGGGAGGTATACAAAGCCTCACAACAAAGTGGGCAAAGCTCAAATGAGCGACAAAAACTCGGAACCTTCAGAGAGGGAAGGCTGCCCTACCCTCTATTTATAGTGACACAGGATCAATTCCCACCCTTGGATATCTTGCTTCAATCCTAAGTCAACATCCAAGAGCCGAGGATTTGATCCTTACACATCCTCTCAACAACTCTCAACTACTCACGTAGACTTTCCTCACTGCTCACCACGTCCCGGGGAGACACCCCTCTCCTGTCTAGTAGCGAGCTAGGAACACCTACCACCCTTGGATGAGCCTCTAAACCTAGAGCACTCCATCAAGGGTGAGATTTTACCCACTCACACAGCTATGCATGGGGTGACCGAAACCCAACAACACAACGGGTTTTGCACGCTGTTCAAAGCATACCAACTTGACCCGCTACTCTCTCTTCCCGATCGCGATCCAACGGTCCTCCTCGATCGAGCGGCTCCAAGTTAGCATCTCATCCATTCCTTTGTCTTCTTGGCTTGCGGCTACTCCTGGCCTCGGTCATCTTTGGCGACACCACGATCATCCGGACCTCGGCTCTCCCGGCCTAGTCCTCGATCCCCTTCGCCACCATGACCTAGCTCCAAAGTCCCGCAACCATCATAGACAAGGAAACCACATCACATAGCAATGTCCAACAACACATATCCATCTCAGCGAGAAAGATATACACTTCAGCGGCAAAGAAACCTCGACCACACGTGGTATGACCACTGGTCTCCATCCCGACCAACCAAGGTCGACCATCGGTCTCCATCCCGACCAACAATGGTCGACCAGCGGTCTCCATCCCGACCACTCAAGGTCCGACCACGGTCTTCATCCCGACCAACAATGGTCGACCATCGGTCTCCATCCGACCACCGGTCTCCGACCGGCGAAAACGACCACTCGGGGTCGACGGTGACTCAGGCCACCACGGCCCGGACCTCTGCGGGTCGGACAAGCGGTCTCCGACCAAACAAAGACTGACCACTCGGTCGGACAAGCGTCTCCGACCAGCCAAAGCCTGCACCTCTCGGTCGGACAAGCGGTCTCCGACCAACCAAAGACGACCACTCGGGGTCGGACGGTAGTCTCCGACCACCAAAGCCTGCACCTCTCGGTCGGACGACCCGACCACTCGGGGTCGGACGGTGATCCGCAACACAGGCCAAAGCCCCGACCACTCAAATCGGACGACCCGACCACTCGGGGTCGGACGGTGTCTCCAACCAATAACTCAAATTGGTCTAGCTCGAAAAACAATCCAAATCAAACTCAAACTTGAGCACACCTTGCTCAGATAAAGTCAAATACTCATCACAAACATGGATGGACCTCCACATGGTCCTTCAGCTCGGCAGTAGGTTTCGTGTCCTGCGAGGACCCTAGACCAATCGCTGCACGGAGCTTCTTGCCCCCAAAAACGATCTTCACGTCCGATGCCCAAGTGAGGTAGTTCTGACCGTGCGGGGCCAGTTCTTCAAACTCACGATTCACGATGCCGGACATCCGCATGTTTTTAAAAATTCCGACATTAGATTACTGCTTGTAATCTAATAGAAAATGGTTGCAAAAGCATAAATTGCAGAAAATAAAATTGCTATGCATTGTAGTATACAAAATAAAGCAATGAATTCAAAATTCATAAAGAATATTCATAAAACAGAGAAATAAAGGTAGAAAATTAAAAACAGAGCCAGAAAATTTTCTGGAATTTTCTAGCAATTTTTCAAAAAAAAAATTCTGCTAATTTTCTTTTCTTTTTTTTTCCTTTTCCTTTTCCTTTCCTTCTTTCTTTTTCTTTTTTTTTCTTTTCCTTTTCTTTTTCGCCGGCTGAACGGCCTTTTTCTGGGCCTTGCCTTGGCCCATACAAGCGCGTGCACTAGGGTTTCCCCTTGCGCCTCGCTCCGCGCGCCGCACGCCGCCTCCCTTTCTGCGCCTCGCGCGCCGCCGCCTCCTCTCCTGCGCCTCGTGCCGCGCGCCGCAGAGGAGCGATGAGGCGGCGGCGATGGCCAACCGAAGGCACTGGTCGGCGTCGGCGAGTCGAGCGTGGCACGGCGGCGCCGCCAGCGGCGGCGTCGCGATGGCGGCGGCGCGGCGCGCGGAGTCGATCGCGGCCGGGCGGGGCGACGTGTCGGCGGTGGCGCGGCGGCCGGCGACGGTGGCGCGCGGCCGAGCGGCGTCGGCGTGGCCGGCGGGGCGGGCGCAGCGCGGCGGCGGTGGCGCGGCCGCGGGCGATGGCGCCTTCGCGGCGGTCCGCACACCGGCCGTGCCGCGGCGAGGGCCGAGCGCCCGAGGTGAGCGCGCCGTGCGCGGTCGAGCCGGCGCGACGACCGGCGTGGTGTCGAACACGGCGGCCGGAGGGCGCGGTGGCGTGCTGCGGCGCGGCGGCCGGTGTTTGCGTCGCGCGAGCCACGCCGGGCGGGCGGAGGTGGCTGGCAAGCCGGGCCGATCGGCGGCGTCTTTGCGGGCGGCGGCGGCGGAGTGCTACGACGCGAAGACCGAGGCAACGGCGCGCTGCGGGCGCAAAACCGAGGCGACGATGATTTCTTCTTTTTTTTTTCTCTGCGATTGATGAACAGTAACTTCATGTACTGTGATATTGTACTGTCTGTAGCTTCATGCCACGCGACGAGGTACTAATGCGTAGGATAGATGCATGCATCGAAAAAGAACCGATTAGATTCAATCGTTAATTCTCACCTTTCTCACCTTTCAAAACTGAACTCCGGTAGAGCTTCGTGCTGATAACGTGTTAAGGAACCTCGCTATCAAATAGTCCGGGGTTCCCGAACAGATCTAAATTGGAGAACAGAGAGAGAGAGACACACAAGTATATGGGGAGCGACGACGAAATTCTTTATTGCTTTCTGATTCTTGTACATAGGGGGGACCCCCCTCCTCCTTATATAGCACTCTCCTAGGGTTTCGGCTAAGGGACCATCGTGGGCTTTTCATTGGGCCACGTGGTATCCCAACAAAAATATCCGCAACATACCTAAGACGAGATTGGTGGTTATTGAGGTGGTTAGCATCCAAAAATCCGAAGTGCCACGCCGGTTGGCTTTCCAGCACGAGTCCTTTGCTTTTCTAGCCTCGTTGATACGTTTTTTCTGCAAATTTAGCCGTCGTGCAAATACAATTACAAAAATAATCTTCTCTCCTATCGTGAAAACGCTGATGGGTGACATGTATCACCTACCGCGTCCATATACCGCGGTTGAAGCTTGCGCCCCCAGTAGTACAGCCCATCGTGCCATTCGCATTCACCAACATCGTGCCATTGTGTCCATCCCATTGCGTGACAATTCACAATTCATAAACACCTTTGAAATCCTGTTACATTACAACATTGAAATCACGTTGTGCATTCCATCCATCGTATTTCATTCATCACAATTGTTTCGAACATAACAAATGAGAAAACTACCTGTCGAAGCATGATGACACCAGAACCCACCAGTCGGCCCGAATCGCTTGCAAGAGGAATAATTAAAGGAGTTGAACATGTATTGCAAGAAGAGGCATAATTAAAGGAGTATGAACATGTAAAGCATGGACAACTATGTATTGACGTACCTACAAGTAGTAGTACGTGTACGGTGCAACCTCCACCGCCGTGTCATCGACAAATGATATCGCTAGGCTTATTCTCGTGTGTTTGCTTGTACTTCTCTCAGTTCATATCCCGTGGCAACCAAACGGACTTCAAGTATTCGTAATGCGCTATCCAGGCCGATTGATTCTCTGACTGGTGCAGGTATCTGATAGGCATATGTCGTGTGTACGGATCGACGTATGGATCAGTGTAGTTGAACCACGAAGACATACACAATCCGTTGTGACTGTACCCACCCTGATCGCCTCCGTAGTGCATCGAGCCATACCCTAACAAGGGCTACCTAGGCTATTAACTGGGGAAGCCCCAATGACCCGAAGACTGGCTGCTAGACTATGAGCCCATGTCATCTTGAGACTGTCCTGTTTACCACCCACCCTAACCACTTGTTGTGCCTTTCCACGTATTACGGGTCTGTCTCTGTGAGCCCTTCCTTTGGTCACTTTCCGTTGTTGTGATCCTCCCGTTGTCTGTGGTTGTGTACGGGGGCAGAGGGAGTAGCGGTCATCTTCGCCTTCAAAGTCTATCACCGAGCTACTATCGGCAGACTCTTGGAACTGCAACTTCCCGGGGGTGTCTCCATTTCATCCTCTCTGCCCACATTCGGCTCGTTATCGCTTTAGGTCTTTCATTTTCCCTCGCCAGCGAGCTGGCCAACAACTTCGCCAACCCACCTAAAGCACCTGACAGCCTATCTTCCTCATCATCGTTGGTGCCACGCTTCCTCTTTCCTTTGTAGATGTCACCGATCGAGAACTTGGCCTAATCTGGGAGGCTCTTCCCACCTGCGATCAATTCAGAATAATGAGATGCAGCATAAACATGATAACCAAGTAAAACAAAACATAATTACATGTTACCTGTGGCTTTGTTGAGCTCTTGCGACGGGATGCTGTCAACTAGAAATCTCACTGGGAGGGGTGGGTCATACCTAGTATCCTCGTTGAGCAGAGGCTCCACCTAGACATGGATGAATTAGACCAATCTGCAATCGGGTTCCTACCCGAATGTGTCACATCCCCAATGAGGCGATCAAATGTGTCAACGTTCTACGCCTAACGGGTGGATTCATAGTCCCGTAGGCGAAGTCGGAGATAGTAGTGCACGAACATGAGCTACTGGAGCTTTGTGTAACTTAATCTATTCCTCAGATGCATGTGTACTAAGGCAAATATGCTCTAATTTCACTCGCAACCGCTCAACGATGCACACTGTGACACCAACCTCATGGTATACTTCTGCAACACCAGCGTCTCATTCACGAACACTATCCACCATTGTGTTGTAGACAACACCTAAAAAAAAGTACGTCAGTTAGTACAGACAACAACATTAACGTATTACTTCTCGACCCACATGAAACATAACAAACATTACGTGAAATTAGTAACATACTAGCCGACATGTGGGGATCGGCGGTGCTGCTTTTCGCAAGCCAGGTGGCGAACCTCCCCTCCTAAGACAGTAAACGTCAGCTTCCATTAAGGCCTGCACCGCGCTGCCATCCCCATCAGTTAAAGTGCCAAGGGCAGTGGAGAGGTGCTCTATGAACAACGGAATGCTACATATATTATACTTGTAGTGAGATCGTGGGTCCAGCATAGAGGCTGCAATTCACAACACATTGTAGAGTTAGCACAACACAAACGAACATAGCAAGGTCGTGCGAAAAATACGTATTTTCTGAACATGCTTGAACGAAGGTGGCATCATTTATGATGGCCATTCTCTTCTTCAAGACTTTAACGAATTGCTTGTACTGGTCACCGCACTCTTGCTTGAGCTGCATGTACTCAGTCTTCATAAGCGCGTACTGCAATATGACACCACTGATCGTTGGCAACTTGTCTTGATTCACGAACCTCAACAGCCTATACAAAAGTTCGATGGCCTTCACACACCACTCCAAAAGGTCCCACCAACCCCTGTCGATGAGGTGGTCGTATGTGAACTTGCCCTCCTCCATCTCAACCCACCTGCTACCTATCCAGTTCAGATGGGTCATCCGCTGCTGGAACTTCTCCTTCTTTTCCCTAAAGTTATCTAGGAAAATGAAGGTTGTTCCAAACCGCGTGGCATTTGTCCTGACCAACTCTCCGCATATGTGCTCCCTCATTTGCACATGCAGATTCTTGTGGTTGTAGAAGAAGAAATAAATCCTCTTCGCCGCTCCCGCGACCCCTTTGATCTCGGGGAGGTCGCACACGTCTTTGAGCATGATGTTCACCGTGTGTGCCACACACAGCTGCTGGATAATTCATGGGTACTACACTCGTAACATCTAGTAGGCTTTCTTGAAGTTGGATGCTTTGTTAGTAACCACCTGTACCATGTGCTCGGCCCCAATTTCCTCCGTCACCACTTTCATAATGTGTACTTGTAGTCTTGGATTTTGCCTATCGAATGTAGATGCCAGAAGTTAGTATGTACATTTGCATTACTACTAAGTACCAACCCATGGCAATGACATACCTAAGGCATCGATGGACTTGTGAAAGAACATGACCCTATTGCAGAACACCATGAAGTTGATGTTGCTCTGTATTGTTGTGCCAGTCCAGGAGTTACACATGGCTGTCACACCAAATATGGCCTAGTCAGACTTGAACTTCCGAAGGTATACAACAATCTCCTTCTTGTTCTCGTCAAGGTACTTCCCATCGATCTCGTGGCCACGTGGTGCACGAATCCCTGGGCTGAGATCCTGCATCATCTTAAGTACACCTATTCACAGTGGACGTAAGAGGTTAGTACAATGAACGATCGATTTTTAACTTAAAAACGATAAGAGCGTTGCATACCTATGAAGTACGAACACTCGGCCTTCTTTCCTGGAATTGCATTTGCATGGAACCACTTCAACCATGCCCTCCCAAACTTCTGCCTCGTCCCCTGCTTGAATGCAGTGTCAATACAAGATTGCTGTGGGGCACAACTCCGAGCAAGGTTAGGATCGATGGAGCAATGGCTTTTCCATGTCGATTTGGACTTACCGAACATTCGGCTGATCGTGGATTGAACCATGGGCCTCCCTGCACCACTCCCAGACCCCGATCCTATGGTCAAACCTTAGCTCCTAAGGTAAGCCTATTCTTTGGAGGCCCTTATGGCTATTTTGAGCTGCTTCTCCTCAGTACAATAGTCGATGGCCTAGTCATCACAAGCCTCCTCCTTTCAGAGGTGCTCCACCTGCTTCTTCTTCTTCTCCTGAGCTCCATGGAGGTCCACGAGCATAGCCTGCCTAACCTTTTTAGGCACACCAGGGCAAGCCCTCACCTTGCCGAATTGGCCAGTGAGATGTTCCTTCAGACAGGTCGCGCCTCCCCTTCATAACATGGGGACAATAGTTCCACTAGACCCTTGGCCGACGCACTCCGCATGCTCCTAGATGGTACTCACACGATCTGCCATCACGAGAATCTGCAATGGAAGACCAAAGATGCCCAATGAATTTACATACCATTATACATTAAATAGACATATTAAGATATGCATGGTTCCAAGCGCTCAACAATGAAAATGTTATTTGTGAAAACTAAATGGGAACTAGACATTAGCCACGATGAGTGTGTATGGCAGGTTGGCAATATATACTTGAACATACTTGTAATTCTTTAATTTGGTGTTAATCACAAAGCATGATTTATGCACAAAACTACTTGAACCACCACTAGTCATGGGATATGAACTAAGTTTGGACATGACATGCCATCTTAGTGATTTAGGCTTCTTCTACGATGAAGTAGTTAAGTCCATCGCACACAATACATCAATAGGCACAAATTTTGAGCTATCATCTAAATTGAACATATGTGAGACAATACTCCCTACTGTGACATGGTTTTCTAAAGCATCACTTAATACTCCCAGCAGAGAAATCTTCATGAGAAAAATGAGCCAAGAACAAACCAAGGCAAAGAAAGTAGGGTGTCCATTGGCTGGCTGCGAGATCTTGGCTAAACTGATCGAGATCTCGGTAAATCTTGTTGAGATTTTTGTTGTTGCTGACCAGAGCTTGGCAGCCATGACCAGATCTTCACTGGAGATGGTCGGATGTGGATAGGGAGTGAGGGACAGGGAGTGAGAGCTAGTGCCAAGGCGAAGAAAGAAAAACTAATACCTTCAGGCTCGCTGCCTCTGGCGAAATCTCGCCTCAAATGGCTGAGATCTCGATCCAGTTGGTCGAGATCCTTGTTCTTCCTGACCGAAGAACGACAGGGCTTGCCAAATCTGGACTGAAGTACGTCGGATCTCACTTAGCTTGAGAGGAGTGGAGTGAGGGAGTGTTCGAACAGGATGAGCTGAGGAGTGATGACGGATTGAGTGTCAAGGAAATGCAAGTAGGTGAATGTGTACTAGCCGACACAATGTACTAGCCAACAGTTGAGTCACTTGGGAGTCTTGGTTAGGAGCAACTTGGTGTCGGACTAGCTATGCTAGATGCATCAAGGCAATAGATCAGTTTCTCTATGCCTTCATCTGCATTTGGCGATTCCATTAAAAAATATAACTAAATTCGAATGACCTAAAATACCCGCTAAGAAAACAGCTCCATATGTATATGGACATCCATATAGTACTATCTTAAACTTCTAAAGTTCCTTAAGATTCATGCAAAGGACAAGAAGATTTGATAGCGGTTTGAATATTGAAAGTTTGTATCAATATCGTGGCACATTTAATGGTAACCATAGTATATAAACATCCATATACGTGTGAAAAAGACATTCAATGGCCACTGCTCCGAGCTATACACTTTTCTACGATGACCTCTCCTTTTTTTTATCTCAAACACTTTTATAATACCTTCAAATCGATATGAGTCATCCAATGTTTTGATCTGATGAATTTGATTATTTAGGTTTAAGTTATACTTTCCCTCATATACTACCATGACAAATCCCATGAGGGGTAAAATTGTTATTTTCCAACCGAGTTTGAAATAAACACACATGTGTGGACTAGTAAATTCTACCGGCGTTTGCTACTAAAATTTAGGATAGACATATTTACAGAGAAAAGACTAATATGGTAATAAATCAATGATTAAATTTAATTTATACTACCATTCCCTTATTAACAGTACAAAGTAGTGAAGATCCACCTCTGAGAGTTCACCGTCTAGGCAAGTTACGAACTCTTAGGTACACTATAGAGCATATATATTTCAATTTTCTCATGTATTTTTTTTAACAAAATTTTCACATGTATTCCTCATAAAAGGCGTTACAATTCACCATAAAGTATTTAGGATGAAATCTGGCCCAACAAGTATGAAAACCGGTTGAATTTATGATCATCTTGTCTAAAAAGTCAAAATCTAGCCGAAATTATATCGAAATCACTGTAGCAACTAGAAGATTTTAAAACTTTTTAATCGGACTGACATCCGAAAATTTTAAAATCTCAGCCAGATCTTGAACGTGTTCCCATCCCAAGGTACCGGAACCAAATAAGGGCATCTTCACCAACCTCTTCCGGTGGATCGGACCAGACCAATTGTCAGTGGGCACATAAAACAAGATGTCAAGAACTCCTTCCGCGGCGAAACTTTTGACACTACTCTTCTTCCCTTCTCCGTTCCATTCTCAACTTAGTAAGCAGCAAAGTCTACAAGTAGCATATTCCGAGAATGTTACAGGGATGATCATTTCATTTATTCCTACTAGATGTGGCATCGCCACGTCATATGCACGACGGGCTAGCGTCTAGATTGTACCATGGGGTGCCGTGTCGATTTGACTCATCTTCCAAGAGTTTAGATACGGCTCATTAGCGAGTTGTGTCGGTTTTATGCTGTACCAATACAGATCCAGTCTATTTGCAGTATTACGGTGAGGAAAAAGGAGCAGAGATGTACGAGGCTAAGACAGTGGATATAAGTATTGAAGGAAAAGAACTAAATTTTATTTATTCTTGAATTCTTGAATAGGTACAGAGTTACTTTCTCGTTAAAAAAATTACATTCTAGTATGGGATACCCCGGTAAGGAAAAGAGTACATTAATTACGTGTGTGTATATATATATATATATATTAGTCGAGGTCGAGGTGGTCAAGGTCGGTTAACGCCTCTGCGATTGCTGGATCCTCGGTCTGATGTTGTGTTCTCTTATCTGCTACTCCCAATTTTTGAGGTATGTGATTGGCTCAACCATCTCAAGCATGAGAGATGACTTCCTTGGTTTAAGTATCGTCTCCACTGAACTGAAATTGGTTTCTGACAAGACAGTTGATATCGGAACCACAAATATATCCCATACAAAATGCGATAATACATGATAAATACGTTAATGATTCTTCCACCACAAGAGCAAGTTGAGTTCATTGACATCTGTGATGGCAAGCTCAATCTCCGCAAAAAGCGTGTTGAAATAGTGAAGCGTCATCTCATTGCACACGCTCGATACCGATTCAAGCACAATCTATACAGACGTGCACCATGCCGTTCATCATGACTAACCGTGAGGCCCGATATGGTCTATTATTCGTGTCGTGCCGATCTGACCAACACACATACGTACCGTGGCAGCCGTGCCACGGCGGCCCCTAGGTCTAATAATACCTTCTACTAAAGTCTGAAGAGTTCCTGCCTCCTCCTTGCTTTGAGCCGGGAGCAAGCCGGCTCGGCTCGCGGCTCGAGCCGAGTCGGCAAAAAAAACTATGCTCGGGTCCTTTTTCGAAAAAAATTACGTTTAGGTCCTTCTTGGGGAAAAAAATTACGGTTGGGTCCTTTATTTTGAATATATATATATATATATATTACGTTCATGCCCTTTTAGCGTTTTTAGGCGTAGCACTCGGGTCCTTTTTGGGAAAATCGAAATTATGTTTAGGTCCTTTGTCGAGAAAAAAAACGCCGTCAGGTCCTTTCTCTGGAAACAAAAAATACGAGCTACGTTTAGTCCTTTTGTTTTTTTATTACATTTAGGTCCTTTTCTGAAAACAAAATACGCTTGGGTCCTTTTTTGTGGAAATTTTTCTTATGTCCTTTTTTTTCGTTTTTTAGTGTTAAGCAGGCGCTACGTTTAGGTCTTTTTTTTAAAAAATTTTACGTTTAGGTCTTCTTCCAGAAAAAATACTTACATCGCGTATTTCCTCGATTTGCTCGCGTTGAAAGCGACGTGTGCACGTTTTCTCGATTTGTTCACATGGCAGGCGACGATCACGATGTGGCACGTCGCGGACACTTACCTAGTAAATCCTACAATCACAAGCGAGCTTCCAAATCTTGCATGTGCCGATGCGCTGCAGAGCCCAGCAAGAATCCAAAACATAGACGCATGCAAATGCTCGGTATCGATGCATCGCACATGCATGCATCCGTGGCCGGCCGCTAGCTCGGTCACCTGGAACCATACAAAACTAAAGCGACACATGGACTGGGCTACAGCTGGTCTAGCTATCGAGCTTAATAAACTCCTTTTGAATTTTCGATGCAAAGTCATTTTACTTATCATTTAAGAGAGGTTTTAATTCAAACCAACGAGTCACTATCGAGTCGAGGCTCATTAATTTTTTCATTCAAAATAGACCTATTTTAATTTTAAACATATTAATAACAGAAGTAATTTTGATCCTAACCTTAACGAGCTTTTTTTTTTTTTTGCTTACCCTAGCTGGGACTAGGGGTGTGATTTGGTGCAGTAGCTGTGCATAGCACATACGTAGGAAGGAGGCTGGGAAACGTCAAAAGGGACACCAGCTAGCGTGTGGCTGTGCAAACGAGTCCACATCGACCGGCCGTCTGCATGCATATGCACGTTCAGGTTTCTGTCGGACATGTTCAGCCAGCGCACCCTGCTTTGGCCTCTTCTCTACCCAATCGCTGGTTACAGACATGGTCGATCATTTTGTCCAGTACTATGCATGATAGTTCTAGGCTTGTGTATCAACTGTCATGAGAGAGAGAACTCCATTTAAAACGGGACGGGACTGTGATCCTAGCCATGACACGAGCCGTTCGATCAGAGTGAAAATGAACGAGGCTTACTGAACCAGGATCATATCATGTTGGAACCGCCACCTAGCTAGCTTCCCAGCGAGTCTTAACTAGGAAGCTAAATCACTTCGCCGAAATTGGATTTCTCCCATCTGAAAAGTGAGTTCTCCGCTGTCCTTATCACCGGCGGATTTACCTCTCAGACAAGGCGAACAATTGTCTGGACTCCCGGCAACAAGCTATAAAGGTGCAGTACAATTCCATCATCACAAACGCTATAAAAACAGAGCTTTTATGAGCAAACCACCGTAATAGACCGTTAAATAGTCAGATTTATCTAAGCTACTAAAATGTTCTCGCTCCGCCTCCGGTCCTGCCTCCGTACGCCGGTGTATCTCACTTTGGAGCGTCAGGATCAAACCAATTAATCCATTAATTAAGCTGCGCACCCAACAAATCGAAAAAGATCAATTAGCAGGCTTAAACATCATAAATGCTCGGTTCTTGCTTGCGTGGACATGGTTGGGGGAAGGGAAAGGGGTGGCGCTAATCGAAAAGGTGGTAAAGCCGGAGATGCGCTCGATGATTAACGCAAGGCTCCTGTCCTGATTACAACAGCTCACATGGCGATGGGGAGGATGATAGCGCCAGCCCAACCGGCCGGCAGCTACAAATCCTGCGCCAATCATTCACCGTTGGATGCGGGGGTACGTACGGTCCCTACGCAGCCAGCGCTCGATCGGCAGCAGCCTCCAAAAGTGAGCATTTGGAGTAGGCTAGGCCCGGGGACACCTACCTACCTTCTCGGTCACTTGGAGAGAAAAAAAGGCAGCGTTTCTTCTATTATGCTTTTGCAATAGGAGAAAGAAAACAATTTGCTTTTAGAATATCAACGGTACATATTGTTAAGGAACCTTGCTATCGAATAGTCCGGGGTTCCCGAACAGATCTGAATTGGAGAACAGAAAGAGAGAGAGACACGTGTTTAGGAGAAGCGGCAGTGGGAATTCTTTATTGCTAATGATTTCTTGTACATAGGGGACCCTCCTCCTTTTATAAGCGCTTATCTAGGGTTTGTGAAAGGGCCAACGTGGGCTTTCCATAGGCCACGAGGTTTCCCAACACTCTCCTTGGGCCCTTTGCGCGAGATGCATATGCCTCATCAAAACTCGGAAAAACCCAGTGGGAAAAATACTTGGAGAAAGAGTACATAGCATACGCTTACTATATTACACGAATGCCTCGTTAAAACCTTATGCAAGAAAAACTTCATGAAAAACTTGCTAAGGAAAAAGAGTACAATTCTCCCAACTTCAATTGCTAATCTTCGAGATTTATGTTGGGTATTCATAATTCATGCTCGAGATTCATGTGGGAGTATGTGAAATATCTCCACGAAATCTGCACTTCTCTAAGTCTCATCATCCCAATTCCTTTCACGCACCTTTCAACGGTAGATCTTTGGGAGTGATTTAGTGAACAAATCTGCAAGATTTTCACATGACTTAGTATGCAATATATTGACCTCGTTCATCTTATGCAATTCGTGAGCATAGAAGAACTTGGGGTTGATATGTTTCGTGAGATTGCTCTTCATATAACCCATTTGTGCTTGGGCAACACAAGTGCATTATCTT
Organism: Otatea glauca; assembly: GCA_036346275.1. Lineage (NCBI taxonomy): Eukaryota > Viridiplantae > Streptophyta > Magnoliopsida > Poales > Poaceae > Otatea > Otatea glauca. The sequence continues at coordinate 19,986,661 of CM070714.1, read as the reverse complement.
CATAAATTATCGTGGGTTTGCTCAATGTTCAAACCACATGACTTACGGATGTGGTGAACCATTCTTCCGAGCCATGCACATTCACGAGATGCTTCATACAAAGCAATGATTTCCGAGTGGTTTGGCGACGTCGAGACGAGAGTCCGCTAGGCGACTTCAAGAAATTGCTGTTCCTCCACATAGGAAAACATAGCCGTTTGGGACTTGCCAAGATGCGGGTCCGATAAGTACCCGACATCGGCGTAGCCAACCAAATTCAATTCATTGTTTCTTACGAAAAAGCATCGAGGTCTTTGCTTCCTTGGAGGTAGCGGAAGATGTCCTTGATCCCTTTCCAATGCCTTTTGGTGGGTTACGCCTTTGTCGAGCTAGCAAATTCACAGTGACGCAACGCAATGTCCGGCCTAGTGCTATTTGCAAGGTACATGAGCGCTCAATTGTACTCGATATGGGAATTCTGCTCCCGGGACTTCCTCCTCTTCTCTAGATGCAGTATGGGTCTAGGTGCGCTTGGAGTGACCTTCCACCATTGGAGTCTTCGCGGGATATGCTTTTTCAAATCCAAACCTTTCCAACACTTTACGTGTGTAGGTTGATTGATGTACCAAGATTCCTCCTTGGACATGTTCAAGCCGCAAGCCTAAACAAAACTTGGTTTTACCCAAATCTTTCATTTCAAATTCAGACTTCAAGTATGAGCATGCCTCTTCAATTTCTTCATCCGTCCCAATGATGTTCAAGTCATCTACATAGACGGAGATTATCGAGAATCCATTCGGGATCATTGTATAAACACACATGGACAATCTTATTGTTTGTGTAGCCTTTCTTGCAGAAAGTCACTCAGCGATTGTACCACATTCTTCTCGCTTGACCCATACTGGTGATTTCTCCAATTTTACACATGCATGAGTTTCTATTTGCTCCGTCTTGATTGGGATAGGAATTCCTTAGGTACTTTCATGTATATCTCGAATCCAAGTTTCCATACAAATATCTTTGTGACAACATCCATTAGCTTCATTCTCAACTTCAAGTTGATTGCCATTGAGATCAAATATCTAAAGGTAATTCCTCCCATGACCGGAGAATAGGTTTCTTCATAATCAACTCGGGGCGTTTGAGTGAAACCTTGAGCTACAAGCCTTGCTTTATACCTTACAACCGTTGTTTTCATTTCTCTTAGAACAAAGACCCATTTGTGACCTCTGGGGTTTATATGGGGAGGTGTGCGGCATCACGAGCAAACACCTTTCTCTTGTTGGAGAGACTAACTCTGCGATGATTGCCTTTTCCATTCTTCCCAATCTAGCCTTTTCTTGCACTCTGCGAGAGATGCGGGCTCGGGATCATGATCAATGATCGAGGCATTCTTCTTTGCAAGTATGCATCAACGTTGGTCGTTGCTCTATTCAGGATTCTCTGTTATTACAAAGTTTATGGCCATTTCTTCATGGGGTGCTTCATGCACTTCTACTTGCTCTTCACGCTTTTCCTATCGCGAGAGCAAGTTCCTTTAGTTTTCATCGCCTGTGTGCGCACACATTATTTCCGCGACTTCCTTGATGGAAGATTCAAGTGCAGAATTGCCTTTCTGTTGGCTTCTTTCGGTGCAGTCTCAACTGGCTCCCTTCTTTCCTTAGGGCATTTTCGTGATTGGTTGTGGTAAGTCCTCTGCTTGATTTCTCGAGCGCCTCCGGTACTTTGGGTTTGAGGAGCGGGTTTCTGTTCTTTTCTTTGAGGCCTCTGAGCAGTGAGGATACCTTCTATTTTCTTTGGTATTTTCACCCTCTCTGGTGCATTTCTTGCTGGTACATACGACTTAACCACGCCCTTCAGATCACAAAAATGATCAGGCAGTTCATTTGCTAAATTCTGCAAATCAATTATCTTCGGACTTCTTGATTTGCTTCATTAGTGCGGGGTCATGCGGGGATCGGTGGAATGCCATATGATTTCCGGCATTTTTCATCCAAAGGTTGATTTCCTCCCCCCTAATGACGGGAAACGATCCTCGTCAAAGATGCAATCAGCGAATCGGGTTGTATTCAAGTCTCCAGTCATGGGTTCCAAATACCTGATTATGGATACACTCTCATAACCAACGTATATCCCGGACTTGCGGAGAGGCCCATTTCGGTCCATCGAGGGGTGGTATAGGTACATATACCATACACCCAAATTTTCTAAGATGGAAGATCTTCGGGATGATCCCGCGCACAAGCTGCATAGGAGAATGGATGTTGTAGACCGACGGTCTGAAATTGATAAGAGCTGCTGCGTGCAGGAATGCGTGTCCCCAACAAGTGTTGGGCAAGTTACAACTCTGCAAAAGCGGTCTGGCAATGAGCTTAATCCTCTTTATTAGTGCTTCTGCTAGTCCATTCTACGAATGGACGTGCGGTACGGAGTGCTCAACTGCTATCCCTGTTGCAGTGCAATAATCATCAAATGCTTTTGAAGTAAATTCTCTAGCATTGTCCATTCTAATGGACTTCACGCGATGATCAGGGAAAGCATTCTTAATTCTTATGATCTGCGAGATCAGCTTTGCAAAAGCATGGTTTCTTGTTGACAATAAGCATACATGCGACCATTTTGAGAAAGCATCGATGAGCACCATAAAGTATCGAAACGGCCACGACAAGGGCTGAATCGAACATAAATATCCCCTGGATGCGTTCGAGAATGCAGAAATTTCACTTTGCACTTTCATGACAGAGGGTCTAGTTATTAATTTCCGGTGGCACATGCAGGCACACAAAATCTTCATGATTCGGGAAATTTTTAACATTAATGCCATGACCTTGTGGGTTGTTCACTATATTTCTCATCATTCTAAGACCAGGATGGCCTAATCTACCATGCCATAAAGAAAAATAACTCAGAGCTTCTAAAAACAGTCTTCAAGGAAGTATACACTTCGTGTGCATGAATGTTCGTGTAGTACAACCCAGATTCATATGAGGGGCATTTTTCTAATACCATTTTTCCACATACCGCGTGCTTCACAATGCACAAGTATTCTTTGCCATTTTCTGCATTGGTTTCTACGTGAAAACCATTGGCGCGGATGTCTTTGAAGCTTAAGAGAGTGCGCGTTGATTCGAGGTACAAAGGGCTTCTTCAATTACCAAAGTTGTACCCATAGGTAATATAATAGTGGCTCTTCTGAGCCGATTACATATGAGTCGCTTCTTGCGATCGTAGTAATCTTTCCAGTTCTTCGTGATCATTGAAAGTATTTAGACTCTCTTAAGATGGTATTTGTTGTGCCACTATCAACAATGCATATCTCTTCCATTTAGGCGCTACGATTTCTAGATGCAAGAAATATAATCCCAATCAAGCAGAGGCAAAATAATTCAAATATTGCTTGTAAATGAAAGAATACAGAATAAAGAATAAATTGCATATATATTTATGAGAGAAGTATGCTCTTCTAGAGCTTACTATTCATTATTCAAAAGAAAATGCTAACAACCATAATCTAAAGGAAAATGCGATTCATGCATTTAAGCGGCGGTCTGCAGTTTGATAGTTACGCTCGACAAGAGGGTTTCGCGTCTGCGAGGACCTAGACCAATCGCAACGGGAGCTTCTTGCCCCAAGAACTATCTTCACGTCCGATGCCCAAGTGAGGTAGTTCTGACCGTGCGGGGTCAGTTCTTCAAACTCACGATTCATGATTTCAAAATTTCGACATTAGATTACTGCGTGTAATCTAATAGAAAATGGTTGCAATAAGCATAAAGTACTGAAAATAAATTGCTATGCATTGCGATATTTTAAATAAAGCAATGGATTCAAAAATTCATAAAGAATATTCATAAAACAGAGAAATAATGCTAGAAAATTAAAACAGAGCCAAATAAATCTTCTTGATTTTTACGCAATTTTCAAATTTTTCGCAATTTTTTCTCTTTTTTTCTTTCTTCCTTTTCTTTTCTTTTCCTTTCTTTTTTTTCCTTTTCCTTTCTTTTTCCCTTTCGGTCGATCGGCTATTTGGGCCTTGCGGCAAAATGCGCATGCGCTGAGGTTTCCCCTCGCCGCGCGCGTGCGCCATCTTGCCGCCTCCTACGTGCCTCGCGTCGCTCGCCGGTCCACGCCTCGCGCCGCCCGCCGTTCCGCTTCTCGTCTTTGGCTCGCGCCGCCACGCCACCTTGCTCGTGCCACTTCACTGCGTGCACCGCCTGCTCCCGACTCTTCCTTCGGTGGTTTTGGCGGGCGAACAACGGCGAGTCGCCGGGTGGTGCTTTGCGGCGGATCAAAGCGGCGACTTTCGGCCGAGCGGCCGGGTCGGGCGTTATGGGTGCGGCGGCGGCGAGCGGCGGCAGAGGGTCGGCGCGGCGGCGAGGCGATAAGCGCTTCCGGCGGCCTGCTGGCGAGGCACTGGCGCTTCTGAGCTCGACGGCAGGTATCTTAAGCGCGGGCGCGGCGGCCCGAGCGAGGCCACGGCCGGCTTACAGGGCTGGCGGCGGTCGCGGCGGCGTCTGGGTGTGCGCGGCCGTCGGAGAGTGGGCGTTAAGCGGCCGTGCGGGGTCGGCGTCAGCGGCCGTCTTGGGCCGAGGCCGGCGGTTAGCGCCGCGCCGCGAAATAGGATCGAGGAGCCGCGGCTTTGGGCGGTCGCCGATGGTGAAGCGGCACGCGCGCGCGGCGGGCGGCGATCTTCTGTGGCCGGGCGACGGCGGCGGCGAGGCCGAGTGGCGCAACGGCGTGCGCGCGAGATCGAGCCGGATAAGCGGCGGTGGCGGTCGAGCGGCGCTTCATGTGGTGGCGTGGAGGCCAATGCGGCGCCGTGCGGCGACGGCGTGGAGGCCGAGGCAGCGGCAGCGTGGTTGCATGCCGAGCGGCCAAGCGGCGCGCTTCGTGCGATCACGGTGATACGCCGCGCGCGCCGCCGGCGGCGGCGTGGCGGTGGCGCCGTCGCGGCATCGCATCGGCAAGCGAGGAGGCTGCGAGCCACGGCAAGCCGGACGCAACCACGTCGACAGGCGGCGGCGGCGCGTCGCCGGCGACGAGCACGGCGGTATGGCGGCCGTGCGGCGTGGTCTTGCGGCGTTTGGCGTCGTCTGGCGCCGGGCGTCGTCGCGGGTGCCATCGCCGCCTCTTCTTTGGCCGTCTTGAGCGGTGAAACCGAGGCCGTCGGCGGGCGGTCGCGCGAGCGGCCGAGGCCAACGACGGCGCAACGGTGACTAGCCGTCGGCGTGGGAACCTAGGCGGCCGTCTGGCGACGGCGATTGCGGTCTTATTGCGGCGCGAAACCAAACACATTTTCTTTTGTGAATGATGAGCGATGAGGTTCGTGTCATCAGTAGTTTCGTGTCGCTAGCTTCTTGCCATGCGACTAACACAAAGAACGGATCGTAGGGTAGATGCATGCATAGGATCAACAACGATTAAATTCAAACGCCGATTCTCACCTCTTCTCACCTTTTCAATCTGCTTCACCGGTGAGCTTCGTCGATAACGTGTTAAGGAACCTCGCTATCGAATAGTCCGGGGTTCCCGAACAGATCTGAATTGGAGAACAGAAAGAGAGAGAGACACGTGTTTAGGGAGAGCAACAGCGGGAATTCTTTATTGCTAATGATTTCTTGTACATAGGGGGGACCCCCCTCCTCCTTTTATAGCGCTTATCTAGGGTTTCGGCAAAGGGGCCAACGTGGGCTTTCCATAGGCCACGAGGGTTTCCCAACACATATAATATAGCTAGTGGTTGGACGTTGAGATAAACGGAAAAATGTACTATGCGTTTCTACTTTCTAATCCGAATAGGGTTAAGCACTCAAATGGCGAAACCAATCTCCACGGTGGATGTCATTTTTCTCTTAGTGATACCAAAAAATTCTAAGGAAAACCAAGAGGAAACAAAAAAAATCTAAGGAAAATCAAAATAATCCAAATTTTAGGATTTGTGGGCCGTCTCGCATAAACAAAGGTTGTTTGCAAAATTTTCGAAACCACAAGCCTTTTTCCGCAAAAGTGGCGGCCTATGATCCTTTGCAAATTTTTGGAGTCACGGGCCCTTTTTGGCAAAAGTGCTGGCCAAGAATCTTTTACAAAATTTTCAAACCAGGAGGGCATTTTAGAGAAAGAACTGGTGGGGTTTTTGGCAAAAAAATTCAGACATGGCGTGGCAGGCTGCATGTCGATTCTCTCCTCTTTATGTAGGAGTATTATTGGCTACTGGTGCCTATGCAAAAATGGTTTTGTTAATATTTTGCGATAGTATTCTCTAGAAAATATATATTTTGCAACAAATAGCTGATAATTAAGATGACACGCTAAGATCTTAGATCCCTGCCAACCGTAGGATATGATAGATTAGCCGTGCGGAATCTTGTCTCTCTAGTTGATGACCAGAGTTAGATTTTCACCAACAATATGTTCAGTGGGTTATTTGCACTAGCTAGTTGTGTTCACTATATTAAAAAAACTCTACAATTGAATAGTAATGGTAGATGTATATAATACCGTGTCATTTATTAATATTTTTTGTGATTTGATCAGAACAATATAAGGGCTAGCCAGATTAGCTACTATAATAGATTGCTATTTGAAATTGCTAAAACGATTTTGCTACAGCACTCGATTGATCTCAGCCACTGTTTTTCCATCGGAACGGCCGAGAGAAAGAGAGAGAGAAACGTAAAAAAACGTCCTTGCATGCAATGGCAGAGCATACGTTCACAACTCACAAGCATGCACTAACCTGGGAAAGATATGTCATCGAGGAAAAGGTTAAATTAAGCGGTAATGATAGCCATCGTGCGTCCGACATGAATCCATTCAATCGGCACTACTACTACTACTACAAAAAAAAAAAAAAAACTTGTTCTTATTGGCCTATCATGGTCGGTTCGATTAGAACCAGAAGTGATAACACTATCACTGTCAGTTCATAAACTAGACCGGCACAAATATTCGACCGAAGAAGAACCGGCAGTGACAGTAACTTATAATTGCCGGTTCTAAAAAACCCAGCCCTGATACTATTGCTGCCGGTTCTTCTTAAGAACCAACAGTGAAAAACTATTATCACTACCGGTTAGTGATAATAGAGAAAATATCACTGCCGGTTCGGCTTACGAACCGGCAGTGATAATAGTATCACTGCCGGTTCGGAATTCGAACCTGTAGTGATAATATTTTTCAAAAATCATAACCTTTTCGTACGAAGTCTAATGGAGACAAAACTTATATGAAAATTGTAGCTCTCGATGAGATCTACAACTTTGTAGTTGACAACTTTTTTATTTGAAGTCATTTAGATGTCCAAATAATCGTTGAAACTTTCAGATACGAAGGGATAAAAGGAAAATATATCTTATAGTAGTTGAGAAGTGCATGTTATGTGAGATGGTAAGGAAGCATCACACGAGGTGAGAAGTCCCAGGTTCGAGTGCCAAGAACCGCACACGTGCGTATTTCATGCGAAAATCGTGTGACTTGTGGCTTGTGGATGCCAGTTTAGAACCGACAGTGATATGGTGTTTTGTAGGAGTATGGACGTCTCACTTCTCTCACTCCTTGTGTCAACTGCTCCGTCACACGCACTCTCTCCTCTCATTCACATCCTCACAATCCACACCTGCGACCCATGCCTATTTGCTCCATGTCCTATGTCGTCCGTCGCCGCGCGAGCATCAACAATCGCCACCATCTGCGCACTCATTCGGCCATGCTTGTTGTTGCTATAGTGCCACCGTCACTAGTGGCACTAGATCCCCTCTTCTCTACTTTCTCCAAGCACCTCTCCTCCTCTCGATCCATTCTCTCTTCAGCTTGACGAGGATAGCACTACTACAGAAAACCTTATATTAGACCCATCATCACTGACTTAAAACCGTCAGTGATGTGTGTTGCTTTCACTGACAATTTTAACCAAAAATCGTCAGTGATGTGCATTTTTATTACTAACGATTTTTGGTTAAAACCATCAGTGATGTCTGTACATATCATTACTGACAGTTTTATCCGAAAACCGTTTGTGATGTGACCTGAGAATTTATATGTAATACAAATCCCGATCCACTAAGTGTTTTTAGGGTTTCAGAATCTATCTTTGAGGTGGCTGCGGTTGTGAGACGATCTGGTGAAAGGAGACTATTGATTTGGAAGGGTAACTGTAGATCTATTTGTTTTTGGTGATCTAAGATTAGTAATTGGTTTTAATTGCATTATATTAAAGATCTAGCTTGGTAAGGAGAAAATTTGAAGATTGTTAGATCTAGCTTGTAGATACATGTGTTCTTGGTGATGTAAGGTTAGTAATTGGTTTTAATTGCATTATATTCAAGATCTGCAAGATCTAGCTAGTTTGGTAAAGAGAGAATTTAAATATGGTTTATATCTAGCTTGTAGATCCATTTGTTCTTTATGATCTAAGGTAGTAATTGGTTATATAATTGTATTATATTCAAGATGTAGCTAGCAGTACATAATTTAAGAATGTGTGAATGTACACACCTAGTGTACTTCAATATTTAAAACTAATTGTTATATGCGTAGCGTAGATGGACCGAAGCTGGATGTACGTTGAGAACCGTGCGAGTGTCGAGTATATTAATGGCATCTTTGTTTTTAGAAGAGCTGCAGAGGACGATATGTTCAATAAGGGGTGCAATTTATGTATTGTCCATGCATTGACAGTTAAAATCTGAAGATGTTTCGAAACTCAATGCAGATCGAAGCACACTTAATTCTGAGGAGTTTCAAAAGGGGATATACATGTTGGATTAATCATGGTGAAGAACAGATTATACAGGAAGCAGTCAGTATTAACATCATCGACGAAGTCAACGATATGCCGGATGATATCGATTGTGCTTCCGATGAGGATAGGTTGCACAATGATAATCTGGATTAGATGTTGCGCGATGCAGAAGGAAACCATGATGACAGAGAGTATGGTAAATTCCAAGCCTTGACAGATGACTAGTAGAAACCTTTGTTCCCGGACTGCAAGTCAAAATACACAAGGTTATCATCCGTGCTTTAACTGCTGAAATTGAAGGTAAGCACCAGGTGCTCCGACGAAAGTTTCACGGCGTTGTTAGGTCTATTAGCGGACATGCTTCCGAAGGGATACGAGTTGCTGACAACCACCTACAAATCTAATAAGGTTCTTTGTCCCTTGAGAATGGAAGTAGAAAAAAATACATGCATGTTCAAACAACTTTATCCTCTTCCATAAAGAGTATACAAACTTGCATTTATGTCCGGTGTGCAATGTATCCTGGTACAAACGTAAGAATCAATCAGATGACGACGACAAGGGCATAGAGGTGAAGACAAGAACTTCTGCTAAGGTGGCATAGTACCTGCTTGTAATTCCCCGTTTGAAGCGTTATTTGCAAACCCAAAGGAGGCAAAATTATTGTGTTGGCACTTGGAGGAGCGTAAGAACGATGTAATGCGAAGGCACCCTACTTATTCCACCTAGTGAAGAAAAATCGATAGGATGTTTCAAGAATTCGGTGTGGAACCGAGGAATATTAGGTTTGAATTTAGTACAGATGGAATGAATCCTTTCAGTAATATGAGTAGCTGACATAGCACTTGGCCTGTGAATCTCTGTATCTAGAACCATCCTCCTTAGTTGTTTATGAAACAGAAGTGCATTTTGTTGTCTGTACTTATCCAAGGCCTAAAGCAACCTGTGAACGATATTGATGTATACCTAGCACTATTGGTGGAAGATCTGAATACACTGTGGGTTCCCGGGGTACAGGTATGTGATATGTACAAACGAGAGAACTTCACTTTGCACTGCTTGTTGTTCTACACCATAAATGATTACCCTGCCCTGGCTAACCTGTCAGGCTAGAGTACAAAGGAGCTAAAGCCTCCACTTACTTCTTAGATAATACCGAGTGTGTGTGGCTGAATTACTCGTACAAAATCGTGTACATGCATCACCGTAGGTTCATTTGGAGGAATCACTCATACCGCAAGATGAAGAAATAATTTGATGGAAGGAACGAAGGCGGTTCAGCTCCAAAGCCTTTAAGTGAGAGAGATCATGTTCATAACACGGTTATGGATTTTGGATGTTGCGCATGGAAAGGTGCGTAAATCAAGAACCCATGAGAAGAGCACGTGGAAGAAGAGATCAATATTTTGTGACCTATCTTATTGGGAGCACCTAGAAGTTCGCCACTGCATTGATGTCATGCACGTATAAAAAAATATATGTGATAGCTTGATTGGTCTCTTACTGAACATTAAGGACAAAACAAAGGATGGTACGAATGCACGACTTGACTTGGTCGATATAGGCATAAGACCGGAGTTAGCACCAAAAGAGACCGACAAAAGCTGAACGTACTGTAAACCTGTTTGTTACACTCAGTCCAAGGTCGAGAGAACTGAGTTGTGCCAGTACTTGTATGGTGTGAAAGTTTCGTCCAGTTACCCCTCCAATATGATGAGACTTGTTTCGATGCAAGATTTGAAATTAACTAGCATGATGTCTCATGATTGTCATGTGCTGATGACACAGATGCTCTCTGCCACAATTAGAAGTATTTTGCCGATCAAGATCTGGGAGACAATCACAAGGCTGTGTTATGTATTTAACACAATTGCTCGTAAGGTCATCGATCCCGAAGGACTAGATGCTCTGCAAGCCGAGGTGGTGATGACTCTATGTAATCTTGAGATGTAATTCCCTCCATCGTTTTTCGATATCTTGTTCACCTTGTGAGAGAGATAAAGATGTGCACGCCTGTATTCCTATGTATTATGTACCTGTTCGAGAGGTACATGGGAATTTTTAAGTCCTATATACGAAATCGATCTCGGCAAAAGGGTAGCATTATCGAAGGTTATGTAACCAAAGAGATCATCGAATTCTGTGTCGATTATATGGTTTAGATCAAACTGATAGGTGTGCCTCGATATCGCCATGAGGGGAGGCTCCAGGATATCGGGACCATTGGAAGGAAAGCAATCACTCATGATCCGGTTGCGTGTGCTCAAGCCCATTTCACAATTTTGCAACACATGGCTATAGTGTCCCTGTATATCGATGTGCACAAGCACTGGCTACGGTAAGAGAATCCAGTGCGGTAGGTGTCTTGGATCACGAGATAACATAACCTTTAGTTCAATAGATGGTTGAAGGAGTAACCCATCACTGGGAGCTCGTCAGGTGATACGCTAACATGGTTGACAAAATGATCAACTTTTACAGTTGTAACATGGAAAAGATACGACTTAAATGGGTACACATTTTACACGAGAGATCAGAATATGAAGAGCATAAACCAGAATAGCGATGTCTAGATAGATACGTTCAATACCACTGGGTCGATGAGGAGCTCCTAATATGGGTTCATAGAGGAGACTTGGGAGCTCGACTACGTACTTTTCAAGATCGCCCTGTTTCGGTACTGTTGGGTCCACCTCTAGTAGGTGAAGGTTGACAATTATGGCATCACTAATGTGGACCTCGAACATGTCGAATCCCAAGACGAACCATTCATACTCGTTAACCAAGTTGTTCAAGTCTTCTGTGTGACCGACCCGTCCAAAATGAAGCGCCACGTAGTTCTCCAAGGAAAAGGATGATTGTCAGAGTTGAGAATGTAATAGATGAGGAATAATATAATCAATTTGATGAGTTGCCTCCTATCGAAAACGGCATAAGGGTGGAGGAAGAACAACCTGAGGAAGCTAGCTACACACGCATTGATCACTGAATATTTCAACTAGCTAGTAGTTGTAATTCTGATCAGTAGCATCTATTTCTGTTCAGCTTGATCGGTCATATTGCTATTCTCATACTCTATTTTGGCTGAACTGTGAATATCTGATCTTTAATACTTTATGGTTCATAATTTAGAAATGTAAAGAGTTCAAAGCCTTATTTGCTTAGATAATTGTCTAATTCAACTGGTTATTATTTAACCCTGATGTAGAGGAGGTAGTAGTCCTACACCTTGTTGCGAGGAGGCTGAGAATCTAATCTTAAGTAGCCCGACACCTGAGAGTATATCTATTCACTCTACCATTCAATTGTTCATTAATTATTAAGAAGACATGATTAACTACCAAGTCGATATTTCAACATCCAAATATGAATGTGTGTGTAAATCGTAGACACGCGGGCCTAAAGTTGGCTAAAAGCGAGGTCAAATCCCACATCTTCGGATCGCATGTCCTTTAGGAACCCCTCAGATGAGGAAGTGTCCCGACGCTTGGTAAGATATCAAACTACCTTGTTTGCAATAACTCTGTAACTTCATAATTATAAGTGAGATGACATACCGGGCTATTGCAGGAAGTGTTGAGTACAGACTTTTCGCAAGGCTCTTTCCAGTCGGTCTAGGATAAAGATATAATATCAATGGCTTTGGGAAACAAGGAGCATCCGGGTTGCACACGAGGCAAAGGTGTTTTTGTTTCCTAAAAACAGAACTCCCACATGACTCCAACACGTATCGGAGTAGGAAAAGATCCAAAGAAGAGTGCTTGGAATGGCTACTAGCAATCATTGAGGAAAGGGTTGAGGAAAGGCTGAGAGCACAATTCGATGATCAGATAAGAAGCCTTGAGGAAATGATGGAGCGAAAGGTGGTTGCGGAGGGGCACGTACGGACCGCGTAAGCCCTAGAAGCACCGATGCAATTCAGCCCTACTAACAGTTAGAGTAGCTGCGTATCCACCCCTGAGACAGACATAGATGATACTAAATTTACTGTTGATGACATAAAGATAATATATATCTCTCGAATGCTCCATAGATAGACCTGTTGGACGTCTTAGCTAATTGTGTACCGTTCTGTAGCTGGCCACGTCGTGCAATCTCCAAGTGAGGCTTGCCAATAGCTCCATTCTCCTGCAAGCTCCTTGGGGGGAGCGTATCCATCCTGTCCAGGGGCAATTGTTTAGGTTGCCCGATAGCGCTGGGTTAAGCGCAGGTGAATGTCGACGGTGTACATGAAATTTGCAAGACCGTCACGCTGAAGATGTCCCGAAACGACAAGATCGTGGCACTATGGGATGCCATTGACACATTCATCCAGTGACACAAGAGGGATATCTCCTTCAACAACTGTCCTCCAGCACCAGAGCTACACGCACAACATGAGCCACCTGCTACGCCGGAGCTACTAGTACTACTGGAGCCACGTATTGCACCGAAGCAGGTCACCAAATCGGCTATCGTACCCCATACAGCACAGGCCGGTACTTCACTTCGGACCCAGTCGTCTATTGTGAAGACGATCTATGATAGATGACGAGGCGGCGACAAGAACAAATCGAAGCGGACCACGGAGGTCCCCTACTTTCTGTTGGCCTAGAAATTCAAGTTAGGACAACCGTTCGTACCGGAAGAGAACTAGTGAATGCTTTCAGTAGCTTACATTAGATTACAAAATTGGTACATGGAACAAGACAACAAGCCAGTGGCAGAATAGATACCGAGTATCTCGATCAGGTTCAAGGAGGAGAATTTCCTCCACCAGTCATCTTGGGGCTTCTTCGTGGTCGGCTTCAATGACTTGTTCGATCTCTACAATCTCGATTTCTCACTCATGAGATGCTAGACATTGTAAGTGTGTGCAATCACGGCCTACATTCGTGTAATACCGATAAATATCATATATATATGATCATTGCTTTTGTATATATATATATACATGATCCTTGAAGCAAAAAAAGAGAAACAACCGGTGGGTTTTCTCGACCCACACGTGGTGTCCAAGCAAATCATGGGCGACAATTTACAAGTAGTCCAGGAGTACGTGGAAAATGCATTGTCAATTCAACGCGATACAGAATACATACTTTTACCCCACAACTCGGGATAAGTGATTCACTAGTTGCTATACTTGTTGATTTGTACTTTACACGTAACTCGAAGTTATGTTGAATGACCATAGCGACATACCTGTGTAGGTTTCACTAGGTTCTAATTGTAATTATATCAAGATAGGACATGGTAATGTATCTTGATTCCTCAAAGGATGGTACCCACGACTTGAAGCTAATCAAAAATTTACTCGACAGGTTGTTCGAAGTGTACAAAACTCGTGGAGGGCCATCCAAGTACGGGTCGAAGCTGAAGCGCAATTATAAGTTCCCGGTATCCGCTAGTACACAATAATCTTATATCACACTACGTAATAATGCATCTAGAACTAATCAATTCTATTTGGCCAGTGCCACCAGCAGCCAAATGGCACTAACCAATGTGGATTCTACGTTTGCCACAACATGCAACTCATCATGGTTAAAAACAAAACCAATGACCGGAGGTTTGTCCATCTTGCAATAATTGTTCGTACTTATCAATTTATATACATACAATATTTTGCTCTTCCCATCAATAGGTTTGGAAATACGCTACAACTGCATTAGAATAGACCGATCTGTTAGGAATTCAAGGATAACTCTATTCCTTCTTGATGCGTGAAGTCATAAATCTAGAAGACGAGTGCCATTTTGCCTGAGTTGTGAATTTGTAAATTACCACTTGGGTTAATTTGTGAATCTTATACTATGAATTTGTGGATTAAAGTTATGCATTCAATTGGTTAATATATATATGAGTTGATTTTTGAAATGGATATGTTGTACGTGGTGTAATATGTAATCTGAGTTGATGTCTGAAATAGTTGTGATAATTAATATGCTTGTCATGTAATCTGTAATCTGGTTGTTTTAGATGGCATGGCTAACATTTTCTGAGGCTAGCTAAAAACTGAAAAAGAATCAACAACACAAAGTAACATCATAGACGGTCATGTCTATGATAATATAACATCACAAACAGTTATTCTTGTAAACCGTCTACGATAGGTAGTTCATCATAGACGTTTCCAAAAAATAACTGTCTGTAATATCCCTCACATTAGTCTGTGATATAAGTACATCACCGACGGTTTCAATTTGGAATCGTCTGTGATATAAGTACATCACAAATGGTTCCAAACAAGAACCGTCTGTGATATGTGACTTTCACTAACGGTTTGAGAATTGTTTGTGATGTGCCGTTATTATCACAAACACATAGTTACAGACGGTTCAAAAAACCGTCTGCGATGATGTTTTTTAACCGTTTGTGATATGATTTTCTGTACAAGTGTAGAGCCCGGTAGGCGGCTTGTCAGATGGCAACTAGAAGAGCTAAAGTGACAAACAGCAAACGGTGGAGCGGCACGATGTGGACGTCAAGTGGCACGACCAACAACGAGGCACTAGGCCGGTGTTTCTCAGATCCATTAGCTACTCACTGTTGTCACATGCCTCCCTCTTTCAGATATGTTTTTTTTATTGCAGATGTTTCTCAAATTTGTTGCAACACACTTTGCTTGTTGCAGGAAGTGGTATCATTTGTTACGATGTTTCTTTCTTAAATCTTATAGCAAGAGGTATTTTGTTGCAGGATTTTCCATCACGATATTTTCCTGTTTGCAGCAGTGTTGTGGTTTTGTTACGATTGGTTTGCTGCAGCCAAACAAACTTTTTGTTGAAAGCTCATATTTTGTTGTTGCACTGAATGATTTTTTTGTTGCAACAATTGAATTTGGGCAATCTCTCGATTAGAGGAATTTGGTCCAACATCTTTGCAAAGTGATGATTTGGTGTTGGCTATTAATTTTTTTTGAATTAGATGAACTAATTAGATGGATGTTGTTGAGAAATTTTGGAGCATGGTGAGGTGCCTGCGAGACATGGTTGTCAATCAAGTAGAGCTACTTTTTTTTTTGTCCTGCATAGTGTGTGATGTTAGCGCTCGGATTAGACATCCTAGCACCAGTAGCACCCTAGTTCTATACTTGTGGCTTTTATCCACTTTTCAGTTAGAATTTTTGTAGTTTCCCTAATTTTTATGGGCATTGCACCTCTTTTTTTTTTACTTTGTTGCACATGTTGATTATATTACACGTATTGTTTACCGATGTTGCACCGACGGGTAGAATACGTGTGTGGGATAGTCGCTTTCTAAATTAAGGAGAATAATATCTTTTATATTGCAATGTGAAATAGATATGTTTCACTCTCTCTCCTCTCTAAGGGGAATCGCATCTTTACAGCAAACGAGAGGAGCACGACAACTTAAGGGGCCCAAGGGCTCAAGCCACTGTTCCAAGGACCCTGCGATTATATGTCTATTTTCTTTCAATCCGTAGATGGAGTGGATCGATTCCAATTAAGCAAGTTCGTCCTACGCATCAATGATTGCCATTTCGAATGATTGTGATTTTTAGAAGCTGCCGATGGCCAACTCGATGCCCCAACTTTGCACAATTGGAATGATTAAAGTTGCCCTCTCTCTTTTTTACGAGTTGTTGATATATGCTCTCTTTATTCTTCTATCCGACAATATCGCCTTGAAACTTGATGAACAGATGAACATTGTTATGGGTGCATGTTCTCCCCGTTCTGTGTTAGTCTCCCAACAATTGTCGGTCGAAATATTCTTGCCGATCCGCATGTGAACTTTGTCCATTTGTTGAACGTTAGTTACATGTATGCTGGAGAACAAATTTGGCAGAGTAGATCATTGTCTTTGTTCTTGTTGCGAAATGAGAACGTGAATCACAAGCGAGATTCACTCCCAATATAATTAACGTGGACGGAAGGGAATTTCACAAGAATACCATGAGAACTTTATTGCTTCAAGGAAAATTCCCATATTAGGCCTATATTGTACACACGGATTTTAAAAGAATTCCACAGAACTTTTACAAAAGACAGTAAATTTAGTGTAGTATCTATCTATTATAATATTAAAGCGATAAAAAAAGAAGAATCTACATTCGCTTTCAAGTTTACAAATTCCCACATTTAGTAGAAAAGAGAAAGATCTACACCATCGATTGTGGTTATAATACATCGGCCCGTTAATGTGAAGGCTCATGTGGTCAATGTGGAGTGATGGTGGGGTTAGTCCTACATTGTTTGTCTAAATTGATTTGTAGTAGTATATAATACTTATTGGGTTCAACATAGCACCTCTATGTTAACCTTTTAATACGAAGCGAGGACGAAAGTGTAAGCGGGGTGCTATACGTGCACAGGTCCACCCTATGGGTGGGTTGGGCATTGAGTGAATTTTGGGCCAGAGAGTTACAGATGATATCATAGCACCAACTTTTGCTGCACGGGCGTGAGCATATGGCGCATGACGTATGTGGACCCGAAACGGCATGACATATGTGCCAGCACTGGACGGTTAGATGTGTACCGGGGATAGTTCTAGACATTTGCCATGTATACGGTGCGCTACCGAGGGCATCAACCCTTTAGAGGGATGATCGTAAAACCCTGGTCAGTTAATGTGAAGGCCAATGGGGAGCAATGGTGAGATTAGTCCTACATTGCTTGTCTAAACTGAGCTTTATTAGTGTATACTGTCTATTGGATCCAAACATAGCACTTTCGGGTTAACCCTTTTACACAAAGCGAGGACAAAAGTGTAAACGGGATGCTATGTATGCACGGGTCCACCTCATGGGTGTGCTGGGCATTGAGTGAATTTTAGGCCACGGGGTTACAGTGGTGGGTCGATTTTATAACAGTCTAGATTAAAAGAAAGAGTCCATGCTATATACAACTCATTAAATACCTGAAATTCGAAATAAATACCAAAATAAAATTAGCATTTTGATTTCCATACAAATTTCTAAGTGAAACCCTAGAATAAATTTAACTCAAAATAAACAATAAAACAAAAATTAGTAATTGGATCTATGTACAATTTCCAACAAAAATAAATCAAATTTGGAATAAAAAATAATAAGAAGTTTGATTTCAATATGAATTCCAAAGTAAAATCTATAAATATTATAATTCGAACCAAAAATGAAAGAATATATATACACACACACCAAGAATAACTAAAATTTGGAATAAAAATAAAATAGAATTAGAAATTTGATTTTGATATTAATGACAAAGAAAAATCCCTAAATAACTATAATTTGAAATAGAAATGAAAAACTAGAAATTGGATTTGTATGCGGATTTTAACAAAAAATAATTGAAACTCGGAATAAATAATAAAAGAAAATTTACATTTTATTTTCCATAGAAATTCCAAAGTAACACCCAAAAATAACTAAAATTTAGGATAAATTAAGTAAAATTAGCAATTTGATTTGTATACAAACTGTAATAAAAAAATAAAATTTTGAGTAAAAATAAAAGTTATAACGTGAATAGCATTAATGGTATCTGACGATACAATGAAAGAGTGTTTGTGTCGATATGTAAAGCGAAGGGCTGAGGCAGCGGTGGAGATAAGGAAAATATCATGCTGCTCACCTTAGCCATTCGATAAGGACAAAATCATGTTGCTTGTTGGAGTTGTTGAATAGAAAGCTAGTGTCGAAGGAGCCATGGGCTACGATGATGAGTGGTGAGCATCTGAGTTGAAGAAGTCAGTGGTCAAAGAATCTTGATGATGGTGAGACCTTGGCAAAGAGGAGATGAAGCTTTGCATTGAAGACGAGCTATGGGCGATATCAGGCCATTGGGTAGCTAGAAGCATGCCGTCGTTGTTGAGGGGCACGATGTCTCCGGCGATGGTGAGAGGGTTATCTATATCGTTAGACAATGACTAAAGCATACATGCCGAATCAGTGAAGATGAGATTCACCACGGTTAGTGAGGAAGCCACATCATTGAGTTTGCAAATGACGAAGAAGAGGAGCGACCAACATGGAAGAAGAGGACATCAATAATGTATAACATCATGCATATGTGTATATATATACATGCATTTGTATAAATAGAAACATGGGGGTACAGAAGCAAAGCGCTCGAAGTAGAGATGGTGCAGTCATAGGGAATATGCTCAGGGCCACCAGATAGATCATGATGGGTGTCTCCAAAGGGATTGGTGACGATTGCACATGTATGCAAATTTGATGTTGCAACGGTTAGCATTAAGGAATAATTGGAGAGAATTAGAAGATAACTATATGGCAGAGTATTGCATAGAAAGGGGTAGCAGCTGAGAGGAATCAATCAAGAATTAGGCTTGATGCTTGAGGTTGAAGCAGAAAAGCTATGGCAACGAGAAGAGATAGAAGACACACGGTTTGGTTGGATAGCTGCCATATGAGGGAAGATAAGTTCAAGTTAGATCGCCTATGATGCATCGGTGTATGCGTAAACAAGGTACTTTTTATACCATGTAAACTAACAAGATAATTTGCCACACACATAATCAATGTATTGCTTGAGATTAAATAGAGATACATGTGCACACATATATTTTGAAAAAGGGTAACTAATGGATGAAGAATATGGGCATGCAACAATATGATCTATGCACGATGGAGAGCGGTTACGCTTCTAAGAACCGCAACAACTTATCATGCTAGATGATTTTCTTCTATCAAAGCTCATACTTTAGTTATGTTCCTTAAGTTGTATTTTCCCTTCAAGTTTCTATTGTTATTTTCAATGTTTATGATGTCTTAAAAATCTAAGTAGCTTACAATTAATATACATAAATATATTATTAAACATCTAAGTTATACCATTTAATTCTAGAAACATTGAAACAAATCTAGCCATGTAAATGCATGGGGCACCCTGCTAGTTAAAATAATATTTAAAGAAGCTTTCATGTTCACTTTGAGAGGTTAGAAATTTCCATGTTAATTGGATAAAAAAGTGCACACCTGTTATTTCAGTGGTCCAGATTATAACAGTGAAAATTCAGGGTTGATCTATAGTTGCATAAGAAATGCAACTATATTTCCAACCATAAGCATTAGAGTTGAAATACAACTCTATTTCCAAATTTAAATGTACTATAGTATGATCTATCTAGCTGGCTCAATTGTACGAATTTTTTTGCTAATTCTGGTATTATCGCAACGAAAAATAATCCGTTCCACAATAGAAGTATATTCACAACTCGTTTCGACTCAGGGCCGGGGTTCCTTCACGATAATTTTATAGCTAGGAACCAGTGCAATTCTTGCAAGATTCCATGCATGTTCCGAATTGAGGCCCACGCGGTTTTTATGAAGTTTCATAGGGTTTAAAAAACCGACGAAAATTATTCAAAAACCGCTCGTACCGTTCCGATACGAAAAGCGAAACCACTCTGTTTACCGGTCAAATTCAAATTCAAAAAATTCAGTAAATTTTAAAAAAAAATTATCCAAAAAATCCCTAAAATTAGTATTAATAGATTTATGACCTCTGGTGTGAATATTTGTTTTTTTGAAAAAATGAAGTTTGGAGACGTTTTTGAGCCATTCAAAATGTAGAAATTAGAAAATCCAAAAAAAGGAAATTAGAAGTATTTTTAGTAGCAATATTTGTTCAAGTATGTCAAGTAGCAATATTTGCTTAAACATATTTTAGTAACAATATTTGTTCAATTATATTTAGTAACAATATTTGTTCAAGTATGTCAAGTAGCAATATTTTTTTAAACATATTTTAGTAACAATATTTGTTCAATTATATTTAGTAGCAATATTTGTTGAAGTATGTCAAGTAGCAATATTTGTTGAAGTATGTCAAGTAGCAATATTTGTTCAATTATGTCAAATAGCAATATTTGTTGAAGTATATTTAGTAGCAATATTTATTCAATTATATTTAGTAGCAGTATTTGTTGAAGTATATTTAGTAGCAATGGAAGGTGTTGAAATGTAAATGGTGTTGATATGTGAATGCCTATTTTTGCACTTGTTGGATTGATATATGAGTAGTATTGAAATGAAAGATTATTTGTTGATATATTATTGCTAAATGCCTACTTTACAACTTACAATTGTCTAAAATGTAGCAAAGATCATGTCGATTTTTTTTCATATTTAGGAAAGTTCATGCTGGAATTTTTTTGTGTTTTTCCGTAATTTTTTTTATATTTCTTACATTTTTTCTATTTTTTGGACCTTCAATGGCTTTTTACAAATTTTACAACAATTTTTTTGTAATTTTCCCCTGTTTTTTCCAACTCTCACCGGTTTTCGCAAAAAACCGCTCGAAATTCGAACCTTTTTGAGCGGTTTTCGTCCATTTCGTTCGAAATTCGCTCGCTGGTTTGACCAGATTTCAAATTCGTTTGACTTTTCAAACCATTTGATTTTGAGCAAATTTCGAATAGTTTTTCGCGGTTTTCGATACCACCCAGTCATTGAAATCTGAGTTCAAAACAGTATTGTTAACCCTGGTCTCAGTCGCGTAGATCGATCAAAGGAACAGGGAACTAATTGATTGCTGCTATTCTATTCGCAACATGCACGCACGCGTACGTGGTGCGTATGGTATTGATGTGAGGTTTGGCTTGATGCAGGCCGATCAAGAGACCTACGGGGTCCAAAAAAAGTTGACGACAGCCGCAACACAGACACATGCCTGCTTCTGCTGTAGCCGTCGTCACCTACCGGATACCGCTAATTACCATCTGCGTTACCAACTAAACACACCACCGTGGCGACGTACACTGGACAGCACGTTGTACTGATGGTGGCATCTGGTACTGGTACAGTGCACTGCATCTCCTAGCTCAACTCATAAAAGTACATCAAAAGGCAAGATAGATAGATAGATACAAGAGTTAGCTTGCAAGAAGGTCCAATAGTTGGAGTGTTAAATAATCGAACAATTTCATCCCATGGGTCATAAGTTACAAGTTACAAGCCCCCTGATCGATCGGTTGTTAATGCAACAACCGCAAGCGGCAGGCGACTGGAGTGGACGCTATATAGTTCACGGGCAGAGAGGTTCGCAGCTTAGAGGTGGTACTGCTGCTGCTGCGACTCCAAGTCAAAGAAGTGTGAGAGAGAGAAAGAGAGAGAGAGAGCTAGCCATGGCTGCCTTGCTTATCAGGAGAGTGGCCGTGGCCGCGCTGGGCATTGCCTCCCTGCTCGCCCTCGGCGCCGTGGCGCAGCTCTCGCCGACGTTCTACGACGGCAGCTGCCCGAGCCTGCAGTCCGTCGTGCGGTCGGGGATGGCGGCCGCCGTGCAGCGCGAGCCGCGGATGGGCGCCTCCATCCTCCGCCTCTTCTTCCACGATTGCTTCGTCAACGTACGTACGCCGTTAGAACTCACACTGCTCTGTTCTTGCAATGCGTACCACTACTCCTCCTCCTACTGCCTAGCTTGCATGGGTAGATGAAATGGGCATCTCAATGGCAGGGCTGCGACGCGTCGGTGCTGCTTGACGACTCATCGACGTTGACGGGGGAGAAGAACGCCGCGCCGAACGCCAACTCGCTGCGCGGCTACGAGGTCATCGACTCCATCAAGTCGCAGGTCGAGGGCTCCTGCCCCGGCACCGTCTCCTGCGCCGACATCCTCGCCATCGCCGCGCGCGACGGCGTCAACCTGGTGAGTGGAGTAATTACCACGCCCCGGTGAACGTTTTGTACGTACACCTGCCGACACCCGTATATAACGAACTAGCTGCCCCCGTGTCAAAAAGTCGCTCCATTTTAACAGCGCCATTTTAACAGCGCACGCGCGACAAACTAGTCAGCACATGCTCGTCTGACATGTGGGCCAATCTTTCACAACCGGTTTGTTACGTACAGTGAGGTTGCTGCAGTTGCACGATACAATTGGAAGCTTGATCTGATCTAGTCAATTTTGTCGGGCATGAATGGCTCCATAAATGAACATTTAGCTACTGTTTACAGTTGCTCAATTACCATATCAGATTTAGCGTAGAACTCGAGATTGACGCAGATTCTAATAGTGAAACGCAGAAGCAGTACAAGTGAACACAGTTTGGCTCATTTTTGTTGCACTGGACTCTTGAGTAATTTTCATGCCCATTTTTTACATGATGTACGTGTACGTGCAGCTGGGGGGGCCGACGTGGGCGGTGCCGCTGGGCCGTCGCGACACGCGCACGGCGAGCCAGGCTGCGGCGAACAGCAACCTGCCCTCGCCGTCGTCGAGCGCCAGCACGCTGGTCTCCACGTTCGCGTCCAAGGGTCTCGACTCCCGCGATCTGGTGGCGCTGTCTGGCGCGCACACGATCGGCGCGGCGCGGTGCGCGAGCTTCCGGTCCCGCGTGTACAACGACAGCAACATCAGCCCCGGGTTCGCGCAGCGGCGGCGGCAGGTGTGCCCGGCGCAGGGCAGCGACGGCAACCTCGCCCCGCTCGACGCGCTGAGCTCCGTGCGCTTCGACAACGGCTACTTCCGCAACCTGATGGGCCGCTTCGGGCTCCTCCACTCCGACCAGGAGCTCTTCAGCGGCGGGCCCGTCGACTCCATCGCGCAGCAGTACGCCGCCAACGGCGCTGCCTTCTCCCGCGACTTCGTCACCGCCATGATCAAGATGGGCAACATCAGCCCGCTCACCGGCTCCAGCGGCGAGATCCGATCCAACTGCAGGAAGCCCAACTAGGAGGGTCAGTAGGCCGGTCCTCGGGATTCGTGCCGAGACCAATCGACGGTTCGAATCGCTCGACATTGCCAGCTAAGAGGAGGGGGAGCTAGGAATAGCGCAGCGAGATGCGTGGCTTTTTCCCGCGGAAAGGGTGGAGTGCGTGGGAAGCGAACGAAATAATGAGGTGGAGTGGCGCTGGGGTGGGGCCCACGACGCCGCGACACATCACACCGCATTGCCATTGCTTGCTTTGGTTGCATTCTTTTCTGTAAACATATACGATGATGATGATTTCAGTTTGTATGTACGTGGCTCCATCGACCGATCGATGATTATTTTTGCAAGGACGACATGAAATAATAAACGCGCTGTATCTGTATGTTCGTTCATGTGGTGTGTTCCGTGCCCCAAGGGTACACCGCGATCCTACCAACGTATATACCTCTGCGAGTGCACTTCAGTCGGGTCTCGATCGATCAGACCGAACCGAATTAGGGGTACTCCTGCGGTGCGTCTGGTGCGTGCATCGACGCGAGAGGTCGACAGTACATGGCTAATTTGCACAAATAATTCTTCCTAGCGCGCAACAACTGACGCTGTACTTTACATTGTCGAATTGTTGCCGTACGTTCTTCCGAAACAGGATGAGATTGAGATCAGTGGATCGCTTCTTTGATTCGAGCTCCTTCCTTTCTTCTTCTTTTTCTTTCTCGTGCGAGGACATCTTTTCTTCTCAGCTCGATCAGCATAGTGCGCGGGTTCGAAGTACACTGGTTACTTTTGATGACCCTGTTGTGCCTACCCAACGTACGTTACGTACCAATTGTCTAGCGGCACGTTGCATGTCTAGACTAAATCGATTGGGCCGCGAGATCTGCGCATCTAATCGGGCTTGGCTAGCTTCAGTAAGCCGAAATATTACTTTTGCCGGCCAGCCTTCCACGTGGTCCATCCGGCATGGGCGTTGGGGCGTGCGTGTCTATTGGACTCAGTCAAACCGGAGCATGTCCAGTCCACGTCGATCGAAGGTATCAGACCAAGCCCATCGACGGCGCGCGCCTCCCGATGCGCAAGCAACCATTCCGTCCGCCGCCACCGAACCCCACCAGGCGCCACCGTCGCGAACGCACGCACGCACGCCCGGCTCGCTGCGGGAAAAGGTTCATGTAATTCAGAAAATCTGATTATCATTTTTAATTCAATGATCCACGCTGGCCACGCAGGTGTTCTGTCTCCCAAACACTTGACCATTCACCAAAGGGACAAGGATCCTTGGCAGTTAGAACAGGGACTGTCAAGTTTGCAGTCAACATTCAATCCAACCGTTAGATGAGCGAATCAATAGTTCAGATCGAAAAAAACGGTTTGCTACAGTGTCTACTAAAAAAAATATGCTACAGTTGTGACTGCACGGGATCCTTCCTCACCAAAGTGAACCAACCGGTGGGTGCGCGTTGCGTTCTCGGCTCCGCTACCACCACCCGCGCGAATCGGCCGCTTTTAAGGGCGTGCAACTGTCACTCCGGACTACGGATGAGTTTCATTTGTCGTCCGCTACGTGCGTGCGTTGCGTTGCGTTAATTTGCAGCAGTTTCGTGCTGGACGCTGACCCTGGACCCAACCCACCGCTACCCCGAGGGAATTGAGATAGATTCCGTTCCTATTCGACTGCATGCATTTGCCGCAATAATTTGCGCATTTGCTGCATGCATGTATGCTAGCTGCTGCATGCCACCGCACCCACTTTAGTTAGATATATAGTACTGCAGCAGTATTAGCATTGGCATGTCTGGAAATGCAAGACAAGATCGATCAAGGGGTCGCATTTCCAAATTAACATGTCGCATGTTCGATCCGATCATCAATCGGAGCTACGGATGGAAATATGTTAATTTGGAAGGCATTTACGATGGACTAGTAAGTTTAGTTCTAGTCTTTTGTTTCGAGTCTAGACCTATTGTTAGTTTACTTTTTGCTGTGTTGTGCTTGTGCCCGAGTCATAATAAGCAGGTGCTTGTACTTGAGTTCTACCGTGAGCCTATAAATACTTCCCCTTGGGTCAATTGTAAACATCAAATTCAGAATTAATATTAACTACTTTTCTCTTGATTTATCCAGAAACTCTAGATTGAATCTTGCCTGAGGTGATTTTTCTAGTTTACCTCTCGTCCTAGCTGTTCGATTTCTTCGATTCAAGACTGTATGCGCCTATCCCGCTGCATACAGTTGCATTTTAGGCCTCTAGCTAGCACCTCATCCCCTTCCTTCTCCGAGAGAGGCTGCCGAGACATGGCCGTCTTCCCCGTGGCGAGGCTGAGGCCCCTCCTCCTGGCAGTACTGGTGGTAGTGGTGCTCGCGCGCGGCTCCGACGCGCAGCTCTCGGCGGGATTCTACTCGGCGAGCTGCCCCACCGTGCAGTGCGTCGTGCGGCAGGTCATGTCGCAGGCGGTCATGAACAAAACGCGCAGCGGCGCCGCCATCCGTCGCCTGTTCTTCCACGACTGCTTCGTCAACGTACGTACGACTAAGAATCAAGCATTGCATTGCTAGCGCGCAACCGCGCGTACAACGTACGTACGTATGCACGTCGTCACTGGCTTTTGCTCCGTTTAAGTCCAGGGCTGCGACGCCTCGCTGCTGCTCGACGACACGCCCACGACGACGGGCGAGAAGGGCGCAGAAGCTAGGGCGCCGGCCCCAACGCCGGCGGCTCGACCTTCGGCTTCGACCTCATCGACACCATCAAGACGCAGGTCGAGGCCGCCTGCCCCGGCACCGTCTCCTGCGCCGACGTCCTCGACCTCGCCGCGCGCGACAGCGTCAACCTGGTCAGCCTCTCTAGCTAGCTACTACGAATAACCACCACTCGTACTAGTGCATTAATTGTTCTGAAAGTCTCGCGCACGCATGCAGCTTGGCGTGCCGAGCTGGGCCGTGCCGCTCGGCCGGCGCGACGCGCTGTCCCCGAACCCGGGCCCGGACTCTGACTTCGGCGCGCTCGTGGCCTCCTTCGCCGCCAAGGGCCTCACGTCGCGCGACCTCACCGCTCTCTCGGGCGCGCACATGGTCGGCATGGCGCGCTACGCCAGCTTCCGCACGCACTTCTTTCTTTACCTTATTTTTCCTCTCTCTCAAGAGGCTCTCTTACGAGACATTTGACGATATCTCTTCGTCCTACTCCTTGTTTCCTTTCTCTCAAAATTCAAAAATTTCCTCAAGTTTTTAAATAGAAAGTATTTTTTAACTATTTTTAAAAGGTTTTTAATCAATAGATTTCATGTTTTTTAATCAAAAATTTTTGAACCAAAAGTTTTTTTAATCGAAAGTTTTCGGACCAAAAGTTGTTAGAGTCGAAACATTTCGAATCGAAAGTTTTTTGAATCGAAGAGTTTTGAACTAAAAGGTTTTTGAACCAAAAGTTTTTTGCATCGAAAAATCGATTGAATACATCCGAAAATTTTGAATTGAAATTTTTTGTATTAGAGAACAAAGGAGTAGGAAAGAAGGATAAGGGAGAGCAAAGCAGGGACGCCATGTGGCAATACCCGGGTGTGTCATCACTTAAGAATTGCTAAGAGTAACTTCAAATTAGCAATATAGGCTGTATTTGTGTTTTTGTGGACACCGGCACAAATCCAATCTTTCACCCTTATAAATCGGGTCAACGAAGTCTCCTGAGAATTCCACTGTTCCAAATGAAGCTCAAGGAGAACCACTCATTGTTAGTGGTGGGCACGTGGCCGTGCCTCGGTGGGCCGGCCCGGGGCACGCAGGGCACGGCACGGCCAAAGCCCGGCCCGGTACATTAGCAGGTCGTGCCGTACTGGCCTATTACTGTAGGTCGGGCCGTGCCGGGCCCAAAACCTAAGAACGACGGGCGGCATGGCCCGGCACGAAGACGGCACGTAGGCATCAGCAAGCCTGCCCTCTCCGCGTCGCGCGCGCGCCCGTCGTGAGTGAGGAGAGAGGAGGAGCCTCGGCCGGCGGGGAGGGAGCGGGAGGCCGGCAATCGGCGAAGCGGGCGGGGCGGGGCCGGAGGTTGCCGGAGGAGAGGAGGAGGGGCGACGCGGGAGGCCGGAGGAGAGGGGGCGGCGGCGCGCGGGAGGCTGAGGGAGGAGAGGAGGCGCGCTCGGAGGGAGAGGTGTGCGGGAGGTGGAGCGGCCGAGGGGCGCCGCGCCGAGCGGGGACCGCACGGGAGCCGAGAGAGAAAAGGGGGAGAGAGAGGGGCGCGGGAGAGAGAGCCGTTTTTTTGACCGCTGGGAAAGAACGATGTGAATGTGATTGAGCGGTGTCACTCAAAAAGCAGAATTAGTAAAGATTCGATACTCTGTGTGTGCATGCATGTAACCGCATGATTTTGAATGGATGCTCACACTCGAGGGAATCACGGGAAGAAAATCACGCGCCTGATGTATTTGAAGTTTTGAACGCGAGAGAGACAGTGATGTGATTGATCGATCCCATCCCGCCCTGTCATATTCGTCCCGCTTTTCAATTTTCGTCATGAGCGAGTGCGCAATTTCCATCCCGCTCTCTCTAAAGCAATTTTGAACGGACACAATCACACTCGAGGGAATCACGCGACAACAGAACAACGGTCATTTCGCTGGACACACCATAAATACAGGGGATGGCTTGCATTTTCTCTGCACAACTCTCAACTCTCCTGCGCTCTCTCTTGCCCATTTTTTGCTCAGGCGTTCAGCACATTTTGCGCATCTCACTCTATTTGCATGCATTTTTTTGCTCTCTCGTTGTGAAATAAAATGTTTCGCAAAAGCAAAAGCAGGAGAGCACGCTCGCGCTCTCCTAGTCCCCCTCGTCAGGATCAAGAGATCGATCCACGCCAACTCTCCCGCAGCATGGGAGACTACAGCATGGATGACCGTCATCTGAACGGCACGCACAGCATTGAGGATGCCTCATACACTCCGGATGCACCGAGCTCGGATGCCGCTACCTCGGTGCATGCGGGACGGGCGTCGGTATCCACACCGAACACGCAGCCCGACATATCAATGCGATCGACGGTGTCCATAACCGCAATCGGCCTACCGATAGCATCTAGGCACCCTCAATTTTATTTTTATATTGTTATGGTTTTGGTATTGATGACTAAGTTAGTAATATTCAAAGCCTAAAGAAAGTGAGTGGAACTTATGATGAGATAATTTGGGACAACAAGATTAAGGCTTTTGATTTATAATTTATGACTTGAAAAGTGTTCTAAGTCAAATAAGCGTAGGTGTTTTGTTTTTGTATAGTTGTCCAAAAGAGGACTTTGCACAAGGAAATAGTTTGTTAGGCAAAGACAAAACCGCACCACTTGGAGCAAAAGACACTAAATCTTTACCCTCTTGAAAATATACCTTTCATTCAACGGACCAAAAATTTCCTATCTATATTCTTGATCATTTGCAAACCTTGAATCTATTCTTTGTCAAAACTTCCTTTATACATCTGTTTTTGATTAAAATATACTCGCTTTCATATCCTCATATTCTGGACAAACATTCCCGAAAATCATCTTAGTCGAAGCTTTGCCTATGTATGACGGACTAAAATTTTTGGTCCCAGCATACATGCATTTTTCACTCCTCGATGTCGGACCAAAGATGTCCTAGGTTTTCTGTTCTCAGTGAGACCAAAAGATTTGGTCCCAGCATTCCTTTCCTGTACAAGTGTTGGTCGGACTAAATCTCGATGTTCTTTTAAATCGAAACCAAAAAAAAAAAGAAAGAGGTATTCTCTATCTTCAAAAGAAGTCTCTACTCTGAAGCGGACAAAATATTTGTGCTTAATTTCTTTAAAATCGTTGCTAGATTGAAAAGCCGGGATAATTTATATCTATAATAGAAAAAGGTTCTTGGCACAAATCTTACATGAAGTCCATGCAACACGGACCAAAAATTTGGTCCAAGTACATGTGTTTTCTCGCGATTACCTATCTTCTCTAAAGTCCATGTATCACGGACCAAATTTTTGGTCCAAAATACATGTGTCTCTATCCACAACAAATTTGTTTCTTAGTCCATATATGACGACGGACCAAAATTTTGGTCCGCGTACATAGATCTCTATGTCTAAGCAAAATCTTTTGAAAGTCATGTGTAACGGACCAAGTCACTTAGTCCGATACTCATATATATCTCCCGATTGTATGCGGACCATCTTCTTGATCAACCCATGTCTGCGGACCAAAATATTTGGTCCGTCGTGAACTCAAAATTTGGTCCGTCATACACATACCCAATATCGCTAAGCAGCGATACATAGTCCATTTGACGTGTGTTTTTCTGTTGTTTCGACATCGACACGTCCAACGGCTCTTTGTGCGATTATAACGACTATATTCACTCAAAATGGCTATATAAGCATTTCCTAAGCCATCTACCTGAAATATACATGAACTCCTTACATTTTGGCATTGACATATAGCTCTCATTCTCAAAAAGGAGTCTCATGCTTCATTTTCACACAAAAATCTTCATACTTCCCTAAGTGTGTAAGCTCCAAGCAAGTGTCTAGTTTTGTGATTTGCATAGTGAACCAAGAGACGAGAACTTGTGCGAGGTTTATTACTCTTGGATCTTGGTGATCCTAGACGACTTGGAGGAAGTAAAACAATGTGACTGTCCAAAGGTGTTTGTGGAAGGCAAGCTGTGTTTGTGAGAGGTTTGGAACTCACCTCACCGGAGAAGTGAAAGAGTTACCCGAGTGAACACCGAGCTCTGCGACTAGCTTTGGAGAAGTGAACTTCTAAGAAGTGCTTCAACGTGGATTAGAGTGCGGCTCAAACCACGGGATAAATTCTTTGTCTCTCGGTATCTTCTCTTTTATTGCTTTCGCTGTATTTGTTTGTTGCTTGATATCTGCTTTACTCTTGCTATAAGTTTCTCTCGTTAAAATAAGTTAGTAAATTAAAATTGCAAGAATTTGTGAAATTGCCTATTCACCCCCCCTCTAGGCCATATCGATCCTACACGCGCGTGGTGCCGGCAACATATGGACAGAACCGTCGAAACTATTGACGGATATGAGGTAGTGAATGCTGTTTGCAAATACTGTCAAGCTAAACTATCTGCACGTGCATGTGGTGGTACAGGTCATCTTCAGCCGGACGAAGGCCAGGCGAGGGCGTGCAGACACAGCTCAACTTCAACACCGACGGTTCGGTAAGCACATAGGTATACAACGCCGACGTAGCTAGAGAAGAAATTGCACGCTACATAGTTACGGAGGATATTCCGCTTAGAACGGGTGAGAGCTCTAATTTTGAGAGAATGGTGCAACGTAATTTTTGCCCGCAATACAAACATGTTAGTAGAAGAACAACTACACGTGATGTTTGTAAAATTTTTACAAATAAACTAGAAATGTTAAAACAGACCTTTATGACGCTTAGTTTTTCATTCGCATTAACATCTGATATATGGACTTCCTCTCACCAAAGAGCAGCATATATTAGTGTTGTTGCGCACTACCTAGATAACGAGTACGTACTAAACAAAAGGGTTATAGGGTTTAGGCCAATCTCAGAGCCACACACCGGACATGCTATCGCTACCCGTATACTTGAGGTTGTTAATGACTTTAAAATAGAAAGTAGAATTGTTTCCATTACTCTTGACAATGCATCAGCTAACACAACGGCTATGGAGCATGTAACATCCCAAAATTTGGCCTATAATTTCACTTATGTGCATTTTGGTGATTTTCTGAATTTATTGGATTTTCTAGAAATTATTTGAATTTATTTTAATTAAGTATATTGAACCGTTGGTGAAAACTAATTATATATAGATAAAAATAATATGAAGTTTTGTCAAAAATATTTTATTTGAGTTCAGAATGTTTCAAAGTATTTATGAGAATTTTCTTGGATTTTTCCTGATATTTTAATTGCCTTAAATGAATTAATCTAATTTCGGGAATTATTTTAAATCGAAAAGCGTTGGAAAATCGAGTGAGCGATCTTGGGCCAAGTCCGAAGATCGTGCGTCTTGTGACCCATCGCGGTGCGGCCCGTCAGCCCGTTCCCCTGCCGCCTCACGTATGGACCATTGGATCCAGATCAGACGGCTATCTCCTTTCGCGAAACCCTAGCGCCTTCGGCCGTTGGATCAAGATCGCGCGGTGAGGATTCCTTACGTCGTTTTGGAAAGATCTGATCGCATCCGTTGATTTTGGAAAGAGCGGATCGTATCGCGTTCGTGGGAATCATAGCCATTCATCGCAGATCGGACGGACCGCAGTCATCGTCTCCGATTCAGTTTCCGAATCCGCCGCCGCTTGCCGTCACCGACGCGTGATTTTAGGGTTGCCTTTTCTGGGCATTCGCCGAGGCTATTTAAAGCGTGGACCGCACCCCGAGGATCGCCATCCCAGAGCGCATCCGCCAGTGCTAGCCTTCGCCGTTGAGTCGCCGCTGTAGCCTCGTAGGAGCTCGCCGGAGTTTGCTCTTCGCCGCTGCGGTTTTCTTCGAGTTCCGCCGTCGTCAAGCCGCCGTCCGTCACAAGGGTTCCAGATCTGAGTTCCTCGCGTCGTGCCACGTCGAGTCTGCCGCTTCTTCTCGCCAGAGTCGCGCCGAAACGCCGTTCGGGTGGTCGTCTTCCTCCGCTCCGGTGCAAGCCCGCCGTCGTGTCTCGGAGCTTCGCGCAGCCGTTGGATCTTCGCCGAACCGTCCAGATCGCGTCGCGTCATCCTCATCAGCGGTGAACCTCTCCGGTAAGATGGACCGTTAGATCTAAGATAAGCGGTCAGGATAGTGACACGTAGGGGTAGATCGGTGGCCGTCAGATCGTCGCGTGGATGCACGCCGCGTGTCGAGCATCGGCGCGAGGCGGCGTCGCAGACCGATCGTCTGCCGCGTGTCGAACACGTGATGCGAGGCGCCGTGAGCGCGTCCACGGTGGACTAGAGGCGGTTCCGTGGACCGGGTCTGTGCACCGAGGTGACGTGTCAGCGTCTGATTGGCTCGGGCCAGGGCTGACGTCAGCGTTGTGCAATAAAGATCTTTTCCAATAGAAAAATAATTCAGAAAAATCAGAAATTCTATTTTCTGTATTTTGATGTTATTCAAACTTCAAAAGGCTATATCTTTTGCATTTTAACTCGGATTTGAGTGATTCAAATTTCTAAAAATTTGTAAAATCAAGATCTATTTATTGGTGAATTTTATTTTATTTTTGGAGTTTGGTTGCTCTCTGTTTTGGTGTTTATTTGCTATTTTGGCATCGTTTTGCGTAGACGTTGAACTGCTCGGTGATCCGGAGGAAGATTCATCGCTTCAAGACCCAAGCTCAGAGTAAGACCAGCACCTACTCCAAGGCATGTTGTGCTTTGATCATGTTGCACCTAATTTTCACCAAATTGCTATTTTGTCTCTTAAACTTTATGCATGATATTTTATGTGTATAAATGATTTCAATTAATCTGGGAATTAGATAATATGCCTATTTGAATTAAATCATACCTTGTCAATTATATGCCATGATCTATTTGTCACCCTAGGTTGTGGAACTATAGTTGGTTAATATTAATAATCAACATGGGCAAGTTAGACCGTCATAGATTGCTTAGCCATGCCACGTCATCACATGTGTCCGAATGTTGATACTTAATCTTGACTAATGGAATATGGAACAATGTTTATGAATTGGTGTGTCATGTCTTTGCATGCAGTGATATCAAGTTGTCGTGGCGAGGAGGTCACACATCTAGATTGAAATGTTGATGGCATGTGGTGCTTGGTAATCAACTGGGGTGGTAATGATTTTAGATTGGGGCAAGTGGCAAGGGGCAGTGTGCCAAGGTGGGCTAGGGTTGGCAGGGGTATGTGGAAGTCTTGCCTTAATCATTTTAAGGACTTAACCTTGCAAGCCTTTGACCTGAGTCCTTCTTGCAACCACATGTGCGGAATGGGACAGCCTAGTTGAATAATTTGTGAAACCTAGATTTGATCTTGTCGTGGTGAATAGTGAGTCCCGGTTACGGTTTAACTCACATGGCGCAAGAGGGGCCTGTTGTGGTGGTTTAACCCTTGATGTTGAAACCTTAGCGGCGATCTTGGGTCTAGGTGTAGCATTGTAAAGGCTTTGTTATGATCACTCGCCTTGGTGGTGTTTGGTTGTATCGTGTGGGTAAAGTGCATAACCTCTGCAGAGTGTACAATCTATTCGAATAGCCGTGCTCACGGTATTGGGCAATGCTCGGGAATTACAGTTAAGGGTTAGACTTTTGTTAAACAAAAACTTGTTGGGATGGCAAGGTGCCATGGAAAGTGAAAAATGATTTAGGATTGAGAAACTTGGTTACTTCAGAAATGCTGAATTTATTAATTACTGTATTTGTTTCTTGCTTTCCAATCTATTTCTTGTATTCTCGTTAAATCTTTGCTTTATTGCAAAATATCCTTATTAGCCATTCCTTTGGATTAAGCCAAGCATATAGAATATTAGACTTGCATTGTTGTGCACAACTTGTTGAGTGCTTTATGTACTCACCCCAACAACAACTTCGGAAGAGGAAGAATCTCGCCTTTCGTGGAGGAAGATTACTTGGATCACGAATGCTTAGGTCCGAGCCTCGTCGGTTGCACTGTGGCGAACCGAGCGCCACTGTGTTTATTTTATTTCATTGCTACTCATTGATACTTTTAATTAAGCCTGTGAGGCGAGATTCATGTAAGACAACAGTTATTATTAATTATTGAAGTTATGCTATATTTATTTGTGTATGACTATGATAGCATCTATGTTGAGCTGTGTGCACTAAGCGTGATCTGGACTAGTGTGGTATACACGAGGGTCGGATTTGCAAATTCGGATCCCGACAGAGGTGGTATCGAGCCATCTTGACTATAGGTCTTGGCCTAGGTAGTTGGTATCTCTTAGGAGTGTCCAAAATTATTTTCTAAAGAAAAGGTGAAATTGACTAATAAGAAACTCTTGGCTTATCTCATCCCTCTACTCTCATCCTTGCTAAATTACCTTCTTTTCGTTGCTATTTTGAGTGGAGATCTTATTCAAAATTTTGTTTTGAATAGATGCCGATCTTCGATCCTTGAGTCAAGGCAGGTGGCTATGCCATGGAGCCGTGGAGAGTTCTTCAAGTAATTGGAGCCTTGATCGTGCGCTCTCTGAGGAAGCAAGCTGGGCGTCAGCGGTGTGCATCGGGGTTCTTACGCAGTGACCATCTTTGCTTGAGAGTGCGGCGAGACCACCGCACCGATCCACATCACCACCGGAGGTTCGCGTCTGGCGGAATTGTGAGGCGCGGACTTGCTCTCGACGGATCTGCGCCACGACTACGCCTACAAGCTTCGCGACACCATGTTTCGGCTTCACCCGACGGTCGCGGCGTGCGGCGTCGGCGGATCGTGGAGAGGAGTGTGCTCTGCGGTACACCTTGCCGAGTTCACCATGCCGGAGGAGCACACGAGGACACCGCTCGGAGCCGAGACGAGTGTCTGAGACACCGAGGGTGTCCGGCGAGCCGGAAAACCCGTGACGCAGCAGACGAGTCATCGCGAACGGAGGAGGCCTTGCGGTGGCCGAGGAGCTAGCGGACCAGGTCGTCCGGGGTCGGATGGAGTCGCCAAGAAGAAGAAAAGAGGAAGACCCAGAGGAGCGTGAGTGGGAGCTGAGGAGCCAGCAGAGGGTCACGGATAGGTTCGCACCCATGCCGACCCCACCGGTGCACGCGCGGATCGGTCTCAACCGGTGGTGGATGAGTGAGAGTCGGTTTAGAGTTGTGTCGAGACTCGAGTGTTGAGTCGCGTCTCTAAGTTAGTCTTTACCTTTTAGTAGGCGTTAAGGTTGCACGTTTAGTTTGGTTCTTAATTGTTTCTTTGAGTGTGCGATTATCGTTGCAAAGCCCTTAGGCATTATGGCGACCATACTAAGTATCAATAAAGATTATTTAAGTTGGGTTTAACTGTTTCCCCGCCTTAGAAATTCTTGCATCTTATCTATGCTACATCTATCTTTCCTAACCCAAGAAGCAATCAAGCGGATGGTGAACACTCGCGGCAACAATGGGGCTTGAGAAGTGGTCTGCGCTCGAGCAACAATCCCAATGAAGGAGCACCACGCAGCAAGCACCGCCGATGGATATCACGAGAACTTGGGAGCTTTTCTCATTCGCAAACTCGGTTGATCACGACTATGATGCGGCAGATGACCAATATGGCTGCGATCAACAACCCATTGCTCGAACAATAATGGCGGGCCTCGTCCTTACTCCAAGTTGTCGGACTTCATGAGGACCCGACCGCCAACATTCTCGAAAATGTCAATCCCTTGGGCGGATGATTGGTGAGAACCATTGAGAGAAATTGTACATCACTCAATGTGAAGGCCATGAGAAGGTTCTTCGCATCCCATCGCCTAGAGGAACAAATGCGA
Organism: Otatea glauca; assembly: GCA_036346275.1. Lineage (NCBI taxonomy): Eukaryota > Viridiplantae > Streptophyta > Magnoliopsida > Poales > Poaceae > Otatea > Otatea glauca. Next base: position 19,950,922 of record CM070714.1, on the reverse strand, counting down.
GAATGGTGGGAGAACTATTGTCTTTGCTCATGAAGCACCCATGGAAATCACATGGGAAGAGTTTGCAACGACCTTCCGCCATTACCATGTACCGGAAGGGATGATGGACTGAAAAGGAAGAGTTCGGCGCTTAATCAAGGAGGCCAACGGTGGCGATTACTTGAACAAATTCACGCGATTAGCTCGCTATGCTTCGGAGACGTGGCGACGGACAAGGCCAGCGATCCGCTTCATGAAAGGACTAAACTTCGAGTGTGTAGGTGGGGCTAATTACCCACACTTTTCCGAATTTTCAAGAATTGGTAAACAAGGCTTTGATCCTGGAGGATAAACGCAAAGAACTGGGGGAAAATCGCAAGCGCTTGATGACCAACCAAGGTGGACACCCTAACCACCTGCGAATGAGGATGACGCCACAACAGTTTGCCAGGTTCCAACCGCAAGCTGCTGGTAAACCAGCAACACCTGCGCCGTGACCACCAGGACGAGTTATCGACGCCGGTTCGTGGTAACAATGCTCAAGGAGGAGTCGTGATCGGCGCGAGAAGGTGCTACGATTGCAATGGTGGGGCATTATGCTAATAGATGTCCCCGAAAGGAGGTATCACGCCAAGATGCGTTTCAACCTTGGAGCGACACCGCTAAAACACCGGCGACGAGAGCGAATCGAGGAGCCGGGCGGTAGGAGTGGCGCCTCAAGCTACTATTCGAGGCGAGTCAACCACATCACTGCCGATGGAGCCGAGAAGCATCGGGCGTCGTCTTGGGTAAGTTTTGGTAAACTCGATTACTGCAATAAATATTATTTGATTCAGAGCTTCGCATTCATTTGTCTCTCGAGCTTTTGCATCTGAAAATGGTTTGAGCATGAAAAATCTTAAGTGTGAGATGCTAGTTCAAGCCCCAGGATCTGAGTTAAGATCTAACCTTGGATATTTGGGGGTAAAGCTAATAATTAAGGGGGTAGAGTTCCTAGCGAACTTGATTATTCTAGATGCCCAAGTTTTAGATGTTATCCTCGGTATGGACTGGTTAACCAAGCATAAGACAATTTTGGATTGTGGTCGAAGGGTTGTATCCATTGAGAGCCCTAGAGGAGAAAAGGTGGAATTCCGAGCGACATCAGTTCGTAAGGGTTAATTAATGGTTAATAGCGTGAAAGCCGTCGTCATAGAGGAAGTGCTAGTAGTCAGGGAATATCCAGATGTATTTCCAGAGGATCTGCCGGGAATGCCGCCAGACCGTGACATCGAGTTTGTCATTGAGTTAGTGCAGAACAAAGACCGATAGCAAAAGACCTTATCGGATGCCTACCGATGAGTTGGTGGAGATGAAGAAGCAGATCGACGAGTTATTAGAAAGGTTTTATAAGACCAAGTTAAATGCGCCATGGGGGCGCCAGATTTGTTTGTCGGGAAAAAGGATGGAAGCCTTAGAATGTGTATTGATTACCGTGCACTTAATGAAGTGACGGTTAAGAATAAGTATCCATTGCCAAGGATTGATGACCTGTTCGACTAGTTGAGAGGAGCTGGAGTTTTCTCTAAGATAGACCTTCGTTCGAGGATATCATCGACTAAAGATTGAGCGGAAGATGTTAGAAGACGCATTCTCTTCAAGATATGGACATTATGAGTTCACGGTCATGTCTTTTGGATTGACCAATGCGCGGCATATTTCATGAACTTGATGAATAAGATTTTCATGGAATACTTGGACAAGTTTGTTGTTGTGTTCATAGATGATATTTTGGTGTATTCAAAGACCGAGCGAGCATGCAAATCATCCGAGGCTAGTGTTGGAAAAGCTGCGTGAGCAACAATGTGTATGCTAAATTCGATAAGTGAGACTTTTGGAAGGAAAGGTGGAATTTCTCGGTCATGTTATGATGCGAGAAGGAGTTGCCGTCGACCTAAGCAAAGTGGAAGCGATGTTGCATTAGGAACAACCAAAGTCATCACTCAAGTCCAAAGTTTTACGGGAATGGCGGGATATTATCGCGGTTCATAGAAGGATTTTCGACGATTGCGAGACCTCTTACGCGATTGTTGAAAAGGAAAAGAAATTTTCATGGGCCTTGATTGTGATAAGGGTTTTGAGGAATTAAAGAAGCGTTTGACAACACCCCAATGTTGGTTTTGCCTAATGTTGAAACAACTTCGATATATCTTGTGATGCGTCAAGATGGGGTCTTGGATGCGTATTGATGCAAGAGGGTAAAGTGGTCGCATATCGTCAAAGCGATTAAGACCGCATGAAGGAAATTTATCCTCGCATGACTTGGAATTGGTTGCCGTGGTGCATGCCTTGAAATTGTGGCGTCATTATCTCATTGGAAATAGATGTCGGATATATACGGACCACAAGAGTTTGAAATATATCTTCACCCAATCGATCTTAACATGAGACAAAGGAGGTGGTTGGGCGATCAAGGATTATAACATGGGAATCCACTACCATCCGGAAAGGCTAATGTAGTGGTGATGCCTTGAGTCGTAAAAGCCACATTGCAAATATGATGGTACAAAAGATCAATCGGAGTTGTGTAAAGAGTTCGAAGTTAAAGCTGGAAATGGTTCGGAAGGATTCATAGTGCATTGGAAGTAAAGCCGACGCTTGAAGATCGAGTTCGGGAAGGGCAAAGGATGATGAGAAAATCAATCAAGGCTAAAAAGGATGAAGGATTAGCAAAGGACTTTATCGTGGATGACCAAGGTACCATGTGGTTCAAGGGTTCGCATTTGTGTGCCAAGCAGACGAACTTAAGCGATTGATTTTGGAAGAGGCTCATGATTCCAAGTATTCAATTCATCCAGAAGCGCTAAGATGTACCAGGACTTAAAGGAGAGGTTTTGGTGGCGAATATGAAGCGTGAAGTCGCGAGCACGTTGCCTTGTGCGATGTATGCCAGAGAGTTAAGGCAATACACCGAGACCAGCGGGTTTGCTACAACCGCTAAAAGTCCCGAGAATGGAAGTGGGAAGAAATCGGTATGGATTTCATCACCGGATTGCCAAGAACTCAAAATGGGTATGATTCTATATGGGTTATTGTGGATCGATTGACCAAAGTTGCTTACTTCATCCCGGTTAAGACAACTTACTCAGGAGACCGGTTGGCAAAATTATACATAGCCAGAATCGTGTGTTTGCATGGTGTGCCTAAGAAAATAGTGTCAGACAGAGGTACTCAGTTCACCTCGAGATTTTGGGATAAATTGCATGAAGCCATGGGAACGCGTTTGAACTTCAGCACAACATATCATCCGCAGACCGATGGTCAGACAGAAAGAGTAAATCAGATTTTGGAAGATATGTTAAGAGCTTGCGCTTTAGCCTACACCACTTCATGGGACAAATGCTTACCGTATGCAGAGTTCAGCTATAACAACAGTTACCAGGCTAGTTTGCAGATGTCGCCATTTGAGGCTTTATATGGTCGTGCCTGTCGTACCCCACTGAATTGGAATGAGACAGGAGAGCGTATGATATTTGGCCCTGATATTCTCAAGGAAGCTGAAGAGCAAGTTGCTATGATAAGAGAGGTTGAAAATCGCGCGATCAAGGCAAAAGAGTTCTGGCGATAATCGGCGTCGTGATCTAAGTTTGAGCCCGATGATTTCGTGTATCTTAGAGATTACCCCTCTGAAAGGAGTTAAGAGGTTTCACGCTAAAGGAAAGCTTGCCCCAAGATACGTTGGACCGTTCAAAATTTTGAGCCGTCGAGGAGAGGTTGCTTATCAGTTGGAATTGCCACAGTTGCTGGCAGGCGTGCATGATGTGTTCCATGTGTCACAACTCAAGAAGTGTCTTGGTGCAGTGAGCAAGCGCCTATGGAAGAGATTGAGTTGCGAAGGATTTGACCTACAAGGAACATAATAAAATTTCGGATGTCATGGACCGCGAACTGTGAACAAGTCGATTCGTTTTTGCGAGTTCGATGGAGCAACCATTACGAGAATGAGGCAACCCGGGGCGTGAAGAGGACACGAAGATAGAATTTCCAAACCTATTCCTAGTCGACCTTGAATCTCGAGGTCGAGATTACATTAAAGGGAGGTTTGTAACATCCCAAAATTTGGCCTATAATTTCACTTATGTGCATTTTGGTGATTTTAGAATTTATTGGATTTTCCGAAATTATTTGAATTTATTTTAATTAAGTATATTGAACCGTTGGTGAAAACTAATTATATATAGATAAAAATAATATGAAGTTTTGTCAAAATATTTTATTTGAGTTCGAATGTTTCAAAGTATTTATGAGAATTTTCTTGGATTTTTCGATATTTTAATTGCCTTAAATGAATTAATCTAATTTCGGGAATTATTTTAAATCGAAAAGCGTTGGAAAATCGAGTGAGCGATCTTGGGCCAAGCCCGAAGATCGTCGTGCGCTTGTGACCATCGCGGTGCGGCCCGTCAGCCCGTTCCCCCGCCGCCTCACGTATGGACCATTGGATCGAGATCAGACGGCTATCTCCTTTCGCGAAACCCTAGCGCCTTCGACCGTTGGATCAAGATCGCGCGGTGAGGATTCCTTACGTCGTTTTGGAAAGATCTGATCGCATCCGTTGATTTTGGAAAGAGCGGATCGTATCGCGTTCGGGGAATCATAGCCATTCATCGCAGATCGGACGGACCGCAGTCATCGTCTCGATTCGATTTCGAATCCGCCCGCTTGCGCCACCGACGCGCGTGATTTTAGGGTTGCCTTTTACGGGCATTCGCCGAGGCTATTTAAAGCGCGGACCGCACCCCGAGGATCGCCATCCCAGAGCGCATCCGCCAGTGCTAGCCTTCGCCGTTGAGTCGCCGTTGTAGCCTCGTAGGAGCTCGCCGGAGTTTGCTCTTCGCCGCTGCGGTTTTCTTCGAGTTCCGCCGTCGTCAAGCCGCCGTCCGTCACAAGGGTTCCAGATCTGAGTTCCTTGCGTCGTGCCACGTCGAGTCTGCCGCTTCTTCTCGCCGGAGTCGCGCCGAAACGCCGTTCGGGTGGTCGTCTTCCTCCGCTCCGGTGCAAGCCCGCCGTCGTGTCTCGGAGCTTCGCGCAGCCGTTGGATCTTCGCCGAACCGTCCAGATCGCGCCACGTCATCCTCATCAGCGGTGAACCTCTCCGGTAAGATGGACCGTTAGATCTACGATAAGCGGTCAGGATAGTGACACGTAGGGGTAGATCGGTGGCCGTCAGATCGTCGCGTGGATGCACGCCGCGTGTCGAGCATCGACACGGCGGCGTCGCGACCGATCGATCTGTAGCGCGTGTCGAACACGTGATCGCGGCGCCGTGAGCCGCGTCCACGGTGGACGAGGCGATTCCGTGGACCGGATGCGTGCGTCGAGTGGCGTGTCGTCGATTAGCTCGGGCCGGGCTGACGTCAGCGTTGTGCAATAAAGATCTTTTCCAATAGAAAAATAATTCGGAAAAATCAGAAATTCTATTTTCTGTATTTTCAGTATTTATTCAAACTTCAAAAGGCTATATCTTTTGCATTTTAACTCGGATTTGAGTGATTCAAATTTCTAAAAATTTGTAAAATCAAGATCTATTTATTGGTGAATTTTATTTTATTTTTCGAGTTTGGTTGCTCTCTATTTTGTTGTTTATTTGCTATTTTGGCATCGATTCGCGTAGACGTTGAACTGCTCGGTGATCCGGAGGAAGATTCATCGCTTCAAGACCCAAGCTCAGAGCAAGACCAGCACCTACTCCAAGGCATGTTGTGCTTTGATCATGTTGCACCTAATTTTCACCAAATTGCTATTTTGTCTCTTAAACTTTATGCATGATATTTTATGTGTATAAATGATTTCAATTAATCTGGGAATTAGATAATATGCCTATTTGAATTAAATCATACCTTTTCAATTATATGCCATGATCTATTTGTCACCCTAGGATGTGGAACTATAGTTGGTTAATATTAATAATCAACATGGGCTAGTTAGACCGTCATAGATTGCTTAGCCATGCCACGTCATCACATGTGTCCGAATGTTGATACTTAATCTTGACTAATGGAATATGGAACAATGTTTATGAATTGGTGTGTCATGTCTTTGCCGCACGGTGATATCAAGTTGTCGTGGCGGAGGTCACACATCTAGATTGAAATGTTGATGGCATGTGGTGCTTGGTAATCAAGCCCAGGGGTGGTAATGATTTTAGATTGGGGCAAGTGGCAAGGGCGGTGTGCCAAGGTGGGCGAGGTTGGCGGGGTATGTGGAAGTCTTGCCTTAATCACTTTAAGGACTTAACCTTGCAAGCCTTTGACTGAGTCCTTCTTGCAACCACATATGCGGAATGGGACAGCCTAGTGAATAATTTGTGAAACCTAGATTTGATCTTGTCGTGGTGAATAGTGAGTCCCGGTTACGGTTTAACTCACATGGCGCAAGAGGGGGCCTGTTGTGGTGGTTTAACCCTTGGTGTTGAAACCTTAGCGGCGATCTTGGGTCTAGGTGTAGCATTGTAAAGGCTTTGTTATGATCACTCGCCTTGGTGGTGTTTGGTTGTATCGTGTGGGTAAAGTGCATAACCTCTGTAGAGTGTACAATCTATTCGAATAGCCGTGCTCACGGTATTGGGCAATGCTAAGAATTACAGTTAAGGGTTAGACTTTTGTTAAACAAAAACTTGTTGGGATGGCAAGGTGCCATGGAAAGTGAAAAATGATTTAGGATTGAGAAACTTGGTTACTTGAAATCTGAATTTATTAATTCTTGTATTTGTTTCTTGCTTTCCAATCTATTTCTTGTATTCTCGTTAAATCTTGCTTTATTGCAAAATATCCTTATTAGCCATTCCTTTGGATTAAGCCAAGCATATAGAATATTAGACTTGCATTGTTGTGCACAACTTGTTGAGTGCTTTATGTACTCACCCCAACAACAACTTCAGAAGAGGAAGAATCTACGCCTTTCGTGGAGGAAGATTACTTGGATGTGAATGCTTAGGGTCCGAGCCTCGTCAGTTGCCTGTGGCGAACTGGAGCGCCACTGTGTTTATTTTATTTCCGCTGCTACTCATTGATACTTTTTAATTAAGCCCTGTGAGGCAGTAATCATGTAAGACAACTGTTATTATTAATTATTGAAGTTATGCTATATTTCGCCGTGTATGACTATGATAGCATCTATGTTGAGCCTGTGTGCACTAGCGTGATCCTGGACTAGTGTGGTATATACAGAGGGTCCGGATTTGCAAATTCGGGTCCCGACAGAGCATCTCTCACCGCACCTAGAGACTTATATTGGAGGTTTTGTACTCCACCAGAGGTGCGTATGCCATATTATTAATCTTATTGTACAGACAGGTTTGCATGTAATCAAACCTACTTTGGAGGGCATACGTAGTGCTATCGATTTTATTACTAATTCACTGTAAAGTTTGCCCAGTTCTCGAGTCTTGCAAGGCCAACAATATGAAACCAAGAAGATTCAACCTTGATATGAAGGTTAGATGGAACTCAACTTATACTATGCTGCATCGGTGCGAAGACTATGAGCACATTATCACTGTCTTCGTCAACTGCAATAATGGTGAGGTATTGGTTACTAACGCGGATTGGATAATTGCTAGTCATTTTCGTAAATTTTTTTTAAAAAATTACGACGCAACTACAAAATTATCCGGTGTGTAGTACCCAACTTCTTGCTTAGTAATCGAGTGGCTTTGGCTAATTGCTAATGCTTTTAAAGAAAATAGAGATAATTATGTTTTACGTTCCATTATAGAACCAATGGAGCAAAAAAATTTAAATATTTTCAAGCTATTCCACATTTGTACTGTTTTGCTGTCATTTTGGATCCTCGGAGAAGATTTTCTGACTTGCAGGGCGCCTTCGAGGGAATAGGTGAGGCATTCGATCTTTATTTCTCCGATGCCTATACTCATGTTTATAACGAGTTTTTCAGAGTTTTCGACAAATACTACGAGAAGTTTGGCACCAGAAGTGAAGCACGAAGATCTACCTCAACAACGCAACAAGCACGAGGTGGTTCGATCGCTTCAAACATGTGGAAGAAGCTGAAAGGCAAATCGTCTGGTTCATCTTCCGAAACGCCGAGCAGGCCGCAATTGAATCCACGGGTATAGATCAACCACTACCTTGACACGCCTTTCATGGAGTCCGGGTTTGACATGGACGAGAAAAATCAACTTAACTTGCTTTTGTGGTGGAAGAATAACCAACGTATTTACCCTGTGCTATCCCATTTCGCACGGGATGTACTTACGGTTCCGGTGTCCACTGTCTCATCGGAATCCACTTTCAGTTTGGTGGAGAGGATACTTGAGCCAAGGAGGTCGTCTCTCACACCTGAGATGGTTGAGGCAATTACATGCCTCAAAGACTGGGAACGTGCAGATGAGAGGACATAACATCAGCCAGATGATCAGGAGATCACGGACGCGCTAGCCGACTTTGACAATCTCAGCCTCGGGTAGTCTATGTATATAAACGTAGTTACTGTACTCTTTTCCTTACCGGGGGTACCCCACACTGGGTGTAAGGTTTTTAACGAGGCAGTAACTCTGTACATGTTCAAGATTTAATAAAATTTACTTCTTTTTCCCCCAATATTTGTGTCCATTGCTAGCAATACTGATATCCACACAGGATGTTTCTTTCGCATGCTTTCATTTAGTCATTGCTTTGCGTGCACATTTCTTCTTGTCATTTATTTCTTACTTTGCTAATTTCTCCAGAGATACACAAGAGAACGAATGCGTATTCGCTAATAATGATTTAATTAATTGGCATAATGCATGGCCCCACTATATTTTGGACGATCTAAGCGAATGCATGGCGGACAAGGGTCCCGCGCAGCTTGCTGTACAAAAATACTGTAGCAAACCCGTTTTATTAATCCGGACCGTCAATTCGCTCGATCCAACGGTTGGATGCCTAGCAACTGCAAACTTGGCAATCACTGTTGTGACTACCAAGGATCTCTGTCCATGCGTGTTGCTCGATTGTAGATTTACATATTTCTTTAATCAAGGTGGCTATACATTCGTTGCACCGTAGCATCGCGTACGCACGCTACTACAAGCAAATTTAGGTTATTTCCTCTCATCCCAATAGTGTAAATGGACCGGGCCTAGATCAGTACGGCACGAAGTAGGCACGAAGCGTAAATAGACCGTACTTGGGCTCACCGAAGGCGAGCCGGCCCGGCCCGGCGGGCACGGTGGGCCGATGCGGCCCGGCACGATTCCGGTCTGAAGCACGATGGGTCCGTACCGGGTCGGCCCGGCACGGCACGATGCCCACCTATACTCATGGTTCATGCATTGCACAAAAATGGAACCATGAACAATACATTGATCCATTGATGGTCGTAAACTGGGAGTAGTTCTATATATTTTTGGTGCGAAAACAACTTTAACACGGGCAATGCGAACTGGGGTTCAGAATCTAGAAATTTGAACATTGAACACAACAAAATAGTCACCTTGCTTGAAAAAACAATGATAATAAGGCAATCTGGAGGCCAAAGTGCATTAAGAAAGGGGAGTAGAGTGTTTTTACATGATGGCTGTATCAAACATAAATCAGCCATTTGGACACCGGCCTAAGCCCAAATTAGAGAATATAATAACGTTTCCCCATGCCTAGTCTCATTTTACGTGCATGAACCACGCTATCACGTGCAACACCGTTGGATGATGGCCACAAGAAGGGGAGCCGTGTGATGTTTAATTATAAATAGCCAGGGCAACGCGCTACGCCGCGTCGTGCGACGTTACATCAGTTGAAATTTCCGGTTTTCTTATTTTTTTTTAAAAAGGGTCGTTAGGACCAATTGGCGAATCTGTGGGCTGTTATAAACCGTCGGCGAATCGTGACTTTTGTTTTTGGGAGAAAATAATTTTTTTTTGCGTAATTCTGATTTTCTTTTTTTTCCAATAAAAAACGTCACTAGGACCTGTCGGGCAATATATGGACTGCTATAAATCATCGGTGAATTTGTGTTTTTTTAGTTTTTTTTGCGTGATCCCGGTTTTCTTTTTTCAAAAATAAATGGTCGCTAGACTCGCCGGCGAATCTATGGACGGTTATAAATCGTCAGTGAATTTTTTGTTTTTTTAAACCGACGAGAGGACCTAAACGTAAATAGTGGAGGGATCTAAATGTAATTTCTATTTTTTCGGTCCTTTCTATTAAAAACCGACCGAAGGACCTAAACGTAATTTTAAATTTTTCAAAGAAGCTTTTCGCGAAGGACATGACGTGACGTGGCGAAGGGCCCGGCAATTCTCCCCGTCATAAGGATAAGTACAGACTAGCGGGGTGCAACGGTTTTGTGGTAGAGTTTGACATCAGTATGCGATAGAGTTCAAGTTGAAGTTTTGTACTAGTTCATCGTTTAATCTGTTAATGAGTATATCTCTTCAAACATGTGTCGTTTCATTTAAGCCATCCAATGATAAGTTAAAATTTTCAAATGCATAGTTGGCAGCACCTAAGTTGCTAATTGCCAAAATTGTAAGTTACTAATGCTAGTACCTGCACACTGACAACTATGATTACTACTCCCTATGTATAGAAATATAAGTCATATTTTTGACTTCGCATAAGGATTAAGATTAGGGTAAAATTGAGAAAGGTATGAGTGAAAATGACTTAGATACCCCACTTAATTGTCTTAGAAGATGAAAGATAATAGTTTGTGTGTGGTGGTAATGAATAAATGCATGTAGTTGAGAGAGAATAAATAGAGGTGTAATAGAAAAAACCTTATTAAATCTGCATACTAGCCTTATATTTCTAAATAAGATCATTTAAACTAGAGACCTAATATGTCTGGACGGAGGGAGTAATAGATTAGATTTTGTGCTAGTACCTAGAGTTGCTGGGTGCTACACTGAATCGATTACTCAGCAACAACCAAGGTTTACAAAACCAAATCGATGTTGGAAATTGAATCCCAGTCGGCACCGATTTTTGTTGAAAATCACCAAAAACCAAAGGGTTTCGAAATCAATTTTTTTGGAAAAAAAATCGACCAGTTTTCACCTAAAATCGATCGATTTTCAACGATAATTAATCGTTCAAGCGAAATTTTCCGACAGTCGATTTTCGAGCGATTTTCACCGATAATCAAGTGGTTTACATCGCATAAAATTTCTCAAATTTTTTGAATTTAACCGGTTTATCGACCGACATAGTTTATCGAACCGTCTCGATCTGGTCGAAAATCGCAATTTTCAAGCGATTTTCACTGTTATTTGAAACCCTGGCAACAACACACCTAGAGTTGCTTGGTATAGAAACCATGGAAGTTCAAACCAACATTTGTTTTGCTATTGCTAGTGCCTAGAGTTATTAGCTGCTACGTAGAACCGGTTACCTAGCAGCAAGTTAGCACATCTAGAGTAGCTAGGTAGAAACTATGGAATTGCAAACCAACATGTTTTTCCCTAGGTATCATCAAACTTAGATTTTGCTAGTTGCCAGAAATTAGAGTTGTTAGTTGCCGACAATTAAAGTTGCTATCTGTTAGGAAACCAACAGGTTAAAAGTACAATTATTGCAATTAGTGGCTAGTAACTAGCAGCTATAGATGATACTAGATGGGTTTGCGCGCTACGCCTCGTCAGACAGGATATGGCAGATTTTCGAAATTCCAGCGATTTTTGCGTAAAATCGTGCAGGATCACTTTGTAAATTTCTAGGTCTACGTGGGCTTGCGTGTAAAATCGCTAGAGGGCGCAAGACTTCTCCATAAATTCTCGGAACCCCAAGGGGCTCCGTGTAGGACTGCATAGGATCTCGTCACAAATTCCCGAAACACCGAGGCTTCCATGTAGAATCGCGTAGGATCTCGTTACAAATTCCTTGAACCCATCTCTTCGTAAATTTTCAGGCCTTTTTTTGCATACCGGAGATTTTTTCCCGCAAAAGCGGGGACGCAATTTCCGGGAAACACAGGGCATCTGTTCCGGTCTGGACACATTTTTTCAAAACTGCGAGGATTAGTTTACAAAAGCGCTCGGTCCAGACTCGGGTGTGGATTCAAGAAACCACAGGGGTGTTTCTGCAAAAGAGTTGGTAGGGCGCTAGTGGCACTTACCGATTCGAGGACTTAATGTATGAGCGTGCTCTGAGGGTAGCATTCCTAGCGAGCTTGAACTGTATTTGCTAGCTACCAATCAACCTGTCGGTTCAACTAATCAATTTGTTAGTCGTCACGATGATATTTTTGTTAAACTTGCAAGCATTTTAGATACTTTCTTACGGTTCACGGCTCTTTTAATTGCCGATTATGAATTTCATATTTACTAGTAGCTATCAATTATAAGTTGCTTATTGCTAAAAACTAATGTATCAAGTAACACAGAACAACTAATAGAGCAAGTAACATATAGAGCTAGCAGTCAATGTGGAGTTTGAGCCCAGTATCTACAATCGCTAGTTGTCAGCACCTAAGTTGTGAAACGGACAGGGATCCCTGAAGTTAGAATGGGGACTACCGTCCGATAGGGTGATTCGACGGTTCAGATCACTGCAAGCCGTTCCCTACAGAAATGTACTACAGTATATGCTACAGTACAAAATGCTACAGTGTTTTTCTACAGTCACTGGCGAAAACCTTGGCCGTCGATTTTTCATCCAACGGTTGAATGGGGACTGCCAAAGTTACAGTCCCCATTCAACTGCAGGGGATCCTTGTTCGTTGTGAAACCTATAGTTACTAGTAGAGGAGATTTGTTAATTGCCAACACCCTAGAGTAGGGATGAAAACGAATCTAATACGGAAGGATACTGGTTTTACTATATTTGTTTTCATATTTTTTTCCTGGATATGGATAGTCAGGATACGAATAATATTAGATACAATATGAATCGAATTGAATACGGTCACGAATATTTATCGGAACATGATAAACCCTCATATTGTACATAAGAAATCAACGAAAAAACAAAAATAGTTGATTTGATAGAAACATTGTTGAAAATTAAACAAATACAAGTATTTCTTTTCTCTTAGACGATAGTTAGATACTATATCGCAAATAAAAATATGTAAGATTTAGTTCATCGTACACATACGTTTAGCCTTTCATGCGTTCTTCACAACAAATGGACCCATAAGAAGAATGGTTTCAGATCATAGGTCTCACTCATACTCTTGGGCCTGGATCGACAGCTGTTTTTAGTCATAATGCTGGAGCAGTGCAGTTTGTTGAATCTGCTAAAAAGGAAAAGAAAGAGAGAAGCAGGAAGCTCAAGCTGTTCTAGATTGTTCATGGGTCATCATCCACTTTAACATCATGTAACATCAGAGTTTGTAAATTCATTCTTACATGAGCCCCTGACATTGGAATAGTCGATTATATGATATATGCGTTACAGCTATTGGCAGTTTGGAACCCCTCGGCCATTATGCAAAAGAAACAGTACAATTAAAACTGTCTTGATTTCTGGTTTTCAAGTGCAACTAATGTTCGATTTATAGAGATGTTACAGATTACTTACCACGGGGTTGTGCATCAACATGGCTGATTTTGCCGAAGTTAGCATCATCTATTTGAGGAACACACTCAGTTTGGCGTGTTATGTATTGCCTGTCGCCCGGTCCTGAACACGTCGAAACTCATCGTAGAGGCAGCACGGCCACGACAGCGCCTCGTCGGCGGGCATGTGCGTCACCTCCTTGGTCTCCAGGCTGAGCACAAGCCTCCCCGGCACGTCAGCCGTCCACATGACCACGGCGCAGCTCCTCTCTTCGAACCAATCCAGCCAAATCGCCCGGGGCGGCGCCACGATCCCTTCCCTGATCCTGCGATCATCCGACAGCGCCCACAGATATCACCAGCTCCTCGACGACAACCAGGCTCAGCCTCCGGTCCGCCGCTGTCGCGCACGCGCATGTACTCTCTCGGACCTCGATGGGCGCAAAAGGTTCTGGTGACGAGAAGAGCTGGCTTTCGACCTGCGGTGTCGGCATGCATAGCGACAGGTCCATGCCTGTATAATGCAAATTTTGCGCGGATAATATTTGGGAGATGGGCTTTGGCAGCTTGGGCTGGGCTCCTCAAGACGATATTCGAACTACTTCTTGATCGGATTCAGAAAGCCGAAACCCAAAGCCGAACCGAACGCAAGGCCTAGTTCAAGCAACGCAGATTTGGTTTATACCCAGTGCAACATTGGTCCCGCTCCTAAATTTCATGCCAACATCCTCTCAAAAAAAAAAATCCTTACCAACAAAGTATCTTGTGCCGATCAACGGGGCAGCCCGCCTAGTTCTAAGTCCTAGTCTATTTATAAGGTTACCGTTTTTTTTTTGACGAAAGGTGTCTTTTTTTTTTAATTATAAGTACATTTTTTAACTATTGAATTAAAATAAAATGCTCACATATGTTAAAGCAAATCCAATGGTTAGGAAAATGAAATTACACTAAAAAGAATCAGGCAATTTATTAGCAAGACCGTTTCTTTTACGCTCCTCTGCATCTCGGCTAGTCACATTGAAGATCTTGTTGTTCCTTCCCTCACCAACAAAGGTCCATGTATTATTCCCTATTAACCAAATTATAGGTGCATTTTTAGTAAAGATTACATGTTAGGGTTTTGATAGCTTTCATACATACCATCTTTGATCGCAAATATAGGTCGTCCTAGCATTGGTGCTAGTCAAACATTTTAGGTTTGACCATCAATATATAATATAAAATTACCCATAATGGCTACACAAAAATTGGTATTATTGGATCATCATGAAATATACTTTATTATATAATTAGTTTCATTTTAAATAAATATATTATATAGAAATTGATGGCTAAAATGCCATATTAGAGACCGTATCAATGTCCAACGATGACTTGTCTTGAAATGGTTGAGAATTGCAACGGCGGAGCTTGGAGGAAAATAGGGAGATGCCCAATCTAACTTCATATACTTGGAGAACTTAGGGAGAGAGAGATATTTTAGTGCTATATTAGCATTTGAGTGGTAAAAAATGTGCTTCTTTAGGAAGTTTTCCATGAGGAGGGGCTATTGACACCTTTGATCTTAGAGAATCTCCACCCCTACTTTCAACCCTCAAATAGTTTAGCTTTTAAGTATTTTTTTAGTATAAACTAGAAGTCATATATAACTAGCAAAAGCCAAAACATGGAAGTTAGGCTGAATCTGCTTTTACAGCTTATTGCCGAGGAAAATTAACTATTTATCAAACAATCTCTTATAAAAAAACTACAGCTGATTTTTAGTCTAGAAAGATAAAAAGTAGAATGCGTGATTCCATGTACCGAGGTTGAACATCGTCAAAGTTTTTTAATCATGAAATCGTCTTTTTTTTTTCATGCTTTGGCCAACTTACTTCTTGCAGCAGCCAGTCTCCAACTCATGTACATGCGGAGCTTTTCAATAGACTTGCTGGAGATATATGCACAGAGAAATGATCAATCCTTCCGAAGTTGTCGGCTTGTCTGTCTGTTTACCATCGTTGATGGGGTAAGTAAAGGCATATCCATGTTCCTGTATTGTAGATTCGTCTTAGCCGTTATGGATACGCATTCGATTTTCTGAATCTATTTTAGTGATAATATATGTTTGTTTGTACTTTTACAGATCAGAGTTGCATTAATCTTCCCGCAGCATTCGGTTCGGCAAGCATGAGTGCTTGACCGTCTTGATCGCCAATGACTTTTAAGGAATGTCAGAAATACCCCTCATATCTAAGGTTTAGAATCGTGACAGTAGTTGCATTCGCTAGCTGGATTTTCATGTTATTAAATTTTCATCCAGGGTTAGAGCTTGGAGAAAAATAGAGGAGGCTAAAACTAACCTCATATGCTTAGATAACATAGCAAGAGAAGGATATTTTAGTATTATCTTAGCATTTGCATGATAAATAAGTGTTTATTTACATCTTTCTATGAGTGAGGTGAATTTTTTTGGCCCCTTGCACTTTTTTTTTAAAAAAAATTAGCCTGTGTGAACACAATTACAATAATAGCCTCCTCTCTGACTGCGAAAATACCGGCAAATGACACATGGCATTTGATTCCACCGAGTTAGAGCAACGCGTAGTAGGTCATGCGCCCTCCCTACATTGCCACTATGCCAAGCTATCCTACCACGGTAGGTGTAGATTGTGGCTCCAGATCTCTATCGTGTTACATGAGTATAGTACACCTGTGTCGCTTCTGCGGTCAGAAAAAAGATTATTTTTATAATAGCAATAGCACGGACAAAGAAAGGTAAGATTGCTCTAGGAGCGACCCCACCTCTAAGCTTTAGTTTGTGTTGAGAAATTAGATAGATACAACACGATTTGCAGTGGCACTCCCTTGTACGCCAGCGCGCGGCACAATGCTCGCCAGCAGGGTTAACAAAATCGAATTTCGAAATTCGCGGTACGAAAACCGCAAAAACCGCTCGAAAAACCGCTCAAAAACCGAAGGGTTAGTAAATCAATTTTTTCTGAAAAATTCCAAAAAAAAATAAAAAACCGCTCGGTTTTTTCGAAAAACCGTTGCCAACCGGATGTTCGTCGCAAAACGGTTTTTGTGAGCGGTTTTTGACGAAAAACCGAGCGTATAAATTTTTTCAAAATTTTTAAATTTTTAAATTTTTTTTTGAATAGACCGGTTTACCGAACGATTTTTGATTTCGAACCTTAGTGGTACGTTCGAAAACCGCGGTTTTCGTCGGTTTTGTGAACCCTGCTCGCCAGCGCTGACCAGCAGCGGACGCGTCCAACCCGTCATCAGGCATTAACTGTTGGATCTGCGCGTGCCAGCGCTCCATCCGTGTTGGCCATGCTCGAGGAAACTTCCGCCCGGGACGGCTGTAGTGTGTCGGAAAGGGAGAATGCTCGTCGTCACCAGCGCAGAATTTGCGGGCAAATCATCTTGAGCTGTCGAGTTTTTACGTGACACCGGGCATGCGCTCTCTCGATCATTCAGTTGATCATTTGCCCCTTGAACTACAAGGAAAGCAGAGGACATTAGATGTCGGCATGGAGTAGAAGCAAAGCAATAGTATCCTTTGCTCTTCTCCTTGCTTTCTAGAACCAGAACGACCGTTTTTCAAAATTTGATTTTATTCCAATAAAATTGTAAATCTGATTTTCTCTCAGCTGTGTCTGTGACAGCCACGATACTAAACCGCGACAGCTGGTTCTATGTCAGACGAGCGCCAGAGAGATCGATGTACATTGTGTTAAGGAACCTCGCTATCGAATAGTCCGGGGTTCCCGAACAGATCTAAAATTGGAGAACAGAAAGAGAGAGACACAGATATATGAGGAGAGCGACGGCGGTATTCTTTATTGCTAATGAATTCTGTGTACATGGGGGGGACCCCCCTCCTCCTTTTATAGCGCTCTCTAGGGTTTCGGCATTAGGGACCACATGGGCCTTCGGTGGGCTTTAG
Organism: Otatea glauca; assembly: GCA_036346275.1. Classification (NCBI taxonomy): domain Eukaryota; kingdom Viridiplantae; phylum Streptophyta; class Magnoliopsida; order Poales; family Poaceae; genus Otatea; species Otatea glauca. The sequence continues at coordinate 19,933,526 of CM070714.1, read as the reverse complement.
GGTTTCTCAACACTCCCCTTGGGCCTTTGCATGAGATGCATATGCCTCATTAAAACTCCGAAAAACCCAAAGGGGAAAAATACTTGGAGAAAGAGTACATAGCATACGCTTACTATGTTGCACGAATTGCCTCGTTAAAACCTTACGCAAGAAAACTTCATGAAAAACTTGCTAAGGAAAAAGAGTACAATTCTCCCAACTTCAATTGCTAATCTTGAGATTCATGTTGGGTATTCATAATTCATGCTCGAGATTCATGTGGGAGTATGTGACATATCTCCCCGAAATCTGCACTTCTCTAAGTCTCATCATCCCAATTCCTTTCACGCACCTTTCAAAGGTAGATCTTTGGGAGTGATTTAGTGAACAAATGCAAGATTTTCACATGACTTAGTATGCAATATCTTGATCTCGTTCATCTTATGCAATTCATGAGCATAGAAGAACTTGGGGTTGATATGCTTCGTGAGATTGCTCTTCACATAACCCATTTGTGCTTGGGCAACACAAGTGCATTATCTTCATAAATTATTGTAGGAGTTTGCTCAATGTTCAAACCACATGACTTACGGATGTGGTGAACCATTCTTCCGAGCCATGCACATTCACGAGATGCTTCATACAAGCGATGATTTTCGAGTGGTTTGTCGACGTCGAGACAAGAGTCCGCTTAGACGACTTCCAAGAAATTCTGTTCCTCCACATAGGAAAACATAGCGGTTTGGGACTTGCCATCATGGTCCGATAGGTACCCGAAGATCGGCATAGCCAACCAAATTCAATTCATTATTTCTTCTAAAGAATGCATCGAGGTCTTTGCTTCTTTGGAGGTAACGGAAGATGTCCTTGATCCCTTTCCAATGCCTTTTGGTGGGTTACGCAGACTGCATCGAGCTAGCAAATTCACGGCGAACGCAATGTCCGGCCTAGTGCTATTCGCAAGGTACATGAGCGCTCAAGCGCACTCGGATATGGGAATTCTGCTCCCGGGACTTCCTCCCTCTTCTCTAGGTCTGTATGGGTCTAGGTGCGCTTGGAGTGACCTTCCACCATTGGAGTCTTTGCGGGATATGATTTTTCAAAGCTAAATCGTTCCAACACTTTACTGCGTGTAGGTTGATTGATGTACCAAGATTCCTCCTTGGACATGTTCAAGCTGCAAGCCTAAACAAAACTTGGTTTTACCCAAATCTTTCATTTCAAACTCAGACTTCAAGTATGAGTATGCCTCTTCAATTTCTTCATCCGTCCCAATGATGTTCAAGTCATCTACATAGACGGAGATTATCTGAGAATCCATTCGGGATCATTTGTATAAACACATATGGACAATCTTCGCTGTTTGTGTAGCCTTTCTTGCATAGAAAGTCACTCAAACGATTGTACCACATTCTTCCTGACTGCTTCAGCCCATACAGTGATTTCTCCAATTTCACACTGTACAGGTTTCTATTTGCTCCATCTTGGTTCGGGATAGGAATTCCTTCCTGTACTTTCATGTATATCTCCAATCCAAGTTTCCATACAAATATCTTTGTGACAACATCCATTAGCTTCATTCTCAACTTCAAGTTGACTGCCATTGAGATCAAATATCTAAAGGTAATTCCTCCCATGATCGGAGAATAGGTTTCTTCATAATCAACTCCAGGACGTTGAGTGAAACCTTGAGCTACAAGCCTTGCTTTGTACCTTACAACTTCGTTGTTTTCATTTCTCTTCCGAACAAAGACCCATTTGTGACCTACAGGGTTTATATGGGGAGGTGTGCGGCATACGGGCCCAAACACCTCTCTCTTGTTCAGAGAGACTAATTCTGCAGTGATTGCCTTTTTCTATTCTTCCCAATCTAGCCTTTTCTTGCACTCTGCTAGAGATGCAGGCTCGGGATCATGATCAATGATTGAGGCAATCTTCTTTGCGAAGTATGCATCAACGTTGGCTGTTGCTCTATTCAGGGATTCTCCTGTTATTACAAAGTTTATGGCCATTTCTTCATGGGGTGCTTCATGCACTTCTACTTGCTCTTCTCTGCTTTTCCCTATCGCAGGAGCAAGTTCCTTTAGCTTTCATCGCCTATGTGTGCGCACACATTATTTCCGTGACTTCTGCAGTGGAAGATTCAAGTCTGGAATTGCCTTTCTGTTGGCTTCTTTCAGTGCAGTCTCAACTGCTCCCCTTCTTTCCTTGGGGCATTTTCGTGATTGGTTGTGGTAAGTCCTCTCGCCCGATTTTCTCAGACGTCTCGGGTACTTTGGGTTTGAGGAGCAGTTGCTGTTCTTTTCTTTGAGGCCTCAAGCAGGTTGAGGATACCTTCTATTTTCTTTGGTATTTCCACCCTCTCGGTGCATTTCTTGCTGGTACATGCGACTTAACCACGCCCTTCGGATCACAAAATGATCGAGCGATTCATTTGCTAAATTCGCAAATCGATTATCTTCTAGACTTCTTGATTTGCTTCATTAGTTCGGGGTCATGTGCGGGATCCCATGGAATGCCATATGATTTCCGGCATTTTTCATCCAAAGGTTGATTTCCTCCCCTAATGACGGAAGCGATCCTCGTCAAAAATGCAATCGTGAATCGGTCAGATGCAAATCTCCATCATGGGTTCCAAATACCGATTATGGATGCACTCCCATAACCAACGTATATCCTGACTTGCGGAGAGGGCCCATTGCGATCATTGAGGGTGGTATAGGTACATATACCATACACCCAAATTTTCTAAGATGGGAGATCTTGGGATGATCCGTGCACAAGCCGCATAAGAGAATGGATGTTGTAGGCCGACGGTCTAAAATTGATAAGAGCTGCTGCGTGCAGATCGCGTGTCCCCAACAAGTGTTGGGCAAGTTACAACTCGCAAAAGTGGTGCGGCAATGAACTTAATCCTCTTTATTAGTGCTACGCTAGTCCATTCTGCGTATGGACGTGCGATGAGTGCTCAATCGCTATCCTGTTCTTGTGCAATAATCATCAAATGCCTTTGAAGTAAATTCTCCGGCATTGTCCATTCTAATGGACTTCACGCGATGGTCAGGGAAAGCATTCTTAATTCGTATGATCTGCGAGATCAGCTTTGCAAAAGCATGGTTTCTTGTTGACAACAAGCATACATGCGACCATTTCGAGGAAGCATCGATGAGCACCATAAAGTATCGAAGCGGCCCCGACGGGCTGAATCGGACCGCAAATATCCCCTGAATGCGTTCGAGAATGCAGGATTTCACTTTGCACTTTCATGACAGAGGGTCTAGTTATTAATTTCCCGGTGGCACATGCAGGGCACACAGAATCTTCATGATTCGGGAAATTTTTAACATTAATGCCATGACCCTGTGAGTTGTTCACTATATTTCTCATCATTCTAAGATCAGGATGACCTAATCTACCATGCCATAAAGAAAATAACTCGAGCTTCTAAAAGCAGTCTTCAAGGAAGTATACACTTCGGGTGCATGAATATTCGTGTAGTACAACCCAGATTCATATGAGGGACATTTTTCTAATACCATTTTTCCACATACTGCGTGCTTCACAATGCACAAATATTCTTTGCCATTTTCTTCATTGGTTTCTACGTGAAAACCATTGGCGCGGATGTCTTTAAAGCTTAAGAGAGTGCGAGTTGATTCGAGGTACAAAAGGGCTTCTTCAATTACCAAAGTTGTACCCATAGGCAATATAATAGTGGCTCTTCCCGAGATTACATATGAGTCGCTTCCGTGATCGTAGTAATCTTTCCAAGCGTTCTTCGTGATCATTGGAAATACTTAGACTCTCTTAAGATGGTATCAACAATGCATATCTCTTCCATTTGGGCGCTACACGCTTTCTTGATAAAAGAAATATAATTCCAATCAAACAGAGGCATAATAATTCAAATATTGCTTGCAATTGAAAGAATACTGGAATAAAGAATAAATTGCGTATTTATTCATGAAAGAAGTATGCTCTTCCAGAGCCTACTATTCATTATTCAAAAGAAAATGCTAACAACCATAATCTAAAAGAAATGCGATTCATGTATTAACGGGCTTTGGAATTTCCCTTGGCCTGCAACTTCTCTTTTCCACCATGTGTGCCCTTCTTTCTATGAGTGGGCTTTTTCACCTTATAGCTATTGGCATTGACTTCTGTGCGAGTGCCCCTTCCAGGTGGCTGTGAGACATAGTTCTTGCGTAGAACATTGTCTTGCGATTCCGCAACTTGCATTACATCAATCAGTTCACTATACTCCTTGTATGCGTCCGACGATAGCTACGTGCACTGGATAGCATTTGGGTGGAAGGTAGAGAGTCTTCTCAATCTTTTCTTCATCGGTGATCTTCATGCCACATAGAGAGATTAGTACAAATTCGTGCAAGCGAAATTATACTCGCCACTGCTCAAGTCGCAAACCTCGAGCGTACCCAATCTTGCGTGCTTGGGGCAAGATGGTGTACTTGAGCTTTTCGAACCGCTCAAGTGCGGTCAAAGCTTGAGTGCACTCTCCTCGACCATGTATTCATTCTTGAGTGGTGAGAGGTGGTGCTGAGGAAGTGCAAGGCTTGATCATTCTGTTGCGGTAGGTTTGGCGTCCTGCGAGGACCCTAGACCAATTCTTTGCGCGGAGCTTCTTGCCCCACGAGCGATCTTTACGTCCGATGCCCAAGTGAGATAGTTCGACCGTGCGGGCCGGTTCTTCAAACTCACGATTCACGATGCCGGACATCTTCAAGATTTCAAAATTCGACATTAGATTACTGCGTGTAATCTAATAGAAAATGGTTGCGAAAAGCATAAAGATGCGAAAATAAATTCATATGCATTGCATTATATTAAATAAAGCAACGGATTCAAAAATTCATAAAGAAAATTCATAAAAGCAGAGAATAGAGCAAGAAAATTAAAAGCAGAGCCAAATAAATCTTCTTGATTTTACGGCAATTTTTCAAATTTTCTGAATTTTTTTTTTCTTTCCCTTTTCTTTCTTTTCTTTTTCTTCTCTTTTTTTTTTTTTTTTCTTGGTAGAACACTGGTTGGGCCATGCCCTTCTTGGCCCAAGAAAACAAACGGCTAGGGTTTCCCTAGCCGCTTCACATCTTGCCGCCGCTTGCTTCCCTCCTTTTTTTCTTCGCACGCGCCCTCGTCTTCTCCGTCGCCACCTCCATGGCTAGCGGCGGTGAGAGGTGCACACTTCTTCTATGCCGAGGCGACCGAGCGGCACGCGATCGAGCGCGTGGGCGGCGGCTGCGTGCGTGTGGCGGCGGCGGCGGCGGCGCTCGTGCGCTGAGTGGCGCGAGCGCGGCGACCGAGACGCAATGAGCGGCCGGCCTTGCGGCCGGCGGCAACTGCGTCTGTGAGTGGTTCTGATCGGCCGGCGCTTCATGCGGGCGAGGTCGAGGCCGCGCGCGCGGCGAGGTGGTTCTGGCCGGGCGGCGCTCGAGCGGCCGAGGTCGAGGTCGGCGCGACGGCTGGGTGGTTCTGGCCGGCGGCGCTCGAGGGCCGAGGTCGAGGCCGGCGGCGGCGGCGGGCGAGGTCGGCCGGCCGGCGTCGCGCGCGAGCGGGCGAAGGCGGCCGGCGGTCGCGCGCAGCGGATCTTGATGCGCCGGCGCGTCGCCGTGGCGCTGCGAGTCTGCGTGGCGCTGCATACGCGAGGCCGAGCTTCATGCTCAGCGTGGGCCGAGGCCGGGTCGGTGGCTTCATCCGCCGGTGGCCGTGCCAAGCCGTGCCGGTGGCTTCATGCGCCAAGCTTCATGCGCCGAACAGCGCGCCAAGGACGAGTAGCGAGTGCCGTGCATGCGTTGTCGGGGTTTTTTTTTTTTCTTTTACGTGATGAGCGGTGAATTCATGTATCGTGTGGCCGTCGTCGAGACGCCGAGCGTTCTTCGTGTAACCGTGCCACGTAGGATAGATGCATGCATAGAAAAAGAACGATTAGATTCAAACGCTAATCCCACCTTTTCTCACCTTTTCAACTGATCTCCGTAGAGCAATTCGTCGCGATAACGTGTTAAGGAACCTCGCTTATCGAATAGTCCGGGGTTCCCAACAGATCTAAAATTGGAGAACGAAAGAGAGAGACACGATATATGAGAGAGCGACGCGGTATTCTTTATTGCTAATGAATTACGTATGCGTGGGGGACCTCCTCCTTTTATAGCGCTCTCTAGGGTTTCGGCATTAGGGACCACATGGGCCTTCGGTGGGCTTTAGGGTTTCTCAACACATTGTACTCAGCCCACAACGCGGCCCATTCCGCGTGCGGTCAACCGACCACGACCAGCCACCGCCTCTCAGTCTCATTAATATCCATCACATTAAACGGCCACCACTACAAATACAAATACCACCACCTTGCCGCCATTTCATGTGTCACAGTGCCGTCTCCATCTCCAAACCAAGAAGCTTACTTAATCAGCCATGGCCGCCTCCGTCTCGGCGAGGATCTTCTTGCTCGCCATTGCGCTCCAGCTCGTTTCCCTGCTGCCCTGCCGTGCCGTCGCGGCGCTGTCGACCAGGTACTACGACAAGACGTGCCCCGGCGTGCAGTCCGTCGTGCGGTCGGCGATGGCGCAGGCGGTGGCCGCGGAGCCCCGGATGGGCGCCTCCGTCCTCCGCCTCTTCTTCCACGACTGCTTCGTCAACGGCTGCGACGGGTCTATCCTCCTCGACGACGCACCGGGGCTCACCGGCGAGAAGGGCGCCGGCCCGAACCTCAACTCCGTGCGCGGCTTCGAGGTCGTCGACGCGATCAAGGCGCAGGTCGAGGCGGCGTGCAACGCCACCGTGTCCTGTGCCGACGTCCTCGTGCTGGCCTCCCGCGACGCCGTGAGCCTCCTCGGCGGGCCGACGTGGAACGTGAAGCTGGGCAGGAAGGACGCGCGCACGGCGAGCCAGGCCGCGGCCAACGCCAACCTCCCAGGACCCGGGTCCAGCCTCGCGTCGCTACTCGCCTCGTTCGCGGCCAAGGGGCTCTCGGCGCGGGACATGACGGCGCTGTCGGGCGCGCACACGGTGGGGCGCGCGCGGTGCCAGACGTTCCGTGGCCGCGTCAACGGCGGGGACGCCAACGTGAACGCCACCTTCGCAGCACAGCTCCGGCAGACCTGCCCGGCCGGCGCCGGCGTCGGGGACAGCAGCCTCGCGCCGCTTGACGCGGAGACGCCGGACGCGTTCGACAACGGCTACTTCCGGGGACTGGCGCAGCAGCGCGGGCTGCTGCACTCGGACCAGGAGCTGTTCGGTGGCGGGTCGCAGGACGCGCTTGTGCGCAAGTACGCCGGCAATGCGGCCACGTTCGCCAGCGACTTCGCCAAGGCGATGGTGAAGATGGGCAACCTCGCGCCGGCGGCCGGGACGCCCTTGGAGGTCAGGCTCAACTGCCGGAAGCCAAACTAGTTAGCTACACAGGTTGCATAATTAGCACGTGAAATATATATACTCCATGCAATAGGACACAATATCGCATAGGATTTGACCATTCTCTGTTGTTCATTTGTAACTTATTTGTTGATACATGCAGATATCCAGTACAAATTTGCGTAATCAGTGATCACGACAGGCACTGAGGCAGGTTATACTTGTTCCTCGAAAAAAGAGAGTAGTTCGTACTTATACAGGAGTACTCTGAGCTTGAAACTAGAGATGAAAACCCAACATTTTATCGGTAACGAAAACGAAATCGAAAACGGATGCAGAAATGGAAACGGAATGGAACGGAGTGGATACGGAAACAAAAGCGAAAAATTTCACAAAAATGTAGTACATGATCTATTCAAAGTTCCAAACATACTAACTTTAAAGGGTAACAACATTTTAATAACATCACTTTAATCACAATATGCTAGCTTTCAAGGACAGAAGCTTGACTAGAACAACCAACACATATGTTCTGCTCAATCTTCATACAAATTACCCAAGCTATCAATACAAGATTTGGGCCAAGGGCAAAGAAAGCTGTTACAAAATCAAGGCAAATGCTACATTGAATGATTGGAAGGTTCAAGTAACTTTTTATCAGAATCAATACAAGACAAGGAGTGTTTCCAGTACATGTATTTGCACCTCAGTGCTGAGAGTTGAGAACGACAAATAGCATGACATGTAAAAAAATTACATATGGAAAAGGGTGGTGCTAGGTCAACTCAGTGAATCATACCATGACTCAAATTCCTAGTGAGATGAGAATATATCAGGTCAAATGAAATTCAATAGCGACCACAGCTCTGCCGAAATCATTTGGAGTTCAAGTCTGACTGTTCCAGGATTCTAGCTCTGGAAAATGCAGTGGTACTTGATTTTCTTTTTAGTTCTCCTATTTTCTTACGACAGTTATGACTAGCCTGACTGTTAATTGCACATTTTCTCACACAACTGATGGTAGACTACTTTTTCATGGCTGGTGTTTCTGGACACATTTTCCTTGATAGCTTCATTTGATCATGATAAAAAACATTACAAGTTCACACCAGCTAGTTGTACACTACTAATTAACCAAACACGACCTACAAAGTTCAAAAGTTCATGATCAATACAACTATGCAAAATCTTACTCTGCATTTACAGCACCGCCAAACAGAACAATTGGCAAAAGTACTAGGACAAGCTACCAAATAACAATTGGTAGGGGAAGAATTTTTACGGCGCTTTTAGGCCACAACCTATAGTATTATTGGTTAGATTGCAGTAATTGCTGACCAAACTAGCTAGATTATGAAACCACCCACTAACTTGGAGAATTGGAAGGGAAGTGAAAGCACCTGTTGAGGAGGCGTGTCGCCTTGGCCCAGACGAAGGGGACGGTGAGGAGGAAGAGCACGTTGGATGCGAGGGAGAGTAGCGTGTAGCCGCCAGATCCAAAGAGTAGCCAGGCAAAGACGGTGGCCGCCAAGACGAGAGGACGAGGGGGGTGGCGGCAGCGCGGTGGGGGATGGCGCGATGGAGGCGACACGGTGGGGACAATGCGGTGGACGAGGGGGGCGGGGCGGCACGGTGGTCGTTGCCGATCAGGGCCTGTGGTGGGGGCAACACGGTGGACAAGGGGGGGCACGGTGGGCGTGGCCGGTTGGGGCCTACAGTGGGGGTGACACGGTGGATGAGGGGGGCAGGGGTGGCGCGGTGGGAGCGGTCGGCGTCGTCGGTCGAGCCTGCGGTGGGGCGCGACTCGGGAGTGAGATGCCTGAGGAAGTGAGGGTGAGTGGCTGAGACTAGTCGGTAAGGGTTCCAATCACTTTGGTAGTTCGGTGGGCTGGGCTTTACTGTGCTTGCGTTTGACCGGTTTGGAAATTCCGATTATAGCTATACAGAAATTTCGTTCTGTTTCCGTCGGAACTAGCTCTCTCGTTTTCGTTTTCGTTTCCGTTTCTAGAAAAAAGGCTTATGTTTACATTTTCCTCTGAAATGGTCAAAAAATTTCCGTTCTATTTTCGCCCCTACTTGAAACGAAGGATTATTTGTTGGTGTTACGTAGGAAGTTTTCCTTTGATGACATTTGAATTGTAGGAATGGTCCAAAAAATTTCTCATAGCAAACTTTTCTATCCTACACTTTTCTTCTTCCCCTTCTATGTATTCAAGAAACATTTCGCTTCAATTTTTTTATTTGTTTACTGTGCATGTAAACATCTCTCTTGTATAGTGGCTGCATTAGCAATTTGTTCCTGACTAGCATCACCAGATTTTATATGGCATGTTTTTTGTGGCGGTAGTAAGAACTCCTGTAGATTGCTATTGATGTTTCTTCCGAACAAGCAGATTTACCCGTATAACTGTGCGGCTAGATAGTATGATACGGTTTTTGATATACAATTCTACTTTCTATAATTAAAATACAATTGCATTTTTTATATTTGTAATATCTATGTATGATTAACCTGCACCATTATAATCTAGTCATATCAAAATAAGTGGTGAAGAGCATTATGTTTTTCTTTATTAACAAGAAAATTTCTAGAATTTTTTATTTTCTAATATTATAGTGGAATTTTCCTGCCTTTAAGATGAAATAGCTGAAATATCACTGATTATTTTTGTTTATATAATTGTTTATTTATATAGATCTTTGTGGTCTCGGAGATCGATCTATTCGATCCGGCATGGCGGGCTCTGAACTGGAGCATGGTGACAGCAGCGTGCAACAGTTCACTGACAGCTCATGGCGGCGACTCGGTGCGACGGAAGAGGCGGCACGCCGCACCCACATGGTCGCTGCACCGCTCCTCGGTCATGGCCCATGTTATCAAAGCGATTGAATCTAATGAGCAGTAGTGTGGAGGAAAAAAAATGAAAGGTAATGGAGGATCTGCTGATAGGCCAGAGCCCAATGGACAAAGGCCATTTTGCGAGTGTTTTCTATTCATGTCATTCCTTTACTTTTGAGAAACTGCTACTGCACAAATATAGTACTATTAGTACAATGCCTTATCTTCTAGTTTTTTTCCCAGCACGTAATATATGGTCTTTTTCTTTTCTAGAATGTTTGTTTCCTTTTCCTTAATTTCAGGATATTTGTTTCCTTTTCCTTGAGATGATGCTGGAGGTGGGGAGGAGATCTGTGTGTGGGCCACAAGGATGAGTTAGACACATTAAACAATGGCCATCGGATGTGGGTGAGTAAAGCTGAGGAAAGATCTGAGAGGTTAATTTTGATGGAGGCAAGTTTCTGGGGACGTTTCGTTGGGTGCATGAAGGTTGAGTCATCTCTAGCGGGGTGCATTATTTGAGGTGGACGTAGAAAAGAATGCTTAGGTGCATTATAAAGGGGTATAGATAAGAGTAGCAAAAATCATGAAAATCAATGAGCATAGTGGATACGGAGTCTCCACCCGTTAAAAAGATTGAGAGTTAATGGTAATATTTATATAACTTTAAAATAATGTGCATAGAAACACCTTTCAAAATACGTGTCGGGTGGGCGCGCCTTCCACCGGTAAGGAAAAAACAGTTTCCTGTGCTCCCGCGTGAGCCATGCTATCCAGCCAGCCGTCTCCCTGCAATTCTCGGCCAGCATAAGGCTCAACAAACAAATCCTAACAGCAGCGATCGAGCTCAACAAACAAATATTATTATGTCACTGTAACATTCGCTCAATCTCTTCGCTGCGCTTGCCTCCTCCGGTGCAGAACGGATCCGAACACCGGGCTCCGGCGGTCCGGCCCCCGAAACGACGCGCGCAGTGGATCTGAACACTGGATTTTCTGGATTGCGCCTTTTGTGCGGTAGCTGGGACTGGACATGCACAAGCGAAATCGCTGAGCTCTACGGCGAGGTTTCAAATTTTATTTTCAGATTATATCTCGAACGGAATTTTAGTGAGGTTTTAAAATTTCGAACAAAATCTAGATGAAATCCAAAAATCAAAATTCAAATTCGGTCCAAAAAACTTGAAATATGGTCAAAATCATCGAGATTTCGAAAAATTAACTAAAATTTCAGCTATTTTCAAACCCTATCAAATGGTCTGCCAAAACTATAAAAATTGGCGTACCCCTCGTAGAACAAGAAGTGCATGGTGGCGGAGTGGTCTACCATTTGAGCTATAGCAGCTTGTTGGTTTATTAGCATATCCATACTATATAAGGTTTTGGATGGTTAATGGTCCAAAAACGCTGCGTTCGGCTGGAATTGAACCATGGATCTTTCGAATGCTTTTACCATCCAAGATACGTCCCCCACATTGTTCCGGTTCAAATCCGGTCCTAAAATTATCAAATCCGGTTGATTTTGTAGTAATTTTGGTCCAAAAACCCGAAATCTAGGTGAAATTAGCTAAGTGATTGTAGCAATTTGATTTTTTTTTAGAATTTTTTTTATTCCGCCAGGATTATGAATCTTAGGGAACCGAAATCCAAAATTTTGTCGAGATTTTAAACTATACCCCACGGCGTTCCCCTCCTCCAGCGTTCCCCTCCTCTAAGCGCCGAACCCACTGGCCGCTGCGCTTGCCGTTGAAGGTGATGCAATCCAAGGATGAAAAACATCAATCCATAATTTGATTTTTTTTTAATCAGCTGAAAAAATTTTGGACTCATTTAAAAGTTTTCGAATCTAATGCTTTTCAAATGATTTGATTGTTTTGTAAAACATTTGGAAGTTTTCAAACCAAAAGTTTTTTTGAATAATGTAAACGTTTTTTGAATCGTTTTGAATGATTTTTAGATGCTTTGGGAGGGGCTTCCGAGAGTTGCATTCCTCGCGCATGCCCTTTTCTTCAGTTTTTCTCTAGTAAATTTAGGACATTTCGATTTCGAAATGAGCTTGTTCTGTTTATCACTTTATCTCGAAACTTTACAAGATCGTCCGCGCAAGCACGAGAATACAGCCAACAGGCAAGCAGCACAAGGTCCAGTAAAACGCTATTTTCACCTGATTGTCATTTGCACACACGAAGCAAATCCATGGATCGCGGAGAATATATAATTTTATTCCCTTAAATTCTTTTTGTCATTGTTCTTGTCGGAAACAAACGCGAAAAACTTCTTCACAAGTTTTACATCGACCGATCGCTTTTCACTCCGTTTTCTTTCCTGTTCTTGCATTGCGTAGCTAATAATCTCGAACTCGTTATCGACACTTGACCATCTCTTTCGCTCGCGAGTACCGATCAATCAGGTGCATGTGTATGTAAATCAGATACATACGACGGCCTGGTAGCTTCAAGTCGGAGGCTTCAAGCACAGCGTGCCCTCCCATGTCCGTAGATGAACCTTGCATCATCCTCCGTGTACACATGCGTCTCATTCAAGAGCCTGCAGTTTTTTTTTTTGAAAAAAAGAGAGAATTCATTTCGCGATATATCCGATTAGAAATGCATTTGATTTACTCGCGGAGAGGAACGATGTGAACACTATACGCTTCAGCTTAAAGCCGCCTATAAATCAAAGAACACAACTGCTTACGATTGGCAGACGCTCTTGTTAAGAGTGGTGGAAGAAACGAGGGACTCCCCGCTCAGGTACACCAGCTCCCCATCGATCCTGTGCTTGATCCTCTCGTTGAGTTGCTGAGCAGTGAGGATAAATGGATGATCTGATGCCTATATACAAGGAAGAGTAGCGCATCAAGACTAGATCTATAAATAAGTAAATAGTAACAAAAAGAAAACTGTACTTCTTCAGTCCCAGATTGAGCAAGGTGCCTACCATGACCCAGCCCCAGGTGTCAGCAAAGGATGGCACATGAGCAGTATATGCTTTGACATCTGTGATCAAGACCATGCGTACATATATGCTGTTAGGGCAGATTGTCCTATCATAAAAAACAACGCAAGAACGTGTAGTATTCATAAGAAGTAGCTAGCTAGCTAGAATATATACTCACACTTGAAGACATGCCTAAGGGTGTTGTAGATGGACGAGAAGACCTCCTTGTGGGTCAGAACGCCGGCTGGTCCAGCCTACAATGAATCAGGTTAAGCACTTTCTTATTCATGGAGATACTAATCGATCAACATAAGAAGATCGAACACTAGTGCTTTGCCTGTGTGACGAAGATGCCGCGGTCGTTGAGCTTGGGCTTGAGTATGTGCTCGTAGAATGACTTGGTGTAGAGCTGGTAGCAGGGGCCTCCCTCCACAGGGTCTGCAAGGTCTCCCACTATCACGTCGAACTTCTCCCGGCTCTTCTCCAGCTCAGCCCTGCAGCATTGCCACACGTACATCATTAGTAGCTGCACAGTGGTCAACAGATTTCCCGTCAAAACAGTAGATTAACTATGGAAATACGTACGTTCCAAACTAATAGCTGCATCTTGAGCTAGCATGCATAAACAGGGAGGGAGTGACATGTCGTGTGTAATACGTACCTGGCGTCGTTGATGATGAGGCAGAGCTTCTCGCTGGCGAACGCGTCCCAGTTTACCGTCAGGTATGTCCGGCAAAAGTCCACCACCTCCTGCTCGATCGTCGTCGTGCGAGCACGTTGTTTAGAGATGAGAGATTGAGCAAAAACAAGTCGAGGAACTACGATGCAATTGCGCGCACCTCGTCTATGTCGCACATGACCACCCTTTGTATGGTCTTATGTTTCAGTACTTCCCTTGCTGCGGAACCCTCACCACCTCCCATGATGAACACTGTCTTTGGGCTGCAATTATTTTAGGTGACGACGCATGCATCCATGCATCATGTTACTAGGACATACACTAAATCCGAATCTCAATCTAGCTATCTATGTACTCTACTGAGCTGACCACAACAGATGAAAATGAATTTCGAGGAGTACAGTTTTCTTTTTTGGCATTCAGATAACAGTGACAGAATCAAGAGTAATTAACCGAAAACTAAACGTGCAAGAATTACTCGAGGTCTCGAAGGATTGCTCACTTTGGATGGAAGAGAAGGGGCGGGTGTATCAAGGACTCGTGGTAGATGAACTCGTCCACCTCCGTGCTCTGCATCTTCCCGTCGATTATCAAAGCCTAACGAAAGAGAAACAAGGACATGTCCATATACATATATCCAGACCAAACATGCATGCATACATGGTAGTAGTACTGTCCTAGTGACCAGAATCAAGAACAAAAAATGGATGCATATATATGTACATACCTTCCCGAAATGCTTTGTATCAATAAGAGCTATCTCCTGGTACTTGCTTGCCCCCCGGTGCAGCACACTTGCAAGCATTAAAAAAGGTCAGTCTTAGTACAAATTAAAATCACTCCATAGACCACTAGCTAGCTCGACGGTTCTGATTCTTTGGTGTCACACGAGATGCCACCAGTTCAATCTCATGGGTGGAGTTACTAAACCGTTAAAGAAATATTTTACGAAATATGGATCAACAGGCTTGTTTTCTTTCTTTTATCAGTTCCACTTTTGTGGCAACAAGAAGATTTTATCAGTTCCACTTTTGTGGCAACAAGAAGATTTATAGTAAAGTAATATGTGTGCAGTCAGGCGAATTTAGTACTCTAATAGAAATTGAGGTTGCTTCTCATACAAACTTTATGAAAACAGTTTAGTCAAATCTTAAATGGTGGCAAGTCCATTTGTTTTAAAAAAAAGAGACGACTAAATTACAAGCGGGAGATATCTGCTCTGTTCTGTTGGGCTGTTGCCTATGCAGTACGCACGCGCGCCGTGCATGCATGCGTTTTATTACCTGTTCAACGCGTAGCAGAGCTTGAGGTCGTCGTCGATCTCCTCCTCGTACCACTTGCTCTCCTCTGCCCCCTGCTGCTGCGGCTGCTTCGTCATGGCGGCCTTGTCATACCCATTCGCCTCAAACCCGTTCATCTCGCGAAAGATACCTTCCTGCACAGCCCCGACCATCTTGTCGATCGCACACAGTTGGAAGACGGCCTACAAGGCACCTGATCTACGAGTAGACGGCAATGCAAGAAGATCAAGAACAAGGCGAGATAAGTCAAACTAACTCTGCACTGTGGGTGAAGAAACTAGCGCTGCACTGTGGGTGTAGAAGCGAATTGGCGACGATCTTTAGGCGCCAATATATAGGGGACGCCACGCCAGTGTGGGTGCATGTTGTTGTGGTGGAGGCGGACAGGCGCGGACAAAACAAATCCGCGGAGAGATCGAATGGAGGGCGCACACAGAGGGCGTAGCGAAAACCGCATAATGCTAATGCAGCATGGCATGCAGCATGATGGCGACGCAAGTAGATCCTCTGCAATAGCCTCCTAGGCTCCTTTCCTGACCCGCTTCTGCCTGCTTGTACATTGGATAACTGACAAACCCAATATCCTAGTTCTTACTTCCTTTTAGCACAACGCAATGTTGTCCGTGTCTCTTATTTCACCAAGAATCATCATGCTACTACACCTTGACCTAGGGTTTCAAATTTCGTTTTCGGTTCACATCTCGGAGGTGGGCGAAATCTTGGAATTTTGGACGAAATCCGATCAAAAATCAAAAAAAAAATTTTAAATCCGGAATTTTTGAACTGAAATTCGGCTGAAATTTCGCCGTCAAATACCGAAATCTCTGCGAAATTCAACCGAGCGAAAAATAGTCGAAACGATGTTAATTTTTTTGAACCTTTTTGTAGATGGTCCTGACACATCACTAATGTCCGCATAAAAATTTCAGATGATGATCAATCTTGAGGAATTTTCAAAAATTCTGACAGTACTACTGTCCTCTAATAAAAAGCCGACTGATAAAATTTCAACCGAATGAAAAATAGTGCAAACCACGTTAAAATATTTTTTAAATTTTTTTTGGATAGTCCTTACACATCAATAATGTTTCTATAAAATTTCAGATGATATCAAGCCTAAAGAATTTTACAAAATTAGGACCGTGCTACTGAAGGCTTACTGACAAATTTCAATCGAATGCAAAATGGTTCAAACCACATTAGAAATTTTTAATTTTTTTGTGGATGGTTCTGAAGTATCACTAATATTCCCATAAATTTTTTATATGATGATCAAGCATGACGAATATTAAAAAATTGTGACAGTTCTATTATCATGATAAAAGCCTGATGATCAATAGATAGCTTTGATTGAGCAACTAAAAAATGGTCAGAATTTTTGAAACTTTTAGATAAGGGTTCTGAACCAATTTTTAAGCTCTCATAAAAGTTTTAGATCTTGATCACATTCTAGTTAATTTATAAAATTCTTAAAATGGTAACATAACATTTGTGTTCCTTGTGTTCCTTGTGTTTTTTATTTTTGAAAGATAATAAATAAAGTTCAATGCATCCATAGATTTGATTGAGCAAACAAAATTTTTTTAATTTTTTTAATTTTAGAAAAGGGTTCGGAGGTAATTCTTAAGCTCTCATAAAAATTTTGGATCATAATCACACTCGGGAAAATTTATAAAATTCTGAAAATGTTACTGTCTCAGTTATGTTATTCTGTTTTTGATTTTTTAAAGATAACAAATAAAGTTAAAGTTTTTTGAAATTTTTTCTGTATGATCCTACACTCATAAATATAGTACCATAAATTTTTTAGAGCACGATCAAACTTGTATAATTTTATAAAAATCTGACAGTATTTCTACAAAAAATTATAAAACATCTCAAAAATCCAGTTTTTTACCGAACTTTCATGGAAGATGGTTTTCTTAAGGGTTATTAGGCTAAATCCGGTAAAAAAAAGTCAAAATCAGACGAAATTTTTGAAATTACTATAGTAATTAAAAAAAATTATCCGACCGAGATTTTATACCCCATCCCAAACTTAAATCCAAGATCTCACGAAATTTCACCCAATATTTCTTTCCATGCCTCGACCTCGGTCTGCATCCTCAGGAGTGGCAGGGCAGGATCGTGCAGATCGAGCACAGAGAGTAGTGTCATATATGCTGACTTTTGAGGACGAGGCACATGCAGTGAAGGTCGCAGAGGATCACCGGCTGCAGTGCAGTGCAATGCAATCCAGGTTGGGAGTGGGGTTGAGCACGCGGGCATAAGCACCAGGCCGAGTGCTGCGTGCGAACCTCCATAGAAAAAGAAGAGCGAGGAATGGAGACGACCTAAGAAAAGTGCACTCGAAATGTTTCTTTAAAAATAAATAACAAAGGGGGGCAGTGAATCAAGACGCAAGGGGTTTGCACTCTTATGTAACAGGAAGTAGCACGGGTGGTGACTGGCGAGGAGGATACGATCCACCAGCAACCTTAATCCTTGCTCATCTTTATCTCCATATACAGGCGTGTAAAATTGTCGCTCATCAATTTATTTTAACATCCCATAAACTGAGAACAATCTATCTCAGAAAGAAGAACAGTTTGCGAGATAGAAAAGCCTCTAGCATTTCCAATATTTGGTAGTATGATGTGGCCGGTTAGGTTACCTCTTCATTTTTCACTCTAGTCAAAACTCACACTTTCGGTTCTGCAACTAAATATCCTCGTACTAGTACAGAAAATCATACCATAACCGGTTCAAAAACATCATCACATAAAATTTTGTGAACTGTTTGTAACTATGTGTCAGCGATAATAACGGTACATTACATACGGTTCTCAAACCATCTGTGAAAGTCACATCACATACGATTCTTAGTAGAAACTGTATGTGATGTCCTCTCTATCACAGACGATTCTAATTTGAAACCATCTGTGATGTGACCGATATCACAGATGGTTCTTCTTGGAAACCGTCTGTGATATCCTCCCTATCACAGACGGTTTCAATTTGAAACCGTCTGTGATGTGACCGATATATCGTTGTTTGGGGCATCTCCAGCGTGACGGCCTTGCAAATTTCATGTATACAGTCGACATTCACTTTCACGTAACTTGGCGCTACCGAGTGACCGTGAACGGAACTATTGGCAAGCCTAACTTGGATATTGCACGGCGTGGCCATCTACATAACGATACACAATTAGCTAAGACGTTCAACAGGTCTATCTATAGAGCATTCCAGACATATATATTACCTGGATGTCAACGATAAAAAAATTGCCGTCTACATCTGTCTCAAGGGCGGACACGCAACCGCTCCGACGGTTAGTTGGGCTAAATTGTGTCGGTGCTTCTAGGGCTTGCGCGGTCATACATACCTCTCCGCAACCACCCGTTGCTTCATCTTTTCCTCAAGGCTTCTTATCTGATTATCGAATTGCACTCTCAGCCTTTCCTTAATGATTGCTAGTAGCCATTCTTCGCGCTCGACTTTGGATCTTTTCCTACTCCAATACGTGTCGGAGTCATGTGGGAATCATGTTTTCTAGGGAATGACAACATCTTTACCTCACGTGCGACCCGTGTGCTCCTTGTTTCCCAAGGCCGTTGATAGTGTATCTTTCTTCCTATCCGACTGGAAAGAAACTTGCGAAGATTCTAAACTCAATGCTTCTGGAAGAGCCAGCATGTCATCTCACTTATAGTCCCTCCGGTCACAAATAGTTGTCGTTCTGGACAAAGGTATAGTCAAACCTTCAAAACTTTGACTGTTAATATCTTTTTAAATATTTAAATTATACGTGTAGATTTATCTCAAAAAGTACTTCCATAATATTATAATTTTATTAGGTTTTATAAATATATTATGATAAAAATCAGTGGTCAAAGTTATATTTTGGAGATCGTGTCGATATCCAAAATGACAACTATTTGTGACTGGAGGGAGAAATTGTGAAGTTATGGAGTAATTACAAACTAGGTAGTTCAATATCTTATCAGAAGTCGGGACACTTCCTTGTCTGTGAGGTTCCTGAAGGACTCAGCGCCTGAAGACGTGGGATTTGACCTCACTTTTTGCCAGTTTCGGGCGCGTGGGTCTACGATCGAGCCAAACGGCGGGGACACCTTCGTCAAGATTGCCTCCTCGTCCTTTCTGCTCCATTGTGCGCTCTTATCCTCGTACCCAGTGGTGTCGAGTCTATGGGGTGGGTGTTCTGGGCCTGGAGTGCCTTGTGTGCTTCACTTTGATGCACAAATTCTTTCATCGTCTTCATCTCAATAAATCTTTGCCATACGTCTTCATCAATGAACCCATATTTAGAGAAGTGAGTCTTTTCCTTCTTGACGTAATTTATGATAAGCGTGCTCTTGAAGTTCTTCTACACCTTTGTCGCTGCTAGCAATGCATACCATCGCACTAGGCGCACGACGTCTGCTGGGATCTCGAACGATGCAAAAATTTCTATCACTAGGTTGTTGCGGTCCTCGTCGGTCAGCGACTTCCAAGATGGATAGGTGATGGGGACCCTTTCCCGTCCAACTATCCTACATAATATCCAGAATGCTGCCACTGCCTTCTGAGGTTGGGTAGGGGCCTCGTCCCGCGGATCGACCGTTGTGATGGTATATCAGCCCTTGGGCCTTTTATTTGCTCCTCTTGGACCGCGAGTCGGTTTTTCTTTCTTCGACTCATCACATCTACTCGGCCATGAAGAATATGGGGACGCCATCTTCTTTTTAACTAGACTGTGTTAGGTCTTCAAAGATCAGGCAAGTTGGTAAATCAACAATTCACAATTTAAGCAGCAGGGTCTCTCTTCCTTCCTCAGCTTCCGCTTCTGTACAAAGACTGCACCCTTTCCCCTCAATCCAACCCTAGATCTAAGCGATGGCGTCCAGGTGCCAAGCTCGACTGTTGAGCTTGGGTTGGTGGCGATGAGTGCTGGGGATGGCGCGACAGGTGGTGAAGACCCACGACATCGGTGCTGGGGCTGGAGTTGCATCCTCCCATCCAGATCTTCGTCGGATTCGATCGAGCTGTGCTTCCATCTGACCGGATCTGCCCTCCTTGCCAAATCCGGTCACGCGGTGCATGGAGCATGCCGGGGATGCATGTGCAGGCTTGGTGGTCCAAATAGGCGTGGTAAGTGCCCTCCCTTGTGGTGTGGTTCTGGTCGTCATCGTCGGCAAGCGCAAGGCAGCGATTTGCGATGGCTTGGGCAAGTTGGGGCATCTTGTAGGTGGTGGAGCGCGGCGCGGTTATCGTAGAAGATGCTTGGGTGGCGATGGTAGGTGATGCCTCATAGCTAGCGGAGCGCGGCAAGACGGCCGCAGGTGGCAAGGCGGTTGTAGGTGGTGCTTATGTGACGCTTTGTGCTTGGTTGGAAGAGCGCGGCGAGGCGGTAACAACAGTGGGGTGCGGTGCTCGAGGACCTTTCGGTGGTCGTACCAGACGCTGGCCTCATCAGCTGTGGCGAGGAGCGCTTGCTCCAGCCCGCGGCTCAGGTTGTCCACACCGTCGTCCATCGAGGAAGAGATCGGTGAAGGCGTCGTCCATGTCGACAGTGAGGTGCTTGGCCGCGCGTGCCTGGTGGGGCACGGTGGCGGTGGGTGAGGGCAATGGTGCCAGCAGGTGGGGGCATTGGCCGGTGAGGGCCCCAAGAAGTGTTGGTCCTATTGGTGTATTTGCTGTTGTGGGGAGCCTCCAAGTTTGGGATTCCTCTTCGATGTTGGTGTCTCCCATGTTGGGGTTGATGGTCGATACCGTTGTAACTTCCTCTTTGGAGGCTACTGTATTACTTTTTTTCCTTCTGAAATGAATGTCAGAGCTCATGCCCTTAATTTCAAAAAAAAAAGCAGAGGAAAGTAAATTAGATCTCAATTTTAGAGAGTTAAATTTTATATAGGATTAGGTCGGAAGGTTGTCATTATGAGCACTGTATTTACAAGATGAGAGATATTTTGTTCACTGGATAGATTATAGTTCAAAAAGGGTTTCTTTATTATTTAGAACAAGGAAAGAGATTAGATTGCTCCACTTTCTTTCACCACTCTATTTCAGAAATATATATCTAATGATAAAAGAAGAAGAACAACGAAAAGAAAATGAATGTCCAGGCACTCAGAACCCCTCAAAACTACATGCTCAACCCGCGTCTAACCTATGAACAAACATTAAGACAACGATGAAAAGAATAAAGTAAGAAGAACGATAAAAGAAACTTGGTGTCCAAGCACCAAGAACACCTCGAGACCTCGCACTCGAGCACGCTTGGATCCACGTGTCCAAGCATGCCACAGATCATACGTCCGGGAGCATTTCCTAACCTTAAGCCCTATTTCTATTTGCTATAGTCAGCTATTTACACACACACACATACACACACATTCATATTTGGATATTGAAATTGAAGTCAAATGAAATTGGCATAATGATCTCATACACACACATAACGTTGTTTCCTTGCGGCATAAGCAAAATTAATGACATAATGCTCTCAAGTGTCGGGCTACAATGTTTAGACCTTCAGCCTCTTCGCCACAAGGTGTAGGGCTACTAGAGATTAATCTCCTACCTATATCACACCCGGGTCAATTAATCACTAGCTAAACTAGACAATTATCTAAGCAAATAAGACCTGAACTCTTACCTTCCTAAATTATGCACTATAAAGCGTGAAGTATCAAATTTTGCTTATTCACATGAAAGAAGTTCAGAATAGTACTATTCGGCCAAGATATATTATGAGAATATCAATATGACATACCAAACTGAACAGGAACAAAAACTACATATTAGAACTACAACCATAAGGTAGTCAAGATATGCAGATTAATGAAGCATCAAATTAATACTTTCTAGCATTAATAGAAGGTAGCCATCCAATTGAAGGCCAAGATTACTATTGAAATTGTTTAATTCAACTTGTAGAGACCCCAATTACATCATTGAGCATTCAAATGTTTCATAAAGCATTTCAAATATTGCAAACTATAAAAACTGAACCGGTGTTGTCACAAATAGTCTCTCTAACCTAATCCTCATTGAACCACAACCTCCCTACATGCAAGGTCCCAAAGACTGTAAAGTCTAGCCCCTTTGCATAGTAGTATAGAGTATGGACAGAAAATTGATTTTGCTCACTCACTTGCTTACAATAGCATGGAAAGAACAATAACAGCCAAATTATTAGGCTTGGTTATTATTCCAATCCCACCACTTTCTGGAGAGCTACATAGCACAAGAAAATAAAGAGCATAAAATAACAAAGAGGCTTGCAATATTTATTGTCTTAGAATAAAAGGTGTCACCTGGAACAAGTAAAATTTCCCAA
This sequence comes from Otatea glauca, assembly GCA_036346275.1. Lineage (NCBI taxonomy): Eukaryota > Viridiplantae > Streptophyta > Magnoliopsida > Poales > Poaceae > Otatea > Otatea glauca. The sequence goes on along the minus strand of CM070714.1, from coordinate 19,911,096 downwards.
ATTCAGCTTGGGCATTCCCCATCTAGGAGAACTTTAGGCACAATATGGACATTATGAAGGAGACAACAAATAATATGCGATGCATGCTAGCCAACATACTAATCTTGCAAGTGACAATCTCTCTATATAAGAAATTTTAATTATTACAGTTATAAAGTTATATCTATAGCACTAATACCATCTGGAGCACTGTTGGTGTACCATCTGGAGCACTGTTGGTGTGGGGGATATATTATTGAGACAAAGAAGATGCTAAACAAAGTCTATCTTGACAATTATATTGCATAGTTAAGTGTTGGCAGGGTCAATATTTCTCTGTTTTTGAAGATCATGTTATCGAGAGAACCACATTATTTTATCCATGTTAATGCATTATGACATGAAAAATAGCACATGCAACACAGGTTTCAACACATTACCTTCACAATAATAGAGTAGATATGAACAATATAGCAACTGTTAAGGCGATTAATTATGTTGCTCCAAAACAACTTGCTTGCCATAAACCCTCAACAACTATAAGAATTGCAAGTCTTTCACTTATTTTTCCGAAAAGGCAACAAAGTGAACAAAATACATGATCATCAGTTCATCACAACTAACCTATGTAGAAATCCTAACTGGTCAGCATATTTATATTTCAGCTAAATGTTGCTGTAGGGATTGTGTACTTCATTTGTGGTTACCATTTGTCATGCAGTACAATTCTCGCTAGCAAGAAATACTTGAAGAAATGTTTTGTGCCATATTTAGTCACCCAGCATATCTGTTGTGTCAATGCAACATGCATACATCTAAAATCATGCATTCGAAAATTTTCACAATAGCAACTAAACCGAAATAAGTGTCTATCTTTTAGAACTAGATGTTGATGATTTTTGTACGAGATCCAAATATCCTCCATGCAACTCACTACTCCACAAGAACCTTACAAAACAGAGGACCGAGTAAGGCGCATACCTTCAGATTGTGGAGGATTTGGGTGTCGGGTGGCAGGTACGGATGAGGAGGAGGGCGACGGTTGCCGCGGGGGAGCAGGCCATCGAGGGGGAGCATGGCATCGAGGGGGAGCAGGCCACCGAGGGGGATTTGGAGAGCTCTGCGTGAGGAACTACCGATCGGCATTTTTATGTGATGTCGGACATCACAGACTATTTTAGTATAAAACCATCTCTAATGTTTTCAGCGTACCACTTATTTATCTGTTGTCATGGCAAAAGTACAACTCCAGATGCAGTTGTCTTTGGGCTAGATTCACTAACTCCTAGTTCATTCAAGCAGCTCTTATCTGAAAATGAGGTATATATACTAACATTTTGTATATTATGTTTACTCAAGTACTTGATTACTTATTTTAAACCGCATGTGATGGCTTTCATACCATGTTCCAATACAAATGGTTAAAACCATACACACGTACTAAGAGATCTATCTTTATGTAATTTCTACATATGCAAGTAAGTATTGGTTGTCGTTATCATTTTGAACTGCTTATAGAATTATGCTTGCCTCTGAAGTCAGCAATATTGACATGGCGCAAACTTACGGTGCAGCAAATGTACGTAACCCAATATTATATGGTTCAAATAAATCAGATGCATACACAAAGATGTTTCGACTTTCAAGCGTTTCATTAAAAAATAACTTTATTATGTCAGAGAGTACACTTAAAATCATAACTCCGCTTGCTTATTCTTTTGTATAAAAATTAGACCTTCATGATGCCGTTTCTCAAGTTGTTCTTACTGGACCGTGATGTCATTTCCAATAGGAGGCAACTCGTTGTATTCTTCTCTCATCTACTACATCCTCAACTCCGACAATCCTCCTTTCTCCCTAAAGGACTAAATTGTGCTTCTTGTTGGACGGGTCGATTACATAGAATACTTGAACAACTTGGTTAGCGAGTAAGAATGGTTCATTTTGGTATCCGGCACATTTGAGGTCCACAGTAGTGATGCTGTACTTATCGATCTTCACCTGCTGGAGGTGGACCCAATGGCATCGAAATAAGAGGATCTTGAATAGTATGTAGTCGAGCTCCCAAATCTACTATGTGAACCCATAGTAGGAGCTCCTTGTCGACCTAGCTGTATTGAACGCATCTATGTGGATACCGTTGTTCTAGCTTGTGCTCTTCATATCCTGATCTCTAGTGTAAAATGTGTACCCATTTAAGTCGTATCCTTTCTACGTCACAACTGTAAATGTTGATCATTTTGCCAACTATATCGAAGTATCACCTGACGAGCTCCTAGTGATGGGTCGCTCCTTCAACCATATGTTGAATTGAAGGTTGTGATGTCTCGTGATCCAAGACTCATGCCACGCCGGATTATGTTGCCATAGCTAGTGCTTGTGCTCATCAATATAAGTGGACACTATAGCCATGAGTTACAAAACCGTGAAATGAGCTTGAGTATACATAACCGGATCAGGTGTGATTGTTTTCCTTCCCATGGTCCTGATGCCCTTGAGCCTCCCCTCATGGAGAGATCGAGGCACACCTGTTAGTTCGACCTGAACTATGTAATCGATGCAGAATTCAGCGACCTCTTCGGTTGCATAACCTTCGACAATTCTACTCTCCGGTCGAGATCGATTCCGTATGTAGGACTTGAGAATTCCCATGTACCTCTCGAACGAGTACATGCTACATAGGAAACACAGACTCGCACATCTTTATCTCTCTCAAAAGGTGAACAATGAGATGGACCATGATATCAAAAAACAAGGGAGGGAAATACAACTCAAGATTATATAGAGTCATGACCACCTCGTCTTGCATAGTATCTAGTCTTTTGGGATCAATGACCTTCTGAAAAATTGTGTTAAAATAATAACATAGCCTCATGATTTTCCCCTGGACCTTGATCGACAAAATACTTCTAATTGTGACAGGGAGCATCTGTCATCAGCACATGACAATAATGAGAATTCATGCTAGTTAATTTCAAATCATGCATCGAAACAAGTCTCTTCATGTTGGAGGAGTAACCGGACGGAACTTTCACACCACGCAAGCATTGACACAGTTGAGTTCTCTCAGGCTTGGACAATGTGTAACAAGTGGGTTCGTAGTATGTTCGGCCTTTATCGGTCTCTTTTGGTGCTAACTCAGGCCTGATGCCTATATCAACAAAGTCAAGCCGTGCGTTGATATCATCCTTTGTTTTGCCCTTAATGTTCAATAAGAGACCAATCAAACTATCACATACATTCTTCTTTACGTGCATGACATCGATGCAGTGGCAAACTTTTATGTGCTCCCAATAAGGTAGGTCCCAAAATATTGATCTTTTCTTGCATATGCTCTTCACACAAGTCCTCAATTTACATTTCTTTCCAAGCGCAATATCTAAATCCTTAACCATATCATAAACATCTCTCCCACCTAAGGCTTTGGAGTTGAACCATCCTTGTTTCTTCTGTCGAATTGTTTTTTCATCTTGCGGTGTGGGTGATTCCTCTGAAGGAACCTATGGTGAAGCATGTACACAATTGTGCGCGAGTGATTCAACCACACACTCTCGGTATCATTTAAGCAGTAAGTACATGTTTTTGTTCCTTTTGTACTCTGGCTCGACATGTTAGCAAGGGAAGGGTAACCATTTATGGTGCATAACAAATGGTAGTGCAAAATGAAGCTCTCTCGTTTGCATGCATCCCATACCTGTACCCCATAAACCCACAGTGTTTTCGATCTTTCACCAATGGTGCTAGGTACATATCAATATCGTTCCCAGGTTGCTTTAGGCCTTGGATAAGTACAGACAACAAAATGTATTTTCGCTTTATAGACAACCAAGGAGGAAGGTTGTAGATACAGAGATTCATGGGACAAGTGCTATGTTGGCTGCTAATATTACCGAAATGATTCATTCCATCTGTACTCAATCCAAACCTTATATTCCTCAGATCTGCATCGAATTATTGAAACCTCCTATCAATGTTTTTCCACTGGGTTAAATCAGCAGGGTGTCTTAGCATTTCATCGTTCTTACACTCCTCAGAGTGCCAACGCAGCAATTTTGATTCCTTTGGGTTCGCAAATAAATACTTCAAATGGAGAATTACAGGCAGATACCACGCCACCTTAGCAGGAGGTCCTTTCTTCATCTCAATGCCCTCGCTGTCGTCATTTGATTTATTTTTACACTTGTACCGGGATGCGTTGCACACCGGACATACATGCAAGTTTTCGTACTCTTTGTGGTAGATGATACAGTCGTTTAGATATGCATGTATTCTTTCTACTTCCATTCCAAAGAGACAAAAAACCTTCTTAACTTTGTAGGTGGTTGCTGGCAACTCGTTTCCCTCGGGAAGCATGTCCGCTAATAGACCTAACTGCGTCATGAAACTCTTATCGGATCAACAGTTCAAGCACGGACAACAAACTTGTGTATTTCGACTTGCAGCCCGGGAACAATGGGAGAAGAGAACCATAATCTCTGTCATCACGGTTCCCTTCTACATCGCGCAGCATCTGATCCAGATTATCATCGTGCAACCTATCCTCATCAAAAGCATAATCGATATCATCCGGCATATCGTTGATTTCGTCGGCGATATTAATACCACCTACTTCCTGTATAATCTGCTCTTTACCGTGACTGGTCCAACATGGATACCCCTTTTAAAACCCCTTAGAATCAAGTGTGCTTCGATCTGCGATGTGTTTCAAAACATCCTCAGATTTTTGCAGTCAATTCATGGATAAAACATAAATTGCACCCCTTTATTAAACACATCCTCATCTGCAACTCTTCTAAAAGAAGAGACGCCATTAATGTACTCAGAACTCGTACGGTTCTCAGTGTACATCCAGCTTCAGTCCATCTACGCTACGTATATAACAATTAGAGTTAAATATTGAAGTACACTAGGAGTGCACATGTATACATTCTTAAATTGGAGCACAAATTAACTAGCTAAACCCTACCCTAAATCATAATTCATGCTAGATCTAAATAATCTTCTCTCTGTACCAAGCTAGCTAGATCTAAACCAAGTATCTTCAATTCTCGCTTTACCAAGGTAGCTACATCTTGAATATAATGCAATTATAACCAATTACTATCTTATATCACAAATAACAAATGGACCTACAAGCTAGTATTTTCAATTCTCTTTTGACGAAGCTAGCTACATCTTGAATATAATGCAATTATAACCAATTGCTATCTTATATCACAAAGAACAAATGGATCTACACTAAGCTAGATCTAATCAATCTTCAATTCTCTCTTTACCAAACTAGATCTTGAATATAATGCAATTAGAACCAATTACTAACCTTAGATCACCAGGAACAAATGGATCTATAATCACCCTTCGAAATCAACGGTCTCCTTTCACCAGATCGTCTCACAGCTGCAGCCACCTCAAAGATAGATCCTGAAACCCTAAAAACATTAAGTGGGTCGGGGCTCTGTATTATATATTGCTATGAGCTATCACAGAAGGTTTTATACAAAAACCGTCAGTGATGTCGATGGATGTCATCACTAATGATTTTTGTATATTATAAAACTAATAGTGATATCTATTGATGTCAATGACGGTTAGTGGGTAGAATCGTCAGCGATGACATCTATGAACATCACAGATGGCTTTTGTCACTAACTATCAAGGATGTGAATTATCACATACGGTTTTTCAAAACCGTCTGTGATGTGGTGTCTAATATAAGTCTTTCTGTAGTAGTGTCGGTTGATATGTTGTAATTAGTTCAATGAACACAATGCCAAATTGCTCACTAGCTATTTCAACGAGGCATAATACAGCCCATGATCTCGTGTCAACAAAAAAGGAAAAGTGAAATCACATAGCCCTTTCTTGCCCACATTGGCAGTGCCAAGCTTGGGGCACAGCTCCCACTCATGACTTAACCCCTCCCTAGTCTCCATTAATTGGCCCCATTGCCACTAAGCCCTTCTGACCTGAACTTATCTCTTTAATAATAGCCACCATTAACCCCCAATCAGGTCAAAGCCTTTTCCCTTGGCATCATGATGGTGAGTCACCCCAACCAAAACAAACCACATTGAGTGCTTCAGGGTAAACCACCATTTTTACAGAACAAACGAAATCAACAATCTTCATCTTTTCATTAATTATGAAGCACATAGTAATATTTTGACCCAAAAGAAAGAGGGCATTGCTAATTTAAGAGTGTCATCGTCAATTCTTTGACTTAGGAAACATCTAAGTGTTGCTATATAACGCCCTCCCTTCACACCCACTTCTCTTCCCCTTTTCCACACCTTCTCCTCGAACACAAAAAAATTCGATTCAAAATTTTTTAAGTGAATCAATTCGGTTAATAAACATTTGTTTCAAAAACTTTCCATTCAAACCTAAAATTTTCGGTTCGAAAACTTTCGATTCAACCAAAAAACTTTGATTAAAAAACTTTCAGCTCGAAAAACTTTTGAAATGATTAAAATACTTCATATTCAAAAATTTAGGGAGAAATTAGAAAACAAGAACTTTTTAAGTTTGAGGGGAAGAGAATGGGGGATAAATAGGATACTACCAAGTATCACGACGAGAGAGCATTTAAGATGGAAAGAAAGTGAGAGAAGAAAACGCGGAGGAATGAGATGTGTGCCACGTACCGTGAAGAGAGGCTGTCCTCACTAAAAACTTGATGACAGTGCTCTCAAATTAGCAAAACAATAAGAAATACATGCAGTACGAGTAGGAGAGGGACAAGACTTTTTGATCCACCAAAGTCCTCATTTTTTTTCAAGAACCTATTGGAGATATACTCTTCTTTGGATTAGGAGAAAAGAAGTACAATGGGACAAAGAATCCGACGCCACCGGATCGGAGAACAACTGATGCCCTGACAGCCGAATTCAGAGAACTGAAAAACACAGCTACAATGAAAAACCTCCACTAACAAGTCTCGACCTACAAAATGAAGCCCTATCATAGCTTCACACGTATGCAATCTATTGAATTAAGAACCGACTCCAGATTGACCGCGGTGAAAAATGACGAAGGCGACATTACCTTTTCTCTTGGTACTTGGTCGACCATTTTATGTAAAAACCATCGATCTATCTCGTTGAAATCATGCATAGTCGCACGCTGTAGTCATAACAACAACTGCAGCGGATCCTCCTCAAGCCAAGTGACCATCTACGCTAATCCAAAATCTAGGAGGCGGTGCCATGAGAGATTAGTTATGTGTTTGCTGCTCCTCGAGGGAACGCCACAATGATGGCGCCCTCGCCTTGTGTCGACGGCGTGTCGCTCTACCGTGCCAGATGGCATCAATGGCCGCGCCACTCGGCTCATCATGGGGCGCCTTTTGGCCCTGGAAAATTGTGGGGGGCCGGAGGAAGAAGATCTAGCTAGCGTGGTGCGGTGATTCATGCCATGTGTCTCCGGGCCGAAGTACTAAAACCTACCTATCCTTTCGATTGCTTGTCTCGTAGTATAATGGCAGGTGAGCACGTCCGTCCTTTTGGGATGGTGATTACCTGCACAGGCTACTGTTTTTATTCTTTTATTACATTTTTGTATGAAGATTTGCAGGCACTGGCCAATCCAGGTCCGGTATCATGGGCAGATGGGGCTCACTCATTGTGCCTTGCCTGTCAGGTATTTGCTAGTGTACCTGTCTTTTCTTTTGTTCTGATGAGCACTAGCTACTGACTGGGCTATGATGCCGAGCTGCAACTGCAGCCACGAGCCCAATTGCCGAAGCAACGACCAAATTGCATTTGGAAAGTATGGGAGTGTTATTGGAAAAATCTAGTCCGCTTTTCTTAGAACATATCTAGTCCTTTTGTAATCAGCTCTTGTATATTGCTTGTAAAATGGGGGAAAAGGACAAAGGAAATAATATCAATGGCAAGACTTGCACAAGAACAAGCTGGCCTAATTGGAAATCTCCGATGCAACATGAGCAAGACATGTAGGTCAACCGATAAAAAAAAAACGAAAATTAACCTGGGTGGAAGGTGGTGATCAGAAATGGATGGACTCAAAACTTCTCGCCATTTTCTTCTCCTCTCTCTCTCCCCCCTCCCTGCTAGGGATATACATTCATCACGTCGATATGGATAGCAACCAAACCGTTGAGAGCAGGGGCGGGCCTAAGGAAAGGAGATCGTTGTGTCGTCGGAGTCGCTATCAACTCGTAACACTAATCTATAACTTATAATAAAAAAATCATATACTTATATACTAAATGAACTATATGTGTTAGGTTGGAGGGTTTTGAAGTCACCTAACCCCAGCCTACACACAGTAAATCCCTCCCTAGTTGAGAAGCTTGCATGGCTATGAACAATGTACTTTGGATCGGAGGTAGAAAAGCTCCGATTAAATTTCGTATATAACACCACTACACTATGTGTAGCAGTGACTTCCATACGCGCACCACGGCACGCTTAGAAAGCCACACTTCCGCAGAGAGGGAAAAAAAAGGCGCCAAATTGCTCGATGTCGGCATGCGAGAGGATTAATTGGTGGAAGCCGCCGTCGAGCGATGCAATTTGGCGACATCAACAACAGCTTGGGGGGGACGCAGCACGTTGCGAGCTTTCAGTTCCATGCGCATGCAACACCAACATAATACTACTACACGCATCAACACTTTCATCCGCACTGCTGCCGCCGCATACCTACCATCGTGGTATGTATCCGGTGCTCATCATGTATGAGACAGCACTGACGCGAATTTCCGACGTCAGTCATCCAATTAGGCCTCGCTTGGAGTGCTAGAGTTTTCCCTGATTTCTGCAAGGATCCAACTATTTCGTGTGAAAATTATGCGTTCTACATGGGTGAAAATTAAACATATTAATGCTCGTTTTTGTTTTTGGATATGGTGGTTGTTGGCTTCCCCTGAGGCCATGACAGAACTTACTTACATTGATAGGACGTCTCAAAATGAATTCTCATCCTAGCACAACGGTGGAGCACTGAGCAGAGGATTATTAGCAACTAATACCTTCCTGCTTGTATGCTGATGATCTCTTTGGACATGTAGCGCCGCTGGCCAATCTAGAGTTCTAGACATGCAGCGCTGGCCAATCTAGAGTTCTAGACATGTAGATTTTGTGCCGCAACTAAAAGGTATCACGAATCAACGAAAAGCTAGGGGAAGCAAAATATGATCTGCCATCTAGCTCACTAAAGTTCGGCGCTGAAATGCTACCTGTAGACTACTAACAGTCCGACAAAATCAACGTGCAAAATTACAAAAGCAAAAGCAGTGAAGGCTCTGTATTTTTCTTTCCACAAGAACTATATATCCGCGATGATTTCTTCAGTTCTGTCGCTACTCAAGGGTGAGACGGAAGTGTTAAAGATTGGATAGAGTTTGCACGGTTGAAACCAGGGAAATGACCGTGATCTCCAGCTTAGCAAACGTGCGTGTACAGAGCCTTACTTTTTTTTTATAGACTAAGGGAGTGTTTTATTAGCTTTGAGCATAATTACAGTCCCCAAACAAAATCTCTCGTACGAAGTTTGGTGCCTCAGGATGCTACGAACACCGTTTCAGAGTATGAAAAACTTATTTCACAATTACATACGCAACATTATTACAACGTCTACTAACAAAACAAAACTTAAACTAAAAAAAACCTCCTCTTCCTCTAGCCATCTCACCACTCATCACATTACATCTGCATTAACTGAGTACTGTGATATCATTGCCCCACGAACCGTCTTACCATGCTTACTCTTATCTAGTTTTGCGCGCGTGACACCCAGCCCTCCACATGCCCTAGGATGCCACTACTACTCACTAGACAACGCTTAAACATAAACGCAATTAAATTCCAAGTGTTAGCTTGCTAACAACAATGTTTTAATACCCTAAAACAACTTATAACAATTACACTAGGAGAATAATTAATTAGGAAATTAATAGAAACATATGAGTCTGTGCATGTGCTCCACCTAGTCCCTCCCATCATGCACGTCTTGAAGCATTCAGACCCATAATAGGGAAAGAAAGAGGTTAGCTTCATGAAAGAAACATACCTCACATGAAGTTGATTATTAGATTTTAAACAATATCACAAAAACAACATCAATCACTTCACACTTTCAATTCCAAAACTCCAAATTGAAAACATTACAATGATGCAAATATGCCATAAAACACCAAAAGCACTCTAGAATAGTCATACGGCTTTCTCACCGACCTATCCTATGCACTCTAGAATAATCACATGGCTTTCTCACCAACCTAGCTCATATGCACTCCATTGTACTGGTACGAGGTTGAGGTGAATTGTGACAACCTCATCTTTTACTTCTTATGCATGCATATGCGATGATATGAATGCATTCATAATGCACCATTCTCCATAATGAACATACTCCAAAAGTAACTCCAATATAGCATACATAGTACGTGCACAGAACAAACAATTACTATTCAACGTATAATCACTGTGGGAGTAACAATAAACAATCACCAATAATGATATGAATCTTAAGCGTCTATAATTTATAAAGTATAAAGCTTTGATAAAATGCAGTTGTTGTAAGAAAACAAATTCTAATTATAAAAAAGACCGTAAAGCTTAGGATTTTGTTGAACTCCACTTTTAATATTATGGATATGATAGACCAACACTACTATAGGAATGTATATCACAATCGGTTCTTTTTCGTCATCATAATCAGTTCTGGTGGCGATACAAAGTCATTAGACATTTATGAGGCGGTATCACAGTCGATTTTCGCCCGATTGTGATAAATGCATCATCACAATTGGTTCTTGCCCAGAATCGATAGTGATGAGGGGGTGTCCTGTTTCTCATTTGTGCACCCTCCCAAAAACAGCACAAATTACACACAGTATGCATATATCACATTCACACAGCTCATATTACACACAGTATGCACATATCGTATTCACATAACACAAATACTTTATTACAACACACATATTATTGGGAACGAGTAGACTACTCTAGCGTAAAATCAAAATTTTCTTCCGCGAAACCAAAGAACAACTGCAAGTTATAGATCACAAAATTATCACTAGACGCGCAGACCCGTAGCGGAAGTAGAGTCAATGTTGCGCGGTGGTGTAGATGTAGTTGTACTACCCTCACGCCTCCTCCGACAGCTCCTTGTGACCGTCGCAGGTTGCAGATCGTCATAGCGTTGAAGCTTTGCACAACGCCTCCAAGGTATCCACACGTACGGGGCAGGAACACCATGTGCCGGAGTGCTAGCGCCGGCTGCACGGTTCTGGGCGGAGGAGGGGTGGCGGCTAGGGTTTCAAAAATTCTGAATTCTTACTGTGTCTCTCTTACTCAACCATTAATCGGTAGAGGTCCCTAGCAGGACGTGTCGACTCCCAAGTATATGTAAAGATCATATCGGACGAACCTAAACAATGCTTAGTTATATGCATTTCCCTTTGCCTTATGATATCGGTCAAACTCAAGATGAGTACATGCCATCCTGGTTTAGATAGATCGATCACTCTTTCTCGATCACGTGACTCGAAATCCCCAACTACGGTTAACTCTTTAACCGTGAGTAGCATGGCCATGCATTTTCGGAATCCGACCACTCGAGAGGCTTAGAGATATCTCTCCTATTGAATGGAGGGGCAAATCCCATCTTGATCGACCATGCTTCACAGCATGCTTCATGACAAACCCGAAAGCCACCTTTATAACTACCCAGTTACGGAGTAGCGTTTGGCAACTCCTAAGTAAGTCATTACACATCTCGAGTACATGCGCTAATCTCAAATCTATGGATATAGCATACACATTGTATATAAGACCAACTGATGACAAGAAGATTACAACGTTCTCGTAGTGTCTCGAGGTGGGTCGATCCAACTCTATATTCTTTAACATGTGTCTATATTATTGGTTTGATATCTCCATATATATGACCCGTGAAACATGGTCATCAACCAATACTTATGCTAGTCTATTCATATGTGTCCTCATATATTTATCTACTAGGGATCACTTTAGAATAATCATCACAAAGTTATATATAGAGTTTCACAAACAAGTCACATACTTTCTAATAAATAATAATGAAAATATTCAAGGAACAAAATAATTAATCATGAACATAAAGAAATATAATCATCTCTATAATTGCCTTTGGGGCATATCTCCAACACATATCACATTCATCCATAATATAGAACACAAACATCCTTAACAGTCAGTACACATGCATATCGCATTCACATATATAATATTGTTTACATATGGACTAGTAGGAGCCTTCAGGATCTCTAAATCTGCCGTCTTTCGATAGAAGAACTAAACATGCATTGAAACTTATATCTATCCTCCAGTGTTTTTCCTTCAGTTCGAATAATAGAAGGACCGAACCCAACTTAGTGTATTCCACTTTGCAACCCGAGAACAACGGTTTATCATCGTCTTCCATCAAGCTTTTAAACTTTTCAAACTCTCTTTCTGTGTAATTTCCCTTCACATCCAGCAATATTTGCTCTAAATTGTCCTCCTCAAACATATCACGCTGCAACTCATCCTTGGGTTCCACCATGTCTTCGTTACATACCGGAAGGGTATTACTTGTCTCCCTATGATGGATCCAACACGTGTAATTTCTCATGAAACCACGTCGAATCAGGTGGTCTTCAATTTGAGCTGAGTTGTTAAATCTCCTGAGATTCGTGCAATCAATGCAAGAACAATATATGAAGTTTACACTCCTCTTCACCATGTCTTCTTTTGCAATTTTTTTGAACTCCTTAACACCCCTCTGAAATTCAGCACTCACACGGCTTTTCCGATACATCCATTCTTCATGGTCCATCTGCAATTAAACTACGCATAATAAATTAAGGAAAAACTGGAGCGACAACTAGCTAGCTATTTTGAATACTGAGACATCATTTCATTACCTTTGCAGAATAGAGGATGGGTTCCAAGATATATAATTTTACTCCCGATACCTTTTTCCCTAGTTAAGAGCTTCCAATTCCCTAATTAGGAGATATGCATTTAAAACATCAATAGTGATATCGAATTGCCTAATTAACGCAGTAGCTTGCAAATCTTACGACTTCAATGAAACAAAATAAGGGTGCAACCATTAACAAAGTTGACGAATTGAATTATCTTAAAGAAACGTTTATTTGTTCACCAATTAAGTATGTACCAACGATGACTCCTAATCTCTAATTAGGTTAGGTCCTAATCACATTCGAGGAAATGTGGTTCAGGCAAGTTTATAAGCTGTTGTATAACTCCAGAGAAGGTTTCGGTAGCATCTCCCCGCTGTTCTCCAGATACACGTCTTGACAACAGATCAAGAGGGGTATGTATCCGAAGAACACCAGGGAGATGCTGCTGAAACCTTCTCTAGAGTTGTACAACAGCTCAGAAACTTGCCCGAACCACATTTCCTCGAAATGTCCAAAAAAAGTGGATAATTCGAGATTTCTTGCTTATAAATATGTCATTTCAGCATATTTATAAACAAGCATCCTCGAACGGAAAACGTAAGTTACACAGCCTAAACTCCAACATTCATCATATGACAGCAACAATAATTCTATATTAACACGAGAGCACTACAAAGATAATTAAATGGATGTATGCTTGTCAAATAAAAGGCGTAAAATTTGATAGGATACACACAATTTCAGTGAAACCTAAACTCTCTTTACGACATATCGAAATTACCTAATGCAAAATTGAAGGGGTTTGAAGGAATACTCACATTTTGAAGAAAACCACAGATGAGGGAAAAAAGAGGGGAAATCTCCTCAAGCTAGGGCTTCTAATTTACCCTCTTAGCACCCAACCTTGAGGATTCAAAATTTCTCACCCAAGTATTACTTCCAACTAGAATATGTCATGTTTTTTCCGGTGGCGGCAGTTTTCTTAGCCTCTGGAACAACAACAGAGGAGATTTCAGTCCGAGGGTATAAATAACCTAGCGAGGCACATCACAATTGGTTATCAGGTTAGAAGCGATTGTGATGTAGCACTGGGCACATCACTATCGATTCTTACGTAAGCGGTTGTGATGTGCCCGATCTTCATCACAATCGCTTCTAACATGAGAACCAATTGTGATTATTATTAATACCCTCTCCTAAGTCGTCTATCACAATCGATTTTTTAAAGGAAAAAACTTAAGAACCGACCTAGATGAAGTGATAGTGATGTACCATTATGTAGTAGTGCAAGCTTCATAGAATTTTGGTGCAGAATTCTTCGTGGAGATTTTTATCATTTCTTCACGGTATATTTGAAAACAATGGAACAGAAAGATCTTCGAATAAGTTAATCCCTCCGTTGACAACCGGAAGCGATGTTTCACTGCATTTGCATAGAGTGAAAAACAATATTAGAGTGCTGGTAATGTTCTGGCTAATCTGATCTCTGTAATATTCGTTTCTTCCCGTTTTCAGCCCTTCTATTTGTATATCATTAATATTAATATAATATAGTAGACACCTCTCCTGCTGTTTTTCCGTCATAAAAGACCGTAAAGCATGCATGAGAGTTACATAACAAATGACAACCACCACAACGCTACTTGCTTTAACCGTGAAGGAGAACTCGATTTCGGTGATCAACCACCGAAACAAGCACTAGGACCTTATAAAAATCACAGTACAATGACTCGATACACAACCATAGCATAGAACAAGAAAACACACGACCCTACGCTTAAACGCGTCAATCTCTGTTCTTCCCGATTTAATGGCTTTGCTGTCCTGGTCTTCTGAAGCACAAAACTTACACTCCATAAGCTTAAAAAGGTATGAAATATGTTATTACTATCCTAAGCTCTTCAGTGCACTACATCAATGGATAAAATATTTTAATGAAAACCAACTTGGACCTCAACACATTGCACAGCACTACTCTTCCCTCTCTTCGGACAGCATGCTTCCAAGTTCCAACAATGGTAACTACTGATTTTTTTTAATAATATATATTTAATAAAAAATTACAACAGGTTTACCCACTGTGATACGTCCAAATTGCGATAAATAGTTTGTCGCAATTCCTAATTGCGACAACCTCTACTCATGAGCCATGGGCATGGCGCGGTGGCAGGAGGCCACAACGCGGCGGCATGGGGGGCCGTGTGCGGTGGCGGCGCGGAAGTCAGGGCCGCGGGCAGGTGCGCGCTACCTGACGGCGCTCTCCGGCGCGCGCACCATCGGCTTCGCGCAGTGCAAGAACTTCCGGGGCCACATCAACAACCACGCCGACGTCGACCCGGCGTTCGCCGCGCAGCTCAAGGCCAACTGCTCGTCCTCGCCGGGGCCCACCGACAGTAACCTGGCGCCGCTCGACGTGCAGACGGAGCTTGACTTCGACAACACCTACCAATACGGGAACCTCATCGCCCGGCGCGGCCTGCTGCATTCAGCCCAGGAGCTCTTCAACGGCGGCTCGCAGGACGCGCTGGTGCAGCAGTACAGCTCGAACAGCACGATCTTCTTCGCCGACTTCGTCGTGGCGATGATGAACATGGGGAACATCACCCCGCTCACCGGAAGCGCCGGCCAGATCATGCTCAACTGTAGGGCCGTGAACTCCTGATTGATTGTTTCAGACTTGTATGCATACACCGATCGAGACTTTTAAGTAAAATTAAGTCTATAAAGTGCTTTGTTGGACAGCAAACAAGACAGGTTCTGTAGCTAATGGTGACAAAAAATATTGTTGCACCTCTGTAATAAAGTAACATTGTTGGGTTACATCTGTTGCTAACTACTTGCTGTTTACTTGGGATGCAACTGATCATGCTCATTGTTCAACAGATTATTTGGAATTTTTACAGAAATTTCAAAGAAAACAGTTTAATTTTCACATGAATCGGGAAAAAAAGTCCCGCATTCCGAACGGTGTGTTACTGATCTGTATTTCTCGTACTATATATAGACTCCAGAGTGTATGTGTGTGGACCAATCACAACTGTAAGTCGCCGAAAACGCCATGCAGACCGGTTTCTCTTTGCGTGGAAAGATACCCCAGCGTTCATGTCCCCTTGCACATACCAATGGAAAAGGCGAGAGAGAAGAAGATGGCCTGACAAAAGACGGAGCGGAGAAATCACCGTAATGCAGGCCATCATAAGGCTACGTTGTTCCGCGGCTGGGCTTTCTGCCGCCCGCCAAGAGCGATAGCCCATGTATTTGCCCAACAGGCAAACGTAAAAGATTCTCCACTGGGCCTCAGTGAGCTCTACGCTGTCGCCACTGTATTGTCAGAGACTATGCATCTAGTGAATAAAAACAACCAGTAATATTTAAGATATCTTCATCATTTTAAGGATAAAAAAATCTCACAATAATCTTAAATTTAGTTTATAAATTATCACATTAATCGAAAGAAAAATAGAAGAATTCCCACCACTTGTTTTGGTGAGACCTTATTATAACAGTGCATGTTAATCATATATATAGATATTAGAATTATATAATAAATACAATTTATTTCAATTATATAAAGTAGAGTTATATATAAAGACAGCTGAATCGTAATATTTAGTATGATTACATGAGTAAATTTGCTAGTTGACTAGAACACCACGGTAACTTGCTATGTGGAACGCGCAGATACTCGTATGGCGCCTGATTTTTTTTTGGTTGCACTGCACTGCTGCAATGGTAGTAATGTGGTACCTTTCTCTAGAAGAGAAACTGCTGTCAGAGCATCTCCAATAGATTCCCTACTTCCATTCTCTTCCCGTAAAAATGAGTTAGCTATACAAATAGTGCTAAAACCACGCCTTCCAATAGCTTCCCTAAATCGTTCCTCATCTTTAGGGAGCAGCGATGGATTCCCGAAATCTCAGAATCGTCGCTACTTCCCCATCTACGAAGTATCAACCCCTGCTCCCTCCCGCGCCCGCGAGGACCCCCGCCCGCGCCCTGGAGGAGGCTCCACCCCGTGCTCTGTCCCGCGCTGTCGAGGAAGCGAGGCGCCAGTCCACTGCTCGGTCTGCACAAACGCAGGCTGCGGGCGTTGAAGCCATCTTCCCCAGGCGCTCTCCCCAACCCAAGAGGCTAAGAGAGTGAGACAAAGCAGAGAAGCCATGGAGCAGCTGTAGCAGATCTTCGGTGCCTCTGGGATGGGGCAACCACTGATGGACTCACCGCTACTCGACTCCTCTGAGTAGGTCTACATCTCCTCCCTCGCGCTCCTCAAGATGCTCAAGCACGGTCAGTCCCTCCTCGCTAACCCTAGCAGCCCCCTTCCCCCTAATCTCGCTTTCCGCCACTAGTCTGCTTCTCCACAAACCTACGGTTAACTGCGCGGTTGCGTGCAGGGAGCCCGTGCTGAGGCCGTGCCGGAGCGAAGACCCACGACCTTCTACTACTCGATTGGGAGGGGCTCTGCGCCGCGCGGATCAAGAGGCTAGGATTTGTAGAGATTTAGGCGGAGCAGGGGCGAGTGCGGTTGAGGTGGTTGGCGCGGAGAGCGGAGGGGTGCTTGGGGATTTGGATGGTCGCGGCGGCGCGGCTCTGGAGTGGTGCTCCCGGCGTGCGTCCATGGGCAGGTCGTTCAGGGACTCGCTCAAGGTGCTCGAGGCCGACATATAGTACGCCAACTCGCTGTGAGCTCACTCCATCCCTTGCCTATGCTGTTGAATTTGATATTGGTATCACAGTTGCGCTCCTGCTTAGAGATCACTAGCAAACAGATCCTAAATAAACAGTACTTGCGTGTTCTTACAAACCCCAAGAACAATCCGATGTGGTTCTCTTTGTATGTTGAATGTAAAATTCAAATTGAAGTACTCAGATATTTACATGCATCTTATTATGTGCCATATATAGCAATATGCTTTTTCTTATGCACAGTTGATAAGAAAAATGTTCATGTTGTCTTTGATTTTTTACCTAATTTGTGTAGTGTTTCAACTAGAATGATGTGGTTTGCTTTCCCTGTTTAGTTTGAGTTATATTTTTCACCTGCATGGCTGGGACCAACAACCATGGAGCACCGATGGAGGACTGTTTTGGTGTCCTGAAAGTTGATACACCTCATATCGGTTTTTCTGCACCAATTCTGTCACCTGTGACAATTCCATCTGGTGTGAGTCCAAGGAAACTTCTTGAGTCATCAGTTTTTCTTCCCAATGCCACTGTATGTTTCTATCCTTTCTCAATTAATATAATTTGCTGATTATTATGGATGACATTTTTTGTCAGTACATGGTGAAATCACATGCAAAATACATCATCTTTGAATTATTTTCTTACGATGATCGATTTCTGTTGTGATTTTGCGGTTTCTTATTATAATAATGGGTTTCGAAACAAATATCCAATGTCGTTACAATATAGTCGTTACGATGGCCGTTAGAATAAATTTTAAATTTCCGCAATTAAAAATAGTCGTACGAATTTTTTCTGGTAAATAATAAGTTTTGCTTATATGGCGGTTATGAAATATCATTATAATATAGGAGAGAGAAAATAGAGAGTGAGATTTGAGGAATACTGTTGGAGAAGAGATATAGGAAAAGAATCTTTTTGAGAAATTCTGTATATAAAGATATAGAGATCTAGATTTAGAGAACGCTGTTGAAGATGCCTCACCCAAGCTAGCCCGATAGGGATCGCTCTTGCACAACTTAACGTCGTATTCACGAAATAAAAATATTTCTACCGGGCACGCAATTGGAATTAGCCTGTCATTTCCAGTCAAACCGCTGGATAGCCCAGGTCATTCCGCCGCACGTCACTTGAATTGTAGTACCGCTTAATGACAAATTGACCTGATCGCAACAGGCTTTTAGAGAGAGAGGGGAAAACCCTGGATTTGTCCGAACGGAAAGTAATTAACTTTACCGGTCAGGCACTGACTCTGATGTTGCATTTTTCTGACGACGTGCCGCTATTGTCTCTCTCTAAAGCCAGTTTTCGAGACCAAAATTTATATTAAAGTAATATCAAAAGATATCAAATTTTTTTTTAAAAAAATCAAAATTTATATACCTCTTAATATTAGTAACTTTCAAGGATGATAAAAAGTCTCGCCGGACGATGTTGTGCAACTTTGAAAAAAAAAGGAGAATCTTCAGGAGATCTTTCCTAAAGCACAAGTTTAGTCCCGCCCATCCAAGCATCCAATCAACATCAAAGTCGACTAGTATTTATCTTTGCTGATCTTCTATTCCAGAACCCTAAAGCATCTATAAATTAGGTTTAATTCACGAATCCTGATCCTGATGAGCTAGTAAAGACCGGCGCAGCGTCCGACCGGTTCTCATCGGCTGGCAGCCTCATCCAGGTTCACATTTTCGTTTTGTATTCGAAAACCGATATCTGGTTGGCACCGGTTTTTCGTGAAAACCGACCGAAATTGGATAAAAACCAATCGGTTTGCGAAAGTCAAACATACGGTCAAACCGATTAAAAAACCATAAATCGGTTGAAAAGGTCGAAAACCGACGATAGAAAGAAAAATTGCAAAAATGCAAGGAAAAATTGCAAAATTTTTTTAAAAAAATCCCAATTAATCTATCAAACATCTCAGAGAAATTTACACAATTTTTGAAATTATTTGTTACTTCTAAAAAATCCAAAACAGCAATTAATGAAAAGGAACAAAGACACTGTCAGTTTTTTATAAATATTTAAAAGATTTTTTATATTCTTAAATTTTAGTGTAACCATAAATAGTTCCAAAGGATTATGTAATAAAATTTTCATAAATATTAGACTTCATTTAGTACCTATATAAAATCAAAAACAGAAGAGCATATACAATGATAATACCACTTTCAGAATATTTTAAAAATACACATATCTCATCATCATTTGAAAATTTTACAAAATAATTGTAATTACGTTATAACATCACAAAAAAAGTTTAAGAAATATTAGACTTCATTTTGTGCCCCTAGAAAATAAAAAACTGAAGAGCATATATTGTGACAGTTGTCAGAATTTTTTAAAAATATACAGGTCTGATAATCATCTGAAAATTTTATATCATTATTATCATTGCCTTAGTACCTCACACAAAAAAATTCAAAAAACTTTAACACTTTTTTCTAAATTTCTTTAAAAATTTAAATTTATATTTGAACTCCACGGTTTACTGATCGGTTTTTGTTGCCGAACCGGCTCGGTAAGATCGGTTTTCACGAAAACCGTCCATTCGTAGACTTTTTGAACCCTGGCCACACCTGTGACGTTACGTGGTTGACGCGGTACCTGACAGGGCAGGGCCAGTCTCCGGATGAGCACAAGCTTACATGTAATTAACCAAGAGCGTGACGGCGATGGCAGGTGTGATCGAGATGTATGTATGATTGGGTTGTGTAGTAGGTGTTTCTGAGCTTATCTGGTGGTCCGATGGTGCCCTAGGAAAGCTGCACAACGATCCCGGCCGTTGATCTGGGACGTGTAACCAGCCTAGAATGCAGCCGGTGCTCTAGGTGTTACGCGTAGGGGTGAAAATAGAAACGGAATTTCCGATCGTTTCGGAGAAAAACGGAAACGGAAGTCTTTTTTCGGAAACGGAAAATTTCGGTACGGAAACGAAAACGAAAATTTTTTGTCGGAAACGGAAACGGGAGAGCCATTTCCGCCGGAAACGGAATCGGAAATTCCGTATAAGTGAAACCGAAAATTCCGTCGGAAACTTGGCCTATTTGGCCAAAAAGGAGAATGGAGAATTTACATTTATTTTCGAATTAAAATAATTTTAGAAATACAAATGGCTTTATAGAAAATACCAAATAGAGTTTAAAAATTCCAAAAAAATTCTTAGAAATACTTTGGAACATTGTGAACCTAGTAAAATTATTTATAGCAAATTTTTGGCTTCATTTTTCATGAATAAATTAATTATATAAATCTAAAAAATAGTAAAATAGTATTTATAAACTCCAGAAAATCCAGGATAAATCTCAGAAAATCATAAATGAACATTGAACAATAATATGCAAATTTTAGGGTATTACATTTTTATAGTTGGAGGAGCAAGAGAATGTCAACGATAATGATACGAAGGAGGATACGATGGTTTGATCTGGGGAACAAATTGTGAGCCTTCAATTGACAAAATTGAGAAAAAACTTTCTAGTGATACCGGTAAACATAACATTGTTCTTGTATCTATTTTTGTGATGTAATGAGTTACGTTGTTTTTGTGGTCATATATATTGTGATCATGTATTACGTTCTTGTGGAATTTTCTACTTTCGTTTCCGTATCCGTTCCGTTCCGTTCCGTATCCGTTTCGATCATTATTCGTTTTCGTATCCGTTTCCGAGGTTTCCGATTCCGTTTCCGTTACCGGCAAAAGATGTGGAAACGGAAACGGAACGACCATTTACCGATCATTTCCGTTCCGTTTTCATCCCTAGTTACGCGTTCTTTTTTAGTCCCGCTTCCAATTTTCCAAAATTCCCGTATGGATTGAACTGTTTGCTACGCGGAATTCTTGCGTTCGAAACTTGCCTTTAATTGTTAGAAGAATTGTTTAGAAATTTAAAAGGGAATTTGTTATCACGACACGTGTTATGTTGGAAGATCAGAGGGGGCCATTCTTCATACTACTACTCCATTCAGTCGCAAATATACGTTGTTTTAAATATCGATACGGTCCTTAAAACGTAATTTTAGCCACTATTTTTATTGTAATATATTTATAAAATCAAGTAAAATTATGATATTATGAAAGTACTTTTTGAGAAAATCTACCCATATAATTTATATCTATCCAAGAAAAATATTTAAATTTATATCGATAGATAGAGTTTTGAAAGTTCGACTGCATGTATTCTAAAATAAACATGTATTTGTAACATGAGGGAGTAATATCTATACGAGTGCAACCAAATTGCCTAACTCAGCTTGAGTAGTGAGTACCACAAGTTAACCTTTTGTTCAACTAGAACTAATTGCATATGCGATGTGTGAGTCTGAGCCCAGTATCTAATCGATGGCAGCATTTTGGGTGCCAACAGGTAGCTAGCCACCAATATTGTTCAAAGCAGGTCATTACTACAACGGCCTAGTTAGTTTACGGAAGTTCGTCATCTCATAAATTTGTACCTTAATTAGTACCCATTGCACTTGCCATGTAAGTTTATTGATGATTAATGGTCACTACTACAGAATTGTACAATACTATCGCTTCATTTGTGTCGGTTCCTAACTTTTGAAGGAAAAACCGATTGTGATATGTGTATGTAATTTGTAATTTTTGGAAATAGGGTCATCACAATCGGTTCTAAGCTAGAACCGATTGTGATTAGGGGTGTCATCACAATCGATTCTATCTCAGAACCGACACAGATGAGGTGCTCATCATCACAATCGGTTCTTAACTATAACCGATTGTGATGACACCCCTTATCTGTGTCGGTTCTTTCTCAGAACCGATTGTGATGAGGGGGTGTTATCACAATCGGTTCTAGCTATGAACCGATTGTGATGAGGGGCACCCTCATCTGTGTCGGTTCTGAGTAAGAACCGATTGTGATTATACCACCTCATCACAATCGGTTCTATATCAAAACCGATTGTGATGACACTGTATTATCACAATCGGTTTTGAGCAAGAACCGATTGTGATGAGCCTCGCTAGGTTTTATTGTGTACTGTGAATGTGATATACTTTTATTGTGAATGTATATATATTTGGTAATGTTATGTGATATTGTGTTCGATATTGCTAATGTGGACTATCTGTGTTTAAAGAATTGACTGTTGATATTGTGTAATATCTGTGCTGAAAAGAATAGATTGTGACTGTTGATATTATATGTAATATCTATTTTATATAATTTTTTTCAGAATCAATCTCTCACAAATGAGCATACTCTAAAATATAGACCGGAAACAAGGATTACACAAGCTATAATGAAAAAAATTCAAACTAGCAACAAACAATCGACGAAAACGGGTACCGAAACTTCAGAGGTTGTTTTGAGGCCTTAAACGTTATTTTTTGGGGTCGACACTTTTTCCAAATCTTCGTGAAGAATTCGCGACTTAGACTTGGCCTTATGGATTTTTCAAATCTATCTCTTCATCCCCTTCGATTCGAGTACTCGTACGTCGAAAACGGGCACCGTATGCAAAAGTTATGGTCATTTTAATGACAGGTGCACGATTGTGTCGGTTTTGAGTGAAACCTGACACAAGTGAAGGCTTTAATTGTATCTTGTTTTCATCTCATTGTCTTAATGATGAGACTAGCTCCTGTTTATTGGTTCACACATTTCATTTGTCATATGGAATTATAGCACTTCCTAGACCCTCATTAAACCTGAGAAAGATGCATGTAAGAAATACGTTTGTTCATGTGCTGTTGTCTAGCAATTACATGGTGCAATCTCAATGTGATGTTATCTATATAATTCTGGTATGTAGCTACTTATTGCAAGAAAAAGGAGCCATGTTATGTTCATCTGTATCAGTTTCCTAACAAAACCGATAGAGATGTACAATTTGTGCCGGTTTTTTCCTCAAACCCGAGAGATATATATGTCTCATTAGTGTCGGTTTTTTCCTCAAACCCGATAGAGATATAGTTCTCATTATTGTTGGTTTTTTAAAAACCGATAGAGATATATTCTTCATTAGTGTCGGTTCTTAAGTCAAAACCGATAGAGATATCTTTTCCAGAAGGGATCAAAACTGAAAGAGACATAAAGTCATTAGTGTCGGTTTTGTTGTTGAAAGCGATGGAGATATTTTTATTATTTGTGTCGGTTTATTAGTAAAAACCGATAGAGATACATTTTGCATTAGTGTCAATTTTTGTACAAAACCGATAGAAATATATGATTCATTTGTGTCAGTTTTTTGGTCAAAACCGATAGAGATATATTTTCCAGTTGTGTCCAAAACCGAAAGAGACATAAAGTCATTAGTGTCGGTTTTATTGTTGAAAGCGATGAAGATATTTTTATTATTTGTGTCGGTTTATTAGTAAAAACCGATAGAGATACATTTCCTATTTGTGTCGTTTTTTTCCTAAAACCGATAGAAATATATGCTTCATTTGTATCGGTTTTTTGGTCAAAACCGATAGAGATATATACACATTAGTGTCGGTTTTTCCTTTGACCCGATAGAGATAGCTCATTTCGCCATATATATCCCGCTCACTCGTTCTCCTGCGCTCCCTCGTTCTCCCGCTCTCACTCGTTCTCCCGCCACGCCTCCCCGCCGCCTCCCCTCCCCACCGCTCGCTCCTTCCCACCGCCGCTCTCCCTCCCCGCCGCCTCCCCGCCGCTTCGCTCCCTTGGCTGCCAACTCCTCCCGACCTCCACTCCTCCCGACGCAGCAGTGCCCTCCACCTCTCCTAACCCTAGCCCCGACGCCCAACACACATGCCATACAATCTCCGAGGTTGATCTATGTATTGCATGAAGCATCCGCGGCAAGACTCGCCGTGGCTTCCATTCCCAAGAGTTGCACTCGGTGGTAGCCTACCCCACCGACAAGATCGTGGCTACTCGGTGGTCGCCATGCCGCCAAGGATCGCCCACCAACCCCATCTCCTGCACTCACTCCCACCATTCCTAACGCTTAGCACCGCTGCCGCCATTGCCGCTCCAAAGAAAGCTCTAGGGTAAGTGAGGGTAAGCTTCAAATATTTTTGCATATAGCCTTGTCACAAGCAACACCATGGCCCAATGGTACAGCCTTGCCGTTTGAACCGAGAGGTGCAGGGTTCAAATCCTAAAATTCATTTTATCTTTCCTTTTTGCCCTTGTGAATCAAAACTTCATATCTTTTGCTAGAAGTATCCAAATGCAGCAAACTTAGTTTCTAAATTTGCGTTATGAAATAAGGATTTGGATTATGCAATGAAACTTCACATGTTACTTGCAGTAAAACTTTTAAATAGAGATTGAATGAAAACCCTTTTAGGTAACATGAAGAAACTCGCAATCCCTAGTTCCAAAAATCATGGAATAAATCGATAGGCTCAAAACTTGGTGAAACCAAGATAGTTGCACTCCTTCTAAACCAAATAATTTTAGCATCTAGAATTTGAAGTTATAAATACGAAGATACATAATTTTAGCCTCTTGAATTAAGTAAACAACTCTATGTATGTTCATAGTTATAGCTTCTTGTAATCGATGAATGAAAATAACACACTCATGCAAAGGGCCTCACATAAACTAAGTACTAATGAGATCGTTATACAAGAGATAATTCAAGAACTCAAAATCACCTTGTTCTTCTTGGTAAGTTTTAATTTGGTATTTATATCTCCGCTCGAGGGTACATGTTTATGAATATGCCATTTCGCACATTCTTTTCTTTCTTCACATGTCATCAATAGGCGTGACGACCACTGTGGTTTGTACGTCATGAAGCACATGATTATCGTGGTCGGCATCTCAGACCTTTTCCTTAAGGTATATGTACATGCATAATAATACAATTAGCCTTTCACATAGAAATTTTAAAACTTAAATTAGAGTAATTGTTTCTATTTTGCAGCATATCAATATCCCCAGAAGAGCTTAGACAGCTTTGCACTCAACTAGTTACGAGACCACTTAATCCAGTCTAGAAAATCTCACAATAATCCTTAAATAGAAAAAGCAAAATTGTTAAAACCTATCTCATTAATTGAGGGAAAAAGAGAAGATCTTAACCACATATTTCGGCGGTGCCAGATTATAACAGTTTAGATTAATCACAAATAGTTATTACAAGTGTTACAATTGCATAACAAATACAACTATATTTTTCAAAGGTATTATAGTTATATAATAAACACAATTTGTTTCAATACCTAGCCGTGCAACAGGCAATTCCGCTAGTTGAATTATAATTCCATATGATGATGGTCGAAAAAAATATTAAATCATAACTTCAACTGATTAAACCGGAAGACCGTAAAAGGAGCAAGTTTTTTTTTCTCGTGTAATTTGCTGAAATGAAACGAAAGTTGCAAAACCGAAATAATATCCATGCCACCCCCTTGCTAGCTAGAATGTGTTTAGAGGCTTAGGCTAGAGAGTAACCTCTCGCATTCCTAGCTTGCCTTTTCCTGTCCGGAACCGGACGCTCTAACAACACTTCGCTATAATGTGACAACAGTCATCTTGACTCTCGTGTGGCTCCGTGGCGTTTCAACTTAAGCCACCAAAAAGATCCAAAAAAGGCCATTTCAGCCGATCAATCCAGTAATAATAATATTCATGCTAACCCTCCATCCGCATCGATCGCCATATTGCAAATTAATTATAAGGCGTATCTTAACATTTCCTGCTAGCTTCGATTTCAAATAAAACTAAGGAAAAGAGCTAACGCTTCAATACTAATGATTCTCTACACATTTTGTTCTTCCTCATGTTGGTCAAAACCACCTAGTAGTGGGATGAGGCTTGCTCGGTTGGTGGGTGTGCGTTTGCCCACTCGCCCTATTCGTGCACCGCTAGACGTGAGCGTGCACAGCGTGAGTACAAGCGTGTGTGCCTATGTGTGTGAGGTGTATGTATATATGTTTATAGCTCAATGATTGTTCTTCTTCTTTTAATAAATGCTAAGTTGCTTAGAATTTTTTTTAAAAACCATGCACCCTAGTAAATAAATGTAGGTGTACTTGGGGACTCAGCGTCAGGAGCATGCTTTTGCGCAATCAAAACGAACTCTCACGTGTGGCCGCTCGTGATAAGTGCACTCCTACTACCACCACAAAGTTGTTGTACCAACCAATAAAGTGAGCTCCTACCAAAGCAACGAAAACAAGACAAAAACAGCTCGACCCAACGAAAGTGAGCTCCAAAAGTAGCACAGAGGCATAATTTACAGCCCGAAAAATCACCACATATATCCGACTTCGAATCTCCTTAGATTTGGGAGTCGCCGTGCAAAGGTAAGCTAGCTACCACACTCTCGCGTGTGCTCACATAGCTCTTACATATACATCATGGGGGTGGATCATGATGATATCAGCTAACAATCGGCTGGCGCCGGCTTGATGTCCTTGAGCACACCCACTACCTGCTGCATCGTGGGCCTCTTCTCCGGCGAGTGCGCCGTGCAGAGAAACCCCACCTGCAGGCACTCCACCGCCTCCCGTTCCACCTCCGGCCCGGCGGCCTCCTCCCTAAGCCTGGCGTCGACGATGTTGATGCCCTTCCGGTTCCGTATCACCCCTCGGGCCCAGCTTATCTCTGCCTCGTCCCATTTGGCCTGGCCTGTCACAAGCTCAAAGACCAGAATGCCGAAGCTATATACGTCACCCTCTGGCGTCTCATCGCTACTAGGGTTCATAAAGTCGGAGATCCTAGGCTCCATATCATCGCCGAGGAGAATGTTTGTTGGAACCAGATGGCCATGCACGATTGGTCGACCTGACCCTGACCATCCTTGGTGCAAGAATGCGAGCCCCCGGGCAACTCCTAATATGATGCGATACCGAGTAGGCCAGTCACCTACGGATTTCTTATCCTCCGTGGTGTCCCACATGTCAACGACCATTTCTTCATCGTCCAACCTACCCACTGGAAGCTCGTGGAGCCACCGATGCAGATCACCCTTCTCCATGTACTCGTATAATAGGAGTTTCTCCTTTCCTGTAATGGACGTAATATTTGAATTTCAGTCTCGATGACGTCCTGAAGTTCATTCTTATTCTACTCATAATACATGCGAGGTATGAAAGTTGGTTAGTTTTAACATTTTTTTTGCAGTTAGATGAGCAATTAGTTTTTGCCGATGAGCTAGTTCTCAGTTTTGTTTTTGCAGCTTAGCTAGATCATTCACTGAAAGGTGTGTTTTTGGTATACGTTCCAATGAAAGAACGAAACAAAATTATTGCAATGCGGCCTAGTGGCAGAAACAAAAGTTTCCTGAAGTAATAGTAAGCTGACCTGCAATGCAGTAGCCAAG
The DNA here is from genome assembly GCA_036346275.1 of Otatea glauca. Classification (NCBI taxonomy): domain Eukaryota; kingdom Viridiplantae; phylum Streptophyta; class Magnoliopsida; order Poales; family Poaceae; genus Otatea; species Otatea glauca. The sequence continues at coordinate 19,883,240 of CM070714.1, read as the reverse complement.
GAGCGGAAGAATGTTGGGGTGCCTGAGCCGTGCAAGCTCCCGGAACACCGCGGCCGTGGCGGCGGCGTCGTCATACTCCACGCCTCCGGTTATGGCGTCCTCCACGATGCGCACGACGACGTGCAGGTCCCCGGGGAGCACGGCGCGGTACGCGGCGCCGCTGCGGCCGCCGATCTCGGCGAGCTGCGACTCGCGCCCGAACCCCGACGTGGCCGCGGCCAGGTCGGCCAGCGTCAGCTCCATCAGAGGCCGCTCCAGCACCACCACAGGCGCGGCGGCCGCCATTTTAACCGCACCCACCGCCACCTCCTCCTCCCAGGCCACCGCCTTCCCGTCCTTGTCCTTCTTCCCCCTCTTCTTCCGGCGACGCTTCAAGCCGCACGCGACGCACGCAGCCAAGAACACCAGCGCTGCCACGGTCACCACGGCACAGACCACGACTACGACAATGAGAACCGCACGCCTGTGCTTCTTTCCTCCACTGGACGGCGGGGACGGCGCCAGCGGATTATCTTCAATCACTAGCGACGCGTTGCCGGCTTGGAAAAAAGCGAAGCGGCCAAACTTTGTGACCAAGGTATAATTGACCACGCCCGAGAAGTTGTTGTACGAGATATCCAAGAACTCGACGCCGTCAAGCTGCGGAAAGTCGTCGGGGAACCTCCCGGCCATCGAGTTCCCGGACAAGTCGAGCCGCCGCACCCGCGTCAGCATCCGCAAGCCCTCCGGCACCGTGCTGATCCTGTTCCCGGACACGTCAAGATCCTCCAGGCCAGCGAGGCTGTCCACGCCATCGACGGAGGTGAAGCGGTTGCCGGACACATTCAGCGACTCCAGACGCGTGCTCGGTTCGATCTGGAGCGCGCCACCAAGTCGGTTGCCGGAGACATCGACGGCACGGAGCGACGGGGCTCGCCAGAATGCGCCGTGGACGTCGCCCTGGAGGGAGTTCCCGGAGAGGTTGACGGTGAGGAGGCTGGAGAGGCTTCCCAGCTCCGCCCACCCCACGGCGCCGGTGAGGTTGCTCGACGGGAAGCTGAGCCTACGGACCGGGCGGCACGCGGGTCCACGCGGCATGGGGAAGTTGGTGACGTTCAGGAACGCCTCGCGGACGATGTCGGCGTCCGGGAGCAGGGTGCAATTCGAGGAGCGGTTGTACGCGGACGCCGTCGTCGCCGAGGCGGCGACTATCACGTGGAGAAACAGGAGGCGGGGCTGCATCGGTGAAGCCGTGGCCATTGTGCCTGCGCGGCTGTTTTCTTGCCACCGCGTGGGGTTTTCGAGGAGTGTGTTGGAAGGAAAGGGGATGATAGAAACAGTGGAGAGGAAGACGGCTTTTAAGTGTGGAGGCTGGAGGTTATCACATCGGTTAGTAGCACTAGCTGCAGGTTAGTGATTGAATTGGGCCAAATCCTGGCGACTTGGAGGGTCAATTAGCCCAAAATATGGACCTATCTGGCTCCTCCGAATCTGGCCATGACATTAATTTGATGGTTCCATCTCAGGGGAGTTCCATTCCTGGCCGGTATCTGTATCAATGGGCTAAGATTTTAGTTTAAATTCATGGCCGATTCACATAGATTCTAGTTGAGAATGGGTCTTCTAAACAAGGCCTTGTCATGATGTAGATGTATTTGTATTTAAACCTGTCATTTGCCCCTTTGGACATTTCGAGTTTCGAAACACAAATTACAAGGAAACTGAAGCCACGGTTTCTGTTCCCAAACCTCAAAACACACCGAAGTACCGAACCAAATCACCACCATCGACAGTTCATCACTTAGCCGCCGAGGAGGAGTAAAATGGGCAAGGAATAGTGCGTGCACGGGGCTGCAGCAGGAATGCTGACACGAGGTGCACAGCCCATCCCCTTCTTTTCTTAAGCATGCAGGCATGCAAATTTTAGACAAACCATATTCCATAATAGTGACACACAAGTAAATGTACACAACAGCTGAACAGCAGCATAATAGATTATGAGCTAATGGTCACAGTACGCCGCAGTAGAATATATCATGTACGTAAACGCCATTGTCGCGTAGATCATAATGTAGAGAGGAGTATATGGTAGAGTAGACAGCAGACTACCCCATATAGTAGAGCGTAGAGTATTCGGGGAGAGGAACGGGAAACTTACCTGACCGGAGCCAGGGTCTGAGCGGCGGCGCGCTCACGGGACGCGGCAACGCCAGCTCGACGGCAAGCACGGCCGTGCGTGCCACGCGTGAGCCCTATGCCCCACCGCGCAAGACCTCTGAGCCCGAATTGCCTCTGCTCGACAACTCGCCAGCGACGATTGAGAGGGCAACGATGCGGAAAGCTCTCGATTACTCGGCGGCCTCGCCAACGGGGGATTTCACCGGCGGCGCGACAGAAGACCCGCCGCTGCCAATCTACTCCTATCCAGCCGAGGCCCAAGCCGAGCTAGAGATGAGCGAGAAAAAGCCCACTCGGGCTGGGCTGTCCGTCTGCGAGAGGGCGCCAGCACGGGGATGTGAGCCCGGTTGGGCGTCCTGGGTACACACAGTATCCTTTCATCATGAGTTCATGACTGATGCAGCGACTGACCACCGTAATCCCAGTTCGCCGTGTTACGTACGTGTTTGACGCGGCACACACAAACAGCCCAGTCTCCGGAAGATTACAAACTAAACTAACACACATAAGCAAGGGTTTGACTGGGATGACAGGAAAAGGTGTGGTGATTGTGTAGGAATGAGAGCTAATCTGGTGGTCCAATGGTGCCTCAGAAAAAAAAAATGGCAGAATAATCTCGACCATCGGTCGATCTGATCGGACGTTTACTACCCTAGATTACCGGCGAATAAAATGGCAATATTATACTCCATCCGTTCAAGAAATGTTTTAGAGGTCGACACCACCTTCAACATGCAAATATACATAATAAATATAAAATATTGTATTGTGAAAATATTTTTTATGACTACTCTAATAATATCATTCTTGGATAAACAATATAAATAATTTTTATATTAGAAGTTAAAGTTGAAGAAGTTTGATCGCACACTTTCTAAAACATAGTAATACTAAGCAGGGACAAAAAAAGGAAATTACCGCCTCAGTCCAAAAGAAGATGATCATCACCTCAATTTGTAGCCTAGCTAGCACCATCGCACTTGGATTGCCATGCAAGTCGTGGCTACAAATCTCTATTGGTTACTAGTGGACTTGTGGAAATGAAAGTGCAAAGCAGTTTAACGAGGTTGTGCTCCCTGTGTCATCGATTCATCGCTAACAGGTAAATACTCTTAGCTTTTACGATCAGCTTTTCACATGCAAGCTATTCTTTCAGAGTAAGAGATGGGTGAACATCGTAGATTAGTAGGTAATCAAGTAATGAAGTATTTGATTTAGAGGGGAGCTCTGTTCTATCCTACATTTGTGACGAGCAATTCATAATTTCTCAAATTTTTATTCACGGTGTAAATGCCGTCTACTCAAACCCCTGAGCGTTTGGTGAGACGATCAAACAATCTTTTCTTTATACCTTATATAATTTGATCATTAGCTCTTTCAACTGCTCTGTTACTCTGACGATGAGCAATTAAATCGTAGCAAATCTTTGTGTCTATTTCATCACAATAATCTTGAAACAGACCACTAATAAATTGTGATCCATTATCAGTAATTAGTCTACTAGGTACACCAAATCTAGTGACTATATTTTTCACAAAGAATTTTTTCGTAGCTTGAATCGTAATAGATGCCACAGGCTCAGCTACAAACTATTTTGTGAATGTATCTATTGCAACAAATAAGAATTTGAATCCATTAGTTGCTCTCGATAGATGACCTACCATATCAATTTCCCATGTCGAAAATGGCTACGACAAAGGTATGACTTGAAGTTGATTAGCAGGTAAATGTACTCGTCGAGCATGATATTAATATTGCTCGCAAGTTTTCACAAGATGCATGGCATCCTAAAAAGCAGTTGGCCAATAAAAACTTTGTCGGAAAGCTTTACTGACCAGTGTTCTGTATGAAGCATGCGCTCCACACAAGCCTCCATGTATCTTATTAAGCAATGCTTTTCCCTTTTCCTGAGTAATAAATCGCATGAAAATACCATGTGTTCTTGTCAAGAATTTTGTACATTCGAGCCTTTCGAATTAATCTGTCCTTTTCATGAATATCCTCAGGCAATATCGCATTTTCTATATAGGCTTTAAATGGTTGAGCCTAATCCGAATTCTGCTCAAGGATTCCGACCTCTTCACTGGTTGAGGATTGTTCTATGGATGTGTCTATAGAAGGTTTAGACAAATATTCAAGAAACACAACTGTTGGAACAGGTGATCGTGAGAAACCCAGTTTAGATAACTGGTCCGTTAAAATATTATCTTTTTGCGGTATGTATTGAACTTCGAAATGACTAAAGCATTTTCCCAACTTCCTCACTTCATCCAGGTAGTGAGCCATTACCTCATCGGACGTCATGTATTCCTTCCTAACCTGGTTTACGACTAGTTGTGAATCGCCCACTGCAAGTAGCTGACGGACTCCAATTGATTTCGCTGCTCGGAGCTCAGCTAGAAGACTTTCGTACTCTGCTACATTATTGATAGCAGGAAAGTGTATTTGGATTACATATTTTAACTGGTCGCTTTGAGGCGTAACCAATACTGTGCCAGCCCTCGAGCCTTTAATCTCTCAAGAACCATCAAAGTATGGTTTCCAGTGGTTGGTATCAGTTATATCCTCTTGTACAGAGGGTTCACTATTTGTTCATTTAGTGATAAAATCTGACAAAATTTGAGACTTAATTGTTGTTCAGGCTACGAAATGTATATTGAATGACCCCAGTTCAACTGCCCACTTAGCAATCCGACCAGTTGCATCTTTGTTATGTAAGATACTTCCCAAGGGAAAAGATGATGGTATTGTAATTCGATGGGATTGGAAATAATGTCTCAATTTTCTAGAAGCTATTAATAGAGTGTAAAGCAATTTTTGAACATGAGGGTATCGCTCCTTATTAGGTCCATGTAAAACTTCGCTTACATAATAAACAGGTTTCTGAACCTGATCTCGTTCAACAATTAATATAACACTGACCACACTATTTGAGGCCGCTAAGTACACCAACAAAGGCTTTCCAGGGTTGGGTGAGACAGAGTGGGTGGGCTTTGTAAATAGATTTTTATGTCTTCAAAGGCTTTATTCGCTTCCTCCGACCAGTGGAATTTATCATGTTTTCTAATTACCTTAAAGAAAGGCAAACCACGTTCTCCTGATCTTGAGATAAAACGACTGAGAGCAACCATCCGACCAATTAAACCTTGAATCACCTTTACCGTAGAAGGTGGTCTCAAGGATTCAATGGCCTGAATCTTCTCAGGATTGACTCCAATACCCCGTGAACAGATAAGAAAACCAAGCAACTTTTCAGAAGAAACACCAAAGACAAACTTTTCTAAAATGAGCTTAATTGCATGTTTATTCAAATTCTCAAGGTTTCAAACAAATCTGACAAATGATTAGAGCTATTTTGCTCTTTACAATGAGATCATCAACATACGCTTCAATAGTATGCCCTATCTGACTATAGAAAATCTTCTCTTCTGCATAAGTCGTTGGTACGTGGCTCTAGCATTTTTTAGCTCAAATGGCATCTTCCTGTAGCATTAGACACCGAACGGGGTTATGAAGGAAGTCTTCTCTTTATCTTCACTTGCCATACTTATTTGCTGATAATCTGAGTATGCATCCAGGAAAATTATCAATTCACAGCCTGCTGTTGAATCTACCAATTGGTCGATCCAGGGAAAGGAAAATCATCTTTTGGATAAGCTTTATTTAAATTGGTGAAATCAACGCACATGCGCCACTTACCGTTTGATTTCTTGACCATAATCAGGTTCGCGAGCCAATCAGGATGATCAACTTCGCGAATGAAACCAGCCTCCAGGAGATTGTTTAACTCTTGTCGAATGGCTTCTTGCTGATCAGGAGCGAATCGTCGTAGCTTCTACTTCACTGGTCGTGTGTCAGATTATATGGCTAACCTGTGCTCTATTACTTCCCTTGGGACCCCAAGCATGTCGGATGGTTTCCACACAAACACATCTACGTTAGCCCAGAGGAAAGTAAAGAGCGCGTCTTCTTATTTGGCATCCATTGATGATTCTATCTGAACAGTTTTTAACTAGTCGACAGGATCAATGGGAACTTTCCTTATTTGCTCATTGCGATGAGGAGTTGTCTTCAGCCTCTCCGTCTTGTTAGACTTTCAAGACTTTTTTGCATCATTAGTATTACTTAATGGTAATTGATCAACAATTTCAAGTGATTTGCGATCACAATTAAGTGCAGTAACTTGGTTACCTTGCATATTAATCACACCTTTAGGACCAGGTATCTTTAAGCTTTGGTAAGCGTGATGAGTAGCTGTCATAAACTTTGTTAGTGAAGGCCTACCCAGATTGACATTATATGCTTATTCAAAATTCACAATCTCAAATGAAATTAATTCTGTTTTGAAATTGTCAGTGCTTCGAAACGTGACAGGTAATACTATCTGTCCCACTGGAGTTATTGATGGACCAGGTACAATCCGAAAGAATGGGTTTGTAATAAGTTTTATCTTAAAATGAGGGATTTGCATCTCATCTAAGGTATAAATAAATAGTAAATCCAAAGAACTCCCTCCATCAATTAGAACTCTTCCAACTTTGCAATTACTAATAGTAGGAGAAACTACTAATGGAAGTTTTCTAGGGACTGACATACCTTTTGGGCAATCCTGCTTATTGAAGGTGAGGTCGATATCCGACCACTTGGGATAATCCGGCTTTCCAGTCCGGTTACCGATGCTGTTGACCTCTCTCTAAACAGTTTTAAACTGCCTTTTTCAGGTGTACGCAGATGACCCTCTGAATATAACATTAATATGGTTATCAGCCTTCTGATAGCACATTTCTTCGTCACCATCTGCATTCTTATTGTCTGATTCTTCTTGTAAGGTAGGCATAAGACTCTTACCAAAGTAGAAATCCTCCATGCGCTTTTGCCACGTACGGCAATTCCGCAGGTCGTGTCCCGATGCCCTATGCAACAGACACCAGTGACCATTACCGCTGGTCAAACCAGGATTTTTAGAGTTAGACTGGCTGTCCTAATGACCAGCTGATTTCTTCCAAGACGCCTTTCCCTTGGAGTACGCATGTCATTCTGAGATGCCTGTCACTTCTCGTTGGATATTCTTTTTGTTCTTTTTATTATTCATCCCCTTGCGATCTTCAGATTTTCAAATCTTTTTCAACTTCTGGTCTTCCGACCCTGGGAGGCTAGGTTGTGGTGGAGCATGACCTTTGTCAACCATGCGATTCCACTCAATTGCTTCATGAGCATCTGAATATAGATCGGCCATATCAAAAAGTTCTTATATGGTAGACGGTGGATTAATATTAAGATCTTCAGTGAATCGCTTATAACGGACAGCTTGCTTAAATGCACGGATTACAGAACTGTTAGATATATTAGGAATGGTGCTGCACACTTCTACAAACCTTTTAATAAATTGTCGTAAATTTTCGCCAGAAGTTTGGCAAAGACTATGTAAATCATCTTCTTTACGAGGCTTGGCATAGCAACTTTTGAATTTTTTTAAAATTATATGACACAAATTTTCTCAACTGAAAATAGAACCATCTGGCTAATTAAACAACCAAGTTCGTGCTGATCCTTTTAAAATAGTAGAGAGATAATTGGCCATTACCTTTTCATCACCTCCAGCAGCCTGAATGGCGATGGTATAGACCTGCAAGAATTATGACGAATTTTGAGTTCTATCAAAACTCTCCAGTGAATCTGGCTTGAATTTTTCAGGCCAGGTCATATTTCTGAGCCTAGGGAAAAAGCTTTACATATTGTATATAGATCAGAACGTAATCGTACGTTAAGAGCTTGATCCATATTTTCAGAGAACGAGGTCGCCACCGACCACGGTTAGGGACTTGACTGGGTAAGTCATTCAAACACGCTTCTCCGTCGTGGACCTCCTCTTCATTGGTGGCTAATGCCTACCGCGTTGACGTAAGAGGATCTTTCCACACGTGAATCGGTGCGAGACCTTGTAGACATAGACCTTACTTGTACCTCATTTACTTCTTGCGGGCTAGCGAATAGATCATATGACGGCGCATTAAGCGCATCTTCTCCTCCGTTGGATGATTAAGGATTACATTTGATAAAATGCGAATTATCTCAACAGGAGATATTTCCTGCGAACCACTTCGAGCAAAGTTAAAGTCTCTTACCACCACCTGAGGAGGTGGTGATGTAATTAGAGCGTCCTGATGAGGCTATCCTCGAGAGATTTGAAATCTCCGTGAGGTGCTTGGCTGATTCTTGTAGTACAAGCTTTTTGCCTTATCAACAGACTTTTGGTTTTCTGCCATACGCCGCTCATATTCACTCTTAGGAATTTTCTCAGCATTTTCTCATGCTTCATGTTCCTCTTGTTGTCCCTCTGTCTCACTGGCAACTGCACAGACGTGGAAACCCAAGTAAATAGAATGCGTTAATCCTCCATCTTCATCTAATGATGGGGTGTAATCTAAACCTTGGAGATGATCTTTCGAGGCTGAATTATTCAGAAGGTTTTCATTATCTTTTGACATATTTTCATTGTCAATTTCCATGGAACAAATCTCATGGGTATCTTCCTCTAAATTTAGTAGAGGAGTAATGAGAGTTTTACCTTTTGGCACATTGGATGATTGCTCTTCTGCTTCAACCTCTGCCTCAATTTTTGCTAATTCTGCCTCAGAAACGTATTCAGAGTAGAAATCACACTTACACTGTTCTTCTGTTAGCTCATCATCCGCAGTAAGATGAGGGTAATCGGCGAGGTCAAACAAATTCTCTTCATCCATTGTAGAGAATTTTTTGATTTTGATATCTGGAGGACCTCTTTCTAGCACCAGTTGTCGATGTCCAAGACCTTGGGTCCCTTAATCAAACTTATGGAAATATAAATTGTGGACTCCTAGAGATCAAAATAGAAACAATGGGGAATGCTTCTTTATTAGCCAAGCGGCTTTGACAGAGTACACGGATTACAGACTTGATTGCTACAAATGAGAATTGCAAGATAAGGTTGCGATTCCTCTAACAGCATGGATTAGTCCCCTATTTATCATTAATGAAGAGGCAGAAGTTGTTCTCGTTGTGTAACCAGGAGACGTCTTCCTGCCAAACGGTGTCTTCTCGCTAAAGGGTGCTTTTTTCAGTGATAACTTTTGGGTGGTTATGTATATCTATCAGACAACTGTTCGCACGGAGACATGTGGAGAGATAACCGCTAGTCCCCGACCAGCTTATAGGTCGTGGTGGCTATTTCACTGGTCGGCGACGACCATTGTGAAGCTAGGTTTTGATCATCTTTGACTGAACTGGTTAGAGATCTAACCGTTCGGATATAGATGGGCTTTATTTAATGTATTTTGGGCTTTATACTTCATGGGCCCATTACTAGTGTATAGTCACGAATTATTTTGAAGGGCCTAAATAAAAGATAGGCTTTTAATCCTCGTCACAAAAATTCCCAAAATGCACAAATAACAATGTTGATTTAACAAAAGGCAAAAAATAGGATGTTAAATGGGCTAAGAGTGGGATGAAGCAGCCGCGAAAGATGCTTTTGGGCCGGATGTGGGCGATTACGTGAGGGAATGAAGAGGCCGGATGGGAACGGCGTGGGGGAGAGCATGTAATAGCTTTGTCATCTATATCGGTTCCATGCTTAGAACCGATAGAGATATACGAGTGATCTCTGTCGTTTCCATGCTCAGAACCGATAGAGATATACGAGTGATCTCTATCGGTTCCGACCGTGTATCCGATAGAAATTCATTTGTTATCTCTACCGATTCCACACTAGGACCCGATAGAGATAATACAATAATGTCTATCGGTTTCACTCTTGGAACCAATAGAGTTCACTCGTACTTCTCTATCGGTTCTGAGTGTGGAACCGATAGAGATAACACTTCTCTATCTGTTCTGAGCTCAAAACCAATAGAGATCACCCTGGGCAGCCTTGATCACATACTTCCATATCAATTTGATGTTCAGTATACTTATTGTTCTATGGTTCAGAAATGTTCTAAGCTTGGAAATACACTCGTGTTTCAACTAAATATTTGAAACACATAGCATTATTTACATTGAGATAGTATTTTTATTTACAATACAGATATTTGAAGCACATAGCATTATTTACTACCCTCAACCTTCAACAATACTACCCTCAAGCTTCGACCGATTCCACACATATGCCTTTAATATACCCACGTACCTCTCAAACGGATACGTGTAACGCAGGAATACAGTGCCATGTATCTTAATCTCTCTAACAAGGTGAATAACAAGGTGTACCATGACATCGAAGAATGACGGGAGGAAATGCATCTCAAGCTAACAAAGAGTCTGCACCACCTCACTGTAAGTAGTCTAGTACATCTAATCAATAACCTTGCAAGAAATAGTATTGAAGAAATAACATAACTTCGTTTGACAGAATATTTCTGATTGCAACAGGGAGCATTTGGGTCATCAAGACATAATAATCGTGGAACTTCATACCAAGCAACTTCAAATCATCTATGGACACAAGTTTCTTAATGTTTGCGAAGTAACTCGATGGAACTTTAACACCTTAAAGATACTTGCAGAGGTTGACGAATACTCATACCAGGGGTACCCCAACGGCCCAGGGTGACGAGCGGGCTGCCTCAAGCATAGCTCAAGCCTAGCAGGCCGCTCCAAGCCCGCTACCGACCAAAAGCACCTGCAGGGCCGCACAGGACGCCCATTCCCGACCGACCGGGATAGGCATCCCCGACAAAGCAGGCTCCGACCTCCGCAAAGAGTCGGATCCCCGACCGATCAAACCAAGGCAACCTCCGCCGAGGGCCACGTGTCGGCCCCCACCGCCCACGACCACGCGTTCTACTGACGGGTCAATCAAGTGACTATATGAGAGCAGTGGCCCTTCCCAAGATGGTTTAATGATCGCCAAGTCAAGCTTCCATCCCATCGACTACCACGACGACACGAAAGCACGCCCTCCCGAGGCAAGCACCAACGTTATACACAAGAACGCCAACACTCGTCTGCTCACGTAAGGCGTGCGCCATTTCCAACGAAGCGGCCTAACCGCTCGCCCAACAAGACTACCGACCAGCGTGGGCAAGACGAAGCGGTGACCAATGACAAAACGAAGGACCGCTCTTAGCATAGGTCACCTCGCCTTCCCCAACTCTCGATGTAACATGCCCTTCCTCTCAGATAAAAGAAGGCAGGAACCCCCGGGGAAGGAGAGGAGAAGAAGACACACGCACAAGCAATCAGTTTTCTTGCGCTAAGGCTCTCGGCTCGCGCTTGTAAACATTGTGTAGCCATCCGCACTAAAGGCAATACAATACCACCGCACGAATCGGAGTAGGGATTTTCGCCCAACCAAGATATACCTTGGGCTTCGAGTCTAACCATTCAGGAGAGGGAACGCGCCCCTTAGACTTACAAATTTACTTGCCGGTGCTCAAACACCGGCTTGGCGCGCCGTAGGGGCCTTTGCGCGTCTTCATCGACATCTCTCGATTCCCGCTGGCCTCCCCGATGGCATCTTTCACCCACGACGCAAGACGATCAAGGCGGGAAGCCGGATCCGCTCGCTCCTCGACTTCGCCGCCACTTCGGCAGAGGGCTCGTGGCTTATCCCGCCGCTCCGAGACCAGCGCCTGTCGGGAGCCCGAGCGCCGCCTCCCACGACCTCGCCAAACTCCGGCTTGGGCACCCCAACAGCCCCGGCCGAACCTAAGGAGCACCACGCCACTTCGCGATAGCTCCTGGGCTCGGCAGTGACCATGTCACCCCGCAGCTCACACCTTGTGGCAATGGCGGCCACATGCCACTTATCCATGAGTTGTCGGAAGATTCTTCCACCACGATTCCAGCCCGACATGGAGTACCCCACTACGGACGCAGACTCGCGAGTGCAACATGGCGGCGCGATCGACGGACTGTAACCCCGCGGCTACGGGTCCCCATCCGCGCACTAAGGCGCAGGAGGAGGAATACTAACGCGAGCACGCTGAACGCGCTCAAGCTCGCCGCACGAGCTTCAACGACAGCCAAGAGTCGAGGAGCGGCGGCGAGCTCGACCACTCCGTGCCAACTGAGCGGAGGAGCCCGAGCCTCGCAGATGCTTGGCGGCGCGGGGGCGCACGCCGAGCACGCCACAAGTCGCGCGAAGAGTCTAACGCCCTCGCCTTCCCCACGCAAGTCGAACGCGGTCTGCGCCGCGATGTCGCCCGAGGCCTTCCCGAGCCGACGACCCGAGGACAAAGCCACGATCGTAACCTCCGGTCAGGAACGTCTTCCGCGGCAAAGACATGCACTCCGCCCTACCATTCGGAAGCCACCGCCGCCGGCCCGCATCGCGCCGAGCCGGCTGAGCCGGCAAAGACGGCGACGCACCACAAACAACCCCAGCCTCACGCACACGGTGCGCGCCCTACGGCGACGCCACGACGTCCGCGCCACACCCTCGCTAAGAAAGGCGATGGATGAAGCCGCCACTCGCAGTTATGGATAATGGACGCCATCACCACGAAGCCCAAGCCCCGATGGTCCGGACCACGGGCTTCGCTAGGGATTCGCCGCGCGATTTCCGCCGATTCGTGGCACCGACCAACATTGCCAAATACACCGGCCACAAACCCCGCGTATGGCTCAAGACTACCGCTCACAGACGCAGGGGAGCAACAGATGATCTCTTTACCATCCAATACCTCCCCATCTACCTTGCGACTCGGCCGAGCCTGGCTCGAGTACTTGCCGTGAAAACCATCAGAACCGGGCCGACTTGAAGACCCTCTTCGTCGAAACTTCCAGGCACTTACAAGCGCCTCGGGAACTCCTGACTCAAGGGTCGCAAGCGGCAGCCTGTGGAAACTCTCCGGACTACATCCGCGATTCTCCCGCCAATGCAATGAGCTCCCGACATCTCCGATGCGGATGTCGTGGGGCATTCATCTACGCACCTCCCGTAAGGCCTTGGTGCACAAGCTGGTCGCTGCGGCCCGTAACCACCAAGGAACTTCGACATCGCCATCAACCACGCCCGGCGAGGAGGCCGGGAGCCATCTTTGAGGATAGCAAAACCAAGCAAGAGCCCGGCGCCCGAGCCGTCCTTCCGACCGCTCCGACAAGCGGAAGCGCATGAAAGCAGTCCACGGCCCGAGTGGTCGCAATGCCGACCGACCGCCAAGCGCAGTGTGACCGACCGTCGCGCTACCGACCACTTCGAAAGTTGATGGACAGCCGGCCCAAACCACGGGTTCCCGTCCAAACACAAGTACGGATCGTGAGGTCCCGAGGCGCTTCTCTCCGGCGCCCCACGACGCCGCGGGGCAAAGGAAAGAAGCGCCCGCCCCAAGGGCTACAGAGAAAAGGCGACGATGAGTTCCCGAACTCGACGGCCGCTCGTGATCTTTGGTGGTCTGGCACCTACGCCGACAAGCGTCGCCGCAAGCTCGCCACCGCGAGGTCCGCACTACCACCGCCGCCTCAATACCTTCGGTGGTCGAATCTCCGATTACTTTCGATCGGACCGACCACCCGACCACGCCCCGCAGTGTGAAGGTATCCGCCGTGGTCGACCCCATCGTGGGAAGAAGCGCCACCAAGGTGCTCATGGACGGCGGCAGCGCCTCAACATCCTCTATGTTGAGACGCCGACGCCATGGAGGTCCTCGCCGAGTCTCCGACCGAGCAAGGCACCTTTCCACTGGCCATCCTCGCCGCAGCCCACCGCCGGCAGTCGACCGCCCACCTTTGGAGGACCGGGAAATTTTCGCACCAAACCTCACTTTTGAGGTCGTGGACTTCTGCCCTACCACGCTATCCCGGGAGGCCATGCTATGCCAAGTTCATGGCGGTCCCCAGCCACGCCTATCCGTCAAGATGCCCGGGCCGTGGGGAGTCATCACCGCTGCTTCATCCTTCCACCGCCATAATCATGCGAGCGAAGCGCTTGCGAGCTTGCGTCGGCGGTCATCGCGCCCACCGAAGCCACAACCTCCGAGGGAAGCCTCCGAGTCCGCCTCGAGTCTAGCAAGTCGGGCGGGATCCTTCAAGTCCGCCGAGGACATGAAGAAGGTTACGGCCGATCCCCGGATCGCACTCAAGACCGCTTGGTCGAAGCCACGCCCCGCTAAATAGGAAGCGTGCTCATCGACTTCCTCTGCGCCAACAACGATGTCTTTGCATGGAAGTCCTCCGACATGCCGGAATTCCCAGTGAAGTCGCCGAGCACTCCTTGAGCATCCGACCAGCTCAAAGCCGGCCGCCCAACGCCGCGCCGCTCGACCAGAAAAGTGCAGGATCATAGGGAGGAGATCGCTGCTTTTGGTCGCAGGTTCAGAAAGAGGTACGCCACCCCGAGTGGCTAGCCAACCTCAGACTTGTAAAAAGAAGAATGGGCAATGGAGAATGTGCATTGACTACACGAGTCTCAACAAAGCGTGTCCCAAGGACTGCTTTCCTTGCCCTGCATTGACTAAGTCATAGACTCCACCGCGGGTGCGAGTCCCTTTCTTTCTCGATGCCTACTCGGGCTACCACCAGATAGCGCCAAGGAGTCCGACCAGCTCGTGACTCTCCTTCATCACTCCGCTTGGCTCATTCTCGCCATAACAATGCCGCTCGGTCTAAAAATGCGCGCTACATACCAATGATGTATGCAACGTGTTTCAACGCACTCGATTGGCCGCAACATTGAGGCGCACGCCGATTTACATCGTCGTGAAGACCGAAGGCCGCGACCTCATCACCGACCTAGGGAGACTTTCGCGAATCTTCGACGGTTCCAGATAAAGCTCAACCCCGACAAGTGCGTCTTCGGGTCCCCAAGGAAGCTCTCGCCATCGTCTCCGAGCGTGGCATCGAGGCCAATCAGAGAAGATCTTGGCAATCGCAAGGATGGGCCCGCTGGCAACCTCAAAGGGATCCAGAGGCTAACCGATGCCTTGCGCCTTTGCCGCTTGTGTCTCGCCTTGGTGAGCGCGAATGCCGCCACAGTCGCTTAAGAAATCCGACCGCCACCGACCCAGAGGCTCAGAGGCCCTCACCCGCTTGAAGGCCTTCTTGTCCTCACTCTCCGGTCCCGTTGCCCCAGCACCGTGAACCATCGCCTTTACATCGCCGCCATCGCCCAAGTCGTCGCCGCGGCCCTTGTGGTGGAACGAGCGGAAGAGGGCCGTGAACTCAAGGTACAACGGCCGCCTACTTCATCAAGTGCTTTCCGAGTCCAAGGCTCTTGCACCACAGTGTGCGTTTGCCTCTACGCAGGCTCATCGCCAAAAGAAAGCTCGCCCATTACTTCGATCAAGACGCCATCACCGCAGACCACGCCGCCGGGCGAGATCGCCCACAACCGCGACGCCTGTGAAGGATAGCTGGCGGCGCCGAGCTCGCCGTCACGGCGATAACATACATCTCTCGAACGGCGATCAAGTCACGTGCCCCGCCGACTTTGTCGCCGAGTGGACCGAAGCCCAGGCGCTACCGGCGCGCGAAGACCCCGAGTACTGGACGATGTACTTCGATGGGTCCTACACCAAGAACGGCGCGGGCGCGGAGTCGCCATCATTTCCCGCCGAACAGACTTCAATACGCCATCGCTGTTTTCGACGCGACTCAACAACATCGCCGAGTACGAGGCTCGCCAACGGTCTCCGGATCGCTGCGACCTCGGCGCCGCCGACTCTACGCCCACGGGACTCCAAGCTTGTCGCCGATCAGGTCATGAAGGCCGCGGAGCCCCGAGATGCCCGCATGGCCACGCATCGTCGAGAAGTGTGCGTGCTCAAGAGCGGTTCAAGGGTTTCGAGCCCACCATAGCTACAGACGCTACAACGGTGAGGCCGACACCTATCCAATCTTGCCTCCAAAGAGGGGCCCCCCACTGGATCTTCGTCTGCGACCTTCGCAGCCTTTTGTCCATTTGACTCGGTGGCCGAGCGGTCTCCCGACTGCCGAGCACGGCCACCCCAACCGTCGGCGGTCGGGCGAGGCCGGCCGGTCAGCCGCCGCGTGCTAACAATCGAATCCGACCGAGGAAACCTTTATCGACCGTCGCGGACGGGTCGCTTCCGCCGACCCGACCGAGGCCCGCGCCCATTCGTCGGGCGAAATCCTTCGTCTCCGGTTGGGCGGACTCACAAAGGAGTCCTCCGGTCCTCCAGAGGTGCGCTCGCCGACTAAGGAAACAAATTCTTTGCCGCCGATATCCATGGCGAGCTCGCGGTCACCATGCCGCGCCTCGTCCCCGGTAGGAAAAGCCTTCGACAAGATTTCATCGCCGACCGTGTCCGACGCCGAGCGATTGTACGCACTGCGAAGGATGCCAATTCTTCGCCTCGACGACGATCTCGCCACCAGCCTTGCGACGATCCCCATCATATGGCGCTTTGCGCAGGGGACTCGATCTAGTCGCCCTTCAAGAAAGCGCCGGCTTTACTCATCTCTTCGTCGCGGTGGACAAGTTCACCAAGTGGATAGAGGCTGCCGGCCGTGAGCGCCACGCCGGTACAAGCGCCACCTTCTTTCGCGACATCATCTTTCGGTTTGGAATCCCAAACTCTATCATCATCGGCTAACGGACGCAGCTTCACGGGAAGGAGTTCCTCGAGTTCTGCGACGACTTCAACATCCGCGCCGATTGGGCAGCCGTGGCCCATCCGCGGACTAACGGTCGTCGAACACGCAAACGGCATGATCCTCCAAGGACTTAAGCCACGGATCTTCGCCGATCAAGCATTTCATGGGCGATGGTGGCCGAGCTACCCTCCTCCTCCGAGCTTGCGGACCACACCGACTCGGGCGACCGGGTTTACATCGCTCTTCATGGTGTTCGGTCGGTCAAGCCGCCATGCCAACCGACCGAATACGGCGCCCAAGACTACAAGCTTCGACGAGGCTCGGGGCTCGCCCAGCAACAAGACGCCATCGACCACCTTGGCGAGGCGCGCGATATAGCCATTCTACGATCGGCCAAGTATCAACAAGCTCAAGGGCATTACCACACCGCCAGTTCGAGGGCGATCCTTCACCGGGCGACCTAGTCCCGGCCGGGTCCGCACCAAAGAAAGACAAGCACAAGCTCGCCGCCTGAAGGCCCCTTCACCGTCGCAGAGGTTCTTCGGCCTGGCACCTTTCGACTCAGGGACACGGATGGCCGCGTCCTCTCCAACGCTTGGAACATAGAAAAGTTAAGGTGTTTTTATCCCTAAAGTCCTTTTCTTATTCCTTGCATCGTCTTTACTTCTCCTCCCGAGCACCTGGTCGCCGCGCGACGCTCGAGGGCTGCCCATGGACGCCCCCATCCAGGCTGCTTCTAGTCGGCGCCTATGCAGGACGGTGACCCGACCAATCACGAGGTCCTTCCGAAGCAGAATCTCTCGATCCGAAAAGCTACGGCCTACGCCCGGCCGGCCACTTGCTAAGTAGCACTGCGGAAGAAGGAAGTACCCGAGCGGAGTGACCTTTGGCCGGTCGGGAGCACTCTCTCCGCGCAAACTCGGCTAACTCACGCTGCTCATGCGGTCGGTGACCCGACCGGTCACGAGGTCCATCCCGAGCGGTAACCTCTCGACCCGAGTGCTTTCGGCCTCGCCCCAATGCCACGGTTGCAAGTAGCACTTAGCGGAAGAAGGAAGTGCCCGAGCGGAGTGACCTTGGCGGCCGAACACTCTATCCCTCACAAGTGCGTGTAACTGCTGCGTGGCCAAAAGTTCCTATCCTCTCTGCCCCTCCCGAAGCGACCTGACCTACGCATAAGTGACCCCGGTGGTCCTTACGGCTATGGCCGGTCGAGCACCCACCATGACATAAAAGAGGGCAGGAGGCATACGGGAACTTGCTAAGTTTAAGATTATTTACGAACAATAGTCTTTACAATAAAGAAGTACGAATCTAACTTCTACTTATTCTTCTTGGAGGGCACTCTACGGCGAGATATGGTGGTGATCTCCTCGAGCGTGCGGCTCAACTTGGAGCTCAAACACATCGATCTCGTCAGTCCGGTTCGGTTCCGACGCCGCGCCGCTCACCACCGCAAGGTCGATCCGTCGTAGTGAGAGACGGTATTGACCAACCGAGGAAGCTCCAAGTACTAAGACTAACGGTCGACGCTCTCCAACGCGCGGCACTCGGACTGGCAAGATGGGGCGAGAGCGCCGGGCCCGCCACGGTTCAAGGACCCGATCGCAGACATCTTTGGCCGACCTTGGAAGGGCCTCCGCCACGCGGCCAGGCTCGGCTCGACCACCTTCGCTACCTCCAAGACCGCTGCGCACGCCCCGCCATGCGTGACCACCTTGTCACGAGCCTTCGTATGCCCTTCCAGCGCCTCTATAGCGACGCTCGATTCTTCTGCAGCTCATGGATCACAACATCTCTGATGAGCACGCCTTATGAGTCGCTACGCGAAATTAACTAAGGAGTTGAGACACTTACCGCCATGTAACTCGCCAAGTTGTTTGGTTTCTTCCCCGATCCTCGTGTGAGGTCCTCAAGGAAGCCAACTCCTTCCGAAAGTGGTCTCCGCTTAGAACGCACTCGGCCGGCGCCTTTCCGAGCCTCGTCCCGCTGCTTTGCAGACGGGACGTCAGTGCTTAGCGCCTCCCCTCGCGATGACGGCGGTGATCCTTGGCGCCGACAACCTCCGCCAGAGGAACTCGAGTTCCGCCACCCCCGCTCCTCGAGACTTGGCCCCGTGCCTCTTCAAGAGGGACTTCGTGGCTCTGATCCACCTTGGCGGGCCTCCGCTGCTTCCTCCCGCCGGATGGTCGAGCCTCCCGAGCTGTGTAGCTTAGGGCGCACTGACAGATTCCTCCACTGCAGCACCACACCACTGCTGTCCTGCTACCGAGAGAGCTCGACCTGCCCTGAGCGGCCCGCCAGATGTCAGAAATGCGCATAACTCACGGGCCTCGCCAAGAATTCATCGAAGGTACGAGAGGCCGGCTTCCGATCAACTTACCATGCTAACTGGCCGACTCCCGGCGATCGCGGCCCAACACCGGGCCGGAGGATTCAGAGCGAGAGCCGACCTTCCGGATCTCGTCCGTCTCGCCTTCCTGGCCCCGAGCGCCTTTGCCGGGAGGGCGCCCACTCGCCTCCTCCGCCGCCTAAGGTCCCCGACCCACGGGTCATACCCAGCAATGTGCCCCTGGCCGCCTGCTCGATGGGACGCCACCCGACCGGCCCCCATGGGCAAGGGCGGTGAATGGGCCCCTCGAATCCGACGGCTCGCGCTTATGGGGCTTCGACCGATGCCTCCCCTTGAGGCACAGTGGTCGACGCGTCTCAACATCGGCACCGCCTCTCCGCCAAATGAAGCTCGCGGGTAGGCCGCCGATTCCTCCAGAACGACGATCGCGCCACACCGGGCGGTGTCCCCATGGAGGCGGCGGAGCTCACCGACTCGCCTCGGCAGTGAGGCCCCGCCCTCCGATGGCGAAGCGCGGCGCTACGCTTCTACCGCCGCACGCCACTTACCATCGCTAACTCAGCTTGATGCTCTCCAGACCGGCGCAGCTTCATTGTCGTCGGCGATCCTCGCGGTGGAACGGCGCCGCTTTGCGAGCCACCACAGACGCACCGCAGTTAGCCGCCACGGCACACCCGTAGGCACCGCACATCGCAAGCACTTAGAAGTTGTTCGGCAGCTTTGTGGCAACAATGTTCAAACAAGGAAAAGGGTACTTATCGAGCCGAAGCGGGTGCACGTAAGCGCGCCTCTTTACCGGTCCTCCTCCAGGGGCAGATCCACGCCGGCGCTCAAAACCGCTTCCACAAGGGGCGCCTCCTGAGGCACGACGACGACGTCCGACCGCACGGCCGCTTCTCCTCGTGGGCCCCGGCCACTGGTGCCTACGCACGCCTCCGCTGGCCTCCACTCGGCCACCTCCGTCCGATGAGTCAAAAAGAACCCACTAGATGGGTAACCGGCTCTCACGCCGTGGTGGAGGACACTCACGCACGGTGGTCTCGACACATCCTCACCACGCGCGCCCTCACCACGCTGCTTCCTTTCTTCTTCCTCTCTCTCCTCCTTCCGCTTCTTATGGAGGAGTCAAGCTGTGGTGGCTCAAGACGGCACGCCGCCTCGACGCCTTCTCCCCCGAGAGCAACGCCCGAGACCATTCCCAGAGCCCCAAGGAGATGCGAAACACCGGCTGATCGGGCGCCAAAGGCAAAGGGAAGAGAGAGGCGAGGAGAAGTCCGCCCAACCTACCAGATTTGGGGTGGGCTGCCGAGAATGGCTCCTGGCCGCCTCGCAGCCTCGAGAGCGCTCACATCACATGCGGCCACCCGGCTTCGACCGATCAAGAAGCTCTAGCCTCCGCCATCCTCATCTTATCGGACGCCTCATATCGAACAAGGGGCGGGTTTATGCATGAGGGGTTGCACATGCATCCCATGAAGGCACGCACGACGGCGCATCGGTGAGCCTTTGTTCCTTAGAGCCTCGACCGCCCACGATCAGGCCACCTTCTTTCCTCCTTCTTGTCAAGACCCCAGTCCATTCTTCCCCGCCACAGAAGTCGGGCCGGTGAACTATGGGCGCCGCCTCCTACATTCAACGTAAAACCACTGTAACGCCATCCCTTGTTGGACGACAGTAGCTTGACGCCGAGGTACTCCGAAGCGTCACGGCCTAAGCCGAGGGCTGTGCCACCGAGGGGCGCCGTAGCATCCGCCGGGCTTGACCTTCCGTGAGCCTTGCTTGGAAAGTACTCCACAACGCCCAAGGCGCTCTCGATCCCCAAGAAGGCCTCACAAAGCGTGATGAAATGGCGATGGGAGGACCCTGCTGTTGAGATGGTGTACCGCTTTGTAATGGAAGAGCAGCCCGAATGAACGGGTGCAAAGAAGAGTCGGGGTCATGGTCAAGAACGAGGCAGGTAGCACCACGACTCGCCGCCCCCTCGGCAAGGGCGGCGGGCCCCGCCGGCACCTCCAAGCTGGGAAAGATCCCGCGAAAGGAGGAAGTTTTCTTCACTAAGCCGAAAGCGCACGGCCGGCTCGGCAGAGCACTCCGCCACGACATCCTCGCTAAAAGACGATTAAAGGTGAGGAAGGAGAAAGTTTTTGCTTTTTTCTTGTCTTAGGCAAAGGACCTGAAGATGAGGAAGGCAAGAGCTAGAATCGCCAAGAACGCCCCAATGACGATGAGAAGACGAAAGCGCGCCGACCGAACAAGCATCCTCGAGCTGTTGCGCCACAGACACTGCTCGCCTACGCGCCTGTAACTCCTGCTTCCAATTCCACTGCATTTAATCCTCGACAAGACAAGAGTCAGAAGACACCGCCTCTGCCACGAGTCCCGAGACCTCTTGCCTCCGCCTTTAGGCCAGACGGCTGCCCCGGCGCTGCAAGCAGCTCCACCACCACGCCGCGCCCCAAACGGCAAGAGCTCAATGGTTCAAGGCTGGGCCCACCAAAGTCGTGGGTTCTAAAGGCCTATCCCACCGATGGACGAAGGTCGCCCCAACAAAACCGCGAAAAGGACGGCACGAAGGCGAGTCCCAAAGGATCACCCCTGGGTCGGCCGACGCACCCAATCGCCTCTACTCGTGTCCGAGACCATACTTCACACTCTCCGGGAGCTCATCGATGGGCGATAGCCATACCGTCTCCCGGGTCGATGGGACGCACCTGTGGTCCGACACGGATCGAGTAAAGAAAGGTTTCTGGCGGTCGCCCACGGCAGGCTAGGACACTTACTGGGACCGCTCCGCCGGAAGGGTCCCCTGGGCGGGACCTCCCAGACCCACTGACCACTCGTTATTAGCTCCACGAGCACGGCGCTCAACCAACGGCGTAAACGCTGCCGCCACTCCTCTCCGTGTCCCACACTGCAACGGGTACACGTGGGATAGACGGCGCCACTTTCTTCGCAGCTACTCGCCGGACAAGGACTCGATGGATGCCCACGCCCAGCCACGACGAAAAAACGAGCCACGCCCAGCCTACACGACGAAAACGAGCACTGGACACCCGAACCTCACGAAGAGGCATCCGAACGCCCTCGCCGACCAAGGCACGCGTCTAGCTACGACGCAACGAGCACTCTGACACCAACCTCACGAAGAGGCATCCGGTCCGTCCCACGGTCTAGCTACGACGTTAAACGAGCACTCCTGGACACCGAACCTCACGAAGAGGCATCCGACGCCCCGCCACCAAGGCACGGTCTAGCTACGATGTTAAACGAGCACTCGACACCAACCTCACGAAGAGGCATCCGGTCGCCCCACGATCTAGCTACGACAAGAACGAGCACTGGACACCAACCTCAATAAGAGGCATCCGGACGTCCTCGCCGACCAAGGCACGGTTCTATTACGACGTTAACGAGCACTCCTGACAACCAACCTCACGAAGAGGCATCCGGTCCGTCCTCGCCGACTAAGGCACGGGTCTAGCTACGACGTTAAATCGAGCACTGGACACCAACCTCACGAAGAGGCATCCGGTCGCCCCACGGGTCTAGCTACGACGTTAAACGAGCACTCAACACCCAACCTCACGAAGAGGCATCCGGTCGTCCCACGCCTAGCTACGACGTTAAACGAGCACTGGACACCAACCTCACGAAGAGGCATCCTGGCCGTCCCACGGTCTAGCTACGACGTTAACGAGCACTCGACACCAACTCACGAAGAGGCATCCGGTCCGCCCCACGGTCTAGCTACGATGTTAAACGAGCACTTGACACCAACTCACGAAGAGGCATCCGTCGCCCCACGTGTCTAGCTACGACGTTAAACGAGCACTCTGACACTGAATCCTCATGAAGAAGCATCCAATGCCCTTCGACGCCCATCGCCGCACTTAGAAAGAAGCAATCACCGACACCGATTCTTGAGGGCCAAGTTGGAAAATAATCAAACAAGCTCATTGCAAAGACAACATATAAGGAAAAGGAGAATTCATTATAGGCCAACAGCTCAAACTTTACACCATGTTACATGAGGTGCCCAAAAATTCAAACACTACGCGAAGGCTACAAGATATGGCGAGCTTATTTCGCACTAAGCATCATATCTGAGCATCGATGTCAAGATCGCTGCAACAGACCGACGGCTACAAATTCCGTGGTTCGCCGGGCCGCCCACAGCACTAACAAATGTATCAACACAGAATCCCGCCAAAGCACCGCGACCGATGATACCACACAGCCACGCTTATCGCTTCCAGAGGTCACTCACCTCAAGAGCTTCGATCTAACCCAAGCAACGCTGCCGACGGCGGCGTTGTCACAGGGCCACGACCTCCTCTCCTGCGTGAGCTCGGCCATCGCCTCGTCGCGGTTTCACCTGTAGCTTCTGCCAGGATCTTCTTCCTCCACCTCGCCGCCATCACCAAAGTCAAGATCGCGGATGCCTCAAGCCATTTAGAGGATTGCAAAAGAGGACTCGTTTGGGGGACGATCACTCAAACAAGCGCGGCGCTCTTATATACCCTGCATTTGGAGGGAGATCGAACGCCTCCGCAATAAAATGCAAGCGCCGAAAACGAAGCGCCCTTCACCAAAACCCGGCGCTAAGAAGACGAAGGCAAGGTGAATTAAGCCATGCGCGACACGCCGCAACGGTTGATTAAAGCTCTTGCCGTTCGTTCAATGCCCTCACCGAAGTTCCGTGGTAGCCGCCGAATGCGCGGGTACACTCGGCGAAACCAATGGCCTAGTTGGTCGGACCGTCCAATCGGGCCTGGGCCGCCATTCACATTCAAGCTCAACCTCCAACCGAATTCCGCCGAACTCGTCCGAGGGTTCGGGGCTACCGACGAATCACTCATACCAGTGGTACCCCTAACGCCCTGGTGACGAGCGGCTGGCCTCAAGCATAGCTCTCGCTTCAGCAGTCCGCCTCCAAGCCCGCCATCAC